>CM076575.1:1145861457-1146557590 GCA_034641835.2 Pinus albicaulis
CACTAACAATAATAAGGGGCTATACTAGTGATATAGGGACCTAACAAAGAAACCTTTGAACCTTTACACCATGCTATTTGCAACAATTTATAAAATATTCAATTGTTTTTCCAGCTCTCACGGCTTTAATTTTCAACAGCAAGTATCGTTCTAGCAAAAAAAAGGAATAGTTAGTGGCAAGAGCCCTGCATGCCAAGACGTATGTATATAATGAGAAGACGGTGTCTGTCCGAGCTATGACCCTATCTAATCTGAGCTTGATTCTCTCTATTTTATCTTCTTCTTTTCTATATCTTTCGAAGGTCTCACTCTCTATTGCATTCATTTCCCGAAGCTGCCTCTAAAACTCTTGATATCTTTGCTAGGGAACAGTTTCTTGTTCAAGCCGTTCTAACGCAAGCCAAACCTGTGCTAATTATTTCTGAAGATTCAAAATAATGGAGTCATTGTGTGTCATGATGTCTTTAGCTTGTATGCTTGTCTGAGTGCTTATGCTACGAGAAAGGATGTGTTATGTCTGAGTCTCTTTATTATGGGAGGTCCAAGCCTCTGTCTGAGTAGCCATGCTGTGAGAGGGTACATCCTCTATCTGAGTAGCTATATCTATGAAAATTGCATGTTGTTATTCTTGAATGATGACTGGTTGAGTGGGTATGGGCTCGGTTTGAGTCCCTATAGCCCTCCCTTCATGTGATTCTGTTTGTACAGCTGCGTTTTTTGTCTATAGGGTTTTGTCTGTGACCTTTCCCGCTGCGATTTCCTTTATTTTTCTTCTAAGTCGTTTTACTATTTTGCGCAACTTCTGTTGTTCTTTCCTAAGCTTTTTCAATTTGGCTTTATAATTTTTCAAAGGAGCAACTATTCTGCTGACAGTCTCATTAATAGTTTCTGCCTCTAAAGAGCCTGGTTGCTCATCCTGGCTTTGTTCTAAGATGACCATGTCTCCTGATTGAATATCGGCTTCCTGAAGCATCTCTGTCTCTACTTATTCTCCTTGGCCTATTTTTTCTGTACTTAGGCCTACCTGGCTATTTTCTACTGGAAGCGTGTCACTAAATTGGTGCACTACTTCCCGAATGACCACTACATTGGTTTATGCTTCATGGCTTGCATCTTTTAAGGGAGATATACTTTTGGTATCGCCAGCATTCTCAGGAGATTGGGTTGCTCCTAAATTAAGATTGAGCGGCCTTTCAGGCTGCATGTAATCATTCATGTTGGCCAGGACCTGGGAAAATTCGAAATCATGCAACAAATCACCTTGGGGACTCATGCTTGCTATTGAGGGAAGTCCTGATTTGCTTCTTTGTTCATCTCCAAAATGCCCTGTTTTTTCCTCATGGTTTGATTCAGGGTTATCCTAGCCTTCTGACTCTCACTGCAAGTATTGTTCACTTACTGGGCTACATAATTCTGTAGGCTGACTGGTACTGCCTTGAGGATTTTCGGCCACTCCTAATCTTGACCTCAACCTTGTGGATCATTTGCGCTTTTGAGGTATGTTCCTTGAAAGGCTAGTCCTCTTCATTTTCTGAACTGAGTTAGGTGTAGGCAGGGCTAAACCTCCTTCGAGAGCTAATATTTGATCACCCCAGCTTGATTGCTACTGGGCGAGGTTATAGCTGACTATTAGCCTGATCAGACAGTGGTGGCTTACTACGACTTCTATGTGTTGGGACTGTCTTAGCCTCTTAGCGGTGTCATGCAGTAAAGAGTTAAATAATGCAGGTAAATTAACAAAGAAATTTTGTTTTAGAACTGCTAAGAGTTTAAGTTGACGAGGCCTTACCACGTATTTTCGCTCATCGCATGTAATGTAGTTCTGGACGATTCTTGCTAGGTCTCCCCATGGTTCTCCAAGATAAGATGGCCGAACGACTTTGCCCTTTTTTACCAGCTCCTATCCTTCGTCTCTAAAAGCCTCGATAGCGTCCTGCAACTTCAACCGCTTACCAGCCCACACAGGTCCTTCTACCGATAACCCGGATACTTCCACTATCACCATGTCTGATATAGTGATTTGCCTGCCCTTTACCATAGATTGTCCATTCTATAGATTTTGTAAGAACTCGATGGAAATTTCCTTATTAGGTGGTTGAAATCTCGTAAAGTATGTTATCCACCTAGCTTGGGCTAAAATTTCCCTAGTTGCATAAAAAACAACCAGTATTAGTAGTTCTCTGCGTACTTCTCTTCCTCCCATAGTGTTACAATTTTGCAAATGATAAGTGTAGTAGAAAAAACACAGTGACGAACAGAGTTGAGTGATGGAACAAAAAATGTTTGTGATAACTTTATCAAGTGATACTTTATAAAAATAAATATCGTTATTGAAGGCTGTTATCATACCACATTCTCTACGATCATGGAATGTCGTATCATTCTGCAACATCCAATGAAAAAATGACAGCACATTCATAAGTACATTGGAGGTCCCCACCCCCTTTTGAATTAATAGGTCACCTACGACCGAATGAATGAAAGGGTAAGGCATTGGTGGCGAAGTACAGGGGTAATGGATTGGCAAGGTATGCCTATTAATGATACGATCATAAAGGATATTGGAGTGGTGAAATCAAGGCTTGTATCAAGAAGTATGAATAAATGATAGGTTTCCGTGATGTGATATGATAAAAAAAAAGGGACAACATGTGCAAGAAGCGCAAGAAATAATACTTTAGTGTCATTATTCCACTTAAACTGTTGTGATTGATTAAAAAAAAATATTCATGCATAAAGGTTCAAGGTATGTTAGGACCATAATCTCTACATAGAAAAGATTATAAGAAGAGGGTATTATAATAGTTATTGATGTAAAATAAAGCTTCAATACCATTAGTAGAGCTTTTGTTGCCTGCAGGCATCCATAGCCTCGACAGATTTTCTTTTTAACCCTTGGGAACCATGATCCTCTATGTATAATTAGGGAACTGTCTTATGATTTCCATAGTAGAGACCAATGTGCTGGCTTGGTGACCAGGTAAACACATTTCCATTCACTGGGAAGTAGCGAAAGTGGTTAGGCCAGCTCGTGATGAGACCTCCTATTTCCAAGGATTTTTATTGAATCCATTGGATCATATCCCTGGTGTGGCGGCCATAATGGGAATGCCACTTCGCTCCTTCCTTATGATCATGGTAGGCTAGCTCGTGATGAGACCCCCTATCCTCCATCTGTGGAAAAAAATCATAAAATCGTTAGTGAATATATATTTATTTTTACTTTACCTTTTTTTTTACTCCCCATTTTATACATAGAGGGTGGCTCATCACTCTTCAAGAGTAGGGATGGTGGAAGAAGTTTGACATATCAATATATAAAAAAATATACCCATAATCTTATTGATAATATATAGAGAGAGTTATACAAGCAAGGGGTAACCAGCATGGTAAAAATAATCAATCAGTTTGATTTAGAGTGGAAATGAGGACAATAAAGTGAGATAGATAACTGTGTCCTTTTCTTTTTTTTGGATCATCACAAAGCAATATTGTTAAAGATGATAATATTCACGGTATTTTCCTGTTCCACTAGACCTCCATATTTTTTGTCTTTAAATACGTATTATACCTTTCATGCCATTAAGAAGATCATAAAGAGTGAAACTGGGGTGGTCTAGGGATTATTATGCAAGGAAGAGAAAGAGAATGTTCTAAAAAAATATTCACAAAGTGTTGTTCTTTGAAAGGAATAGCAAAAGAAAAATCCACACAAAAAGTGTTGTTCCTTAAAGGGAACAACAGTTGTTCCCTGTAGGGAACAACAAAAGAAAATACGCAAAAAAATGTATTGTTTCTTATAGGGAACAACAAGAGAAAACACATGCAAAAATTGTTGTTCCTTATAGGGAACATTAGTTGTTCCTTGTAAGGAACAAAAAAGCAAGCTACACACAAAAATTGTTGTTCCTTGTAAGGAACAAAAACTGTTCCCTGTAGGGAACAACAAGAAAAAGTACACGCCAAAATTGTTGTTCCTTATAGGGAACAACAAAGCGAAATACACACAAAAATTGTTATTCCGTGTAAGGAATAACAGTTGTTCCCTGTAGGGAACATCAAAGAAAAATACACACAGAAATTGTTGTTCCCCACAAGGAATAGCATCTGTTCCCTGTAAGGAACATTAAGAGAGAATACACACGATCATTATTGTTCCTTAGAGGGAACAACAGTTGTTCCCTATACGGAACAACAAAGGAAAAATAAAGGAAAGAAAAAAACTAATGTACAATCTATTATCAAGCAAATACAATCAAAAATCAAACAGAAGGCAATTTAAGTGGAGAGGTTTCAAGAAAGTACACTTCACCACTGCACCATGTAAAGTGGCTTCACAAAAATTGGTATTCAGAATCTTCCTAGATTCCATAAAATGACCCTCAGTCGCTTTGTGATATGTCACTGCCTGTCACTGAAAGAGTGAATAACCACCAATGGTAGCTGGACAGATAAAACACATATCAAAACTCTCTTGTACCTAAGAGGGGTCACCCATCGTCCTGAGGCTGCCTTCGGAATCCTGAACCAACACTAATACATTATTAAAATTCGACTCGCCACTATTTCGCTTTCTCCGACACCTAATAATGTAAGAGCGATTGAGATTATGGCACTTAAAAGCGTGGTTTATCAATGGTTTTCCGATCGTTGCCAGATAGGACACTTGTTCCACAGTGTAAAGCGCCACCACGTTATAAGTGGCCTGACTACGTAAGGCGGTGGTGTCAATACCACGCAGGCTAACCACGTCGAAGTGCGGATAGGAAAAGGTAGTCTTATCTTGGTCTTGATGGGAAATTTGAATTTGGTTATAGCCACTGAAGCCATCCAGGAAAGAGAAAAATTTCTTCCCTGCTAATGTATCTAGGACCTGATCAATAAATGGAAGGGGAAAGTGGTATTTTTTCATTGCCTTGTTGATTTCTCTATAGTCAACACATATTCTCCATTTCCCATTCTTTTTGGGAACCGCAAATAATGGAGAAACCCATTTACTGTTAGATATAGGATAGATAAAACTGACATCTAACAATTTTTGAAGTTCTTCTTTAACAATGTCTTTTAGGTGAGGGTTTAATCTACACTGAGGTTGTCGAATGGTTTTTGCATCCTTTTCAGTGTAGATGTGATGCATGCATAGTTGAGGTTCAATCCCTTTCATATCTGAGTAGTCCCAAGAAAAAGCCTCTTTATTTTTCCTAAGAACTTGAGTAAGTTTTTGTTGCTGGTCATCACTCAAATTACTGTTAATGTTCAGGATTTTCCCTGGCTCAATTTCGATAGGTTTGCTATTATAAACAGTGGTTGTTGTATTTTTTGGTCATTGATTTCTCTCAAGGGATCTTCTTTGATTTCATTTTCAAGGAATTATTTAATCATGTGGCATTTCAAACTTGATACTGTGGTAGGATGATTGATAATAGTATTAATGACATCATCTTCAGTTTGATTTTTGAATTCAAGGGCATCTCCCACAGCTAATGGTGACCAAATATTTTCTGTGAAGTATGTTGCAGGTTGTTTCATGGTTTTCATAATAGTCAAGCTTGGTTGAGCCGGGGGGGTATAAAGCTAAATTTTTCACATCATTCCCCCTGGTTATAGTCATATTGCCTATCCGACAGCTCATATAAGCATCAATAGTCGCTATCAAAGGCCTTCCTAATATTAAAGGATGTCCATCTAGCCGGTTTCTAGGATTGATGATAAAAAAATATGATGGGTATTCCCAAGAATCTACAAACACCATTACATCCTGTAATGTCCCTTATGGTTTGACTACCGATCAGTTAGCCAATTCTAGCAAGGTCGTGGTTGGATCCAAGGCTGTAATGCAAATTTTTTGAAATGTTGTTGTTATGAGAATATTAATGGCTTCTCCTAAATCAACTAATGCATTGGGGAAGGAACATCTATTTATTTGTACCATGACTATAGGGTTTCCTGGGTCCTCATATTTCACCTATGTTTCTCTGCCTGATAATAAATAAGACAAAGTTTCAACTACATGGAAATTTGGGGTTGTTTTTATTTTCCTCTTCGGCTTTTTTGTACACAATTCCTTAATAGTTTTTGCATAAATTGGAATGTCCTGAATAGCTTAGAGGAGAGGTATTTTTACACACAGATTTTTTAATTCTCCCAGAAGATCAAAATCGAGATATTCTATTGAGCAGGGTATAATCAATCTATTTTGGAATGGTGGAGAAGAGGTAATAGTTTGATTGTGGCTTTTATGTTTAACCATATTCCCCATTTGAGGTGTTTATTCTATAGGTAACGAATTTTGTAATTATATATTTTTATCCCCCTCTGATTCAATTATCCGTCTAGACCTTAATTTGAGTTCATTACACTCCCTCAACTCAATTTCTGGCTCCCGTCCTTCAAAAATTTGTATGGATTGGACTGGTCTATTATTGGGATTCGGGTTGGGTGGGGCTGGGAGCTATGGTCATAGATTGGGTTGAGGGTTCTGCTGCAATGTGTACAGTGCTGGTAAAGTTGGTTGAGGAAGAGGGATTGTTCCCATAGGCTGGTTTGTATCTCTTTGCCAATTTGATTTCCAGTTCTGATTTTGTGAAGTGGAAGTAGACCATTGGGAAGAATAAGGGTTTTTCTACCAAAATGGTGGTGGGTAAGGGAAATTTGGCCAACTATTGTTATTTAGATTTGACTGATTAGGCCATGGTAGCATAAAAAATGCTTGAGGTGGCAAAAAAGGTGGCTAATTCTACCATGCTACCCCTAAATATTGCTGAGAATTATATTGCAATGAAGGAAAAAATGAAGATGGATCTGTAGGCATACCTATCTAACGTGCTTTCCATTGGTGATGTTGGTTCAATAGATACACTGGTTCTACTTCTTCTTATGCTTCCTTGAAGACTTATTTTAATATTGGGAGTGATGGGTAGCTTTCCGTGGCGTGCTCTTTAGTGCATATGGCGCATGTTCGTATCACATCTAGAGGGTATTCTTTATGACTATGCTTTTTTTTGCAGCGGGGGCAGAAATATCCAAGTTATGTTCTGCTATAGCCTACTTTTTCTTAGCTTGCATGACATCCAATTGTGTTGTCAGGGTCCCAAGGATAACAGTCTTGAAATCTTCTAACAGATTGTTGATTTCACTTCGTGTAATGCTTTCTCCTGAAGCTTTGCTGTCTCTAAGGTTTGTATCACGCGCCGACTAGTTTCATCCTTGAACTTCCCCTGGAACACTTGATGCACAAATCTACAATATCGTTATAATTTTCTTGATAAATATCACCTTTACCAATTATATTTAGTGTTTCTACCCATTGGTCTTTCATACCTCTAATCAACGTGGTTTTTAGAACATTATTAGGTAGATTTGTATAAGGAGATATTTACAGATTATATTGGAAACATTCTACATATTCTTCCAAAGTCTCGCTAGGCTTAGCTACCATTTGAAATATTTCATCTTTTAGTTCTCTAGTTTGGCAATAATCTTGGTATTTTTTAAGGAAATATGTTTTCATTTAGTCCCAATCATTGATGGTGCCTCCACCAAGTCCCATGAACCAACGCAAAGCTACTCCCTTCAAATTAGAGGGGAATAGATTCAGGTTTTGGGGGTTGTTAGTGTAATCATAAACCCTGCATAAGACATCAAATTCAAAAAGAAATGCATTAGGATCTTCTGAAGTTAGCCCATGAAAGTTAGGAATGTTCTATAATGGGATAGCTTTCATGGGAGCATTGACAGTTGTGTCAATGATAGGGTATTGCAATGTAGAAGTTTGAGTTCACTGGTTATGAGATATTTGGTCAAAAATATGCCAATATCCTTTAGGGATATCCAGAGCTGGAGAGTTTTTCCTAGGATGCCCACCAGAGGCTGGAAAATTTTTAATAGCACTACCTTGATCTGGAAGACTGGGTGTCCTCTACTCAGTCACTATTTCAGGAGATCTAGGTTTTGGTAGTTTGATTTTAGACTTACCTGTTTCTTCTTCTCCTTCACATAGGTTGCAAGAATTTCCTTCTTGTGAAGGGAAGGCTTGTATGTTCTCAGTATCTTGAAAACTCTTCTCAGCCCCTTCGATTTTTCTACGAATCTTAGCATTAGCTACAGATGTTGATTCTGCAGTTTAAAGGAAGTCAATAGAATGTTTGGCAACAATAATTCGGGGTCCTACTGATGACTGAGACTTTTATTAAGATTTCGTCAATAAAATTTGATCATCAAAGGGTCACTGGTCCCTAGATTTTTCAGGTTTAGGACAAAGAATTTTGTCCTTGTTAGGTTTCTTAGTCATTCATGCAAAAAAATTTCAAATGTTTATTTCTACCTTAAGCTTCTAAAAATTCTGCTGGAAATTGGGCAGGGCAGCAGGAATTTAACTTGCTCTATATGCAGGTTCTTACCTTCCATTTTTAATACCCAGTTCTCTCTCAATAGACATGCATCAAACACCTACTTCACTTTTCTGTAAATGTGTTGAAAAGCGGGTGGAGGAGCAAGCACTTTACTCGCTCATTACGTAGGTTCTTACCTTCCATTTTCAATACACAGTTCTTCCTCAACAACAATTATCAGATATACATCACTCTTTGTAAATGGATACACTCTCCCCAGAAACAACGCCAAAATGTTGGGTGATAAAAGGTGCCTTTTAAAACTCCTAGTTATCCCACATTAATCATCAATCCGGGCAAGTCCTCTTGTTTCAAGAGTGTACATAGTATGTGGCTACTATTAATTCATAGAGTAATGTTTCCTAAATTGTAGTATAGATATCGACACAAGAATAAATGGAAGCATCTAATAAACTCCAATTGAAATTATTAAAGGGAATATCAAAGCTCAATGCTCTATTGAAATGAAATCTTACATCAATTCAAGTAACAACATTATTAGCCGAGAGCACAGTAACAATAACTCGCCTCTACTTAGTTGATTCAATATAGACTATACTAAATCTCTATAAAGTAATCAAGATAGGAATTATATCGCTTCTGAGAGTCTAATATAAATAATCAAACTCTTATATATGATTAAATCAATGCAATTTACTACATAGATAATTCACGCTGTAATGAACAAGATTCAGAACAAATGATAACGATGTAAATTATAAACAGAACATACACTGCCTCGATACAAGAAATTAATGAAGAGCTAATAAAATAAACACATGGAAACAAGAAATTATCAAACCAACCGAACTCTAGAAGAATCAGAAATATAACACAAGAATGCAGTTAAATCCACCAAAGGTTGGTCCCTTAGCCGCTAGCGAACACTGCTAAGTCACATCAGATAATGCGAGGGAAAAACAACTTCAATTATATATTAATCATCGAACTTAAGTAGCATTATAATCTAATCACATTTTCCAATGACAAAAGTCTGTAATTAAACTTACAACTTCAAAAATAACAGAGACTCTCCTCCTCCCCTTTCTTCCTACAGTCGCTTTATTTTATAATCAGAAAGGGGTAAAGAGTAAATGGAAAATGTGATCCCTCAATATCTCCCGATCCTAAGGGATTCACAACTAATTTCTAACTTCAGACATATTTTCTATTCCACACTGATCCCTCTGGTTTGCTCCCATCCTTGTCCATAACCGACGTGTTCCTTCCTTTTCTTGTCGAATTCTGCTGTTCCAACATCAGGGAACAACGATCGTTCCTTTTGTCTCTTTCCTGCATAAATAAGGGTAGAATTTAGCTAAATTTTAACTGCAAATAATTCCTTCTTTTCTTATCATAATTCCTCAATATATTAGCGCATTAAGATATGAAAATGATAAGAATCAAGGAAAACGATGATGAACTTAATAGTAAATACATACCCATTTCGTAACTCAACACTCCTTCCTTATCAAAGAAAGGGGACCTAGCAAAATGATGTGAGCTATTTGCTTCTCTAGTCTTATTTTCTGCTGATAAGAAGTACTCGGACCTTCTTCATTTTGAAACCTTCTTGAGGTTTCTCTTTTCCTATCTCTCCTTATTTCATTAATCTCTTTCTAAATATCCTTCATAGTTCTAAAGAGATATGTAGCAAAGCTTAATCCCTCCATAGTAGATCTCTACTATCTATTTCTATTATTATGTCAAGAATGTCCACAAGCTGAGCCAACGATCATGCTCTAATACCACTGTAATATCCCAAAAGAGAGAATGAAGTAATAAAAAAACACAATAGATGAACAACAACAAAGTAAAAAATTAATGTGAGGACAACATTAGAATGTACAGAGAAGCTGAGCCATTTTATTAATAGGAGGTGGATAAACCATTACAACAGTGCTCAATATATGAGACAATCAAGCCAAAGAGATGGCCTAGAATGACCCTGAAATGACCCCACAAGAGGGACTGCATAACTACTAGACTACTGAAAGGAAAAATATGTTTTCCCTGCTACAACAGTTGGCACTGCAACTTCCGACAAAATAGAAAGTTATATCAAGTTATTTTGGGAGGTCCGATGATGCTAAAAATTTAGATCTGGGCTCTATGATGGATACCCAAGATAACCCAGAAAGGATTTTCCAGATCTATGAGTTTAATAAAATCACCCTCTTAGGGCTTCACATATACATTGCTGGGTATGTAAATCTAAACCATAATCTGATAAAATATGGCTGCAATAAGATGTACATTCAAATCTATTCTTGAAGGGTTGATCCCTTCACTAGATCCTTAGGCTAAAAGCTCAAGATCTAGCTCCTCCAATATTCTCCATTGAATGTGGTTGCTGATCACCCAATAGCTCCAGACACCTATGTTGTCAAGGAGGGAGAGGCTTAAGCCTACTTCTGAATATGAAAAATTAGCTCCATAATGGTGGAAACAGTGAATGCAAATTGAGGATATGGTCTCTCACAGGATTTCCAATTGAAATGATGAAAATTTCCTTCCTCCAATAGATCTACATGACTGAACTGTGAAATCCTTGTAATTATTGTTGTTGCATGGAGGTAAAACATAATGGTTTGAATGTCAAATATAGATATGCTACTCATGAAAGGCTAAACATGAAGCACAAAGTGAAAGGATGAATCCTCCACTAGTTACTAGCTGGAATGATAGAAAAAGCCTCCTAAAGATGGCAACAATGCCTGATGAGGAATGTAGCTCAATATAAAACTTCCTAGCATAGGCACTCAAATTCCCTCATTGGTAAGGGTGGGATTTCTGCTTGGAAACAACCTATGCTAAGCAGCACTGCAAACATTGCTAAACATCATAAGCATGCATAGAAATGTCAACCAGCAAATCTAGATCTAAATAGATAAGAAATAATAATCTAAAGCCTTCTTATATTGTTCCTTCACCTTCATTACATAGATGATATCCTTTGAATAAGCCTCACT
The DNA here is from genome assembly GCA_034641835.2 of Pinus albicaulis. Lineage (NCBI taxonomy): Eukaryota > Viridiplantae > Streptophyta > Pinopsida > Pinales > Pinaceae > Pinus > Pinus albicaulis. The sequence goes on from CM076575.1 coordinate 1,145,872,820, forward strand.
ATATGCATCATGGGTGAATGGATCCATGTACATTAGAGTTCAATTTTTTTTGATATTTTATGTGGGTGGACTTGAAATAATGTTAGCAATATTGTTTGTTCTTCCATTCTTGCGCTTGATCATTAAATGAAACTATTGTAGAAACCCCATCCACTTGCAATGCTTGGTATGTTGTAGCTTAATCTTTGTCATGTAGGTACTATAGTGTCCAATGATCTATGTGTATCACTGTCTTGCTTCCCATTAGACAATGTTTATACTTATTTGCAGCTTGCTCTCAAACATATAGTATCTTGTTGTATAGATAGGGTAGTTAATAAATGGCCCATGAAATACTTCAGAATGGAAGCATACATGCCTTCCTCCCTACATCAAGACCGCTACCATATCATACCCACACACATCTCTCCACTTTGAAATGTTTCTACAAGTTTAGTAATACAAAAAATGGTGCTTAAATGCTCTTCTTATTTAGTTCCTCAAAGGACATTTTTTTACCCTTTCCCCACTAGTAACTATTTCCAGATGTTGCTATGGTGCTAAGTGGTGTTTCTACCACTAAAAATGAGGCTATGAATTTTCTTAGTTACTGTGTCAGCTCAATGAAACTCCTAACCTCGAAAACATTTGTAGGAAAAACCATTTCATGATTGCCTCCATCTTAGTAGGATCTATCTTTGTCTCTCCTCCACCTATCACATACCCCAAATACACCAAATATTATTATGAAAACTCACACTTATTAATATTTACTAGTATTTTGTGCTTCTTTAATTCCAATAGGACTTGTGTCAAATGTGAGATGTGCTCCTCCTAGGTAGCACTATATACAAGTTTATCATAAAAATAGACAATAACAAATGAATTCATAAAATGGTGAATTATTCCATTCATTAATCTCATAAATATAGTTAGTGAATTGCATAAGGTGAATGGCATGCCTAACCACTCATAAAGGCTTTCCAATCTTGAAGTAAGTATTGCGGGTAACTTATTCTTTGACTCAAACATGGTGATGTCTAGACTCTAAGTATGCCTTACTGAAGTATTTCACTTGTTGCAAATAATCTAGAATATCTTCTATCCTTAGTAGGGGATACCTGTTATTTAGCATAATTTTGTTCAATTCCCCGTAATATATGAACATTCACTAAGACACATCATTCTTTGGCATAATGAAGATGGGTAACCCACATGTTGATGTACTTGATTAAATAACACCATGTTCCAGTAGTTGATGCAACTATTTTTTCACCTCACTTTATTCTATAATACACTTCTTGTATAACCCAATGTTTAGAAATGGCGAGGCAAGAAATAGCTAGATCTTTTGTTATACTTCCTTCTTGGGTGGTATCACTTTAGGCTCCTAGAACAAATATCTATATGCATGTAGAAACTCTTTAGATTTTGTTTCTAGGTTTCGTTATACCCATCTACGGATTCCTTTGATCTCACTAACTCCTCTATAGGATTATTTTCTCTTAAAAATATTAAAACATATTTCTTGATAGAATTAATCAGTTTCTTTGCTTGGTTGGCACTTAAGAGAAAAAAAAATTGACTTTTCTTTGTATGTGTTGATGGTGATTGGTTTTCCATACTTGATGAGAAAGTACTAGTTATATCTTTGCATGGATATTACATCCCACATGTGCATATAGTCCCTTCCAAACACCACTTCACATACATCATGGGGAAATACATCTAGTTCTACTCCATTAATCTAATTTTGCATTATTTTGTTACATTTATTTATGCATCTTTATTTAGCCAACCCAATGGATATGGGCTTGTATGATCATGAATTTCCAATCATAATTTTTTGACAAGATCTATTGCAATGAGATTCGCTTGTAATCCTTAGTAAAACAAAGGATCAATCTTGGTATCTTTAACTTGCATATTTACATGTAAGAGTATGGTATTTTCATTCCCTTCTTATTTCTAAATGATACTTAGAGTCACCTCTTTATACACAGATGTATAAGTGATATTCCCATCCACTATTAAATTTCTTTTAACCTGAATTTTTGAATTAGTGCCCATGATATTCTTCTTATTATTATCATTTTTTCTTTTCTTTGGGTTAAGCTCTAGATTGAGCTTCTATCACTTCTCCTCTTTATGATCGTTAATGTTTTAATGGATGCAGTGGTTGTTGGTATATTTTCACCAGTGTGTTGTGGCCACCATATTTTTATATTCCCCACCTTTCCACTTATTATTTTCTTATTTATAAGCATATTGGTGCTCCTTCTAGTTCAGTCCACTTGATTTCCTTTTTTTAAGTCCTGTTTTGTAACACCCTCCTCTCATATATACCCATGTAAGCAGCCAACCGAGGTAAACATGTAATGAGAAGCTACTATGATCATATTCAACTTCCTATGTGACCTTAAGGAAGTGAAACCAATCAAAACACATCATACATACCTTCCACTCCAGCAACAAGACCCCCAAGAACCATCCCATCCACTTAGGTAACTATCCCTTGGGTTCCAATAAGTTTTTAGACCTTCAAAACCCCGAAAGCTCCCACAATATAGGCATGGGTAAATTTTGGAGGATGTAGACACTCCTACAACATATGCATGCATGCATCTAGGGACATTTCCTCATAGACATGTGCCAGTGTCCCTGGGATTTGATACACTTTTTCAGGCCCAGAGCCCAAGTAATTTTCGAGAATGAAATGACAAGCTCATAAATGAAATAAAAGAACAAAACTATGATGTATTTGGAAAAACCATGAAAAGGCCTAAAATGGAGAAATGTTAGCCATGCCAATAATTTCATCAAACATGTCACAAATATGTAATCTAGAGGCGTAAACAACAAATCAAAACATAAGGGTATCATATTTATATAAGAATCACTTATAACCATTGTTACCTTACATAATTAGTTGCATTATCATCTATTAGGTCATGGTTATATTTCTTATTCATTTACAGATAAATCAAGAGGAGAACCATACATCATAATTTTCATAACACATGTTTATAACTAGCATAATAAAAAATAGAAATAACAAGGATAAATAAACCATAGAATCCATATATAAACCAATACATTTACACATATGATGTAAATGATACAGCCTCTTATTAATGAATACAAAAACCAACCCAGGCTGGAACTCCCATGTTCCACCCGACCATAGATTGGCTGAGCTAAATATTTCTTCAGCCAATCACTCCCATGTCATATTACAAGCATGAATGTGGGACTCAAAACGAAAGAACCAACCAGGGCATCCCTATGCTAAACCACCTCACCCTCATCAATAGAAACCAAGATTTACCGTAATCTACACCATATCACTAAGACAAAACAATAAACATGTCATAATAGGCTTTACCATGATCTCCACCTGATCACTAGGACAAAACAACCATGGATGCCACTAGATTTATCTACCTCCACTATAAGGAATTGTATTGTCTCTTACATACTTTACCATAATCCAAAATCTGATACATAGATAAATAGGCCATAAACCGAGACACACTCTCTATGATTTACTCTATATCCCAACCTGGGATTCCTAGGCCTAATGGAAAGCACCCACCTCTCAGGCTTTATCGCAATCCACACTAGATGACTAGGCCCTAAACTAAGGAAACACACTATCCAAATTTACCACAACCCACAGTCTGCTTTAAGGGATACTAGGCCATGTGTTCTCTCATTTCATAGATCCACCTCACTCAACTTTGAATCCATATGGAAATTGAGCTCAACCAAAACATGAGAAACCCATCACACCATGGCTATCCGAAAATGGAAAGGCTAGGCAGAAAACATTGTCACACCTCAGAAACCCATTTCATGACATAAAAGAATCAAATACAATACCATGCATGCCGAAAATAGCAAAGAAATTATTATCACTAACTTGGTACAGATGGGCTGCTCCACTAGGCAACCTAGAGTAACTCTTTCAAACCAAATTATAGCTGAAAATTAGCCTTTTAAGCCTAAGAGGGATCTGTCAAAGATATTGATAATATTATGTAATTAAAGATCACAGATGGCTAAATCTGACAAAAGTGTTTTAAATGTGTTTATTTGTAGGTAAAAAAGTATAGAATTCACTACCATTGGGCTTATGGAGCCAGTGTTAAGAAACTCAATGACAATGGTTCTTCTTATGGAAGCTGAGGCATATAGTTGTCTTTATGAAAAAGGAAATACACACAGATACACAGTAGTTTAATTCTTGAAGGAAGTTAGATCATGATTAAAATGAATTCTAAGTAATCAAACATCAAATTAATGTGGGAAAAATAACAAGATACATAGGACAAGTACTCATAAAACATCAAATGAATCCCAGGTGAAGGAAGAGCCAAAAACCACTGTATATTACTGATCAGAATTTTTTTTACAATAGTAGTAGTGTAAGTAACATCATTCTACCCTATATTCTTCGATATTTTTCCTATTAATAGACTCCAACATCTTTACATTGGATCTTCCTACATGGCTATATGATCAAATATTTTTCTAACACATATTCTAATAACAAGCAAATTACATGGAACTGGCATCTACTCACTTTAGGACTTAGATACCTACTAGGGCTATTCCACCCATTTATTACATCAACTAACTGAAAAGAATGCATATTTACATCAAATATATTCATGTGCTTGGGTGGCACTGACCATGACCAAAACATTAATGCCTCCACTAAGATAGGATACTAGTCTTCCTACTTTTAAGGAGGTGGTGTTATGAAAAATGATGAATGTCTTCAAGATGAGCTGGTGAGTTGGACATCCTTACTGAAGACCATGTCTCCAACAAAATATTTCTTTGATACTATTTAATCTTTCCATGTGGCTATCTTGCCTCCAATATACCATCAAAACCCAAAAATTCTACAAAAAATTGCTCGCTTAGAAAACGGGTGTAATATTCCCAATTAGTCATAAGCTAATGGGAATATTCATTTTTGTTTTATGTTTCTGTTTCATGAATAAAAATGTAAAGGAGGATCATAAAACTCCCAAACTATAAATAAATAAATGCCAAATGTGGAAAATGCTATATCTTGGCTATGTAAGTAAGTTCCCTTAGGTGTGAAAGGGGTTGATCATTTTGACTAGGTCAACTATGACCAAATCTATAGTGTTGTATTGGAGGAGTGGCCATCAATGAGGCACAATGTAGTTTTAGATGGAGATGGCTTGTGTGAAAGACGATATTTTATTGAAGGTGGTTTAGGGTTTATAAGCTCTTAACTTATAAAAGGAAGAGGATGGAAACATGAGAAGGTTGTTGATGCTATTTTATTTTCAAAGTATATTGTTTGTTTAGACACATCTCATGCTCATTATTGTTTAGACGAGAATAGTGTTGTTTAGCACTAGATGTCCCTGATCGGGAATCCCACCATTTTCCTTGAGAGGCCTCTTGGAAGAGTTTTAATTGTCTTGTCCACTATTTGGTTGAAGGCCAAGCTTCTTCTTCCAGCTACAACACAGATCCTATTGAGGCTTTGGTTGTCTTTGAAAGCTGCAGCAAGTGGAGGCTAGATCTACTTAGATCTATATCATTCTAGTTCTTTTAGTTCTCTTTTTCGGTTGGTTGGTCTTCTATCCCATTGGCAAGAGACTATTGGATCATTGGAGCATCAATTTCAGATCTTGGCATGTGGAAAAACACTATCTAAACCCGAAAACGTAGTTTTACTTCCAGATCTGCTTTTTTCTGTAGGTTCTGTTGCAGGGTCACTTTGGCACATCTTTTGGAGGAGTGATTTTCATGCGTTGAAGATCTGCCCTTCACCTTTGAGATCCGTTGAAGAGGATAATTATATTGTATATATCATATTAGATCTGAATACTCCTGAATATCTGAATATTTCTGCAGATTTGCAAATTTAGATCTCAGATCTACTCCTTGTACATGATCTTTTGCTAAAAACCCCAAGGGGATTTTGAAGAAGAGCCTATCTAGTGTAAGGATTTGTTATGGATCCTTTTCATGCAAATATGTACTCTAGATATAAGGAAGAGTGTAATCAGCAGGTTTTACGACCAATAAAATCTTATTTGTCAAGCTATTTCCAGTTTTAATACATGGTTGCAGCACCACCTTTTGAGGATTTTCTTCTATTGGAGTCTTCTATTTCCTGTTGTACACCTTATGGGCCTCATTTTACATCTTATTTTCTATTTTAAATGTTAAAGAAGAGTCTCCATATTGGCCTCTTTCACTTACTTTTATGATCTGCATTATTTTCCCTCCATATCTTTTATATATTGTTGCATTTCCCATTTGGGAATATTAGAGTGGTATCAGAGCACCATATTGGCACAACCTGTGCTATCTAAGAAGCCAATATGTCTTTTGAATATGAAGAACCTCTTACTAACAAAGAGAAGAGGTATCTAAAGAGAAGACAGAAGAAATTTTATCACACCAATGACAATGAAGACAAGGGTAAAGCCCATGCATCTGGAAGTGAAGAATAAGGAAAGGGCTTTGCTAAGATCCTTTTGAGTGCCATGCAAGATATTGCTAGAGAGATCAAAGAGATGAGATTGGATAGGATCAAAGAATATCCTAAGATATTTCATATTGGAGAGAGCTCTGACATGTCTCACCACTGGAATGATCAACCGATGCATCAACCACAAGTTTGCCAATGCTCTACCATGCCTACTTTTTTGGTTGTGGGAAATGAAGGGTTTCAACAAAAAGCATCCCTTGAAGACTATTTTGAAAAATATGAGTCTCAAAATCATAGATTCAAATATCACTTGAGTTTTCTGAAGTTTTTTCACCTCAAGGACAAAGTAAGACCAAGGAATCGTCATAGAGATGGTGGATTCACTCATAATCATGATTGACATCACTCTATGTGCATAATATTTTTACCCAACTTTGATGGGTCATCCAAGTGTTCTGCCAAATCATCGGTAGAAAAACTTAACTTCTACTTTCAGTTGAACAAGGTTCTAAAGATGGATGCTATCAAGATTACAGCACTACACTTTGAAGGTGAATCGCATTACTGGTGGTTCCATGGCTTGTCTACGTTGGGTCATGCTAATGTGACTGCTTATTCAGAGTTCACTAGAAGGATGGTGGAAATATTTGAGAGAAGAGATCCAGAGGCATCATTCATGAGCGTTGCAAAGTTGAAACAATCAGGTAATACAGAGTCTTACATTTCTAAATTTTTAAGATTATCTGTTATGGTTCCTGACTTCTCTACAACTAGAAGGGTGTATGTGTTCATCAATGGTTTATATGAACCTCTTCATGGGTTGGTAAAATCTACCAAGCCCACTACTCTGAATGATGCTATTAAAAGGGCTAGGGACCTTCAAGATGCCTTGCCAAAGGCAAAGGCAAGTTTTTAGCATAAGCCCTATTTTCTTTCAAAGGGAAAGGAAGAAAAAGTTGCTCCTTCCAAGGAGAGCTCATACAAGAAGCCTCTTGATGATATGTCCAGAGAGATATAAGAAAAAGGAATCTATGCTTCACTTGCCAAGAATCATGGGCACCTGGACATAGATATGTTGCTGGAAGGGCACATTACATAGAGGTCTTCTCACATATTGACCAGGAAGAAGAAGATGAACCAAGAAGAGGTCACAGTGTTGACACTGTAGGAGGAGAGCCAACATCATTAGGAGATGGGGATGGAGAATTTTCTCCTATTGGAGGGGCTCTTGCATATTTGAGAAGAGTACCTAAGAACTTGACCTTAATATTTCAAGGTTACATATTGAATCAGAGGGTTTCTATATTGATTGATAGTGGGCCCACCCACAATTTCATTGATGCCCATCTAGTGCAAAGGAGGGAAATACCCACTGATACTTTTGATGGATTCTTTGTTTTGGTCCTCGGAGATAGAATAATGCAATCCATGCATTATGTCCCATCAATTTCAGTCACCATGGGAAATAATACCTTGGTTGATCACTTCTTTATGGTTTACATACCTGACACCAATGTGATGTTGGGTGTTCAATAGATGAATACATTAAGGAAATTCACCACTGATTGGGAGGCTTTGAAAATGGAATGGGTGGATAAGAAGAGTGGTGAGACTAAAATGATAAAAGGCATGCATACATACCCCTCACATACCAATTCCACACAAATATCAAAGATAGATTTGTGCAATGGAAGCAAGGACCTTACAGTCCCATCTATCATGTTCATGAGATTTCTGCATGGGACACTTTTATCTAGTGGAAAACCACCTGGGAGGCCACCTTATTCAGTTTTGGTAGGATATTTCTCACAAAATGATGCTCCAAATTCAGATCTAGGAGGGATGGGAGCATTGGAAGACAATGATACGACACTAGGAGATTTGGGGAAGCTCAAGGAGGAGGGAGATCTTCTTCCCTTATCATCATCACCCGCTCTCATTTCTAACTCTGCGTTGTGGGAGGAGAAGAATGGAAGGGATGGCCTTCCAAATCATACCTTTAGCATGGGAGATGTCAAGGAGGAGAGCAGCAACATGAAAAATATTTCTGTTGATACATCATCAATGTTGTCATTGTTGGGCAGTTTAGATCCATATTGGAAATCCCAACTTTTGGTGGATTATTCCAAGGATCTTCACACTTGTATGGTACTTGATGACCAGTTGCATGAAGAGGGCTATTTAGTCCAAGGAGGATTCATCTATCATCATGGTGGGATATTCTTTTTTAGAGCCTCCAAGCTCAAGGATAAGTTGTTACAATGAGCCTATGAGGAGTTTTGTTTCAGCCACACATATTTAATGAAGTTGAACAACATCATCTTGAGGAGCTACTGTTGGGAGGGATTTGAAGGAGACCTATATCATAATTTTCGAATATTCATGTACCATGTGGAGATGGAGCAGCAACATAACTCTATGGAAGAGTTAATTCATCCATTTCTTTCTCCTTTTGAGGAAGAGGATAGTTCTATGCACCACTCCATGTGTATGAGGAGGATTATTGGTGAAGAACATGCTCATGTAAGAAATGTTTTACTTTCTGATTGTATGCATTATTTCACCATGTTTATGTAGGCCATGACTCCAAGAAGGATTATTATATCTTGTAAAATTCATGGCCAACATGGGGCCACAACAATTTCTGAACTTGGCCACTCCCTTGATGGACAAAGGGAGATTTTTCATCATGATGAGTGCTTTCCTAAGGCACCAAATATATCTCACACTTTCAGCCATAGTGAGATAACATAGGCAGCAAGTAAGTGGTGGGAAAACCACTTACCACATCTAAATCTGATGCAGGTAGGAGATGCACTACACTGGTTCCACATGTGGGACTATGACTCACCTCCATATGCACAAATTTCTGTTTTTTTGTACATATTTTTACTCCCATATATTGATGATGTACTTGTAGTTTTTATGGGAATGTATAGAGGGAGTATGGGAGGTACGTATGTGCCCTATTGGATGGAGGTTATCCATGTATCTTATGTTACATGTTTCATGGAGGAGATTAGGCAAGCCATTTTTGTATCATTTGAGATATTGTCTCCTTGTGGGATGGACTATATACATATCATGAGAACTTTGGAGGAACAATTCATGGAGGGCTGGATTGTTGAACACTTAGCTTATGGAGGAAGCTTATCCCATGATGGTGTCACCAATGGAGGAGGAGAAGAGTTGGAGCACTCACCTTATTAGTTGCTTAGGACAAGCAACATTTGGGAGGGGAGGACTGTTGTATTCCAAATTAGTCCTAAGCTAATGGGAATATTCTTTTTTGTTTTATTTTTCTGTTTCATGAATAAAAATGTAAAGCAGGATTAGAAAAATCCTAAACAGTAAAAAAAACCAATGCCAAATGTGGAAAAGGCTATATCTTCGCTATGTAAGTAAGCTGCCTTAGGTGTGAAAGGGGCTGATCATTTTGACTGGGTCAACCATGACCACGTCTACAACATTGTCTTGGAGGAGTAGCCATCAATAACGCACAAATCAGTTTTAGATGGAGATGTCTTGTGTGAAAGAAGTCATTTCATTGAAGGTGGTTTAGGGTTTACAAGCTCTTAACTTATAAAAGGAAGAGGATGGCAGCATGAGAAGGTTGTTGATGGTATTATATTTTCAGAGTATATTTTTTGTTTAGACATATCTCATTCTCATTACTGTTTAGCTGAGAATAGTGATGTTTAGCACTCAGTGTTCCTGATTGGGAATTCTACCTCTTTCCTTGAGAGGCCTCTTGGAAGAGTTTTCATTGTCTTGTCCACTATATAGCTGAAGGCCAAGATTCTTCTTCCAACTAAAATGTAGATCCTATTAAGGGTTTGGTTGTCTTTGAAAGCTGCAGCAAGTGGAGGCTTGATCTACTCAAATCTAGATCATACTAGTGCTCCTTTTTAGTGGGAAGGTTTTCTATCCCATTTCAAAGAGAGTATTGGATCATTGGAGCTAAATTTTCAAATCTTGGCATATGGAAAAATATATCTTAAACCATACAGTGTAGTATTGCTTCCAGAACTGCATTATTTATGTAGGTTTCTTTGCAGGGTATTTTGGCACATCTTTTGGAGGAGTGATTTTCATGTGTTGGGGATTGGCCCTTCACCTTTGAGATCCATTGAAGAGGATAACTATATTGTATATATCAGATCAGATCTAAATATTCTTGAATATCTGAATATATCTGTAGATCTACATATTTAGATCTCAGATCTACTCCTTGTACATGATCTTTTGTTGAAAACCCCAAGGGGATATGAAATAAGAGCCTTTCTATTGTATGGATCTGATATGGATCTAAATTTTCATGTATAGATCTGCTATAGATCTAAAGTGTAATCAGAAGTTGTTGCAGCCAATAAAATAACACTTTCAATCTCTTTATAGTTTCATACATGGTTGCAGCACCTCCTTTTGAGGATTTTCTTCTATTGGAGTCTGTTAGCGCTCAAATCTACCTTAGGCTGAAATAAGGTAAAACTCGAGGCTACATCAAACCACGCTCAGCCTCGTAGCTAGCCCTATGAGGATAGGAGAGGGCTCTCTCCAGGTCTATCTCAATAAATTGAGCAATAAGGTGCGAGATGACTTATAATTGGTACTGATTTTAGGCTAGTAAAGAGATAGGAAAGTTTGATTTTGATTTTTTGGGGTTTTTGTTGAAAAAATGGGAAAAACAATTTTGGTTCCGAGGATAAGGCCAGATCTTTGCAGAATTCAAGTTGGGGTGAGGTAGGAAGTAGTCTTCATGCTTTTGATTATGCGTATGGGTGGATCAGAACGAAAAGGAGCTGAAGAGGGCAAGGGATAACATGGATCCTCTCCAAACAGGCGAAAACATGTAAAACTAAACAAATTTAAAGGCAGAGCACTGTAAACAATAGATTGAACCTCATTTAATCATTCATTTAGTTTCAGAAGCATAAGAAGGGAATGGCATACATTAAACATGAAATAACTTACAATAAACTGAGAGAAAACACCATCAAGACCTGAAAGCCATAAGAATCCCAACAGGTGCTGCAAAACCTCTGATCTTTCCTTAGCCAAAATATGAAAAATATGTACAATAGTGTGCCAAAGTTTTCCCAAGAGTCCAACCTGTAGAATGTCTCAGAAATTACATCATATATACTATCCTAACCCCTTCCCATGTCTCTAGGGGTCGAATGATAGAAAAATCCTCCTAAAGATGGCAACAATACCTGATGAGGAATGTAGCTCAATATAAAACTTCCTACCATAAGCACTCAAATTCCCTCATTGGTAAGGGTGGGATTTCTGCTTGGAAACACCCTATGCTAAGCAGCACTGCAAACTTAGCTAAACATCATAAGCATGCATAGAAATGTCAACCAGGAAATCTAGATCTAAATAGATAAGAAATAATAATCTAAAGCCTTATTATATTGTTCCTTCAACTTCATTACATAGATGGTATCCTTTGAATAAGCCTCACTATATGCATCATGGGTGAATGGATCCATGTACATTAGAGTTCAATTTTTTTTGATATTTTATGTGGGTGGACTTGAAATAACGTTAGCAATCTTGTTTGTTCCTCCATTCTTGTGCTTGATCATTAAATGAAACTATTGTAGAAACCCAATCCACTTGTAATGCTTGGTATGTTGTAGCTTAATCTTTGTCATGTAGGTACTATAGTGTCCAATGATCTATGTGTATCACTGTCTTGCTTCCCATTAGACAATGTTTATACTTATTTTCAGCTTGCTCTTGGACATATAGTATCTTGTTGTATAGATAGGGTAGTTAATAAATGGCCCATGAAATACTTCAGAATGGAAGCATACATGCCTTCCTCCCTACATCAAGATCGCTACCATATCATACCCACACACATCTCTCCACTTTGAAATGTTTCTACAAGTTTAGTAATACAAAAAATGGTGCTTAAATGCTCTTCTTATTTAGTTCCTCAAAGGACATTTTTTTACCCTTTCCCCACTAGTAACTATTTCCAGATGTTGTTATGGTGCTAAGTGGTGTTTCTACCACTAAAAATGAGGCTATGAATTTTCTTAGTTACTGTGTCAGCTCAATGAAACTCCTAACCTCGAAAAAATTTGTAGGAAAAACAATTTCATGATTGCCTCCATCTTAGTAGGATCTATATTTTTCTCTCCTCCACCTATCACATACCCCAAATACACCAAATATTATTATGAAAACTCACACTTATTAATATTTACTAGTATTTTGTGCTTCTTTAATTCCAATAGGACTTGTGTCAAATGTGAGATGTGCTCCTCCTAGGTAGCACTATATACAAGTTTATCATAAAAATAGACAATAACAAATGAATTCATAAAATGGTGAATTATTCCATTCGTTAATCTCATAAATATAGTTAGTGAATTGCATAAGGTGAATGGCATGCCTAACCACTCATAAAGCCTTTCCAATCTTGAAGGAAGTATTGCGGGTAACTTATTCTTTGACTCAAACATGGTGATGTCTAGACTCTAAGTATGCCTTACTGAAGTATTTCACTTGTTGCAAATAATCTAGAATATCTTCTATCCTTAGTAGGGGATACCTGCTATTTAGCATAATTTTGTTCAATTCCCCGTAATATATGAACATTCACTAAGACACATCATTCTTTGGCATAATGAAGATGGGTAACCCACATGTTGATGTACTTGATTAAATAACACCATGTTCCAGTAGTTGATGCAACTATTTTTTCACCTCACTTTATTCTATAATACACTTCTTGTTTAACCCAATGTTTAGAAATGGCAAGGCAAGAAATAGCTAGATCTTTTGTTATACTTCCTTCTTGGGTGGTATCACTTTAGGCTCCTAGAACAAATATCTATATGCATGTAGAAACTCTTTTAGATTTTGTTTCTAGGTTTCGTTATACCCATCTACGGATTCCTTTGATCTCACTAACTCCTCTATAGGATTATTTTCTCTTAAAAATAGTAAAACATATTTCTTGATAGAATTAATCAGTTTCTTTGCTTTTTTGGCACTTAAGAGAAAAAAAATTGACTTTTCTTTGTATGTGTTGATGGTGATTGGTTTTCCATACTTGATGAGAAAGTACTAGTTATATCTTTGCATGGATATTACATCCCACATGTGCATACAGTCCCTTCCAAACACCACTTCACATACATCACGGGGAAATACATCTAGTTCTACTCCATTAATCTAATTTTGCATTATGTTGTTACATTTATTTATGCATCTTTATTTAGCCAACCCAATGGATATGGGCTTGTATGATCATGAATTTCCAATCCTAATTTTTTGACAAGATCTATTGCAATGAGATTCGCTTGTAATCCTTAGTAAAACAAAGGATCAATCTTGGTATTTTTAACTTGCATATTTACATGTAAGAGTATGGTATTTTCATTCCTTTCTTATTTCTAAATGATACTTAGAGTCACCTCTTTATACACAGATGTATAAATCATATTCCCATCCACTATTGAGTTTCTTTTAACCTGAATTTTTGAATTAGTGCCCTTGATATTCTTCTTATTATTATCATTTTTTCTTTTCTTTGGGTTAAGCTCTAGATTGAACTTCTATCACTTCTCCTCTTTATGATCGTTAATGTTTTAATGGATGCAGTGGTTGTTGGTATATTTTCACCAATGTGTTGTGGCTACCATATTTTTATATTCCCCACCTTTCCACTTATTATTTTCTTATTTATAAGCATATTGGTGCTCCTTCTAGTTCAGTCCACTTGATTTCCTTTTTTTTAGTCCTATTTTGTAACACCCTCCTCTCATATATACCCATGTAAGCAGCCAACCGGGGTAAACATGTAATGATAAGCTACTATGATCATATTCAACTTCCTATGTGACCTTAAGGAAGTGAAACCAATCAAAACACATCATACATACCTTCCACTTCAGCAACAAGACCCCCAAGAACCATACCATCCACTCAGGTAACTATCCCTTGGGCTCCAATAAGTTTTTAGACCTTCAAAACCCCGAAAGCTCCCACAATATAGGCATGGGTAAATTTTGGAGGATGTAGACACTCCTACAACATATGCATGCATGCATCTAGGGAAATTTCCTCATAGACATGTGCCAGTGTCCCTGGGATTTGATACACTTTTTCAGGCCCAGAGCCCAAGTAATTTTCAAGAATGAAATGACAAGCTCATAAATGAAATAAAAGAACAAAACTATGATGTATTGGAAAAACCATGAAAAGGCCTAAAATGGAGCCATGTTAGCCATGCCAATAATTTCATCAAACATGTCACAAATATGTAATCTACAGGCGTAAACAACAAATCGGAACATAAGGGTATCATATTTATATAAGAATCACTTATAACCATTGTTACCTTACATAATTAGTTGCATTATCATCTATTAGGTCATGGTTATATTTCTTATTCATTTACAGATAAATCATGAGGAGAACCATACATCATAATTTTCATAACACATGTTTATAACTAGCATAATAAAAAATAGAAATAACAAGGATAAATAAACCATATAATCCACATATAAACCAATACATTTACACATATGATGTAAATGATAGAGCCTCTTATTAATGAATACAAAAACCAACCCAGGATGGAACTCCCATGTTCCACCCGACCATAGATTGGCTGAGCTAAATATTTCTTCAGCCAATCACTCCCATGTCATATTACAAGCATGAATGTGGGACTCAAAACAAAAGAACCAACCAGGGCATCCCTATGCTAAACCACCTCACCCTCATCAATAGAAACCAAGCTTTGCCGTAATCTGCACCATATCACTAAGACAAAACAATAAACATGTCATAATAGGCTTTACCATGATCTCCACCTGATTACTAGGACAAAACAACCATGGATGCCACTAGATTTATCTACCTCCACTATAAGGAATTGTATTGTCTCTTACATACTTTACCATAATCCAAAATCTGATACATAGATAAATAGGCCATAAATCGAGACACACTCTCTATGATTTACTCTATATCCCAACCCGGGATTCCTAGGCCTAATGGAAAGCACCCACCTCTCAGGCTTTATCGCAATCCACACTAGATGACTAGGCCCTAAACTAAGGAAACACACTATCCAAATTTACCACAACCCACAGTCTGCTTTAAGGGCTACTAGGCCATGTGTTCTTTCATTTCAAAGATCCACCTCACTCAACTTTGAATCCATATGGAAATTGAGCTCAACAAAAACATGAGAAACCCATCACACCATGGCTATCCGAAAATGGAAAGGATAGGCAGAAAACATTGTCACACCTCGAAAAACCATTTCATGACATAAAAGAATTACATACAATACCATGCATGCCGAAAATAGAAAATAAATTATAATCACTAACTTGGTACAGATGGACTGCTCCACTAGACAACCTAGAGTAACTCTTTCAAACCAAATTATAGCTGAAAATTAGCCTTTTAAGCCTAAGAGGGATCTGTCAAAGATATTGATAATATTATGTAATTAAAGATCACAGATGGCTAAATGTGACAAAAGTGTTTTAAATGTGTTTATTTGTAGGTAAAAAAGTATAGAATTCACTACCATTGGGTTTATGGAGCCAGTGTTAAGAAACTCAATGACAATGGTTCTTCTTATGGAAGCTGAGGCATATAGTTGTCTTTATGAAAAAGGAAATACACACAGATACACAGTAGTTTAATTCTTGAAGGAAGTTAGATCATGATTAAAATGAATTCTAAGTAATCAAACATCAAATTAATGCGGGAAAAATAACAAGATACATAGGACAAGTACTCATAAAACATCAAATGAATCCCAGGTGAAGGAAGAGCCAACAACCACTGTATATTACTGATCAGAATTTTTTTTACAATAGTAGTAGTGTAAGTAACATCATTCTACCCTATATTCTTCGATATTTTTCCTATTAATAGACTCCAACATCTTTACATTGGATCTTCCTACATGGCTATATGATCAAATATTTTTCTAACACATATTCTAATAACAAGCAAATTACATGGAACTGGCATCTACTAACTTTAGGACTTAGATACCTACTAGGGCTATTCCACCCATTTATTACATCAACTAACTGAAAAGAATGCATATTTACATCAAATATATTCATGTGCTTGGGTGGCACTGACCATGACCAAAAACATTAATGCCTCCACTAAGATAGGATACTAGTCTTCCTACTTTTAAGGAGGTGGTGTTATGACAAATGATGAATGTCTTCAAGATGAGCTGGTGATTTGGACATCCTTACTAAAGACCATGCCTCCAACAAAATATTTCTTTGATACTATTTAATCTTTCCATGTGGCTATCTTGCCTCCAATATACCATCAAAACCCAAAAATTCTACAAGAAATTGCTCGCTTAGAAAACAGGTGTAATATTCCCAATTAGTCATAAGCTAATGGGAATATTCATTTTTGTTTTATATTTCTGTTTCATGAATAAAAATGTAAAGGAGGATCATAAAACTCCCAAACAGTAAATAAATAAATGCCAAATGTGGAAAATGCTATATCTTGGCTATGTAAGTAAGTTCCCTTAGGTGTGAAAGGGGTTGATCATTTTGACTAGGTCAACTATGACCAAATCTATAGTGTTGTATTGGAGGAGTGGCCATCAATGAGGCACAATGTATTTTTAGATGGAGAGGGCTTGTGTGAAAGAAGATATTTTATTGAAGGTGGTTTAGGGTTTATAAGCTCTTAAATTATAAAAGGAAGAGGATGGAAACATGAGAAGGTTGTTGATGCTATTGTATTTTCAAAGTATATTGTTTGTTTAGACATATCTCATGCTCATTATTGTTTAGACGAGAATAGTGTTGTTTAGCACTAGGTGTCCCTGATCGAGAATCCCACCATTTTCCTTGAGAGGCCTCTTGGAAGAGTTTTAATTGTCTTGTCCACTATTTGGTTGAAGGCCAAGCTTCTTCTTCCAGCTACAACACAGATCCTGTTGAGGCTTTGGTTGTCTTTGAAAGCTGCATCAAGTCGAGGCTAGATCTACTCAGATCTATATCATTCTAGTGCTCTTTTTCAGTTGGAAAGTCTTCTATCCAATTGGAAAGAGAATATTGGATCATTGGAGCTACATTTTCATATCTTCACATGTTACCAAACATACCTTAAAACCTACAACGTAGTACTGCTTCTAGAACTACGTTATTTCTGTAGGTGCTGTTGCAGGGTCTTTTGGCACATATTTTGGGGGAGTGATTTTCATGTGTTGGGGATCTGCCCTTCACCTTTGAGATCCATTGAAGAGGATAATTATATTGTATGTATCAGATCAGATCTGAATATTCCTGAATATTTGAATATATCTGCAGATCTGCAGATTTAGATCTCAGATCTACTCCTTGTACATGATCTTTTGTTGTAAACCCCAAGGGAATCTGAAAGAAGAGCCTTTATAGTGTATGGATCTGATATGGATCTAAATTTTCATGCACAAATATGCTCTAGATATAAAGTGTAATCAACAGTTTTTGCAGCCAATAAAATAACGATGTCAAGCTATTTCCAGTTTTAATACATGGTTGCAGCACCTCCTTTTGAGGATTTTCTTCTATTGGAGTCTTCTATTTCCTGTTGTACATCTTATGGGCCTCATTTTACATCTTATTTTCTATTTTAAATGTTAAAGAAGAGTCTCCATATTGGCCTCTTTCTCTTACTTTTATGATCTGCATTATTTTCCCTCCATATCTTTTATATATTGTTGCATTTCCCATTTGGGAATATTAGAGTGGTATCAGAGCATCATATTGGCACAACCTGTGCTATATAAGAAGCCAATATGTCTTTTTAATATGAAGAACCTCTTACTGACAGAGAGAAGAGGTATCTAAAGAGAAGACAGAAGAAATTTTATCACACCAATGACAATGAAGACAAGGGTAAAGCCCCTACATCTGGAGGTGAAGAAGAAGGAAAGGAATTTGCTAAGATAATTTTGAGAGCCATGCAAGATATTGCTAGAGAGATCAAAGAGATGAGATTGGACATAATCAAATAATCTCCTAAGAGACTTCATCTTGCGGAAAGCTCTGTCATGTCTTACCACTAGAATGATCAACGAGCGCGGGGCACTGAAGAACGGCCCTTGCAGCCCCTCCGGTTGCGTGTTTTCCGAGCTTTTGCATATTCATTATTAGGTGTCTCGCTTGTTCCACTTCGTTTCATTTTCACTAGGATCATGCCATGAACTGACGTAGGGGTCTGTCGTCCTATGTTTCCTCATGTTTATACCTGCAGCGCTATTTTAAAAAAATTTTCTTCAAAAAATTATTCATAGTCATTGTCATTACATATATGGTCATTAAAAATGTCAATAAGTGTCCTAGATCTTGGTGTCTAGGGTTTTTGAGTCATTTGTATACCAGTCATAAAGCCTCCAAGGTGAGGAAAGTTCTGCATTTGTGATTTTTATTTTATTATCATCAGCATTTTTAAAAAAAAATTATTTCTAGTCCAAAACTCTGTTTTGGAACTAGAAATTTGTCATTATCATTTTGTAATAGATTGTAATTGTTCCGCCATGAAGACATTGTCAAAAGCAGACCCCTGGTCTCTTCACTAGCCAAGATAGCCATATCCCTGGAAGAAGACAGCAAAATCATTAGTATCGACCTCAAAAAAGCCAAAGGAAGTTTGTATTTGAAAAGCCAAAAGTGAAATTACAAAAACATTTGTAAGATGGGTTTGAATTAGATTTGAAATAAAATCTGATTGTGAAGATATTTGTGACATGTATAAAAGCCAAACAAGTTTCATTTGAACCAATTCATAGCTCCCACATCGTGTTTGAAGATTGGAGGGCCGATTTCAGAGTTTTAAGTTGCGTGGGCAGTGTTGATTGGGCCGAGCGACCCACGTGGAGTGGCCGAGCGACCCACCCTCGCGCAGCCACTCCACGCAGGCGCTCGCCAGCGTGTTTGCAAGGTGCGACCCACCGGGGGCCGAGCGACCCACGCAGAGCGCGACCCACGTGCATACGTGGTTTCGAAATTTAGTTTGAGCGCCCAGTTTTGCTTGGAATCGACTCAAACTTCCTTCAAACAGGTTTCTATCAATTGCTAGATGTTTTTGAATGCACTTGTGGCATCATTGGTGGTTTCAAATATTCAAATGGAGGAGTTAAAATCCCACAGTCATAGCATTATTGTTTTCAGGGTTTTAGGATGAAAATGAACTATTGAAAGAATTTGTTTTCTATCTTAGGGCGCTGTTGATACATCCACTTTGCATATGATATCAATTTTCCCTCATGCCCATTATGCCACTGCATCCATTGCTATTATTATACCATGTTTAAAGCCTTTGTTCCATGGTGACTGTGGTTGTAATGAGTCTCATTGCCCAATGTAAAATATGCTCATGACTTTGTTTCACACTGCCCATTGAGGCCTTTGTGGTTATTACTCATAAACAAACACATGCTATTGATGCCATGCCCTCCCTTTGATTAGATGTGTTCAAACTTTTGAAGGTTGCCTGCTCTTATTTGGTCAAACTTTCACTTGCATTCAAAACAGAGATTGTGCCTTTTTCAATCCATTTAAAGCTGAGATTTTATCCATGATTTGATTCCTTGATGGTGCTTTGACGGTGGGAATATTGGTTGGGTGTTAAAACATACATCCTAATTTTGCTTTCACCGCATTCATATCAGCATTCATATCAAGATACACATTGCCAAAAGCTTGACTGTAGAGATATGTCGTAGACAGTTTAACATGAGCCAGGGTGGTCGTGCAAAGATTCTATGGATCGAAGGTAATGTGCCACGGGGGTCTTACAGAGTTATCAAAGGTGGTGATCATCGCAGAGAGGAGCCTACTTCTTTGGCTCGGTTGCAAGCATGTCCACTAGCAATGGATTGTTTTCGGTATTTGTCATGTTTTCGATTTTGTGAGATGATTGCACAAACCTGGCTTCATCGTGAATTAGCTCGTCTGTTTGTTCTACATTTACGGGATGGCCGGGTAAATCTTGCCGGGGTTGATTTCATTTTGTCACCCTTGACTATTGCTCAAGCCACTGGCATACCAAACATGGGCGAGGAATGGAACAAACGTTAGCATTTAGAGAAATTCCACTATGAGCCATACGTTAAAACTGGATATATGAGGTACTTGGGCAGAGTTTTTCCATTCAGATTCTTGAGGCATGAGTATGCACCGCTGATGAAACTCATCATTCAGTATTTTAGTTGTGAGGGCAGATATGCCCGTCTCTTTGCGTACCATATTCGTTTGTTGATGCACTTCACAAGGGGGCGTATGATGAATATTCCGTATTTCATACACCGCAACATAGAGAGGATGGTGACATTTGTGCAGAAGAAGACGAGCCCAAGCAAGTGCCAGTTATTTGTGAGACATACCATTTCACTCTCGATCAAATCTGTGTTACATCGCTGGCGGAGTTGTGGCATCACTTGGGAGGATTTCATTTCTGTGAGACTTTTTCGTAGTGCTTTTCACAAAGCCTCCCGGGAGGCGCCTCATGATGCAGAGGAGCCCTCACACCAGCCGTACATGCTTGAGGTTGAGCATATCATCACTCCTTTGGTTCAGACATATCAACGAGGTCACAGGGCCTTATTTGCAGCGACACGGCGAGTATTATCTCCACGTGAGGTGGAAGGGGTCTTGCCGACTTCATCGACACGGCGAGTATTATCTCCACATGATGTGGAAAGGGTCTCGCCTTCTTCTTCAAAAGATGGTACGTGTACAAGATGGGTGGGCAAGAGGCTCCGCATGTGGGCGATGAGGCTCCATCGTGAGGCTCCAGACACCGATATGACAACACACATGTTGATACGGCTCTCCTAGCTCGCCGAGGGAAGTCATCCAGGAGCAAAGAGCCGAGAATGACTGCCTAAAAGACCAATTGCAGAAGGCTCGGGTGATTAACTATTTGGAGCAGCGCAACAAACAGCTAGAGGATGAGCTCACATTTTATGAGGTGCGCCAAATTCGTGAGGACAGATAGTGGAATCGAAAGAGGCCCGGTGACATGACACCAGCTGACAGAGATACTGTACTCACGCGGGTAAATATACATCTGGAGAAGCTGTTGGCGAAGGCCAATCGAGACAAAGACTTGCTTCGCCACATGAAATGCCATTACTGGGCTCGCATGCATGTTTGCAAAGCGAGGATGAAGATCATGAAGAGGAGGTTGCGCAAGGCACTTCGACGGCGGAAAAGGCCTAATCCACTTCGGATTTTGGCCGAGGCTTCATTGACTGGGCAGGACACATGATGGAGGACCTCCGCTCCAAATTTGGGCAAATTCGGAGAAAATTTTGTCATTTTCAATTTTTTGGTCTAAAAAACAGGTTTTGCAGCTACGTGGGTCGCGCGCTCATGCGCTCACTTTTTTTTGAGACACTTGCTGGAGGATATTTTTACATTTTTGGATTTTTCATGGTTAATTATGCATCCTCTGAAGTCAACTTATCATTTCAACAAAATCTGGATGGTCAAACAGCTTAAAAACACCATGAAAATCACCTTGCTGCCACCTTTTGCACCAGCAGGAAGTACCTCTGGGAGAATGAGGTTTTGGAGGGTCAAATCAACTCCACATTCAGAAATTCCACTTGGGTTGGAAAGTAGACATCCAGGGCTTTCCAACGAGCTATCATGAGCTCAATTTGGATGCCAGGAGCTACCTCAAAATCAGCCTGGAACATGAGCGACCCACGCAGTTCAGGAGCGACCCACCTAGGAATTTTTCTGAGTTTTCAGCTGCCAGCTCAGTATTTCGCCTATTATGGACCAGTTTTGCTTATGGATAGAATTTTTGGGTTTTTATGATGTAAATTCATGTTTGGTATGTAACTTTGGCTTGTTTTTATCTCTTCTAGAAGATTCACTCTCAAATGAGTAAAAAATCATGTAATGGATCAGTTTCCACTCTTTTAGAGGTAAGTTGTTAGCTGCCTAGATTGTAGTTCCATGATTAGAATTGGTTGAAACTGATCCCTGAAGAGGGAATTCGACCCCTAGAGGTGGGGAAAGGGGTTAGAGTGATCTATATATTGTAATTTCTGAGGCATTCTACAGGTTGGACTCTTGGGATACTTTTGATACCATTGTACATATTTTTCATATTTTGGCTAAGGAAAGATCAGGGGTTTTGCGGCACTTGTTGGGATCCTTGTGGTGTTCTGTTCTTGATGGTGTTTCTTCTTTGTTTACTTTAAGTTTCTTCATGTTTAATGTATGCCATCCTTTCATTATGCTTCTGAACTAAGTTGAATGAGTGAAATAAGGTTGAATCCATTGTTTACAGTGCTTGGCCTTTGAATTCAGTTAGTTCTATATGTTTTCAGCTGTTTGGAGAGGATCCAAGTTCTTCTTTGCCCTCTTCAGCTCCTCGTCGGTCTAATCTATCCATGTATCCAATTTAAAGCATCAAGATCATCACCTACCTCGCCCCAGCTTGAACTCTGCAAAGGTCTGACCTTATCCCCGGACCCAAAATTTGTTTTCCCATTTCTCCAGCGAAAACCCAAAAAACCAAAAAATCAAACATTCCTATCTCTTTACTTGCCTAAAATCAGTTCTTATTGTAAGTCATCTCGCATCCTATTGCTTATTTTCTCGAGATTGACGGAGAGAGCCCTCTCCTGTCCTCGTAGGGCTAGCTACGAGGCTGAGCGTGGTTTGATGTAGCCTTGATTTTTACTTCATTTCAGCCTGAGGTAGATTTGAGTGCTAACAGCATCAACCACAAGTTTGCCAATGCTCTACCATGCCTACTTTTTTGGTTGTGGGAAATGAAGGGTTTCAACAAAAAGCATCCCTTGAAGACTATTTTGAAAAATATGAGTCTCAAAATCATAGATTCAAAGATCACTTGAGTTTTCTGGAGTTTTTTCACTTCAAGGACAAAGTAAGACCAAGGAATCGTCAGAGAGATGGTGGATTCACTTAGAATCATG
The DNA here is from genome assembly GCA_034641835.2 of Pinus albicaulis. NCBI lineage: Eukaryota > Viridiplantae > Streptophyta > Pinopsida > Pinales > Pinaceae > Pinus > Pinus albicaulis. The sequence continues at coordinate 1,145,896,264 of CM076575.1, forward strand.
ATTGACATCACTCTATGTGCAGAATATTTTTACCCAGCTTTGATGGGTCATCCATGTGTTCTACCAAATCATGGGTAGAAAAAATTAACTTCTACTTTCAGTTGAACAAGGTTCTAAATATGGATGCTATCAAGATTACAACACTACACTTTGAAGGTGAATCGCATTACTGGTGGTTCCATGGCTTGTCTACGTTGGGTCATGCTAATGTGACTGCTTATTTAGAGTTCACTAGAAGGATGGTGGAAATATTTGAGAGAAGAGATCCAGAGGCATCATTCATGAGCGTTGAAAAGTTGAAACAATCAGGTAATACAGAGTCTTACATTTCTAAATTTTTAAGATTATATGTTATGGTTCCTGACTTGTCTACAACTAGAAGGGTGTACGTGTTCATCAATGGTTTATATGAACCTCTTCATGGGTTGGTAAAATCTACCAAGCCCACTACTTTTCATGATGTTATTAAAAGGGCTAGGGACCTTCAAGATGCCTTTCCAAAGGCAAAGGAAAGTTTTTAGCATAAGCCCTATTTTCTTTCAAAGGGAAAGGAAGAAAAATTTTCTCCTTCCAAGGAGAGCTCATACAAGAAGCCTCTTGATGATGAAGTCCAAAGAGATCTAAGAAAAAGGAATCTATGCTTCACTTGCCAAGAATCATGGGCACTTGGACATAGATATGTTGCTGGAAGGGCACATTAAATAGAGGTCTTCTCACATATTGACCAGGAAGAAGAAGATGAACCAAGAAGAGGTCACAGTGTTGACACTGTAGGAGGAGAGCCAACATCATTAGGAGATGGGGATGGAGAATTTTCTCCTATTGGAGGGGATATTGCATTTTTGAGAAGAGTACCTAAGTACTTGACCTTAAGAGTTCAAGGTTACATATTGAATCAGAGGGTTTCTATATTGATTAATAGTGGGGCCACCCACAATTTCATTGATGCCCATCTAGTGCAAAGGAGGGAAATACCCACTGATACTTTTGAGGGATTCTCTGTTTTGGTCCTAGGAGATAGAATAATGCAATCCATGCATTATGTCCCATCAATTTCAGTCACCATGGGAAATTGTACCTTGGTTGATCACTTATTTATGGTTTACATACCTGACACCAATGTGATGTTGGGTGTTCAATAGATGATTACATTAAGGAAAGTCACCACTGATTGGGAGGCTTTGAAAATGGAATGGGTGGATAAGAAAAGTGGTGAAACTAAAATGATAAAAGGCATGCATACATACCCCTCACATACCAATTCCACACAAATATCAAAGATGGATTTGTGCAATGGAAGCAAGGACCTTACAGTCCCATCTATCGTGTTCATGAGATTTCTGCATGGGACACTTTTATCTAGTGGAAAACCACCTGGGAGGCCACCTTATTCAGTTTTGGTAGGATATTTCTCACAACATGATGCTCCAAATTCAGATCTAGGAGGGATGGAAGCATTGGAAGACAATGATACGACACTAGGAGGTTTGGGGAAGCTCAAGGAGGAGGGAGATCTTCTTCCCTTATCATCATCACCCGCTCTCATTTCTGACTCTGCGTTGTGGGAGGAGAAGAATGGAAGGGATGGCCTTCCAAATCATACCTTTAGCATGGGAGATTTCAAGGAGGAAAGCAGCAACATGGAAAATATTTCTGTTGATACATCATCAATGTTGTCATTTTTGGGCAGTTTAGATCCATATTGGAAATCCCAACTGTTGGTGGATTATTCCAAGGATCTTCACACTTGTATGGTACTTGATGACCAGTTGCATGAAGAGGGCTATTTAGTCCAAGGAGGATTCATATATCATCATGGTAGGATATTCTTTTTTAGAGCCTCCAAGCTCAAGGATAAGTTGTTACAATGAGCCTATGAGGAGTTCTGTTTCAGCCACACATATTCAATGAAGCTGAACAACATCATCTTGAGGAGCTACTGTTGGGAGGGCTTTGAAGGAGACCTATATCATCATTTTCGAATATTCATGTACCATGTGGAGATGGAGCAGCAACATAACTCTATGGAAGAGTTAATTTATCCCTTTCTTTCTCCTTTTGAGGAAGAGGATAGTTCTATGCACCACTCCATGTGTATGAGGAGGATTATTGGTGAAGAACATGCTCATGTAATAAATGTTTTATTTTCTGATTGTATGCATTGTTTCACCATGTTTATGTAGGCCATGACTCCAAGAAGTATTATTATATCTTGTAAACTTCACGGCCAACATGGGGCCACAACAATTTCTGAACTTGGCCACTCCCTTGATGGACAAAGGGAGATTTTTCATCATGATGATTGCTTTCCTAAGGAACCAAATATATCTCACACTTTCAGCCATAGTGAGATAACATAGGCAGCAAGTAAGTGGTGGGAAAACCACTTACCACATCTAAATATGATGCAGGTAGGAGATGCACTACACTGGTTCCACATGTGGGATTATGACTCACCTCCATATGCACAAATTTCTGTTTTTTTGTACATATTTTTACTCCCATATATTGATGATGTACTTGTAGTTTTTATGGGAATGTATAGAGGGAGTATGGGAGGTACGTATGTGCCCTATTGGATGGAGGTTATCCATGTATCTTATGTTACATGTTTCATGGAGGACATTAGGCAAGCCATTTTTGTATCATTTGAGATATTGTCTCCTTGTGGGATGGACTATATACATATCATGAGAACTTTGGAGGAACAATTCATGGAGGGTTGGATTGTTGAACACTTAGCTTATGGAGGAAGCTTATCCCATGATGGTGTCACCAATGGAGGAGGAGAAGAGTTGGAGCACTCACCTTATTAGTTGCTTGAGGACAAGCAACATTTGGGAGGGGAGGACTGTTGTATTCCCAATTAGTCCTAAGCTAATGGGAATATTCTTTTTTGTTTTATTTTTATGTTTCATGAATAAAAATGTAAAGGAGGATTAGAAAAATCCTAAAAAGTAAAAAAAAACCAATGCCAAATGTGGAAAAGGCTATATCTTCGCTATGTAAGTAAGCTCCCTTAGGTGTGAAAGGGGCTGATCATTTTGACTAGGTCAACCATGACCACATCTACAACATTGTCTTGGAGGAGTAGCCATCAATGACGCACCAATCAGTTTTAGATGGAGATGTCTTGTGTGAAAGAAGTCATTTCATTGAAGGTGGTTTAGGGTTTACAAGCTCTTAACTTATAAAAGGAAGAGGATGGCAACATGAGAAGGTTGTTGATGGTATTATATTTTCAGAGTATATTTTGTGTTTAGACATATCTCATTCTCATTACTGTTTAGCTGAGAATAGTGATGTTTAGCACTCAGTGTTCTTGATTGGGAATTCTACCTCTTTCCTTGAGAGGCCTCTTGGAAGAGTTTTCATTGTCTTGTCCACTATATAGCTGAAGGCTAAGATTCTTCTTCCAACTACAATGTAGATCCTATTTAGGGTTTGGTTGTCTTTGAAAGCTGCAGCAAGTGGAGGCTTGATCTACTCAAATCTAGATCATACTAGTGCTCCTTTTTAGTGGGAAGGTTTTCTATCCCATTTCAAAGAGAGTATTGGATCATTGGAGCTACATTTTCAAATCTTGGCATATGGCCAAACATATCTTAAACCATACAGTGTAGTATTGCTTCCAGAACTGCATTATTTATGTAGGTTTTGTTGCAGGGTCTTTTGGCACATCTTTTGGAGGAGTGATTTTCATGTGTTGGGGATTGGCCCTTCACCATTGAGATCCATTGAAGAGGATAATTATATTGTATATATCAGATCAGATCTAAATATTCCTGAATATCTGAATATATTTTTAGATCTACAGATTTAGATCTCAGATCTACTCCTTGTACATGATCTTTTGTTGAAAACCCCAAGGGGATCTGAAAGAAGAGCCTTTCTATTGTATGGATCTGATATGGATCTAAATTTTCATGTATAGATCTGCTATAGATCTAAAGTGTAATCAGAAGTTGTTGTAGCCAATAAAATAACACTTTCAATCTCTTTATAGTTTCAATACATGGTTGCAGCACCTCCTTTTGAGGATTTTCTTCTATTGGAGTCTGTTAGCGCTCAAATCTACCTTAGGCTGAAATAAGGTAAAACTCAAGGCTACATCAAACCTCGCTCAGCCTCGTAGCTAGCCCTACGAGGACAGGAGAGGGCTCTCTCTAGGTCTATCTCGATAAATTGAGCAATAGGGTGCGACATGACTTATAATTGGTACTGATTTTAGGCTAGTAAAGAGATAGGAAAGTTTGATTTTGATTTTTTTGGGTTTTTGTTGAAAAAATGGGAAAAACAATTTTGGGTCCGGGGATAAGGCCAGATCTTTGCAGAATTCGAGTTGGGGCAAGGTAGGAAGTAGTCTTGATGCTTTTGATTATGTGTATGGATGGATCAGAATGACAAGGAGCTGAAGAGGGCAAGCGAGAACATGGATCCTCTCCAAACTGGCGAAAAAATGTAAAACTAAACAAATTTAAAGGCAGAGCACTGGAAACAATGGATTCAACCTCATTTACTCATTCATTTAGTTTCATAAGCATAAGAAGAGAATGGAATAAATTAAAAATGAAAGAAATTACAATAAACTGAGAGAAAACACCATCAAGACTGAAATCCACAAGAATCCCAACAGGTGCTGCAAAACCTCTGATCTTTCCTTAGCCAAAATATGAAAAATATGTACAATAGTGTGCCAAAGTTTTCCCAAAAGTCCAACCTGTAGAATCTCTCAGAAATTACATCATATAGACTATCCTAACCCCTTCCCATGTCTCTAGGGGTCGAATTCCTCCTTCTAGGAGCAGTTTCAACTAATTCTAAACAAGGAGCTAGAATATAGGCAGCCAAACAACTTGCCTCTAAAAGGAAGGAAACTTATTCTTTCACTTGATTTTTACTTTTTTAGGAGTGAATCATCTAGAATAGGTAAAAGTGAGTCCAAGTTACATGCCAACCATAAAATTACATCAAGATAACTCAAAAATTACATCCACAATAAAAAATGGTCCAACTGGCCAAAATCCTGAGCTGGAAGATGAAAAATGGACCAAAAATCTCTATGCGTAGCGCGCCTGAGCTCTATGCGTAGCGCGCCTTTCAGCCTGCTTTTGGGGCACTTCCCGACATCAAAATCAAGCTCATGATAGCTTGTTGGAAATCCCTGGATGTTATCTATCCAACCCAAGTGTAATTTCCCAATTTGGAGCTCATTTTATCCTCCAAAACTCCATTCTCCCACAAGTACTTCCTGCTACTGAAAAAGGTGGCAGAACAGTGATTTTCATGGTGTTTTGGCCCCTTTGATCATCCAGAACTTGGTGAAATGATTTGGTCATACTGGAGCATGCATAAATTACCATGAAAAACCCAAAAATATAAATTTTTCCTCCAGCAAGTGTCCCAATCATAAGCAAGCGCGTCGACGCGCTATGCGTTGGGCTGAAAAACTTGTTTTGAGACCAAAATTTTCCAAAATGACAAAAAATTCTCCAAATTCTCTCAAATTCGGAGTGAAGACCCTCCATCATGTATCATTCCTAGCCAATGAAGCCTCGACCAAAATCTGGAGTTGATCAGGCCTCTTCCGCCATTTTAGTGCACTACTCAACCTCCTCTTCAGAATTTTCATTTTTGCTTTGCAGACGTGCATGCGGGCCCAATAATGACCTTTCATGTGATGAAGCATGTCTTTGTCTCTATTTTCCTTTGCCAACAACTTCTCCAGATGAATTTTAACATGCGTGAGGCAAGAATCTCGATCATCCGGTGTCATGTCACCAGGTCTCTTCCGGGCCAATTGTCGATCCTCACGCATTCGCCGCAGCTCTAAAAGTGTGTGCTCATCCTCTAGCTATTTGTTATGATGCTCCAGGTGGTTTATCACCCACTGAGCTCTCTGCAATTTCTCTTTCAACATTTCATTCACGGCCTTTTGCTCCTGGATGATCTCTTTCAGCTTCGAGCTAGGAGATCTCGCATCAACATCGATGAATGTGAAATCAGTGTCTCGATCGCCTGATGGGCCCTCATCGTGCATAGGCCTCTTGCCTCTATCCTGGATCTATACTTGTGCTGAAGAAGAAGGTGAGACCCCTTCCACCCTTGGTGGAGATAATACTCGCGCTGCTGATGAAGTCAACGAGACCCCTTCCACCCTTGGTGGAGATAGTACTCATCGTGTAGCTGCAAATAAGGCCCTGTGGCCTCGCTGGTATGTCACATACACTGGAGCACTGATATGCTCGATCTCAGGAATGTCTAGCTGAGGTGAAGACTCTCCCTCATCATGAACTACCTCGGGAGGCGGCTGTGGCACTGTGAAGAAGTCACGGGAGATGAAATCCTCCCAAGTAATGCCCTGCTGTGTCAATTGATGTACCACCATGATTTTGATCAGCGCGTAATGATATATACTTCTATGCTGGTGTGCTGGGGTCTTCTTCTGTACAAAAATTGTCATCCTCTCTATGTTGCGATACATGAAGTATGGAATGCTCATCATACGTACCCTCGTGAAATGCATCAACAAACGGACATGGTACGCATAGAGACGCGAGAATCTGCCCTCGCAACTGAAATATCGAACGATGAGTTTCATCAATGGTGCAAACTCATCCTTCAGAAATCTGAAAGGAAAAACCCTGCTCAGCTGCCTCATAAACCTAGGTTTGATGTATGGCTCGTAGTAGGATTTCTCTAACTGCTGTCGTTTGTTCCATTCCTCTCCTATATTTGGTATCCCGGTGGCCCAAGCAATAGTCTTTGGTGACAGAATGAAATCTACTCCGGAAAGGTTTACACGGCCATCATGTAAATGTAGAACAAATAGACGAGCTATTTCACGATGATGTTGGGTTTGTGAAATCATCTCACAGTATTGGAAACATGACTGCTGCTGAAAACAATCCATTGCAAGCGGGCAAGCCTGCAATTGAGCCAAAGAAGTAGGCTCCTCCCTGAGATGCTTACCACTTTTGCCACTTTTGTGAGACCTCCGTGGCACATTAATCTCTACTGTGGAATCACTGTCATACTCCTGCTCATAAACTGAATCCGTCTCTGACATGGCTTTGAAAACAAGATGTCTGCAATATATATGCTGATATAGGTGTAGTGAAGACAAAATTTCAGTGTATGCTCAAAACCCAAATATGTCACATATGTATCAAAGTATCATAGGAAAGCAAGCCACAGTGGTAATGGCTCTGTCAAATAGGTTTGCATGAAAAAAAGTCACTGCTTTGATCATAAGGGGATTTGCAAGTGGGTAGAAAAGAGTGTAATATGGGGAAAGAACTATTAGGATCAAAAGTAACAATAGCCCTGGCAGTGTTTAACAATGTCAATGGAGGACGTGGACAATTGAAAATAGGACTATGTCATAACATGAATGATAAATAGTGTGAAAATGACAATGGAAATAACAATGAGAGCAGTGATGTAATGGCAAAGAGAGAGCATAGGGCTAAGGTGAAAAATGAGCAGGGACACCACTGACAGTAGATGCATGAGCATATATATCAACAACACAAGTTTGCAAACCCCCACACAACCATTAACATTCATTTCAGAACCCTAGGAAGTGATATTGGAAATAAACATAGGGTTTACATTTCTCCACATTAAACAATGGTTTCTCCACTTTCAAAACACCATAATCATATCCAAAATTCACTAAGCAATCGTGAAAAACCTACACGCAAGCAGTTGGAGGCAATTTGGCATGAATCCGGACGAAGGAGCGAAATTTTTTTTTGGCTCTGAGATTATACGCGTAGCGTGCTCACCCAGTGCGCTGCGCGCAGCATGTGCATAGCACGCTTGCAAATTTTCACGGGCCTATGAAGCCTAGTGCGTCGCGCACCTGGTGTGCGTAGCGCGCCTCCTCTGTGCGTAGCGCGCACTTCCACCTCCGGTCCACGGCTTTGAAAAACAAGTTTTCGCCCCTCAACTCACCAATTCGAACTCTGCCTTGGGAATTTGTGCAAATGAGTTGTCTTCCATGGCTTATATGTGTAGAAAAATATCTCATAAAAATCAAATTTGATTTTAATTTGCTCCATAACCCACTTTGTAATGTTTGGGAATTTGGCACTTTATCACTTAATACAATGCTGTCTTTGGCTCTTCATTACTTTTTCTGAGTCTTGGACTGATGAAACTTGGTTTTTTTTGCAGGGATTTGGCATTTTGGCTTTGGCAAAGATCATAGGTTTCTTTTGAACTTCTTATGGTGGAACAAATACACAATTATTACAAAAATGAAATTTGACAATTTCTAGTTCCAAAACAGAATTTTGGACTAGAAATGTCTTCAAATGTTTTTGAGAATAAAAACGTGAAATATGAAACTTTTGAAACCAACCTCAAGGCCTGCGGGATTTTATTACATGTACCAAAAGACTGAAAACCCTAGACTCTAGGACTAAAGGATCTTTTCGACAAAAATAATCATTTATGACCATGAATGAAGTGACCTGAACTTCAGTGATTTTTTAGGAATTTTAATTAGCCCTGCAGGTAAAAGCATGAGGAAACACAAGAAAACCAGACCCCCTCGTCAGTCAATGGCATGCCCCTAGATAAATTCAATGAATTGTAACGAGCGAGACACCTAAAAATGATATGCAAAAAGCGAAATGATCTCTGACAGAGGGCTGTAAGGACCGACTCTAACAGAGTCTTCTATTTCTTGTTGTACATCTTATGGGCCTCATTTTACATCTGATTTGTTGTTTTAAATGTTAAATAAGAGTCTCCATATTGGCCTCCTGCTCTTACTTTGATGATCTGCATTATTTTCCCTACATATATTTTATATATTGCTGTATTTCCCATTTGGGAATATTACACGAGGGAGTTTAAGGCCAGTTTCTAGCAAAGTTTTGTAGAAAATTTATTTCACCTATCTCTACCACATGTTAGCTCTCTTTGCTAATTTTGAACTGTTCATTATGTCAAATGAGCAAAAGAAAATTTTTTAACTTCCTTGATTTTGATCATATATATTATTTTAAACAATAAGATACGTACAACGAGTTTGTAGTGAAATCTGGGCTTCAATCCTGGGATATGCTACTAACTTGCCTGATTGGAAACACACATGAAAATTGTGCTTATTTCTTCAAAAAAATTCCTATGACTCTGTAAGATTATAATATGAAGCATGATAAGGCAAACATTTTTCAAAATACCTCTTACCCTCCTCAAGGAACAACATTTTCCCCTTTAGCGAGTTCATCTACCAATAAAGATGGAGATTTATTTTTGAAAATAAATGAGCTCCTATCTCGGGATACTTGATCGATGTTTCAAAATGGGAGGTTTTTTTTTTTTAAATTAGTTGGTTCTAAAGACAAATAACTCTTGTTTTTTTTTAACACCATTTCCAGTTCTCCAGAATCTGCATTTGAAAAACATGTCTAAAACCGTAAAAAATCGAACTCTAAAAATTTAGCCCAAGGATGTCTTCTAATCTCCCAATCTATAACACCCATGAGAAAATTGAAAGATGTTAATGTTTTTTGATCCATTTTTGAAAATAACCTCTCTCAGGTTTTTAGAATTCTTCTCTGTTTTCCCAAAATCTTCTCTTGAAGTTGATTGCTCAAACAATAAAAAACACACAATTCCCTTTTTATCTTCTGGTAAAATGTTATGCAACCAGCTTTGATGAAGTCATTTGCATGAATAGGGTCTTCCATGTCCAATTTTAGGTCCATAGGTTCATACTTGACCACTGAACCTCCCTTGTTGGTCTTCTTATATGTTTCCATCTCCTCCAAAACAATGTTTCCTTCTTTGAAAGTTGACAGCTGCAAAAGTGTTTATGATAGCAAGTTTTTTATTGAAACATGGTGGAAACTAGCCTATGATAGCAACTAGAGCTATACTTAGACTAAAGGTAAAAGGTGACTGAAGTAGCTAATAGGGATTGACAAGGTATAAAGAGAGACAAAATGATGAGATGGTGTGATGACCATGCATGGCACATATTTAATAATGATTTAAAACATGTAAACATGTGATGGAAACTAGAACTCTATGCTCTCATAAGTGGAAACTAATAAATATATGAACCGTTTGAAAAAAGCATGAGTTTGTAGCAATTTCTGTTAGAAATTTGGCATATTTTCTGCGAACTTATCAGGTGATTTCATAGAGAAAATCACCTATTTTTCATAGACATCATTGTAGAATTAGGAAAAAACAGACTGGTGGATAAAAAAAAATCTTAAACCAATTCATGGAGGTTTTTGATGGATTTCTATGGATTTTACCATCATGGCATGACATGTGGGACACTTCAAACTTAATATTATGACCAATTCACAAAATTTCATCAATTTCATGAACTAATTTGACAAGATAATAAAACCTATATTAATGACCTTCCTAACTAAAAAAATGAAATTTTATTACTGATAACAGAAATCGCACATGAAAATCGATACCTACAAAGAATCTTGATGTAGCTGTTTGATCCTTCTCTTCCTTGCTTGCTCCTTCCTTCCTCTTTCCTTCTTTTCCTTTCTTCATCTAATGCCAAAGTGCTATGAGAAAATCTCTAAGTGTGTAAGAGAGAGAGAGAGAGAGAGAGAGAGAGAGAGAGAGTAATGAGAGAGCTCCAAAATTGAACTGAAAAAAAGGTACCAACTAATCCTTAGAATAGTTTTTATTAATGAGGCCTCTATTCTCTTCATTTTCCATTATTTTGCTTCATTTTCCTCCTCACATGCAACCTATAACCTTTCACTTCCATTATCTTCTAATTTCCCTTATTTTCATAAATAAATGTTCCAAGAATGTCATTTTTCCTTTCCAAAGCATTTTCCTTTACCTTTTCTAGTTTCCTTAGCCATAATAAACCAAATTAACGCCCACTAGGATGTTTTCCCAACATTCATCTTGGAATAAGCGTCCCAGCAACCGTGGTTACTATTTTTCCTTTATTAAGTTTTATTACAAGGAATTTTCACTAGGGTGATTACAAAACCCTCCCCCTTGGGGGACACCGTCCTCGGTATTCAACCACACATATACCTCAGCAACCCTGCTAAAAATCAAACATACATCCCATATAGCCTTATATCATAGCTCGATGCAGTATTTACAATGATCTCCCTATTGAAAAGCAAACCAAAATGACAACATAACCACATGAAAACTATAATGACATGACACCCATACTACTTATTGGATCATTATAACATAGCTCATGGTGGTATTTACATCCATATACATATGTACATATATCAAAACATCACACCAAAAAATATGCCAAAACATATACCAAACACCATACCAAAACTTATTTGCCTCAACTAGAAAACAATTAAGGATACATAGCCCCCATATGATCTGACATCTCCCATGTAGCTTCATTGGGTGAAAAGTGCTTCCATTTCACTTTAAAATTCTCTATCGCTCAACTTCATAGCATGAGAAACTTTCTCTGCAATATACACTGAGGCTTTGGACGGAATTCTCCATTTGGCTCCACCTGCAATGGAAACTAGTCAATGAAATGATTAACATCTTTAACATACTTCTGAAGCAATGATATATGAAAAAAATCATGCACTTTCACTGTGGAAGGAATTCTAGGTTTATATGATATTAGTCCAATCCTCTCAATAATCTTGAAGGGTACAAAAAATCATGGTGCCAGCTTGACACACGATCCAATCTGCAAGGAGCTCTTCTTGGGATTTATCCACAAGTACACCTGTTCCCCAACCTGAAACTCCGTAAACAACCTATTTTGGTCTACATGTAGAAAATATATAACACAACTATAATACCATGTAGAAATTATATCAATGGACTCAATATGATCATGAAATATACTAAATAAATATAATGAATTCTTCTACAAAATCTGCAGAATATAATCATGATTTCTCAATCACATGAAGGTAAGAGAAAGAATTAAATAAATACACAACACCAGATATTCTTGGGGAAATAAACTGCTCAAAATCCCTCCATATTTATTGTATAATCAACCAAGGAACCATGAAACAATACAATATATTTCTGATCACCACAACCTCATATATTCTACCAATTGCTTGACACTGATTTAGGAAAAATTGGACAAACACATAGCCAATTATCAACCTACCCTAGCTCACCCTGATTACGCAATCCCTAGAGAATTGAACCCCTATTAAATAGGAAATTTAGGCTTCCTTGATTGCACAATTCATCACAGGCTTCCCATGGTTTTATAACTGCACCTGGGCAGTTTGACTAAAATACAATTGATAGTTTACTTGCCTTGAATCTTTGTCTCAACTGGGTCTCCACCAGAATTAGCATGCATGCAACTATAAATAGTGAATCATCAGTTAGTTCGTAGATCACTACTGGTGAATTAAATATATTTTAATTCACTTGATCTTCCACTAGCTCATAAAATAGTTAGAACTAGTTAAACTGATTTTAACTCAATGATTGTAACTTAATAGATCCCACCCACACTACACTAGTGCTACAACTAAATTTGGACCCTGTTAATAATAGAATCACTCTACATACCTATCCTTAGACCCTCAACTCGAAATTATTGAGATAACTAAGTCCATAACACTTAGTTAACTATTACAAGTTGTTATGATATCAGATTACAATTTATTTTCTAATTTATTTAAAAATTGGCTTGGACACTAATGTGTCGCTATGATCCGTCACTGTGTCTCCTGTGACCCAACACTAGTGTGTGTTGAATTTATTGTTGAATTTAAATACTCCCTCTCAACAAGAAGGGTATTATCTCCTACCCCTATCCTGCCTATGTGGTATTCAAATTTTCTCTTCACAAGCGCCTTTGTCAAGATATCTGCATCCTGATCCTTCATGGGAATGTACTGCAACAACATAATCCGCCTCTCAACACAATATTTGGGATGGTGGTACTGTATGTCAATATGCTTGGACCTGTCACGGAATACTAGATTAACCAAGAGTTTTATGCAACTCTGGTTATGACAATATATCACTGTCAGATCCATCTAATGACCAAACAAACCAAAAAGTATATTCTTCATCCAGATGGCCTCACATGCAGTCTGAGTAGCTGCCATGTACTCTGCCTTGGCTGAACTTAGTGGAACTAATCCCTTATTCCTGTTATAGCAAGAAACTATAGCTGATCCTATTCTGAATATGCCCCTTGATGTGCTCTTCTTGTTTGATGGACTACCTACCCAATCTACATTGGTGAAGTCTTGAAGCTTCACTCTGTCTATCCTTTTGTACCATAATCCATACCTTGTAGTGCCCCTAAGGTATCTCAACAAATGATTCCCTGCCTTCCAAAAGAGCTTGGTAGGCTTAACCATAGCTAGACTAAGCTAGTTGACTTCATAGCATATGTTTGGTTCTGTGTTCAAAAAATACATAAGTGAACCCACAAGCTTCCTGTAAATAGTATCATCCACTACCTCACATGAAGTAGAATCCTCCTTCCTCCAGTTACCTGCAAAAGGAATCTCCATGGGTTTTCTTCCCTCCATGTGGAAATTCATCAGAATCACCTTGGCCTACTCACCCTGAGATACAAATATCTTCCCATCTCTTTGCCATATTTCGAAGACTAGGAAATAATGCAAGAGCCCCATGTCCTTCATCTCAAATTATCTTGCAATATCCTCTTTGCAAGAAGTTATGATATTTTCATCACCTGTCAGTATAATATCAGAAAAATAAAGTACAATAATCAAAATCTTACCATCAATCACAATATGGTATAGGTTCGCATCCACTTCACTCTTTCTGAGGCCCAACCTAATGAAATAGTTATCGATCTTGGTGTACCAACCACAAGATGCTTGCTTCATCCCATATAGTTCTCTCTTGGTTCTACACACATGTGACTCTCTGTCAAAGGTCCCAAAACCTTCTGGTTTCTCAATGTACACTTTTTCCTCAATAAATCCATTGAGAAATGTTGTCTTTACATCCATCTCATGTATCTTCCATCCTATCTACACTGAGAGTGAAAGGATAGATCTAGTTGATGAGTACCTTGCAACTGGTGCAAAATTATCCTCATATTCAACCCCCTCAACCTATGAGAATCCCCGGGCCATCAATCTAGCATTGTATTTCTCCACACTCCCATTTGCTACTTTCTTCACCTTGTAGATCCACCTAGATCCAACCACTAACTTCTCCATTGGTCTTGGGACCACTTACCATGCATTGTTTCTGATAATGGAGTCATACTTCTCAACCATGGCGTCGACCCATGTTGGTTGCTACACTGCTTCCTCAAAAGAGGATGGCTCTATCACAATACACTCCCTCTTAAGAGCCATGTATCTAGTGTACCTATCATGGGACCTTCTCTGCCTACGTTGTGATGTAGGTGCACCTACATTCTCTGTCGCATCTAGCATCAATATTTCAGAATCTCTGGTGCGCTTCCTACCATTTCTGGTAGATGGCTCTGCATGAGTGGTTTCTACCACTCCATGATCCTCTTCTTGTGGATGCTCCACATCCTAGGATTCATCTTCTAGAACTAAGAGTTCCTCATATGCATGCAAATCAAGCTCCCTCTCAATGGACAATTGAATGGCTTTCTCCTCATCAAATCTAACATATTTCCTAACAATTTTCATCCTATTAGATGAAAAATACACCTGATAGTTGTGGGGAGTATTAGTGTACCCCACAAATATACCAGTCTCTGCTGCCTGTCAGAGCTTCTTCTTGGCATATTTGGTCAGATGGAAATATAAAGATGAGGCAAAAATTTTAAAATATGAAACATACAATTTCTTACCTAAAAAAGCCTCCTCTACTGTAATCAAGCTCAGTATCTGATTAGGACTCTGGTTCTACAAAAATACCGATGTGTTTCATGCCTCTGCCCATAGATTTAATTGTAGGCCTTGATCATGTAACATACATCATGCTGCTCCCACAATTGATCTATTCTTCCTTTCTGCAGCCCCATTCTATTGTGGGTTATGAGGTGCAATCAATTCTCTTTGAATTCCTTCTTTGGCATAGAAGTTCTTGAATTCACTACAAATATACTCACCACCATTGTTTCTCCTTAGAGCCTTAACCTTCTTTCCTATATCTTTATATACTAGTGCTTTAAACACACAAAACTTGGAGAACACCTGACATTTCTTCTGCAGAAAGATGATCCAACACTTTCTAGAAAAACCATCAACAAAAATCACTTAATACATGTTCTTTGTTGTGGAAGGTGTAGAGAATGGTCCACACACGTTTGAGTGAACTCTCTCGAGGATTTCCACTTCTCATTTCTCCTTCTCATGAAAGGTGGCCTTATTATACTTCTCCATGGTGCATCCCTTGCATATGTCTATTTTTGCAAGGGTACCCTTTGGAATACCTATATAAATCTCCTGCATGATCCTCAAATCACCGTAGTGTATATGGTACAATCTCTTGTGCCATAACTCACCTGTATCCTACCTCGCCACCTTCCCCGCATTACTGCTCAATGTTGTGCATCCATCTACATCATGTTTGTATAGGTTCTTCACATGAACACCAATATTATCTACCTATGTTGTGGAATTGTGATGAAGGAATGCCTTTCCTTCATTGAAAACCACATCATATCCAATATCCTCCAGCATAGAAACTGAAAGTAAATTATTTTTCAAGCCTGGTACATGCATGACATATTTTAATAACAAATTTTTACTTGACTCTCTCTGGAAATTAACTTTACCAATCGTGGTAGCACTATACCTCCCGTCATCACCCATCTCAATGTGCATCTGAAGATCCTTCTCCTCCAATATTCTAAATATTTCTTTGTTTCCCGTCATGTGGAAGGATTCTCCACTATCCAAGTACCACATAGATCCCATTATAGTTGATGCCATGCATGCGATGAGAGATAAGTCCAAATCGAACTTTGAGGCCAAATATTCACCCACTATAGCTCTTGCAGCCTTCTATTTTGTAATGTTCCAAAATTTTAGCCTCATCAGGTTTTCAGGCCAAGCTTCATCCAACTTCATCAGCACATTTTTTGCTGGAGATTGTGCATTGTTGCTGGGTACAGTAGTGGAAGGGATTGGAATCCCGGTTCCTAAGATAATTTCTCATTGGAGGAAGGTTTCCTTCACTTGAGGGACCTATTTGGAGAGCTCCAAAGCTGATTTCAGATCTATGGTATCAGACCGCACATTTCCCATACATTCCCAGCATTGTTCCAACTAGGGAATGTGTTATTCTAGAGGCAGTACTCAGTGCATGGTTTGGTGGCTCTGTTGCAGTGTTTCCTTGTGATTGAGAGGTTCATACTTTCATGGGAGAAAGACCTTGAGGGATATACAGTAGATCATACATATTTCATCCTTCTACACTCATGTACATCAGTGCTGCAGTGGTTATTCTGTAAATTATTAAATATCACATTTTGTATGCAGAGTGTTTAACAAGAAACCCTTGTCAGGTTCTCTTGTAATTTGTATAAGGAGACTAGATCTCTATTCTTCACCATTATGAATAAATATATGAGTAGATCTATGTGTTTCCTTATTTTCTAAGTTAAAACCCTCATAACACTGCACAGTCGGTAAACTGCAGTTTTGGGGGTTTTACTCGTTTTCAGCTACACTAGTGTGGGAGGTTTGTTTAACCCACCTAGTTTCATTTCTTTCTAATCCTCTTGTATTCAGGTGCTATATGGATGTATATATGGGATAAAAGTGATCATTTTACTATTTTATTACATATGTTTCTGGAAATGTGTTTTTAGTGCATGATTCATGAGCTGTTCCAGATTTGGAATATTACAGTGGTATCAAAGCATGGTCTCTGGCTCAACCTGTGAGATCCATATATCAGAGGAAGGAGAGATGGAATGAAGCCAGAACATTTCAGTATGTAAAGGAAGAAATGAATGTAAGCTTACAAAGCTTCTTCCAAAATTTATGCAGAGCTTTCAAGGAGAGCTGAAGAAAATGAGATTGGAGATGGGATCTCCAAAAGAGGTTGAATCTAGAGCTACATATAGATTTTCACGTGGTGAGTGTGAGCATCCAGCTACACACCATGATGCACAACATAGCCAAGTGCCCAGTTCTATCTTGCGATGGATGGGAGGAGGAAAAATGCCTAAGAGGAGAACTCTTAGTGATTTTTTGCAGGAGTATGAATCTCAAACTGATAGGTTTGGAGGTCATACTGATTTATAGGAGTTTTTCAAGATCCAAGTGGAGACGAGAAAGTAACAGGATGCAAATATATTTCTTCTATATACTTTTTCTTGATCACCTACATGTTCATATAGAGCTTGGGTGAAGGAGTTAGACTCCTATTTTCAGCTGCACCATATTTCTAAAGAGGAAGCCATCAGAGTTGCAACGCTGCATTTCAGAGTTAAGGCTCATGCATGGTGGATTTTTGAGTCTTTTTCTTTAAAAAGTGCAAACACTTCCTCTTATGCAAGATTCATAGAAAATTTTATGGGAATGTTTGCTGAAAAACTTCCTAAGGCACATGAGCAAGGAAAACTTGAGAAAACAAAACCATTGCATATGATAAAGGACACTCCACTGCAGAAAACCATTGGAGGAGCTGGCATCTTGCATTACACATTGCCAAAAGCAAGACCTCCAGTTCATATTATTGAACAAGAGGGCATGGAGATCTCCTTTTCACAGGAGGATCCAACTATTGAGATGTTGTCCATACACATTGATGAAGATGAGGGCAACAATGCTGTCACATCTAGAGCGCATCTAGTACCTCATGCAGAGGAAGGAGGAGCACATGCTCCAACAGGAGAGATTCTTGCATCTTTGCAATGAAGTGCCTAGGATCACATACATGGAGGTCCAAGCACAATCAGTGAGCAGCATGATTGTGCAACATTGCAGTTAGATGGAGGAGGTAGGGAGGAAGAGAAGCATCAATTGATGAGAAGCACACACCCTTCTCTATTTCAGAAAGCTAATGCAAGGAAGGGGCAGAATAATTTGTGCAGTAAGGGCAGGGGAAACGTTGCCCGATCATATATGAAATCTACCCTTGACATTGATGTCTCACTACATGGAGGCATTCCACCTGGGACGTCACCTGATCTAGAGTAGACGGAAGACATATTGTCTTTGGATTCACCACTCTGTGATTTTGGAGAGGTGAAGAGTTAGGAGGAAGACTTTGGCATGGGGGATGTCAAAGTAGCAAGCAACAACATGAGAGCTTCACATGCCAGATCACCAACGTTGTCTCTTAGGAGGATTTATCCTTATTGGAGATCTCAGCCTTTGGTAGAGTACTCCAAGTATCTTGACGCATGCATGATTCTTGATGACCCAAATGGAGATGACATATACATGGTGGATGATGTGGTCATATATTCCTATGGCAGAATCTTCTTGACTAGATCCTCTAGTCTCAAGGAGAAGCTGCTACATGTAGAACAGGAGGACTTCTCTTCTATGAACTTTGATGCATATTTCCATATTATGGAGGAGTTCACTTGGGAGGGCATTCATCATGACATATTTCAGCATATGGAGAGATGCATAGCCCAAATGGTGATAGAGAGGATGTCACAGCTGTTGAGGTACAAAAGGTGTATTTTTAAATCCTATTTATCCTACATTAATTATCAATCCAGGTACGACTTTTTATCTCTACAGTGTACTTATTTTGAGGTGGAAATTTAATATAAGAGTAATGCTCTCCAATTTGTAGTACAATGTTTCAAATACAAGAGGAAACAGATGCTTGAAAATGAAATCTAATTGCAATGACATGAAACTTAAAGCTCTAAAATCTAATCACTCACTCAGAAATCATCAGTCAAAGATGCAGTAGTAATAACTCTTTCCTCTGTCAACTGATGTAAATGAAATCAAGCATGAACAAGATCCTCAATCTGAGAACTTAGACAGTAATAGCCAATGTCCTTTACAGTTGATGATCTTACACTCCACAATAAACAACTAATGGGAAATGATAACTGAGTGGAATCAATAATGTTGCCAATTAAAATAGAATAAACATTCTCTCTGCAATAACATTCTAAAGAAAACCAAATACTTACATGAAAGGAATAAACAGTAAAGCTAGTTATCAGAAATGAAAAGCAAAGCTATTTAATGGAAATGAAAAATAAATTCTGAACATCGAAGCTTTATATCTAGGAAGCATAACAATGCAAGTTACAGAGGAATAAATAATCTTAAATAGCAACGCAATTCACTCACAACTGATGCAACAAATCGATTTCATAAAAAAATGAAAAGTGGGTTATAAGACATGGAAAAATGTGAAGCAATGCGACTAAAGGAAATTATAACTAAGCAAACCATCACACGACTGGAATTGGAAAGTAATGCTATAGATAGCAAGTGGATCCACCAGGGTCGGGCTCTTATCTGCTAGTGAAGCACCACTAAACTACTCCAGTATCAAATAATGGAACGACGACCAGATTATGTATTAATAATATGTAAAAAAGTTTACAAGCAATCACACTCTGTTTCAACTAACAAGAGTCGATGAGAAATCGTGAAAATACAACAGGAAGTCTGAATAATCATAATACATCATCTATCTCAATTTCTACAAGCGTTGTCCTTTTATAACAACTAGCGGACGAAACAAGAAATACAGATAAGCTTTGAGTAGAGATCCCTCAGGATCGAGAAATCCTGAAGGATTCGCTCTATCTTCCATCTTTAGTTATCATTTTGTCTTCTTGCGCTGATTCCATTTTGTTCCTTTCCTTGCTTTGATTGTGCGCTCTGATCTTGACCTTCTTGTCTAGATATTGTATTTTGCTGAAGGGACATCATTTGTTTCTTATTTTTCTTTTCCTCTCGAATGGTGGCTTCCCACTCCATCTATTTTCTACATATAAGAAAAGACAATCTTTAATCAATTTGCAACAATCACTAATCTCCTTAATTCTATTATGATTCTTCAATATATTACCATTCTAGAATATAAAGGAGTTATGATTAAAGGAAAAATATAAATAAATACATGGCAAATTCATACCTTTTCCAATGCTCAACACACCCCACTGCTTATGCTTTTTCATGTCCTCATGAAAACCATAGTTTACATGTAAAGAAGTTAGAGAATAGGCTAGAGAGGGTTTTTCATTAAGTGGTCTAAAACCATGATTTGCAGTTAAAACTTCAAAAATATGCCCTATCTGCCCTTCAGGTAATTCATATTTCACCTTATAGTCTGCTGCAGGATACCAGATAATATGGGTTCGAAATCTAAAACCTAACCAATACAGGCCTTCCCTTAAGATGAGGCTACTATAGATAGCCAGGCAGTTGGCAGCTAACTCAAAATTTTTATAATTGAATGGCTCTCTATCTTTAATATTCTGATTGGAAATCTTCCATCGGAGTTTAGCTGCTACTATGGCCTGGTCTCTGATGGATAGAAAATATTCTACCCCATCCAGGATGATTTCTTTTTGGATGGGTCCCAATGTCTGGATCACACTCTCTTTTGTCATTAAGCTTTTTTTCCTAGCCCATAATTGTAATGGGTATCTCGGTTCAGCCCTAACCCAAAGGTCTAACCCATTTTCTTGTCTCTAAAAAGTGTTATAGGCCTTGAGCCATATTAACTGGTTAACATCAAATGAAATAAATGCTTGATATTGGAAATCACCCACAGAAAGACTGGGATTTGTCTCCATTTCCTCTGCCAATATAAAATTGTGCAAATAAAATTCATAGAGTAAGCGCTGAACTTTTACTCAATAGAGTTTGTAGCAGTTTATAAAACCATCTACAGTTTTTAATTCTATAGGTTTTCCTGCCTTAACAACTTTAATTTTTAACTGAAAATATCTTTCTAACAAAAAAAAAGCATAATTTTTGGCAGGGGACCTACATGTTAGAAAATATATATATAGAGAACAGAAAGTATCCATTTGATTCCTAACTGTTCGTAGTCTATTCATTACCTCTTCAAATTTTTCTTCTGCCTTTCGACATTTATCGAAGGCTTCTACCTCTGATGCATTGATTTCCTTTAATTGTTGTTGTAACTCTTGATATTTTTTCCTAGGAATGGTCTCTTCTTTGAGCTTTTCTCTAGCTTGCTGAGCCTATGCTAGATCCTCTTGGAGTTTTTCTATACCAGGGTCATTGTTTATCAAGACATTTTTGGGTTGAAGATCTACCTGGGTTTTCATATTACAATGTCGAGTTCCTACAGTCCGTGTTTCTTTATTGAAAAATGTCTGGTTGGCCATACTACTAGAGGACAGTGCCTCGGTTTGAACATCTTTATTATAGACTTTCACATTTTCGGTTTAGGCAACTGTGTCTATAACAACTACTTGCTATTCCTTGCTATCTTGAATGAATAAGGGATCAGTTTGAGTCTCCATGGCCCTCGTATTATGGGGCCCCATTTGGATGGCTGCATCCCTCATTTTCAGGGTTCTTTTAGAGATTTTCCCCCTTTTTAGAACCCTTATCTTCTATCTGAGTTGTTTTAATAATTTTAGCAACTTTTGATGTTCCTTCCGTAGCTGCTTAATTTCAATTGTTTTCTTCTTATTTTTATTGGGAGGAATAGTTGTTTCCTTTTCTGGACTTGGCTACTCAACTGGGTTTTGTTCTTTAGGGACTGTGCCCTTGTCTTAGCTTGTTTCCACATTCCCTGTATGGACCACTTCTTCAGTGCTCGCATTACCCTGACTAGGTTCCTCAAGGGAGGAAACCCTAGTTTGTTCTTCTATTTCATGACGGGCTTCTGCTTCTACCTCCTCTTCGTCATGCATTTCCTCGGATGTATCCTTGCTTTGGACAAAATGTTCCTGTGATTGCTCTGCCTCAATATTGAGGTTGAACAGACTCTGGGGTTGCATATACTCACACATATTCCCCAAAATTTGGGCCAATTAATCCTCCTACAGTGGAATCTATGGTGGGCTTGTGCTGGAGGTTACAGGAGGTTTTGCTTCCTCTCTTTCTTCTTCACTGGTTCTTTTAGTTTCTTCCTCTTCCTGATTTTCTCCTCCTTCCAGTTGTGGGAGCTGCTCATCTCTAGAACTAGGTAATTCTAAGGGTTGGCTGCTACTACTCTAGAGGTTTCGCAAAATTCCCCTGCTTCTTCTTAATCAAGAGGATTGTCTACGTTTTAGAGGTCTGTTTGCTGTGCTTGTGATTCTTTTTTGTTTCAGTGCAGGTAACGTTGTTCCCCCGTCTATAAAAAATAACAATTCTTCCCAACTAGTCTGTTGTTGATCAAGACTGTAACTAACTATTAATCGAATTAATCAATGGTGGCTTACTACCATCTATGTATGATGGGATTTATTTATACTCAAAGCAGCATCATGGAGTAAAAAATTTAAATATGTAGGCAGATTCATAGCAAATTTATGTTTTGGTACTTCTAATAATTTGAGGTGGCATGGTCTTACCACATCCTTTCTTCTGTCGCATGTAATGTAGCTTTGCACTACTCTAGCCAGTTCTGCCCATGGTGCCCCCAGAGTTTCCGGTTGGACCCCTTTTCCTTTGACAGTAAGGGTATTTCCTTTGTCCCGAAAGATGTTAATGGCCTCTTGAAGTCTCAATTTTTTATGGGTCCATATCGGTCCAATTGCTGGTAGACCAGACACCTCAGCAATTAATGCATCTGTCATTTTTATTTTCCTTCCTCTTACTATGGAATGGTCCTCTTGCAAGTTTTGCAAAAATTTGATGGCCACAGTTTCATGGGGCTGCTGCAGTCGTGTAAGGTAGGTAATCTGCCCTGCTCTCTAGAAAATTTCTCGTGAAGTGTTGGAAACTGTTAGTACTTGAGGTTCACTATGTATTGCTCGTCCTCCAATTTCATCTAAGCCCTGCACTCTGTTAATGTTTCACAATAATACACAGAAATGACAATGGAACAACACCTCTTGCATATCGGAAAATACCGTTAAACTTGTTATTTCTGGGATCTGATGAAAATAAGGAATTGACTCGTATGTGGGCATATTTTGGAAGTCACCTGTGCCCCCCTAAAATATGATAGGTCACCCTCAACCGGAAAATGGAGGAGCAACATACTGGACAATAGTAATTACATATTCATGACATGATCAAAAAATTATCGAATTATTGAAATCGAGGCATAATATGAAATCATGAAAAGATATGGAAATGCTATGTAATGATTCAAAAATAGGGAAAAGGACAGCTGACATAAATAAAAGTGATTATGCGGTCATTATCCACTTAAACCATTATGACTAATTTATAAACAATATTTCATGTATAATAGGTTCAACGAAGGGGTTTAGGAGCATAATATCAGTTGAAATTAAGATCAAGATATAATAAAAGGGTTTATAATTTATATTTATTTGTGAAAAATATGACTCCAATACCATCAGCAGAGCTCTGTTGCCCACAGGTGTCTATAACCTTGAAAAAGTTGCTTTTTCACCCTTGGAACCATAATCCTTTATATATGCCTAGGAAAGTGCTTTGTGATGTCATGATGGAGGCCATTGTGTTGGCTTGGGAACTAAATGAATCACAATGACATTCACCAGGAAGGAGTGAAAGGTGGGCAGGTCTGCTCCTGATGAGACCTCTTGTTCCAAGGACTTTTTATTTTTCTGAGTTTCCCATTGGATCATATCCTTGGTGTGGTGGCCATAATGGGAATGCCACTTCACTGCTTCCTTATGATTATGGTAGGTTGGCTCTTGATGACACCCCCTATCCTCAATCTGACATATCATAGAATTGTTAGTAATCATATATATATATATATATATATATATATATATATATTTTATATAGCACTTTCCTATTTATGTATAAAGGATGGCTCAACACTCCTTAAGAGTATGGATGGTGGAAGAAGTCTGTACATCTCAATAGAGGAAAATATGCCCTTATTCTTATTCAATAATAAACTTCAAAGAGAATTATGAGGATTAGCGAAGAACCAACATGATAAAAATAATAAATCAAATTAGTTTTAGTGAAAATAAAGACAACAAAGTGATATAGATAGTTGTGTCCTTTCCTTTTCTCCTTATAAATACACTGCAATTTCTTTAAAGATTAAAATTTCTCCTTGATATGCTGATTCCAGTAGCCTCTAATTTTTGTTTCCTTGCATAAATTTGTATATTTTCTTTAAAAGGATCATGAAGAATTCACAAAAATTCTCAAAATGTTGTTCTAAAAAAAGAAAAATGAACTCAAAAAAGTGTTGTTCCTTAGATGGAACAGTTGTTGTTCCTTAAGAGGAAAAACAAAAAGAACATCTGCACGCAAAACTGCGGTTCCTTTAAGAGGAACATCAAAAAGATAAAAACACACACGTTGTTGCTCCTTTAAGAGGAAAAAAATATGTTCCTTAAGCGAAACAACATATAAAACAAAGAAGAAAGGCTGATCCTTTGGCAGAACAGCTTAAAAAAACACTTCAAATCAAAACTTTTGTTCCTTAGAAGGAATAGCAGAAAGTGAAAAATTGTGGCGAAGGGGTTGTTCCTTTTAAAGGGAACAACAAAGACAATCGGTGAAAATTTTGTTCCTTTTAAAAGGAACAGCAAAAACAATCGGCAGAAATGTTGTTCCTTTTTAAAAGGAATAGAAAAAACAATCGACGAAAGTGTTGTTCCTTTTAAAAGGAACATCAAAACAATCAGCGGAAGTGTTGTTTTTTTAAAAGGAACAACAAAAACAATCAGCGGAAATGTTGTTCCTTTTAGAAGGAATAGAAAAAATATGAACATGAAGATGTGTTGTTCCTTAAGATGAATGAATGAAGTTCCTTAAGAGGAACAACAACTATTCCTTAAGAGGAGCAACACGAAAAATAAAGGCACACATGATTGTCGTTCTTTGTTAAGAGGAATGGTTGTTGTTCCTTAAGAGGAACAACACGAAAAATAAAGGCACACAAGATTTTCGTTCCTTGTTAAGAGGAACAGCTTCTGTTCCTTAAGAGGAACAACAACTGTTCCTTAAGAAGAACAACACGAAAAATAAAATCTGTAGAAAAAAAAAGTTCATACAAGAAAACTTGAAAGAAAATCTTAAGTATAAATTTCAAAAATAAAGGAATTGTTCAGTGAATGAATTCTGAGGAAGAGTTATCTTCCTCACCAAGAATCTGCATAGTATAATCTCCCCGTAATTGCTAGTAAAAGGATTCCCGATTAAGCGGTTTGTGGTAAAGTCGTACTCGATGACCGTTTGCTTTGAAAGAATGTCCAGATCCATCAATGGTAGTTAACGTAATGGTGCCATTGTCATGCTCTTTTTGTATTACATAAGGTCCAAGCAATCATTTCTAGAGTTTTTCAAGGAAATCCTGAAACCTGGAGTCATATAGGAGTGCCCAATCTCCTTCGTGGAAGATTTTCTTTTTAATGAGGGCATCGTGCCATTTTTCTCTCTGTTGTTGAATTAATGCAGTGTGTTGGAGGACGGCGAGTGTAATTTCATCTAACTCGTTGATTTACTGTAATCTGTTGACCTGTGCCTCATTTAAATTTAAACCCACCTCCTTGGCTATTCTTAATGTTTGAATTTCAAATTCTATTGGAAATCTAGGTTCTTTTTCAAATACTAATTGATATGGTGAATACCCAGTGGTATTTCTCCATGTTGTTCGGTATGCCCACAAGGCTTCTAACAATATTGAAGCCTAGTCATGCCTGTGTGATGCAACTATTTTTGTAGGTATTGCTTCTATCATCTTATTCGTGCTCTCTACTTGGCCATTTTCCTATGGGTGGTATGGGGTTGTAATTTTGTACTGAATGTGGTAAATTTTTAATGTTGTTGCGCTTTTATTACATACAAATTGTGGTCCTCGATCTATAATTATGTCCCTTGGGAGGCCATATCACACAAATATTTGGAAAAGGAACTGTATTACAGAGTCTTCTGTAGCTCTTGGAAGTGCCTCTGCTTCAACCCATTTAGTAACATACTTTGTTGCAACTAGTATGTATGTTTTCTGATTTGATGGTGGGTTAATAGGACCAACAAAATTGAGCGTCCAATGCTCAAATGGCTTGATTACTAACTGTGGATTCAAAGGAATTTCATCAGACTGTCCAGGGCATCCCACCCTTTGGAAACTATCACAGGCTTGTACAATTTTTTTAGCATATTTAAAAATTGTAGGCTAGTAATAGCCTGTTTCTAAAACCTTGTGACCAATCCTGTGATCTGCAAAATTTCCACCGCATGGCCCATCATGGCATGCTTTCAGGATGTCAAATATTTCATCTTCTCAGACGCATCTCTTGATGTGCATATTTTCTCCTGTATGAAATATGTAGCCCCCAATCCAAGAGAATTGGGTAATGCGATGTACTATCTGTTTTCATTCATTGGGCATTAGATGCTTGGGTAATTTACCTACTGCTAAATAATTTGCAACATCAGCATACCATGGTGTTTTGGCAGTAACAAAAAATAAATGTTCATCTGGAAACTGATCTTCGACTGCTGTTGTGTCCGTTGATTTTGGCAATCGTGAGATAAAATCAGTTACATGATTCTCTTTTCCAGGTCGGTCCTTTATTGTGATGTCAAATTTCTACAATATAATCAACCATCTTGTTACTCTACCATTTGTAACAGGTTTATTTGCTAAAAAAATTATGGAAGAGTCATCTTTATATAAAACTACAAGATACCCAGTTATATAATGTCTAAATTTATTTACATCATGTATTACAACTAAAAATTCTTTCTTAGTCACAGGATAGTTTAATTCAGCAGGAGATAGATTCTTGATAATGTAATAAATTGCATATGGTTTTTTATCTTCTTCCTGCCCAAGGACTGCTCCAACAGCTGTGTCTGAGGCATGAGATGAAATTTGGAATGGAAAATCCCAATTTGGGCCCCTTAGCACAGGGGATATTGATAGAATATTTTTTAGATCCTCAAAATCATGGTCACATTTATCTGCCGAAATAAAATCAACATTCCCTATTAGTGCGTATAGAGGTGCATCTATTTGAGAATAATTCTTTATGAATCTTTTATAATAACTAGAAAATACTAGAAAGCTACGTACCTATGTTTTTGTGGTAGGAGTAGGTATTAACAAAATTATCTGAATTTTAGCTGGATCTACCTATATTCCAACTACTGATATATAATGACCTAAGATGAGTCCCTAATTCATCATCATGTGATGCTTGTCATGGCTTAAGCAGAGCCCTGGTGGCAATACACCTTTGCAGCACTTTTTCCAATGTTTCTAATGCTGGCTCAAAGTCATCTCTATAAGGTGTGAAATTTTTCATATATAATTCGAGCCCTTCATTTATTAAATCTGAAAATATGCTTAGATTGGCCCTCTGAAATGTGGTAGGGGCATTGCATAGACCAAAGGGTAAAATTCTATAAGAAAATGTTCCCCAAGGACAGGTAAAAGTAGTCTTGTCTTGGTCTTCAGGGGCAATCTGAATCTGATTGTATCCACTGAAGCCATCTAGGAAAGAAACGAATCTATTTCCTGCTAATGTATCTAATTCCTGATCAATGAAAGGAAGGGGAAAGTGGTCTTTATGGGTTGCTTTGTTTAGTTCTCTGTAGTGTACACATATCCTCCACTTTCCATTCTTCTTTGGCACCACTACTAGTGGAGAGACCCACTTGCTATCAGATATTGGATAAATAAAGTTTACATCCAAAAGTTTTTGTAATTCAGATTTCAAAATATCTTTAAGATGAGGGTTTAATCTTCGTTGGGGTTGGTAAATGGGTCCAGCATATTTTTCTTTATAAATGTGGTGTGTACATAACTGGGGATCAATTCCTTTCATGTCTAGGTAATCCCATGCAAAAGCTTCCTTATATTTTTTCAGTAGTTGGACCATCTTCTCTTCTTCTTCAGCAATCAGATTTGTGTTAATGTTCAGAGTTATTCCTGGCTAAATTTCTATGGTTTTTCTATTGTAAACAGAAGTGGTAGGTATTGATTGATCTTGAATGTCTTTTAGAGTATCTTATTCTTCTTCATTATCAAATGTTGCCTTGATCATGTGACATTGCAAATGGGATCTGGTTTATGGTTGGTTAATGAAATTGTTATTGATGTCATCCTCTATTTGGTATTTAAAGTCGAGGGCATATTCTATGGTTAATGGTGATCTAATGTTTTCTATGAGGTATGATACAAGCTATTTCTTTTTTTTTTATTATCGTTAGGCTTGGCTAGGTTGGAGGGTATAAGGATAAGTTCTTGACATAACTCCCTCTATTTATAGTCATGTTGCCTTGGTGGTAGCCAATGTAAGCATCAGCTGTTGCCAGCCAAGGTCTACCTAAGATTAAAGGGTGTCCATCTAGCCGGTTTTGGGGGTTAATAATCAGGAAGTCGGTAGGGTATTCCTAGGAGTCTACAAATATCATTATATCATGTAGTGTGCCTTCTGGCTTGACTACCGATCGATCATCCAATTCCAATAAGGTTGTGTTGGATCTAATGATGTAATGCCAAGTTTTTGACAAGTGGTCGTTGTTATGATATTGATTGCAGCTCCCAAATCAACTGAGGCATTTGGAAATGATTTTCCATTTATTTTCACCGTAATTATAGGATTTCCTGGGTCCTCATACTTTATAGGTGCTCTCTTCTTGATAGTAAGTCAGATAGAGTGCTGACTACTTGGACGGTTGGGGTAGTTGTTGTTCTCCTCTTTGGCTTTCTTATACATATTTCTTTGATGGTATTTTCATAAATGGGAATATCTTGGATAGCTTGGAGGAGTGGGATTTTTATACAAAAATTTTTCAGTTCTCCCTGAAGATCAAAATTGGGATGTTCTATTGGACGAGGTATGATTAGTTGTTTTGGGAATGGTGGAGAAGAGGTGGTTGCTTGCTCATGATTTTGTTGTCTAACCTCATTCTCCTTTTGCAATGTTTGTTCTGAAGGTAATTAATCTTAAACTTGAACATTTTTGTCTCCCTCTGATTCTATTATGTGCCCAGACCTTAGTTGAATGTCGTTGCACTCCCTTAACTTAGTTTCTAGTTCTGGTGCTTCAATTATTTGAACAGATTAAACCGACCTATTATTAGGGTTCGGGTTGGGTTGGGCTAGGAGTTTCAGTCTTAAGTTGGTCTGGAGATTTTTTTACAATGTATATCGTGCTAGCAGTGTAGGTGGAGGGAGAGGAATCATTCCAGTTGGTTGATTCATAGATTTTTTCCAGTTCAACTACCAGTTCTGACTCTGCAATGTGGAGGGGGACCATTGTGTTGGATATGTATTATTTTTCCAAAATGGTGGACAGTAAGGCAAGTTTGGTCAATTGGTTTTATTTGTTTCATTTGGCCATAACGGTGTAGGAAATGGCTGCTGTGATCAACTAGGGAAGTGTGGCTGATTTTTCCACATTCCATTATATTGTTGAGCATTATACTGAGGAGACTGAAAAGAAGAGGATGGATCAATGGGCATACCTGTTTGTTGTGGCTTTCATTGACAACGCTGATTTAGTAGGTATACCATTTCTGTTTCTTCTTCTGCTTCTTTGTAGACTGCTTTCAATCTTGGGACTGAGGGGAAACTTTCTGTAGAGTGATATTTCGTGCAGATGGCACAGACTTGGACTGTATCCAGCGGGCACTCTTTATGGCTATGTTTCTTTCTACATCTAGGGCAGAATATTGCGAAATTTTTTCTGCTTCTGCTTGATTTTGTTTGGATTGCATGATATCAAGTTGTGTTGTCAGAGTCCCTAGAATATCAGTTTTTAAATCTTTTAGTAGATTGCCAATTTCTGTGCGGGTTATACCTCCACCGAAGGTCTTGCTATCCCTTGTGATCATGTCACATTCTGCTGGTTTTAGTCTTGTGCTACCTCTCGAACTCCTGATACATAAATCAATAATGTCAGCAAAATTTTCCTGATATATGTCACCTTTTCCCATGATGTTTAATGTTTCAACCCATTTTTCCTTCATCCCTTTAATTAATGTAGTTTTTAACACATTATTAGGTAAGGGTGAAGATGCATAAGGTGATCTCTGGAGGTTGTATTGAAAGCGTTCTACATATTCCTCCAATGTTTCATTAGGTTTTTCCATCATCTGAAATATTCCATCCTTTAATTCCCTGGACCTACAATAATCCTGATATTTCTTTAGAAAAGCAGCTTTCATCTAATCCTAGTCATTTATAAAACCTCCACCTAACCCCATAAACCATCATAGAACTGCTCCTTTTAATGTGGAGGGGAATAATTTTAGATTTTGGGGATCAGTGGTATAGTCATACCCACTGCATAATACATCGAATTGAAACAGACATGCATCTGGATCTTTCGATGTTAAGCCATGGAATTTAGGAATATGCTGGAGAGAAACGACCTTCATAGGTGCATTAACTGTAGTGTCCACAATGGGATATTGCAGTGTGGAAGTTTGGGGTGGTTTCTGGTTGTGGGCCATTTTATCAAATATGTGCCAATATCCTTCTGGGATTTCTAGGGAATTATTCCTAGGCTAACTAGAAGGAGTAGGGATGACCTTAACAACACTTCCTTGGTCTGGGATAATTAGTGTCCCTTGCTGAACTATTATCTGAGGGGATTTTAGTTCTTCAGGTTCTTCAGCTTTGTTTTGGATGATTTTGATAACACTTCCCTTATCTAGGCTGCTTAGTGCTTGGATTACTTCAAAATGGGATCTTGGTTCTTCTGTTTCCCCTGTTTCTCCTCCTCCTTCACAAATATTACTAGATTTCCCTTCTTGTAAAGAAATTGGGTAAGAATTCTCAATTTCTTGAGAATCTTGCTCAGTCTCTTCTGTTTTGTTATGCACCTCAGCAAAAGCTACGGATGATGATTCTATGGCCCGAAGGGAGCTATTAGGTTGCCTAGAAGCAATTTTTCTAGGGCTTACTGATGACTGAGATTCAACTTTCTTAATGATATTATCAATGAAGGTTGTTCGCCTAAGGGTCACCGGTCCCTTAGGTTTTTCAGGTCTGGGAGGAATTTTGTTTTGATTAGATTTTCTACTCATTCAAAAAATTCAAGCATTCATCCCTACCTTAAACTTCTATGCAGTTCTACTATGAAGTGGGCTAGTGAATGAGCATGTTCCTCGTTCATTACATAGGTTCTTACCTTCTGTTTTTAATACCTAGTTCTTATTTTAGCAGAGAGAATCAAATATACATCACTCTTTCTAAATAGCTACACTCTCCCCAGAAACGGCACCAAAATTTTGAGGTATAAAAGGTGTATTTTTAACTCCTATTTATCCTACATTAATTATCAATCCAGGTACGACTTTTTATCTCAAGAGTGTACTCAGCCTGAGGCGTAAATTTAATCTAAGAGTAATGCTCTCCAATTTGCAGTACATTGTTTCAAATACAAGAGTAAATAGATGCTTGAAAATTAAATCTAATTGCAATGACATGAAACTTAAAGCTCTAAAATCCAATCATTCACTTGGAAATCATTAGTCAAGGATGCATTAGTAATAACTCGTTCCTCTTTCAACTGATGTAAATGAAATCAAGCATGAACAAGATCCTCAATCTGAGAACTTAGACAGTAATATCCAATGTCCTTTACATTTGATGATCTTACTCTGCACAATAAACAACTAATGCGAAATGATAACTGAGTGGAATCAATAATGTTGCTAAATAAAATAGAATAAACACGCTCTCTGCAATAACATTCTAAAGCAAACCAAATAATTACAGGAAAGGAATAAACAATAAAGCTAGTTATCAGAAATGAACAACAAATTTTGAACAACGAAGCTTTATATATGAGAATCATAACAATACAAGTTACATAGGAATAAATAATCTAAAATAACAATGAAATTCACTCAAAACTGATGCAACAAATCGATTTCATAAAACATTGGATAGTAAGCTATAAAACATGGAAAACTATGAAGAAATGCGACTAAAGGAAATGAGAACTAAGGAAAACCATCACACGATTGGAATTGGAAAGTAATGGTACAGATAGAAAGTGAATCCACTAGGGCTGGGCCCTTAGCTAATAGTGAAGCACTACCAAACTACTCTAGTATCAAATAATGGAATGGAAACCGGATTATGTATTAATCATATGTAATAGAGTTTACAAGCATTCGTACCCTGTTTCAACCAACAAGAGTCGATGAGAAATCGTGAAAACACAACAGGAAGTATGAATAATCATAATACATCATATATCTCAATTTCTACAAGAACTGTCATTTTATAGCAGCCAGCGAATGAAACAAGAAATATAGACATAGCTTTGATCAGCGATCCCTCAGGATCAAGAGATCCTGAAGGATTTGCTCTATCTTTCATCTTTAGTTATCGTTTTGTCTTCTTGCGCTGATGTCGTGCTGTTCCTTTGCTTGCTTTCACTATCCACTCTGATCTCAACCTTCTTGTCTGGATATTTCCTTTTGTTGAAGGGACAACAGTTATTTATTCTTTGTCTTTTCCTCTCGAATGGTGGCTTCCCACTTCATCTATTTTCTGCATATAAGAAAAGACAACCTTTAATCAATTTGCAACAATCACTAATCTCCTTAATTCTAATATGATTATTCAATATTTTTCCATTCTAGAATATAAAGGAGTTATGATTAAAGGAAAAATATAAAGAAATACATGGCAAATTCATATCTTTTCCAATGCTCAACAACAACCACCTTCCTGCTCATTGGGAGTAAGGGAGAATTTCTAGTTGAGCCATTTCAGCTCAAGACCTCAAGTACATGATGGAGGAGGTATAATTTCACATTTTTTTATTGTACTTATTTTCCTTTTTTGAGCAGCATGATGTGACAAGAAGAATTATCTCTTCTTGCATATTGTATGATGATGTACTTGCAACTACTTGTAGCATTGATTCTGGCTATATTTTTGATGGTTTGTGGGGTAAGCCGCATGATTATTGGTGTGCAGCATTGACACCATATTGTAACTTCATGTTTTCATCCTATGAGATGACTGTGGCAGAAAAAAAGTGGCTAGTAGAGCACTTGTTATTTCTTATGTTGATGCAGGAAAATGATGCACTATGCTGGTTCCATGGGTGTAACTATGATGCACTCTCCGGTTGTCAATTGGAAACTTGTTTTTATTGTACTTTACTTCCATATATTTCTGACATGTTTGTGTTCATGGGGATATTTGTTTGGAGAGTGGGCTCGAGAGGGAAGATGCCCATTGGGAGCATGATTCTCCCCACTTTATATGTTGTACAGTTCAGGAGGAACCATGGGCAAACTATGATTGCCACATCACACTTTTTCCCTTCTTGTGGGAGCAACCACTTGGAGAACTTGAGGAGGCACTTCATGGCTGAATTATTTGTTGGGAAATTATAAAAGTTGACCATCATGATATTACTCTATGGCTTGTATGAGGGAGATATGAGGTAGCAGTAGAAGTTTTTTTTGCTGTGGTTTCACTTGGGAGAGTCTGGGCAGAAATTTTCCCATACTTTCCATGATATTTCGGGGGAAAAGGAAGGCACATTCGTGGTGCAACGAGGCTAACCTTCAACATTGGAGGATTATGAGAGGCTTCCATGTCGGAACAATATCTTCTCACATAGAAGCATGATGGTGGATGGCTTTGGCATATGGAATGTTAAAGAGAGGAGTCATGGAGCCTTATTTCTAAGGCCTACAATACTGTCACATGGGAGCGTGTTCTTATTGATGGAGTGTTCGAAGGAGTATATGTATCCCTTCTTCTTGCAGATTTTTATGAGGGGATCCTCATGGGGGAACTTATACATGGGCCTCACTTTCAGCCAACTCACTATGCATGGTAAGAAATACATTTCTATACTTGTTGATTACTCCATTGAGTATTTGTATCTTCTCACCATATATGAACAGTGCATTGCTCCACAAGAGAGCAAGAGTATTTTTGGGTTTCATGGTCACTTTAGGGCCAATGTTTATGATGATAGTAGCCCATATATACATGACTTTGGGAAAGTGTATTGTTATTTTATCTATGTACAACTGATAGACATTGATGCTTACTTTCTCATATTGGGAGAACAAACATATACAACTTGTAACTTGTTGCAGGACCACTTGCCACATGACATTCTCAAACAACAGTTGGGAAGACTACGTAATATCCACTTGGAGAACTTTTGGTACTATCCAAAATTTCACCTAACCTTCAAATTTTTTCTTATTTGGATACCAAATGGTGCTAATGTGCCATTCATCTTGGATGGAATGGTTTGGGTTGGCATGTCTCATGATTTTTGAGGAAGAGTCTTTGGAGACTCAATCTTCCTCTTGCCATTGGAGGATAATCATGTTGCATCCCAAGATCAACATGCCCTCTACACTTATCATAAGTGGAGAGGAGGACAGTGTGGGATAGGCCCTCTTTCCTATCTGTTCACTTATTCATCCAACCTACATTTCAGGAGGCAAAGGTGGAGGAGACTCTTCATGAGTTGCCATGTTGGAGGGTGACTCACTTCATTTGGATGATAACATGGGTGAGGGAGGCACTCATTCACCATGTTGGTCATCACTCATACTTTGTGGAGGCCATGAGACAACAAGCAGGTTTCCATTCACACTTTCCACCTTTCATTGATGTAGACCATTTTGTTTGGCACACTTGGGAGGAAACATTAAATGACAGTTTATTTGCAGATTATCTTGATGCAGTGATGGAGGCCATTGATGGGAGGCCACATGATGAGGAGGAGAGAATTTTTTCTCTCGCTATACATTTTCTTGAGGACAAGAAAATATTTTTGAGGGGAGGATTGTAATGTTCCAAAATTTTAGCCTCAAAGCTAAATGGAACATTAGAATTAGCAGTAGCTCTAGTCGGTAAATAAATGGGAAAAAAAGCCCATAAGTCTCCTAAGGAGGATAAAAACACTCCATGTGTGAAATTAGACACTGTTTCTAGCTTAATAAAAGACCTCCGTGTCTGAATAGGGATAAAATCAAGCTTCTTTGACTAAGTCAATAACGCGGTTGTGGAGGAGGAGGAATCCAAGGAGGAATAATGCAGTTTTGGAGGGAGATGTATCTTTGGATAGAGATGACCTAATTGAGTGGGGCCAAGGGAAATACAACTCAAATTTTATATAAGGAATAGGATGGAAGCATTATTTATCATGTCTTAGATTATATACTTTTGCTTCCTCTTGCTATTTAGCAGAGTAGCAGTGTTGTTTAGCACAGAGTGTTCCCAATCTAGAATTGCACCTATTTCCTTTGAGGAGCCTCATTGGGAGAGTTTGTATTCATCATTCCACATCATGTTTTCAGGCCAAGCTTCAGCCAACTTCATCAATGAATTTTTTGCCGGAGATTGTGTAGTGTTGTTGGGTGCAGTAGTGGAAGGGATTGGAATCCCGGTTCCTGAGCTAGTTTCTCATTGGAGGAAGGTTTCCTTCACTTGAGGGACCTGTTTGGAGAGCTCCAGAGCTGATTTCAGATCTTTTTTATTATACCACACATTTCCCATACATTCCTAGTATTTTTCCAGCTAGGGAATGCATTATTTTGGAGGCATTACTCAGTGCATGGTTTGGTGGCTCTGTTGCAGTGTTTCCTTGTGATTGAGAGGTTCATCCTTTCATGGGAGGAAGACGTTCAGGGATATACTGAAGATAAAACATATTTCAGCCTTCTACACTCATGTACTTCAATGTTGCAGTGGTTATTCATTAAATTATTGAATATCACATTTTGTATGCAGAGTGTTTGGCAAGAAACCCTTGCCGGGTTCTCCTGTATTTTGTATAAGGAGACTATATCTCTTTTCTTCAACATTATCAATAAATATATGAGTATATATATGTGTTTCCTTATTTTTTGGGTTAAAACCCTCATAATACTGCGCAATCACCTTATGCAGCAACTCCGGTAAAATGCAGTTTTGGGGTTTTAGTCATTTTTAGCTACACTAGTGTGGGAGGTCTATTTAACCCACCTAGTTTCATTTATTTATGATTTACTCTTGTATTTAGATGATATATGGATCTATATATGGGATCCAAGTGATAATTTTACTTTTTTATTAAATATGTTGCTAGAAATGTGTTTTTAGTGCATGATTCATAAGCTATTCCAGATTTGGAATATTACATTGTTGTTCTTATGGAAAATTTGTGGCATAATGTCCATGATCATGAAAGTGAAAACATTTCACCTTTGAAATTTCACACTTCTTGCCTTCTTTTCCTGTCTCAAATTTAAAATGGGACTTCCTCCTCTTCCCTTTATTTTCCTTTCCAGCCAAGGCACAATTTTCCTCATCATCAGTATTGGATGAGGATCCATCCTTGGTATTCCGCTGAAACTCTTCTTGTACCAAATCTGACCAAAGTTTCTCCCAATCTGGTAACTTCTCCCACCCATTCACAGATTCCTAGTAACTATGCCATCTTTTGGGAAGACCTACAAGTGCTAGGCTCACCAAGTCATCATCAGCCATAGTAATTCCAACACTTCCAAGCTCATCTCGACATTGAGTGAACTTAGTGAAGTATTTTTGGATTGTGTCACCCTTCTCCATTTTGATTTTCCTGAGTTTTTTCTTGAGTGCCAATTTTCTATGGTCACTACTACTTCGAAACAGATTTGTCAAGGCCTTCCACATAGCATATGGAGTTTCATTTCCATGGAGTCTTGAGACAATGTGATCTTGATCTCCCTCTAACAATATCCTCCTCGTCATTGCTACCTTCTTCTACCATGCATCAAGAAATTGGGCATCTGCTACTGCAAGCTTGGGAATATCATTATCTATGAATTCATTCAACCCATTGTCCTCCAACACTGCATCCATCATGTCCTTCCATGCAATATAATTTGAACTTCCCTCGAGTGCATAGTTGAGTATCAAGCCATTGAAATACATCTTAATGTGCTTATATCTCCAAAGAAAGTACCTGCAAATTTTAATATTGTTCAACACAAACTTTATTTATTTTCCACTATTGTGATTCGTGGTTCTTTGATACCATGTAGAAAATATCTAACACAGTTTTGATACCATGTATAAAATATCTAACACAACTATAATAAAATGTATAAATTATATCAATGGACTTAATTCAATCATGAAATGTACTAGAGAAAGATATTGAATCCTTCTACAAAATCTGCGGAATATAAATCATGATCACTCAATCACATGCAAGTAAGAGAAATAATTAAATCAATACATAGTGCCATATATTCATGGGGAAAGAAACTTCTCAAAACCCCTCCATATTTATTATATAATCAACCAAGGAATCATGAAACAATGCAATGTATTTCTGATCACCACAACCTCATACACTCTACCAATTGCTTCACACTGATCTAGGAAAAATTGGACAAACATAGCCAATTATCAACCTACCCTTAGCCTACCCTACTTACTCAATCCCTAGAGATTTAAACCCCTATTAAATAGGAAATTTATCTTGCCTTGATTGCACAATTCATCATGGGCTTCCCATGGTTTTATAACTGCACCTGGGCAATTTGCCTAAAATACAACTGATAATTTACTTTCCTTGAACCTTTTTCTCAACTGGGTCTCCACCAGAATTAGCATGCATGCAACTATAAATATTGAATCATCAGTTACTTGGCATATCACTATTAGTGAATTAAATCTATTTTAATTCACTTGATCTTCCACTTGCTCATCAAATAGTTAGAACTAGTTAAACTGATTTTACCTCAATTATTTTCAGTCAATTGATCCCACCCACAGTAAACTAGTGATACAACTACAACTGGACCCTGATAATAAAAAAATCACTATACATGCCTATACTTAGACCCTCAACTTGAAATTATTGAGCTAACTAAGTCTATCATACTTAGTTAACTATTACAAGTTGTTATGAGATAATATTACAATTAATTTTCTAATTTATTTTATGAATTGGCTTGCACACTAATGTATCGCTAGGACCCATCACTCTGTGACCTATGATCCCACACTAGTGTGTGTGTGTGCATTTTCTTGGTTAATTTGAACACTACATAAATCTTCTTCTTATCCTACACTGATTTCAAATTCTTCTTGATTACATGCATTTCATGTTCCATCTCTGCCAACATGTTTGGCACAATCAATACTCTGTTAATCGGATCACTCCAACTGATGGAAGTGTTGCAACTCCTCTCGTACAATGCCTCAAATGGACTCATCCTCAATGATTCATGGGAATCGTTGTTGTAGGTGAACTCTACCAGTAGAAGATACTCTTCCCACTTCTGCTACTTATGCATCAAATACATCCTAAACATGTCCTCCAATATCTTGTCGATCCTCTTAGTCTACCCATTCTTCTACGAATGATAAGTTGTGTTGAAGTCAAAGTATGTGGCTAATCCTACAAAAAAATACTTCTGAAACATGGAATTTAACTTTTCATCCCAGTCTAACACAATATTCCTTGGGACACCATGCAATATGACCACATCTCTAACGAACACATGTGCCACATCCATCGCTAAATATCTAGTGTTAACTGGAATGAAGTGTGTAAAATTTTTCAACATATCCATAACAACCATAATGGAATCATTATTTATAACTGTTCTGGGAAAACCTATGATGAAATCCATGGAAATGACCTCCCATTTCCACTATGGAATCGTAATCGGTTGTAGCAGTCCACTCGGATGCCTACACTATTCCTTAGCCATTTGAAAATCCAAAGGCCTAGCTACAAAATATTCCATATCCTTTTTTAGATTCAGTTAATAATAGAACCTCTTCATTGCAGTCAATATCTTCTGATATCTTGGGCGACTTGAATATGGTTTCACATGAAACTCCCTTAATATCACCTTCTTGAGCTCACTACTATTTGGCACGTATATCATGTCTCTAAATCTGACCAAGCCATCTCTTGTGAGATGGTAATCCACATCATGTCCACCTTCACCTATACCTGTACCTATACCTGTACCTATACCTGTACCACTACTTGTAATTATACCTATACTTTGTTACAACCTATGAAAAATATCCATATAACTCTCATCCGACCAAACTACCTACAACATCATCTCGAGTATATTTGTCCCATATGATCTCATAGCTACTTTGTTATTTACCTGTATTCACCTTCTAAGAGCATCTGTGACTCTGTTCTCCTTTCTCTTGATGTACCTGATCTCGAAGTTGAACTCACTACTTGTGGCCAACCATCGAGCTTTCCTGACGTTCAAATTCGGCTTGTCAAACAAACATATCAACCCAATGTTATCACTCATCAGTACAAAAATCCTTCCAAAAATATAGTGCCTCCACATATTCAATGCATGTATGATCATTGCTATCTCAAGGTCATGTGTAGGTAGTTTTGCTCGTGCTCGTTTAGTTTTCATGAATCATAGCATACCACTTGTCCATCCTGCATAGACTCCTCTCAGTCCTCTCTTGCAAGCATATATACATACTAAAAACTTCTTATACAGATATCCAATATTTAACACTAGAGATGTGTCAAAAACTTCTTAATATGCTAAAAACTGGCCTCCCACTCCTCTCTCCATTCAAACTTCTTACCTTTCCTCTGCAATGATGTAATAGGATAAGAAATGTATGATAATTTCCTAATAGGACTCCTGTAATAACCTGCCAATCCCATGAGGGATATCACCTCATATACATTTATATGAGTTACCCACTCCATGATGGCCCTTACCTTTTTTGGATCTATTATTGTGCCCTCCTTGGAGATATCATGTCCCAAGTAATGTACCTTAGCCTAGAATAAACTGCACTTTCTCTCTTAAAAATCTCAACAGTGCTACCAAATGCTCAACATACTCTTCCTCATTTTTAGAATATACCAATATGTCATCAATGAATACAATGGAAAAAATTTCTAAATAAGGAGGGAACACATTGTTCATCAAACACATAAATGTAGCTAGTGTTGAAAAGTCAACAAGAAATGTGTGTCTAATTTAATTTTCCCTTAATTAAATTGGACAATAAATTGTAATCTTATCTCATAATCACTTGCAATAGTTAAATGAGTGTGATAAAATTAGTTAGTTCATGAATTTCGAGTTGAAGGTGGTTTGTGAGGCATGCAGAGTGATTCTATTAGTTATGGAGTTCAAGTTGTAGTTAGTGCATTAGTTTAACGCATAAGAAATCAGTTGAACTAGTTGTAAGTATTTGTTGTACAAGTGAGAGATCAAGTGAATTAAATCATATTTAATTCACATGAAATGATATTCCATGCAACTGATTATTTACTATTAATAGTTGCATGCATGTCAGTTCTAGTGGAGACTGATTTGAGACAAAGGTTAAAGGGATGTTAAATATCAATTGTAATATTACTAGACTTCCTGCATGCAGTAAGATAGCCATAGGATTTCCCATGAGCATTGCGTAGTTTTGGAAGGCTGAAATTCATAAATAATAGGGATTGCATTCCACATGAATGGTGCAAGAAAGGGAGGCTGATTAGAGGCAGGAAATTGGCCAAGTGTTGGTCGATTTTGTCCAGATTAGTGTGAGACAGTTGTGAGAGTGTAGGAGACTCTTGTGAGAAGAGTGCATTTTAATTATTTCATTATTCCTTTATGAATATACAATAGAAGACAAAGGGGTTTTGAGCATAAAGCTTTCCCCGGGAAAATATCTGTGTTTTGGTTTAATTTTCTTTTTTCTTTACTTTTTGTGATTAGTGATCATGTTTATTTTCCACAATTTATTTGTAGAAGGATTCAATACATTTCTTTAGTAGATCGCATGATTGGATTGTGTCCATTGATATAAATATTCTTTGTATAATTTCTACATGACATCAGAGCATAAGAAATCACTGTAGTGGAGAAGAAATTGATTTTGTCATTGAATAACATTGAAATTTGCAAAAGTATTATTTGTTGCGATAGGAAGATCAAGATCAATATGGCTTTCAATGGCTTGATATTGGAGTATGCACTCAAGGGAAATTCCAATTGTATTGCGTGGAAAGAGAGAATGGAGGTATTTTTAGAGGACAATGGGTTGAAATAATTCATTGATAATGACATTCCCAAACCTGTTGTAGCAGATGCCTCTCTTCTTGATTCTTGGAAAAAGAATGTTGCAAAGGCGAGGATGATATTATTAGAGGGAGTATGATACCACATTGTCTCAAGTTTCCCTGGAAAAGTGACTTCATATTAAATGTGAAAGGCTTTGACAAATCTATTTCAAAGTAGTATTGATCATATAAAATTGGCACTGAAGGACAAGATCAGGAAAATCAAAATGGAGAAATGAAACACTATTCTGAAATATTTAACCAAGTTTTCCCAATATCGAGATGAGATTTGGAGCTTATGAATTACTATCACAGATGATGACTTGGTGAGCCTAGCTTTTCTAGGCCTTCCCAAGAGTGGCATAATTATCAGGACTCTGTCAATGGGAGGGACAAGCTGCCAGATTGGGAACGACTTTGGTTGGATTTGGTGCAAGAAGAATTCAGGTGGAATTCCAGGGATGGATATTCATCTAATACATATGATGAATAAAATTTTATCTTGGTTGGTAAGGAGAATAAAGGGAAGGGAAATAAATCCTATTCCAAATCTGAGTCCAGCAAAGAAGAGAAGAAGTGCAGCAATTTGAGAGTGAAGTGTTTTCTATGTCACGAGCATGGGCATTATGCCACTAATTTTCCACAAAAGAATAAGAAAAATAAGGCTTCAATATTTACAGCTAGTGAGGCTTTGGCCTCGTAATTTGAGTTGGAATTCTCACTCATCGCATGCATGGTGTCAAGTGTGATGGGATCAGTGTGGCACTTGGATAGTGGTGCATATTTCCACATGACGGGAGACAAAGAACTTTTCATTAGCTTGGAGGAGAGGGACCTATAGATGCATATCGAAATGGGTGATGAAGGGAGGTACAGTGCTACCTGGATTCGTACAGTTACCTTTGAGAGACACTCAGGTAAACCCTTCCTATTAAAATATGTAATGCATGTACCGGACTTGAAAAAGAATTTATTTTTAGTCGCAATGTTGGAGGATAGAGGCTATGATGTGGTTTTCAGTGAAGGAAAATATTTCCTTTGACAAAAAAGCCACAGGACAAGCCAAGAATATTGGGATTCATGTGAAGAATCTCTACAAAAATGATGTATATGGATGCACAACATTGATGGGTAAGGCAGATGAAGTGGTGAGCTGGGATGAGGGTAAGTTACGACACAAGAGATTGGGCCATCTACACCATGGAGGCTTTAAGGTCATGCAACAGATTTTTATGGGACTTTCCAAGGGTACTCTTGCATAGATAGACACATGCAAGGGATGTACCATGGGTAAGTA
The DNA here is from genome assembly GCA_034641835.2 of Pinus albicaulis. Lineage (NCBI taxonomy): Eukaryota > Viridiplantae > Streptophyta > Pinopsida > Pinales > Pinaceae > Pinus > Pinus albicaulis. The sequence continues at coordinate 1,145,938,590 of CM076575.1, forward strand.
TGCAAAGGCCACTTTTCATGAGAAGGCTAACCGAGCAACGGAAATCATTGAGAGAGTTCACTAATATGTGTGTCGACTATTCTCTATAACTTCGACAACAAAGAACAAGTATTATGTGATCTTTGTTGATGATTTTTATAGAAAGTGTTGGATCTACTTGATGCATAAGAAAGATTAAACATTCTAAAAATTTTGTGAGTTAAAAGCATTGGTGGAGAAAGAAACAGTGAAGCATGTGAAGGCTGCTAGGAGCCACAATGGTGGTGAGTACATATCCAATGAATTTAAGAACTTATATAGAAAAGAAGGAATTCAGAGGGAGTTGATTGTGCCCCATAACCCACAATAGAATGGGGTCACAGAAAGAAAAAATAGAAAAATTTTGTGTGTGGAACGAGCGATGTTTCATGATTAGGGCCTAATGTTGCATCTATGGGAGGAGGCATGCAACACGGTGGTATTTGTGCAAAACCATAGTCCTCATAGGATACTTAGCATGAGTACACCCAAGGAGGTTTTTTCTAGTAAGAAACCTAATGTTTCATATTTTAAAAATTTTGGCTCATCTATCTATTTCCATGTGAACAAATATTCTAGGAAGAAGATTTAACCAACATCTGAGATTGGGATATTTTTGGGGTACACTGAAACTCCCAACAACTATCGGGTGTATTTGCCAAATAGGAGGATGATTGTTTTGAGACGGGATACAAAATTTGATGAGGAGAAATTAATGTGATTGTCCCTTGAGAGGGAGCTTGATTTGCATGTAGAGGAGGAACTCTTGGTTGCAAAGAATGAACCTCAAGATGTGGAGTACCCACATGTTGAGGATCATGTAGTGGAAGAAAATTCTCATGCAGATCCATGCACAAGAAATGGTAGAAGGTGCACCACAGAAACTGATGGATTGAGACTTGATGCGGTAGCACATGTAGAAGCACCTACTTCACTTCGCAGACAGAGACAGTCTCCAGACATGTTTACTAGATACATGGCTCTTATGAGAAAGTGTATTGTGACAAAACCATCCTCCTTTTAGGAAGCAGTGCAAAAATGAATTTGGGTTGACACCATTGTTGAGGAGTATGACTCCATCGTCAAGAACAGTGCATGGGAAATTGTCCCAGGACTGGTTGGAAAATCAGTGGTTGGATCTAGATGGATCTATAAGGTGAAGCAAGCGGCATATGGGAGTGTGGAGAAGTAAAAGGCTAGATTTGTAGCTCGGGGATTCTCACAAGTTGAGGGGATTGACTATGCAGAGACTTTCACACTGGTTGCGAGGTACTCATCGATTAGATCTATCCTTTCACTCTCGGTGCAGATGGGGTGGTAGATAAATCAGGTGGATGTGAAAAGGTGTTTCTCAATGCATTTATTGAGGAAGAAATGTACATAAAGAAACCAAAAGGTTTTAAGATCTTTAACAGTGAGTCGCCTGTCTTCCGACTATATAGAGTATTGTATGGGATGAAGCAAGCACCTTGTGCTTGGTACATCAGGATTGATAGCTATTTCACCGAGTTAGGCTTCATGAAGAGTGAAGCGGATGAAAACCTATACCAATTTGTGGTTGATGGTAAGCTATTGATTATCGTACTTTATGTTTATGATATAATTTTGACAGGTGATGAGCAAATCATAATTTCTTGAGAGGAGGATATTGCAAGAGAGTTTGGGATGAAGGACATGGGACTCCTTCACTATTTCCTTGGTTTGGAAATATGGAAGCAGCATGGTGAGATATTTGTTTCTCAAGGAAAGTATGCCAAAGAGATATTGAGTAAGTTTCACATGGAGAGTTGTAAACCCATGGAGACTCCTCTTCCAGGAAACTAGAGGAAGGAGGATGCTAGTTCAGGTGAGGTAGTGGATGCTACTATTTACAGGAAACTAGTGGATTCACTGATGTACTTTGTGAATACCATATCAGGAATTTTTTACGCAATTAACCAGTTGATTCAAGCTATGGTTAAGCCGACCAAGGTATTTTGGAACATGGGGAAACATGTCTTGAGATATCTTTGGGGCACTACAAAGTATGGATTATGGTACAAAAGGATAGAGGGAGTGAAGCTTCAAGGCTTCACTGATGCAGATTGGGCAGGAAGTCTATAAAACAGAAAGAGCACATTAGGAGGGATCTTCAGCAAAGGATGGACAAAAATTTCTTGGTATAGCAGGAAGCAGATATCTGTGGCACTTAGTTTAGCCAAGGTAGAGTACATGGTAGCAAGTCAGGCTGCATGTGAATCCATCTAGATCAGGAAGATTTTGGTTGGCTTGTTTGGTTCTTAGATGGATCCGATGGTGATACATTTTGATAACCAAAGTTGCATTAAACTCTTGGTTAATTCAGTATTCCACAATAGGTCCAAGCACATAGACATATGGTACGATCATCTCAGAGATGGTGTTCATAGGCACATTATGTTACTTCAGTACTTTCCCATGGAAGATCTGGATGTGGATGTTCTAATGAAGGCACTCACCAGGAGAAAATTATAATACCATAGAGGCAAGATTGGGGTAACTGATAATCCCTTTATTTTAGAGAGGGAGTGTTGAAAAGTCAACAATAAATGTGTGTCTAATTTAATTTTCCCTTAATTAAATTAGACCATAAAATGTAATATTATCTCATAATCACTTGTAATAGTTAACTGAGTGTCATAAACTCAATTAGCTCATTAATTTCAAGTTAAGGGTGGTTGGTGAGGCATGAAGAGTTATTCTATTAGTTATGGAGTTCAAGTTGTAGTTAGTGCATTATTTTAATGCATGAGAAATCAGTTAACTCAACTAATTAAGTTAAAATCAGTTGAACTAGTTGTAACTGTTTGTTGCACTAGTGAGAGATCAAGTTAATTAAATAAGATTTAACTCACATGCAGTGATTTGCTGTGAAGCTGATGATTTACTATTAATAGTTGCAAGCATGTCAGTTCCAGTGGAGACCCAGTTGAGGCAAAGGTTAAAGGGATGTTAACTATCAGTTGTCGCATTAGTAGGTTGCCCGCATGTAGTAAGACAACCATAGGATCTCCTATGAGAATTGCATAGTTTTGGAAGGCTAAAATTCCTAAATAATAGGGATTGCATTCCACATGAATTGTGCAAGCAAGGTAGGCTCATTAGAGGCAGGACATTGGCTAATTGTTGGTCTATTTTGTCTAGATCTGTGTGAGACAGTTGTGAGAGTGCATGAGACTCTTGTGATAAGAGTGCATTTTAATTGTTTCATGATTCCTTAGTGAATATAGAATAGAAGATATAGGGGTTTTTAGCAGCAACCTTTCCCTTGAAAAATATCAGTGATGTTGTCTTATTTGCTTCTTTATTTACTTGTTGTGATTCGTGATCGTGTTTATTTTCCGCAATTGATTTATTGAAGGATTCAGTATCTTGATTTAGTAGATCACATGATCGTATTGAATCCATTGATATACATATTTTTTGTATAATTTCTACATCTAGAGCATTGTTAAAACAAAATGTAACTAAAAAAAACTCGTAACACCCATACTTGGCCCTAAATGCGGTCTTGTAGATGTACTCCTTTGATGTGTACCTTATGGTATCCTGATCTCAACTCTATCTTAGAGAACACTTCTTCTCCCTTCAACTAATCAAACAAGTAATTCCTCGACAACAAATACCTATTCTTGATGGTCACTTTGTTCAATTTCCTGTATTCAATGAACAATATGAGAGTGTTATCCTTCTTCTTCACAAAAAATACCAATGCGCCCCATGGTGATACACTCGGCCTAATGTAACCTTTATCAAGCATCTCTTCTAGCTATGAATTTAGCTCCACAAACTTAGTTGTGATCATACTGTAAGGTGATTTTGATGTTGGAGCTTCCCCTAGTACCAACTTAGTAGAAAATTTTGCCTCCCTATGAGGTGGAAACTCTAAAATATGTGTAGGAAATACATCCTAAAACTATTGTATAAATGGGTATCTTCTCAAAAAATATGCATCCTTAACTTCGTTACATTTGTTGCTAGAAATATGGACTCCGAACAACACACACCCTTTCTCGTGACTATGTTTGGACCGCATGGTTGTCACCATCCTAACAAATGTGGCTTTCTTATTTCCCTCTAAGACTCTATGTTCCCCATTTTGTTCCAAGCACTCAATGGATATTTCATAAAAATCCACATTGGTCTTGTAAAGGTATAGCCAATCCATATCCAATAGCATACTGTATGACCCAAAGGGAAATATGTTCATGTGCATTGTTGTAGGCATACCATTTAACTCAAATGCACAAGTTATTACCCAATAGTGAACTCTTTTCTTTGTACCTATAGGCAACTGGACTAAAAAATATTATTCATCATAAGGGGAAGTTTGAGGTCTAAAATGGGCCTCCTAAGGAAATTATAAAATATTAGTGGAAATAATAAAATAAGATTTGATGACATCATCCAATTTTAGAGGGAAAGAAAGAAAAAATTACTTTTTCAACTTGTATTTTCAACTTATCTCCCAAATGTTTTACTCAAATTTAAAGCGGGAGTACTCATTGGATGCAAAATTGAATTCCTCATCCAAGGAGTACCCATGTTTCATTCTTTCGATGGACTCTCCTACATAAAAAATGTGATTACAATCATGTTTTTTCATGTATTTATGATTTTTTGTGTAGTAGGGTCCATTGAAAGTATGCAACATGAGTCCTCCTTGGATGAGGAATTCAATTTTTCATCCAACGAATACTCCCGCTCAAATTTTGAGTAAAAAAATTGGGATATAAGTTGAAAATACGAGTTAAAAAAGTGGTTTTATTATTTTATTATTTTTTAATCTTTTTACCCTTTTACTTTAAAAATGGTGAATTATCCCCGATGGTAGACATCATCATATTGAATCCTATTGGTTCTTATAAACTCTATTTTGGTTGTAAATTTTTCTTAGGAGGCCCATTTTAGACCTAAAAATTCCCCTAATGGCACTTCTTTATTCAAACCACGTTGATCCACCAAGTCAGGAATAACATAACTAGAATTAGATCTAGGGTGAATCAAAATAGAAATACTTGATCACATAGATTACCATCTACCTCAATGATTGATTCATGGTGATCTGTCTACCTATTTTCCACAGATGCATAAATACGGGGAATGCTCTACCCAAAATCCCTAATCTTCCGTGCCTACTGTGCACTATATATATGAGGAATACCTCCCTTATATTTTGGACAATCTGTCTTGAGGTGTTCCTTACCACATTCTCTACTCTCCAACCTTCTAGTACCATCAAATCTATGTTGTTTTTATAGTCCATGTCCTTGTCTAGTTGCATTGAAGTTATTTTGTGGTGCCACATTTTCTTTCTCTTTAGTGTGCTGGGGCCTTTCTCTTTTCAGCTACCATTTACCCTTACCTTTATCTTTCCCTTTCCATCCTTGCTGATATTCATTCTTACACACTAAATGTTCATGGAAATGCTTCAATTACCCAAATACTTTTTTGAGTGATCGAGGCTCATCATACTCAATCTAATATCTTAATGGTAAAGTCAAACCACTGACAAATCGTTGAAATTTAGCCTTCACATCTTCAAGATACCGTACATACCTTGATAGCTCTAGGAATTTAGTCATGCACTCCTCATCTGTCATTCAACCCATCTTTACCTCATATATTTATTTTTCCTTATTCTCATAGTTCCTTTCTCATATGTCTATTGTAATACCTTTTTGATAAGTATTTATTCCTAAAAATCATCTTCAAATCATGCCAACTCAAGTCCTATGTCCTAATGTTTTTGACCCACTTCACATCTTACCACCAGATGTCTTATTTATTGCTAAGGCTAAAGATAGCTACCTTGGACTTCATATTAACTATGTAATTATGAAACTTAAAGAATTTATTTAACACAACTAGTCAACCCCTACATCCTCTAGTTTCTTCAAATCTCCATCAAAATTAGCTCGTTTTTATTTCTTAAATTCATATGGAAATCATCCCCTGTCACTCCTCCTATAAGGATGATAACGATGATGATCACAATTCCTATATGAACTAGAACTATAATAGTAGCTATATTCATCACCCCTCTTATCCGGAGTGTCCAACAATCTGTTATCTCTCACTATGTCATGTCTATCCTATCTTAATCTACCAGGATACCTACTTCTATATGCCCCATTTTTTTTTTCCTCCTTCCCATGGATGATCCAAAGTGGCCCTTGACACTGCAATTCTGAAAAGATCTAAATAAGTGTTGCATTAACCTCTACTTGTTTCTCTTGTTCCTGTATGATCCTATCATTTTCTTCCTTAAAACTCCTTATTTCTTCCTTAAATATTCTTAATGTGTCTGTCAAATTAGAAGAGTGTCCACCACACCGCTCATCTGATTCATAGGGAGAGTCTTTTTAGTCTACCATATAGCTATTCATTTTGATCTATTTCCTGCAAGGAATACTATGTCAGCTAAACTAAGTCACAATAAACCAACTTACCCTAGGAAAATTCGGGAGAATACCTCATCTAGAATATCATCCAAATCAGTGAAATACATGTGCAAACATAATCATAACAGCATATACACATATAAAAAATAAATGTACCAATCAGATAAGAATCATTATAGATAGAGTCCAACCATCAATGCATGACTATATCAACTACACATATCATGACCTAATGCAAAAAAAAAACAATCATACCAATGTACACTCAACATGTATGCACTGACACTCACAAAAATGCATAACCAATCATAAAGTCATGATGACACACTTCACAACAACAACATCCTCTATGACATGGAAAAAACACTACAGCTATGACTAAAACCATGCATATGCAACCATCACATACACCACAAGGATGATTAACACATGTGTAATCAACATGAATCCATGACCAAAACACACCACCCATCCAGTCGAAGGGGTGAACCTGCCTTTGATACCACTCTGCAACACCCTCCTCCCATATCAACCCAAGTAACTGACCAAGTGAGGTGAACATGTAATGAGAGGCTACTATGATTATATTCAACCTCCTAGATGAACTTAAGGAACTGGAGCCAACAGAAACAAATCATAAAAACCTTCCACATCAGCAACAATACTCCCAAGAACCATCCCAACCACTTAGGTAACTAGCCCCTAGGTCCCATTGAGGTTTTAGGACTCCAGACCCCCGAACACTCCCACATTAAAGGCATGGGTGTGTTTGGGAGGCTCTTTATGCTCCCACAACATATGCATGCATGCATCGAGGGAGTTTTTCCCACAGACCTATGCCAATTTCCCTGAGATTTGATCCGCTTTTTCAAGCCCAAAGGCTAGGTCACTTCCCAGAAATTAATGAAATGCTAAAAAAGGAAATATAATAGGGAAAAAAATATGCATTTTAAAAAACCATGACAAGGCCTAAACTGGACCCTTGCTAGCCATGAGAGGCATTTCGTCAAACACATCACAGATATGTAGTATATAGGTGTAAACAACATATATGAGCATAGAGGTCTCATACTTATCTGAGAATCACTAAGAAGCATTTTTCCTTTGCATCAGTAACTACATTCTCATCTATTAGTTCATGGATACATTTTCTATTCATTTAAAAATAAAACATGAGAGTGATACATCATCACTGTAAAAATACATGCTTATAACCAGCATAATAAAACATAAATATCAAGGATACATCAACCATAAAATCCACATATAAACTAGTACATTTTCACATAAGATGTTAAGGAGAGAACCTATTATTAATGAATGCAAAAACCAACTTGGGATGGGACTTAGACGTTCCACCCAACCTTAGATTGGCTGAGCCAAATATCTCTTCAACAAATTACTCCTGTGTCATATTCCAAGCATGAATGTGGGACTCAAACTAAATTAACCAACCATGGCATCCCCAAGCTAAACCACCTCACCCTCATCAATAGAAACTAGGATATACCATAATCCACACTTGATCACTATGTCGAAAGACAAAACATGTCATAAAATGCTTTACCATGATCTCCACTCCATCACTAGTCCAAAACAAGCACGGATTCCACCAAATTTCTCTTCCTACACCATGAGGAATTTTCTTGTCTCCTAGTCTCTTAGGCTTTACCGTAATTTAGAGTCTAATCCATGGATTACTAGGCCCTAAACTGAGACACACTCTCCATAATTTATTGTATATCCCAACCCAGGATTCCTAGGCCTGATGGATAAAACCCACCTCTCATGCTTTATGACGATCCACACCATATCACTAGGCCCTAAATCGAGGAAACACACCATCCATATTTACTGCAATCCACAACCTGGTTTAGGGGTTACAATGTTAAGTCCCTATATTAATAGCATAGCCCCTTATTATGTTAGTGTAGCCCCCCTTATTGTTATTATTGTACCCCTATAACCCCCATATTGTTATTATTGTGCCCTTAAATTATTATTGTTAGGTCGGCTAGGATTACATTGTGGCCCACTAGGATTACATTATGGCCCCATGGACTCCATATAGAAAGGAGGTTCAGTAAATTGTATCATCCAAGAATTGTTCATTCATGAAATGTATTGGTGTTTCGAAGTGGCCTTTGGCTTCTAAGGCGCACATTTCTTCTCTCTTTGGAGCCGGTTACACAACATTTGGTATCGAGTTTGGGATTCTAGGTTTCGCTGCTCCAAACAGGTCATCGTGGCATTTCGCTATAACTTTTTTTCTACGAAGATTCAGAAGCTGAAATTTTTAGGGTGCGAAGCTTAAATCTTGAGGAAGGTTTTCTAAAAATTTCAGATCTTGGTTCGCAATATTTGAGGAAATATCATCTGTGGAAGTTAGGTATTTTTTCAGGCTCATAAACAAGTCATCGTGGAATTTGCGCTATAAATTTTTTTTGTACGAAGGTTCAGAGTCTGAAATTCATATGGTGCGAAGCTGAAATCGTGAGGAAATTCGTCAAAAAATTTCAGAGCTTGGTTCGCAATATTTTTGGAGATATGATCTGTGGAAGGCAGTGTGTTTTCAAAGCTCCCGAATTGCATCTCAAAGAGGTGATCTGTGGGAAAACTTCAATCCTCGGGGCCTCGATTGAAGTGTCTAAAAGTGGTCACCAGTACACGGCCTGTAGTTTCCTCGCTATCAATTTCAGAGACAAAGGACAAAACAGTGACACGTGGCAAGTCGTACAAGTTCGCTCTACTGAACCAGTCCAGAATTAGGTCATTGTGGGAGATTGGACACAACTTTGTCTTGGAAAATCAAAATCAGATCAGACCTCTTACATTCAAAATAGAATTTAGAGGGATACTATAGTGCTGAATTTCAGATATTGAAGATTTTCAATTACAGAGATAATTCAATTTCAATACAGAGCTCCTAAAAATCAAGTAAATCTTGTTTGAAAAATCAGTTTGAAGTGATTCCAAGGACCTATTGAGCATATATTTTAGTATTTCATTCTGAAATGCCTCATAAAAATAATTCCATACCCATTAATCCCTCAAAAATATATACTATGACGCATGAAGAGGAAGAGTTGCAGTATGAGATATCAAAATTACGGTACCAAGTGCAAAAAGTTTCAATCTTACGAAGAGCAATTGAAGATGAAATAGATGGTTTAAAAGCAGAAATGGAGGCTAAGTTGGATGGTTTGAAGGATCAAATAATAGAAAATATGGATGATAAATTAATGGAAGATCACATCGAGCATCAACAACAAGTTCTCCAACACTCAAAGGATAACCTAACTTTGGTGCAGAATCTAATGAAACAACAAGAATATCAACATCACATAGAAAGAAGTTATGAAGCAGTCACAAAAACAATAACTCGACAAGTACGATCAATTTCAGAGTATCTCAGCAAGTGGAAGAACTTTCCTGTAGAAGATTCCACATGGGAGGATGAGAATTTTATACAGAAGCATCAAGAAATAATCAAGCGTTGAGGACAACACTTGCTTGAAGGAGAGGGGCATGTTAAGTCCCTATATTAATAGTATAGCCCCTTATTATGTTAGTGTAGCCCCCCTTATTGTTATTATTGTACCCCTGTAACCCCCATATTGTTATTATTTTTCCCTTAAATTATTATTGTTAGGTCGGCTAGGATTACATTGTGGCCCACTAGGACTACATTATGGCCCCATGGACTCCTATATATAGAAAGGAGGTTTTGTAAATTGTATCATCCAAGAATTGTTCATTCATGTAATGTATTGGAGGTTGCCCCCTCGAAGTGGCTCATTTCTAAGGCGTGAATATCTCTTTTCTTCTCTCTTTGGAGCTGGTTACACAACATACAAGGACATGTGCTCTATCATTTCAGATATAAACCTCACTCAACTTTGAATCCATCTGGCGATCTAGCCAAACCAAAACATGAGAAACCCATCATACCATGGTTATCTGGAAATGGAAAGGCAAGGATGGAAACATTGTCACACCTGGAAAACCCATGCCATGATAGAAAATAACCACATGTAATACCATGCATGCTAAATCTAGCAAGGAAATCACAAATAGAAATTGATACCTCGAAATAATCATATTGTAGATACTTGATCCTAATCTTCCTTGATTTATGCTTCCTTCCTATTTCCTTCTTTTCCTTTCTTGATCTAATTCCAAAGTGGTCCAAGAAAAAATCTAAGGTGTCCAAGAGTGTGTGAGAGAGAGAATAAGGAGAGAGCTCAGAAAATGAACTGAAAAAAGTTACCAATTGATCCTCAGAAGCCTTTTTATTGATAAGGCCTTGATTTTCCTCCATTATTTTACTTCATTTTCCTCTTCACATGAAACCTGTGACCTTTCACCTCCCTTTTCTCCTAATTTTCATTATTTACATAAATAAATGTGCCAAAAATTCCATTTTTCCTTTCCAAAGCCTTTTCCTTTTCCATTGCCAGCTTCCTTAGCCACAATAAACCAAATGGACACCCACTAGGATGTTTTTCACAACATTGATCTTGGAATAAGTGTCCCATCAACCGAGGTTATTATTTTTCCTTTATTAACCTTTATTACATGGAATTTACACCAAGGTTGTTACATCTGTTCTCCAGGTACTATGGCTATACACAAGACACATCAACTAATATAGGATTGAACACCATCACTTTCTTGTGTAGAAACCTAAGATACTTGAGGAGTACACCTGGTTTATTTGGTGAGATATCTAGCATTATTGACATGTTTCTAAATTTTGTATTATAGTCATATACATTATGATCCTACTTCTAATTGAAGTAGGGCCAATTGATAATTTGGTCCTTGATATACTCTATGAGGTGAAATTGTTACTTTATGGGGGTTTTAAAGTCCTCCCACTTGGTCATACATGGGGTCTTTGGTAGATGGTGATTGGGTGCTCTGTTAAGGAAATCGTTGATGTGAATTCATCTGTTTAATTTCCCATCCTGATCGAGGTGATATATGGGACATTATGAATATATAGTCCTTCTAATCTTACTAAAAAAAAAAATCCTCCCACTTAGTCACTAGAGGATCTCCCTCTAACCTCAACGTCTCGGTGTAGATTTCGCACCAACTCAGTGCATGAACTCTAATTTCAACTATGAAAATGAAATATTATGTTCTTCGTCTATATGATAAAAGAGGAAATAAAATTTTAATTTCTATAACCATTTATTTATCTTCATAGCATCGACATCACCTTGGTGCATCTCAATATCAACCTTTTATTCCATTTTGAATAAGGTTTGTGAATGGTTCATGTCACTCAAACTAGGTTCATATTTTTTGGGTCTTTTATTCATATTGTTCTTTATTTCATCCTGATCTACTGATCTCCTCTTTGATCAAACCACTACTTTAGAACGCTCATCTTCTCCTAATATCCTAATCTAATTTCTTAACTCTGCCACGAGTAGATTTACATTATGGTTTATATGTACAACTTGTGGCTTCCAAATGTAAAAACCTATCATCTATATAATAACAAGGGTTATTCATAGATTCATCAGCCACGATTGGGGTTTATGACATTTGGCTTTACTAATATAGACCCCCCAAAAATATCCAAAATATCCCCAAAGAAAGATGCTCTAATAACAACATGATCCTTAAGCTATTGTGGATATTCCACTAGACATTTTTTCATAATACATATAAGAAAATTATGCTTACAAATACAAAATCTATACTATGAGGGATTATTTTTCTTTAAATTTCTATATTTTTAAATTATTTTTTATTATGTATGCAAGATAATTATAATTATGAAAAAAAACTATAAGATATAAAAATAAAAACTTACAAACCATGATTGACACAAGATCTAACTTGGGAAACCCTTTGTGGATAAAACTGAGGTAGAAAGTGAGGCCACTATTCTCTCCTTCTATGAATAGAAAATAGCTGAAAGTAAAAATAAGCAAGGCTTGTCTCCCATGGTCTACTACAATGAAAAAATCCTGTATGTTTTCTCTCTCTCTATCCTTCTCAGCTAGTCTGTTAATTTAAGAAAAAAATGCACTCAAGAAAAAATGAAACTCATTTTCCTCCTGGTTGCCCAACTATAATAGAACCAAATATCCTACTAGTGTTTAGGTTTATCTCCTTCAATTCTTAACAAGATTTACAATGTCGACTGCTCTAGAGTCTTATTCATCATGATCACATGGCTAGCATGTTTTCCTTAAGTAATGAGGGCTTATTGTTATTAACCAAAAAATGATCACCTAGCCATTCCTTACTAGGTGGATCAGAATACATGACGTAGGATTAATTTTACCATGGTAAACCCACTTCCAACATAAAAACTAGTTTAGTAAACAATATTTACTAAGTTATTTCTCATTAAAATTCAAAAAACCCATGCAGATAATTGGATAAGTCATTATTTATTTATTTTTCTCTCGAAATAATTATTAAATCATTATTTCATAATTATTTTCTAATTACTTTTGACTTAAGCACCTTCGAATAATTAAATAAACCACTATTTATTTATTATTCCTTACGTATTATGTTATCATTCTATAATTTTAAGATTGGCAAGCATAATTATATAGGACAACATCAAAACCACTTTGGAGTCTAGAATATAGCCCTCCTAGACTGAGAGAGTGATATCTCTTTAAGATTTAGCATTGATTTATGAATTTGATATTAGGCTAGTTATAATGATTGTAGAGATTGATTTTTTTATTGGTTGTTTGATTGGATTCGTAGATCTATTTAAACTAATTCCATTGGGCTATGGATTCATAGAAGGTTGGGTTGTTGCATCAAATTTTTAAGAGCATCCACAAGGCAAGCTAACTACACTTACTAAATCTTGAAACAAAATGAATTTTGAGATGAAAGAAACAGTGAATTTGATAATGGTTAAAAATAAAATAAGAATTTCCTAACGACACTTCAGAAGAAAAAAATTTAAATTGTAAACACAGCCAAAAATAAGGTTCTCTAACAACAAATCTTAATCTTCATATTTATGTTTTACAATCATATTTAAATTATATATTGAGAGAAAAACAATGGAAATATTTAACACATAAAAGGAATAACATCAATAGATAAATATAGCTCAAGTATCATTTAAATGGTATTTTATTATTGATGCTCCAACTTCAAGAATACAAAATGGTCTAATTGAAAATTTTAACAATCCAGAGTCCAACTCTTGATACTTAAAATGTATGAAGTATTTAACTCAATTCTACAATGATTGTCATATCTACTAGGAAATATATTAGTAATTAAAAAATAAAAAAAAATTGACTATTGTGACCATGAAGTGGACACGATGAAATTAATTTGACATCTGGCCCTATTTTTTAGAAGGTCATTGCTGCATGATCGGATTTGGTGTTGTGCTAGCTGATTTAGCTAATCTGGTGTTGTACTGACCTGTCTGATATGCTAGCATTTACCCTTCTTCGTATTAAAAAAGGTTTTCCCACTATTGCTCATCTGGAATATTTATCCTTTTTACCTTTCGATATATTTCATCAGTCTTGTATCTAGCAAAAGTGGGTTTCAACACAAAAATGTGTTTAATTTCATGTTGGATAAATATGTCGTTCCTCATGGCCTCAAGGAAAGCTCTTCTTGTCATTACTCCTCTAAGACCTGAAAACTTGGTTGTGTCAATGGAAATGTATTTTAGCTTCTTTCCATAGTAATCCCTGGAAATAAGCTTATCATCTATCACGAACAGTGAAGGTAACCCTCTGTTGGTCAGTGGCTCGATTGTGTTAAAGAATATGCTGACAACAATCTCTAAATTGTGGCACTTTTCCTCGAACTGTGTGACCAAGATTTTCTTGGTGAGAACCTTATTGACCTCCATAATTGTTGTTGTTATGTCTCCAACTCCAATCTCATCCAATCCATACCTACTCTTTGAATTCAAAAATTTAATGATGTTATTTTTTGTTTCAGGTGTGTCCCCAAGCTCCTTGGTGACAATATTTATTATATCATTGACCTTTCCAATTAATTATTTATGTTCAAATATGATTTGAATGGAAGGCCATATTTCATTCATAGATTCAATTATACTTGACCAGATGATCTCCTTTGTCTGGCCAATGGTGTGACCAATGGAAGCTTACTTCTCAAGCTTTTTCAATCTTTCAATATGTTTTTGGGCTCTTTGCAATTCTATCTCATGCGCATTCTCAGAGCTTTCCTTTCGATCCTTCAAGATATTAATTTGTGCTTCTAGCCTTTTTATCTCTTCTATTTGGAAGGACATATTCTCCATGGCCTGAGCCAACTATTCTATACCACTTTATGTACATATAGTTGTTGATGTAGTTGAAGGGATGATTGCAACAGGAGCAACCTCCAAGGGAATAATAGTCATTTGCGCTGCTTTTTCCTTTTCCTTTACCAATTTCTTCATTTTTTTCTCCATCTGCTTTAACTGTGATAATTGTTCCATAATCAGCTTCATCATCTCTGATTTTTGTGTTTCATTCTTCTCTATGTCGTTGGTTAGAGGATCTTCAGTAGCTGACATTTTGAGTTGTTTTCTTAAGGCTGTTATGTCTACATTTTTCTTCTTCGAGATCTCTTCTACTGCATCTATATCTTTTGGATCATACCATATCTTCACAAATAAATCCTCCAAGGATTTAATTCTGCTACCCTGTGCAAGAGAAGAAATATTCTCCATCTTGAGGTGGGACTGAATATTGTTCAGTGATACCTGCAATTTAGACAGATTCATAGCAGTGCTAGTCAATGTGGATGATATCATCTCTCAAATTTGTTTGTGCATTTAATTTGATCTATTGGATTGATGTCCTTAAAATTTAACTCAAAATATGTTTTCTTGAAATCACCAGGTGATTTTTTGTTGTGAAACAAGCTCTAAAAATAGAATAAAAGAGATATCAACGGCTTAGAAATAAGCCACTTCGAGGGGACAACCTCCAATACATTACATGAATGAATAATTCTTTGATGATACAAATGAAAAAACATCCTTTATATATATAGGAGTCCATGGGGCCATAATTTAATCCTAGTTGATCTAACAATAATAATTTCAGGGCACAATAACAGCAATATGGGGGTTATAGGGGTACAACAATAACAATAAGGGGGTTACACTAACAAAAATAAGGGACTATACTATTAATATAAGGACCCAACATGCTCCTCTCCTTCAAAAAGGTGTTGTCCTCAACTCTTGAGTGGCTCCGGGTGCTTTTGTATAAAATTCTCATCCTCCCATGTAGAATCTTTCGTGGGTAAGCTCTTCCATTTGATGAGATACTCTGAAATTGATCGATTTTGTAGTTGTCGAGTTCTTGTTTACATGATTGCTTCAGGTTCCAATATGGTTTTTCCTTCCTCATAAAGTTCTGGAAATATTGTTTGAACTGGAATTTTTTCCCCTATAACCTTTTTTAAGCATGAAGCATGGAAAACTGGATGCACTTGCGAAGAAGAAGGAAGCTCCAATTTGTATGCCATAGTACCAATATTTTGCAAAACCTTGTAAGGACCATAGTACTTTGGTGATAATTTATTATCCTTCTTATCTTGCTTGAGGGAAATTTTTTGTATGGTTGTAGCTGTAAAAATACCTAGTCTCCCACATCAAAACTTCTCTCATTGTGATGTTGATCTGCCTGTTGCTTCATTTGATTTTGTGCCAAATTTAGGTTATCCTTTAAGAGTTGGAGAAATTATTGTTGATGCTCGATGTGATCCTCCATTGCTTGAACCCTAGCATTTTCCCTTAAAGAAGATGTAATGGATGATGGATGATATCCATCAAGAGCCATAAATGGGGTCATTTTTGTTGTAGTATGGAACGAAGTGTTATACCGCCATTCAGCTAGAGGTAACCACTTTACCCATTGTGCTTGCTTATCAGATACAAAACAACGAAGATATCCTTCTAAACATTTATTCACTATCTTTGTTTGACCATAAGATTGAGGATGATAATGTAGGTTTTAACCCTGAACAGAAATATCTACACACTATTCTTATAACAGAAAATAAACAATAGCAAGAGCATAAAACATAAAACAGATAAACACAGAGATTTTCCCTTGGATCCCAAATCGGGACGACCAGCTTGATTTTTCATTATAATCCTTTTAGTGTTCTGACACATATATATACATCAAGAAGCATACATAAACTGATCCAAACAGCACAGATTAGAGAACACTATAGTAGTTCCCTTGACCGGATCTACAAAAATGCAGAGGCCAAAAAAACCGCTGAAACCCAACCATGTACAAAACCATGCACAAAACCATGGGCGGATACGCCTGTAGGTGAGTCACTTCAAAAAACTGGAAATTTTGGGCAGGGTGCGCCTTTGGGATTTGTGATGGAAGGCCCACTTCGCCCCTCGTGACCCCCCAGCTACGCCCGATGCAACATACAGCGCGTGGGGCTAATCGTGGAAAGAATATAACACATACCCAACATTCTCCCACTTGTTGTTTTCTTTCCACAGGGGGCCACAGGAGAGCTTAGTCATTGGGCTAATTCTTCAACACCCATTGTTTCTCTACACCAAGAGAACTTCTGACTGCTCACAGACTTCGTCAATGCATCTGCAACATTCTTCAAAGTGTCCACCTTTACCAGCAACACCCTTTTAGCCTCAACCATATCTCTAACAAAGTGATATTGAACATCAATGTGCTTTGTCTTTGAATGATAAGCAGGGTTCTTAGCCAAGAAAATTGCACTTTGGCTATCACAGTCTATCCTTATAGCTTGCTGTACCAACCCCATACTTGAACACAATCTATGCAACCAAACTGCTTCCTTGCTTGCATGAGTGGCTGCTATGTATTCTGCCTCTGTAGTTGAAAGAGCCACTACAGACTGTCTTTTACTCATCCAACTGACTGCACCTCCAAATAGGCTAAACACATACCCACTTGTAGATCTTCTTTGGTCCGGATCTCCAGCCCAGTCTGCATCAACAAAACCACGAATGTCCAACATTCTTTCCAATCCTGGTCTTCCCTGGTAGCACAAGCCATAATCACTAGTGCCACGTAAATATCTGAAAACCCGCTTCACTTTTGTCCAATGCTCCTTCCCTGGGTTTGACATAAACCTGCTCAATACTCCCACTGCATGTGCAATGTCTGGTCTAGTACAGACCATTGCATACATCAGGCTACCCACCGCACTTGCATATGGAACACGGGACATATCCTCCTCTTCTTCTTGTGTCTTGGGACACTGTTCAGCAGACATCTTTACACCTACAGGAATAGGAACATTCACCGGTTTACTATCCTGCATATTGAACCTCTGCAATATAGTCTCGACATACTTCCTCTAGTTTAACTAGAGCTTCCTCTTTGCCCGATCTCTCTTAATTTCCATGCCCAAAATATAGTTTGCAGCACCAAGATCCTTCATGTCGAATTTGGAGAATAGTTGGGTCTTCAAATCTTGGATATTTTCTTTGTCATTTCCAATCAACAACATATCATCCACATACAAGACCAAATAAATAACACGGTCACCAATTAATTTAAAATAAACACGGTGATCCTCCTTGCTTCTAGTGAAGCCAAGTCCCCGTATATAGGTATCAAATTTCTGATACCACATCCTTGGTGACTGTTTTAACCCATACAGAGACTTCTTCAACTTTTGCTAGTTCTTTCTTACCCTTCACCATAAAAGCCTTCGAGGTTGCTTCTGTTAGTCCGATCTTAGATCCCCGTGAAGAAATGTTGTCTTCACATCCATCTGTTCTATCTCAAAATCCAAATGCGGTAGCAACGGATAAAATAATCTAATAAAATAGCCTTAGCAACGAGAGAAAAAACTCTACTTAAAATCGATTCCATTTTAAGATAACCTTTTACTACTGGCAAGGCTTTGTGTTCTCCACCTTGCCTTCACATTCATCTTCTTTTTAAACACCCATTTGCTCCCGATGGGCTTCCTTCCAGCCGGCAACTCCACCAGATCCCATGCCTCATTTTTGTGCGAGGATGCCATTTCATCAACCATGGCCTCCTTCCAGAGTTTTCCATCCTCTGAATCTACTGCCTCCCTGACAGTTCTGGGTTCATCATCAGTTATAGTTAAGGCAAAACCTGAACAGAAAGCAGATGGACTATACCTTTATGGTTGCCTTCTTTCCCGAACTGATCTTCTCAAAGCTGGAGTTTGTGGCTCTTCATCTTCTGAGTCTTCTTCTATTGTAGAGTCTGATTCATCCTCCTTTAGCTCAAACTCTATCTTCTCAGGTTCCTTTGGTAGGAATTCATGTTTAACAACATATTTCACTTCTCTAAACACCACATCACGGATGTACACAACCTTCCTTGTTTCTGGGTTCCAAAGCTTGTAACCCTTTAAACCATCCTTATACCCAATAAAGATGCACCTTTCAGATTTATTATCCAACTTGGTCCTTTTCTCCTTTGGAACATGTACATATGCATCACATCCAAATACCCTTAGATGTGAAAGAGAGGGTTTCTTACCAGTCCATACCTCATGTGGGGTCTTATCATCCAACGTTGATGAAGGTGATCTGTTAACTAAGTAACATGCAGTCTCCACTGCCTCTGCCCAGAATTCTTGTCCTAACCCGGTACCACTGAGCATGCTTCTTTCCTTTTCCATCGGTGTTCTATTCATTCTTTCTGCAACTCCATTTTGCTGAGGTGTGTATGGAGTAGTCTTCTGCCATGCTATACCACACTTCTTACAGAACTCTTCAAATTCCTTCTTGCAGAACTCCCCACCATTATCTATCCTCAACGCCTTTATCTTCTTCTCTGTCTGGTTTTCCACCAGAGCCTTAAATTCTTTAAATTTGTCAAAGAATTCAGATTTCTTCCTCAAGAAATATATCCATGTATTCCTTGAGAAGTAATCTATGAATGAAACATAGTACACAGACTTTCCCAGTGATGGAACTGACAGAGGCCCAAACACATCACTGTGCACAAGTTCTAATATCTTGTTTGCCCTCTTAGCACCAGAAGGAAAACTCACCCGATTCTGCTTCCCATATACAAAATGTTCACAGAAATCGAAATCCAGAGAACAATTAGACATACCTTCTACCATACCATTTCTATGTAGTATCCGAAGGCCCTTCTCTCCAATATGTCTGAGCCTTTGATGCCATAGCATGGTCTTTTCTCCAGAGACAGCTATACTTTCCGCTCCACTTTCAGGAACCACATAACTATTACACCCATCAATAGTAGTGCTACCTTGTAGCTTGTACGGAGTTCCAGTCCGAACTCCCTGCATTAATATCAGTGCTCAACGAACCATCTTGTAGGCATCTTTCTACTGAACAACATTTTTACACATGTGCATCTTCTTAGAAAGTCAGTTTACCGCTTGTTCTTGAGAATATGCAGAACACCGAGAAGTGTTCTAATCCTTGCACCTTGTAGCTTCAGCTTGACCTTTCCACGTCCAAAGATTCTAGCTTTCCTATCATCCCCTAGGAATAAATCACCACCATCATATTTCTCACACTCGCAGAACCACTCCCTATGGGGAGTGAAGTGAAAGGATGCACCTGAGTCGATCAACCATGACTCATGATCTACATGTGTATTTGAAGAAGAAGCCAAATACACATCCCCACCTTCATCCGAGGTGGTTTTTGCCTCTGCAGAAGGAGCATCATCAGATCCCTTTCCTTTCTCGGGAGCTTTAGATCTGCAGTCCTTTTTGTAGTGCCCTTCCTTTCCACATTTCCAGCACACCTTTACAAACTTTCCAAGAGATTTAGATCTCACTCTAGATTTGGATCTCCCACTCGAAACCTTATTCTTGTTTCTATTCTAGGACCTTCCTCGTACATATAAGGCATCTCCATTCTAACCCTCTAAATTTCTCCGTCTCATTTCCTCCGACAGCAAGGCTGAGACAATGTCATCAAAATTCAAGGTAGTTGTATTGCTACCTATTGCAATAACCAGACTGTCCCACGAGTCTGGTAGAGAACACAACAAACTGATGCACTTATCTTCATCTAAGATTTTAATATCAACAGATGACAACTGACTTACCACGGTATTGAAGGCGATATGGTGCATATAGAGTCTCCATCCTTCATCCTCGAGTTTATACGACTTTTCCGCGAGAACAACTTATTCACAGAGACTTAGATTGGTACAAAGTCCCAAGTTTTCCCCACAAATTCTTCGTCGTAGCTTCCCCAGATACATTCAACAATACTGAATCTGAGACACACAACCGTATTGTGCTCTTAGCCTTCCGATCCAGTTTCTTCCAGTCTTCATCTGACATTGTCGTTGGTTTAGTACCTGGATCTACCGCGATCCACTGATCTTTATCCACCAGCAGATCCTCCATCTTGAGTTTCCACAACTCAAAACTCTGACCATTAAATTTCTCGATCTCTATCTTTCCGCCGCTCTCCATCTTCTTTCACCGCAAGAATCGATCCCGCAGATCTCCCACTGAACAAGGTCTACCACAGGCTTGAGCAAAAAACCCTCAACAACAAAGGCGTCCCCTTGAAGCCGAAACAGCTTTGATACCAAATGTAGGTTTTAACCCTGAACAGAAATATCTACACATGATTCTTATAACAGAAAATAAACAATAGCAAGAGCATAAAACATAAAATAGATAAACACAGAGATTTTCCCCTGGATCCCAAATCGGGACGACCAGCTTGATTTTTCATTATAATCCTTTTAGTGTTACAACACATATATATACATGCCGAAGCATACATAAACCCCAATCCATTAACCCTGGATTAGAACATAACCATAGTTCCCTTGACCGAATCTACAAAATACCAGGGGCCGAAAACCATCGAACCCCAAAACCATGTGCAAAACCATGCACAAAACCATGGGCGGATCTGCCTATGAGTGGGTCCGCACAAAAAAAAAATTTTGGCCGGGGCGCTGCCCCGGACCCCAACGGTGGGGACTGCTTTGCCCCTCGTGACCCCCCAGCTACGCCCGATGCAACATACAGCGCGTGGGGCCAATCGTGGAAAGAATATAACACCTACCCAACAGATAAGATGAGCTATGAGCTAGTTGAGTACCCAAACAAGAAAATAATTCGATCTAAAAATTTCCTGTAAAAATGGGATCCCTGTCACTTACAATAATATTTGGGTTTCCAGGTAGCTTTTTAATTGTTTCCATAAATGCAGTAACAACTATACTCACTTTAAATTGATGAGATAATGCAGAAAAGTGTGCATACTTGGTAAGTCTATCAACTACCACCATGATGACACTCCTTCCTTCAGACATAGGTAAGCCTGTGATAAATCCATTGAAATATCCTCCCAACGTTGACTTGGAATGGATAAAGGTTGTAGAAGACCGAGGGTCTTAATTGTCTCCACTTTATTTTGCTGGAAAACCAAACATTCCGCCACAAAATTTTGAATATTAGATTTAAGGCCATCCCAAAAAAAATTCTTTCTTCACCCTATGGTAAGTTTTTAAAAACACCAAGTGTCATCCTAAAGAAGAAGTGTGCAATTCCAAAAGTATATTTTGTTTTAGTTGGGAATTCTTGCAAATATATAAGCGATATTTGTACCATAAGGAATCATTTTTCCAACTAAATTTATTAGATGTACTAGGATCTTGCTACAACTTTTGAATGAGAGTCCACACTTCTTCATCCTTCTTCCATTCATCCCTTGATTCGGTTATCCAATCTGGTTGGATAATTGAAATGGCACAAAACAATGCTTCCACCTCTTCATCCTTTCTTGAGAGTGCATCTACAACAACATTTAGCTTCCCTTTTTTGTAGATGATTTCAAAGTCATAACCCAACATCTTTGTGACCCAATAAGAACCTAACATTTTTGCTGTGAAATCTGGGCTTGTAAGAAATCCATGCGCATATTTCCCTTCTCTAAATCGAAAGATGATAGAAGCCTACTTTGTGAACTAGTGGTTTGCTTCAAAAATTGATTATAAGTGTTGTTCTTCAATATTTCATTTTTCCTCTTGATCTTCCTGAAGGTGTCATATATTGCTTCCTCCTTTTCCCTTGTAACATTAGTAGATGTAGGTGTTAAAAGGCTTTGATGTTGAATTGGAATTGTAGTTTAAGTTTTAGGAGAAGATATAGGTTGGCCACTTGATGGGGAGGAACTAGGATTTTCTCTAATATTTATCATTGTCTTCAGCTCTGATTCCTTTCTTTGATCAATGTCCATGTGAATTATTTCTCTCTTCCTATATTTCATCTTAAACTCCTTTCTAGATATATCAGTCACCGAAGGTCACTGATCATCTCTTGGTATTTTTCCTGTTGTCTCTTTCTCTTGTTATTTTCCTTTATCTTTTTTATCCTTTGTATTCTGCTTCTCTTGTGGAATAGGGGTTTGTATAATTAAAGATGAAATTACTTTCTCTTCAGCCTCCTACAAGGTGTTTGTTGTCCACTATGTCTGGTTCATAAATTTTTCAATCTCGGGCCTATGGGTGTGAATGTATAAATTTGATTTGTTTTCTACCCTCTTCTTATAGATAATTCCTAATGGGTCACAAGACCAAGTGAAACTGTGTGTAAACTTCATATCTTTCAGCCTCCTGTCAACCTTCTCTCCTACTACTCTAGTATTGCAAATGAAAGGACCAATTTGGGATTTGGTAATGAACTAAGATTTCTTCTTTGTTGATACAAAATGTTCTTCATCTACATTAATCATTTGTCTAATGTATTCCAAGGAAAATATCCTCATGGGGAGGAACTTTTGTAGCTTCTAAGGGGACAAATCACACCCATATACTCTTAGCTCTATGTAATTCTGGTACAAGTACCAGCCTCTAGATCTGGCTTGGTCCGATAGCCGCATGATATTTTTAATTTCTTCACTGATCCTTGGTTCCATTGTGCTATTTAGGATGCTCATAGATGGATGCACGAATAATTCAATGAATCATTTGTAAGTGAATTCTTTGTGATCTTTCATCGTCGTTGTTTTATAGAAGATGACAGACTGAGGGTGTGAATATTCATTCAGTTTTTTCATTTCAAACTAAAACATGTTTTCTTGAAAATATACAAACATATAAACAATGACTGAAGTGTATTTAAGCATTTCCTCTATGTGAAACTTGATAAACTGATCAAGAATGACATCTTCTAGGAATTGACTAAAATTGAACAAGATGGAAGGTTTAGAGTCTGATGAAAGTATTGAAACGAGGCCTAAAATTGCTTCATCTAGCGACTCATCTAAATAATATCCTAGTAGATAAGAAAGGATAGTGACTATGTTCTTAGTCCTATCACGGAATGTAGACGATGAGTATAGAGTATTCTTCTTGGGCAGGGGAGTGTCTCTAGCCATGAATAATTCAAGGGTTTTGGCTCTACTAGAAAAATCTAATTTATGATACAATTACTTGAGGGTTTCATGGGAAAAGAGTGTTGTTTCTTCAATGACAGGAGCTTGCATCATCTGCATGATATACTTGTCACTAATGGTGAATAAAACCTCCCTTGTGGGGGCAACAACAACCCTCTGATTTGGATCATAACATGCATGGAAATTTATTATACATTCAGGGAAACTATGAGCTTTTGGAAATATGTAGTATGGAAGGTTTGTGTCACATAGTCCTATTTCATCAGCCTTATCAATGAATTTATCTTCCAACTGGTAGTATATGTCGAAGAGGTTGAATTTTTAGAGAGTCTCAAGAATTTTAAAATCCCTGTCAGCAAGGGAAATATGATAAAGGCCCATAAGAGGGTGAACCATTAGATTTAATGGCTCTATATCCTTCTTATTTGGAGGCATGAATATCTCTGGAAATAAAACTAACTATATTTATTGTATTTACAGGAGCACAAATTACAAGGGGATTAAATAGAAAGGGAAGACATAGAAGGGATTTCTAATTGATCCTAAGGGGAATTAGAAGAAAATGGGACTAAAGAAGAGGGATTTTTTCTTTATTAGAAGGGGAATTAGAAGAAAAGGGGATTAAAGAAGAGGGATTTCTGCTAATCTGTAGAAAATTGGAATTTTCTGTGCTTTCTTTAGATTTGAAAAACTTCGAATTCGATCAACTGTTACAAGAAAAATATTGAGAAAACACTATAACCTTCGAAATAGGTGGGGAGAGGTGAATTTATAGGATGGTGGGCTTTCCATTGACATGGTGTTGACCCTGTGGTTAACAGTTTAAACAATTAAATTTTCAACAGCTCTTTAGGCAAGAGTGGGAGTGATATCATGGAGCAACAGGAAGGGCAGAGGGTTAATAGTCAACATCACGGTTTAATCATAAAGAAAACCATTTTCTAGAGGGGATATAGAAAGGTAAGCGGAATAGTGAGGGGGTAAGGGGTGTGAAATAATGGGCACTTGACACATAGCAGATGGGTTGGTTTTTTAAATCGCCCATTTTAGACCCCCCCCCCTTTGACGTTAAATTTTGGAGGATGAGGGAGGCCAAAAATAAATATGGGTCATCGGATGTTATAGTGGGGGAAAGTATGAATTTGAAGGTGGAATAATTTTAATGATGACATGATGAGTGAGTGGATGGTGGGTTCAGGCAGATTAAATTAAGTGTTGGGTGGAGTATAAAGTACGGGGACTTTAGGATATGCCATATAATATGTCAAATAAGCTTTAAATGAGTCAATGCCCAAAACTTAGGATAAAAACCATTTATTTTATTCTTCTCCATACATGAAAATATATTAAATATTTGGAATGATGCTTTAGAGAAAATTTCATGTCTCCCCACATTTATTTTTTCTTTCATTCTACCTACCCTTTCACTAATCTAACATTTTTTCATCATTCTTTGGCAGGGTGAATTTAGGCTTACAGACCCATATTTATTGTTTTTATGAAATTCTAACCTACTCTTTCCCTTATTTCTCCTATTTATTTAGTTTGAATTGTTGAATCAGTTTTATTTCTACCTAGTTATCGATTTTCCAATATTGAATTGTTTGGAAAATCCTTATTTTATAACCTATCCAACAGAAATTTAAAATGTTTCAATCATGCTTAGACTGTATGAATTGAACAAACCAATCTAATCAGTAGTGGCATTTTGATTTGCAACATTTTCAGTATTATTCTTCTTGCAGTTTTCATTCTTTTTCTTTTCTATTTCTTTTCTTTTCTTTCATATTTTTTTCAATATACCCGCTTTTCTTTTTTATTTTGGATATGTTTTTTTGTAAATCATTTGAATATTGAAATTTATGTACAATATGAAATTTCAATTATAAAATACTCAATCACCTTTAGATCCTATAATTTATAAGACCCTAACAGTGTCCCCAGCTGGGGATGGCACTTCTCCAATTGAAGTGTCAAGAACATAAGATCAGTAGCCTTGAGTACTCCATTTTCTGCAAAGTCTTCATCTTATTTCTTTTTTTTTCTATGACAGCTCATCAAACCAGGCTTAGGGCATTCTCGATGGGCTTCAACCTTTGTTAATGAGTTATCCAAATCGCAAATTGTAAAACTATGGTATTTACAATGATGAAAGATAAAATTGTATTCTTAAGAGAAGTAATGCTTCATTGTCCTGTCATTGACAGGACCTCCAGCTATCCCTATTCCATCTAGCTCCTTAAGAAAATATGCATTGTTTCCTCTGAAAGCATCAATAATGTATGGTCCCTGCCAAAGGTTGTCAAATTTTCCATGTTTACCTTTATCTTCTCTTCTGGAATCCCATTTAAAAACTTTCTCACCTAGATTAAAATCATCAGCCTTTGTTCTTCTATCAAAAATATTCTTGATATTTTCTTGAACAACTTGGGTCCTGTTATATACCTCTTCTTTGGACTATTGTAATTGAATAGTTTGATTGATCCTTCTCTGTACAACATTTGGTTCAAATTTTGTTTCCTGAATGGTATTCATGACTGGAACTTCTAAAGAGGAAGGAAAAACTGCATGCATTCCATATACCAATTGGTATGGAGACATTCCAATTGATTTTTTTGTAGTAAATCTATCAGCCCAAAATGCATTAACCAACTTGTTATGCCATGATTTCTTGTTGTCTTCCAGGAGCTTTCGGATGATATTCACCAAAATTTTGTTTGAAGATTCAACCAATCCATTACCGTAAGGGTAATAGGTTGTTGAATGTCCCAAAGAGATTTGATACTTATGACAAAAATCAACCATTTTCTTGGATTTAAAGGTTGCAGTGTTATCTGTGTTGAGTTTCCTAGGACAACCAAATATGGAAAGGATGTTGGTTTCTAGGAATTTTATAATAGCATAATAGGTTGCAGGTCTGGAAGTGATGACCTCTATCCAATTGGTAAAATAGTTTGTGGCAGTAAGGATCCATTTGTGTTGGGCAGAGGATGTGGGGATCAATTTCTCCAATGAAAACTAAACCGCATTGTTGGAAAGGGCTCTCAATGAAAATTGGATTTAAGGGAAACGACAAAAATTTTATCCTTCCTTCAAAAATTTGGCACTTGTGGCAGACAGTTACCATCTTGTGGATGTCAAGGAAAATGGTAAGTCAGTAGAAACCACCCCTAAGGATCCTATTGGTAGTAGTTTTCCAATAAATATGGCCACAACAGTCACCTTCATGAAATTCCTGCATAAGTTTATCTGCATCATATTTTAGCAAATATTTGAGCAAAACACTTCCAACATCTTTCCAGTATAATAAATTTTCTAGAATATAGAATTTGACATCTTTTAACTTCAGAAATCTAGCTTTATTTTTCGACAAACCAGGAGGAGCATTTAAATCTAACAAAACATATAAGATATCTGCATACAAGGGATAATTTAGGAATGCTTCATCAATTAGTGGAGTTGTTAGTTCCTCTTGATCATCCAATGAATAGACCATGTCAATATCTAGTGCATGAAAATTTGATTCAGCCATCAATTTGGCTAATCCCTGTCATTTTATCAATTTGTTAGGTCTGATTTCCAAATCATATTCTAGAATAACAACAATCCATTTGTCTCTCTTTCCATCAAGACCATTCTATGTTAAAATGTTTTTGACTACTACATTAGGCACATAAGCAATAATATGTGAATATAAAATGTAAACTCTGAAATATTTTAGTGCTTTAACCAGAGAAAAGGCTTGTTTTTCCATGATGGTGTGCTTTAAGGATGCATCTCTCAAGGCTTTTCTAAATAATGCTATTGTTTGTTCATGTCCTTCACTCTTTTTCTGCAACAATACAGTAACAATAGTATGTTCAGATACAAAAGAAAAAATTATGAATTCTTTAGTAAAATCCGAGCTGATTAGAACTGGAGCATTTGTTAATGCTTGTTTGACTAGATCAAAATATTATTTAGTTTCAATGTTACACTTAATTTATCAATATTTTTTAATCATGTTGGTTATTTCTCAGAAGTTCTACAAGATTGGGTATGAATATCCTTAAAAATTTGATTTTACCAATGGAAGATTGAAGTTATTTGATGTTCCTAGGATGACTAATTTTGAGTATACCTTCAATCTTGATAGGTTAAATTCTAATTCCATATTTAGAAATAATGTGGCCAAGAATATTTCCTTCTTCAAGACCAAAGAATGTTTTCTTGGCATTTAGGGAAACTCAAAACCTTCTACATTTCTCAAAAATTGTTCTTATATGTGCCAAGTGTTCTTCATCATTTTTTGAATATATAGTAATGTCATCAAAATAGATCACAATGAAATTTCCATTACTCTCTGAAAAGTGGCACCAACATTCATTAATCCAAAGGGAATTTTCAAATACATGAAAGTCCCCCAAAGAGCAGTAAAAGTTGTTTTGTCCTAATCATCAGGATGCAATAAAACTTGATTATATCCTAAAAAAAACATCTAACAAAGATATCATACTCGAGCCTACTACCCTCTGCAATATGTGGTCCATTTTTTGTAAGGGGTAGTTATCCTTAAGGGATACTTTGTTCAGATTCCTAAAGTCGATGCAAATTCTGATTTCACCTCTTTTATTTCTTGTAGGCACAATGTTGGATACCCATTTAGAATATCTAAGTGGAACTATGATTTTGGCCTCATACATTTTCTCGATTTATTTCTTAACCACTGGCATTAAGATGGGATTTATCTTACGTAGTTTTTATTTAAAAGTTTTGTTATCCTCCTTGATTGGAATCAGGGGTAATTTTAAGGATGAAATTTTTTTATGAAGTTTAAAAAATTGGCGAATATCTCTAGTACCTAATATGCAAACTATAAAATTTTTATTGATGTATTTGTAAAATTCTTGAAATTTATAATGATCTTATATATACTCTCTATATAATTTTGGCGATTTTTAACGTAAAATAATTTTATATTGTAAAATTTCGGCGAATCATTTTTAAGAAAAATGGAAATTGGCGAATCTTTTTTTTGGAAAAATCATGGAAAATTAGCCCATCTGCGAATATTAGCCACTAAAATTTTCCATGATTGGAATTTTGTGCTATATAATGTTAGTATCATAAGCTTTTAGGTCCTCATAGCTCCAAGCAAATACATCAATGAATTCCTTAAACAGAGCTATATAATTTTTCTTTTGGACAATAGGCAATGTCTTTGACAATTTTATCATTCTGGGGCTTTTTTCACTGACTATGTTCCACTCTTCAATGTTTATCCCTATTCGTTTTATTTTTGGTTTTTTGGCCATGTCATTAAAGTTAAACAATTCTTCTAAAGGGACAAGCCCTTTAGGCAGGATATTATCCTTGAGTTTAAGTACTTCAAATTCCTCTTTTTCTGGGTCTTTATGTATTTCTATTTTATGTACAGTTTTATTTGCTCAAATATTTATATCAGAAACAAGAAATTTTTTATCTACACTAATTTTTACATGATTGTGACTATCTTCTAGTTCACAATATAAATCTACTTTGTTATCTTCAAATTAATCCTTTTATTGCAAGAAACTCTCAATTTTTTTGTCATTATCGAATACTTTCCAGTATCTCATGTTATTAGGCATGGATGGATGATGTTTAAACTCTATTGTGTATTGCCTGTTTGGGTGAGGCAACTTACATGTGCTTGCTGAAAAGGCTAAACCATTTGCTAAGATGTTC
Organism: Pinus albicaulis; assembly: GCA_034641835.2. NCBI lineage: Eukaryota > Viridiplantae > Streptophyta > Pinopsida > Pinales > Pinaceae > Pinus > Pinus albicaulis. The sequence goes on from CM076575.1 coordinate 1,145,968,125, forward strand.
TGATTTCTTGGAATAACAACCACATCATATTCTTCAAATGTTCTTAGGAAATCAAGTACAACATTTCTGTATGCTCTCAATCTAGGATGTCTTGCAGAGTATTCTCCTTTAATTTTTTTTATGATTAGCTCAGAATCACCATGGACATAAATATTCTTAGCCCCTAATATTTTATGCAATTGTAATCCTAAGAGTAGGGCTTCATATTCTATTGTATTGTTTGTGCACAAAAAATTGAATTTGTAGGAGTGACCTTCTACATGATTTTTCATTGCATTATATACCCAAGCACCTAATCCTGAGCCTGCTTTGCCACATCAGCCATCAAAAATCATATTCCAAAGAGGTTCATTTTTAGGGTCTTGCTATACAATTTGTATTTGGTTGTCATGTTTTTCATTAAGATCATTTTCTGCATGGGTAACTTGTGTGTCAATGTCTCCATAATTATAAAGAATGAAGGAGTCAAGGTTGGTATGGATAGAGTACGGAGGATAGTTGTGTGGTTTTTCTTGACTACTCACGATGTACTTCATTAAATTTTCCCTATATAGTCTTATTTGTTGACCAAACATTGGTATTGTGGCCTAAGTCATGTCCATTTGAAGGGTCCCTTGTAACTTCACTCCCCATGAGAATGGAAAGAGCATGTCATACTTAGGAGGGATGTTAGCCACTACTATATCCATCATTAGACTCTTTGCTAGTATTTCAGCTAGATTGACACAGAGATATTTGACAAGACCTATACATCTAACTTTGTTAGAATAAAATGAGTACAAATATTTGTAGGGTCTAGTAACTTCAAGGCTAAGTCTCTCCATAAAATCCTTTGGCATAAGATTATGTGATGCACCTGAATCCAACATGGCATTATGGAGAATTTTTTCATGAACATTAAGACTGACATAAAATGGGGGGACACATCCTTCTTGAGGTTTACCATAAACTTCTGGCCTAAACAAAATTTCAAGTTGATCATCATTTAAATTAACAGTATCGGTAATTTCCCCTATGTTTAGTACCTTTAGGACCCAAGCCCTATACACATTTTTGTTTATCAATTCAGTGAGAGGAATATAAATTTTCAGTTTAGCAAGTTTGTTCTCAATACTAAATGGTGTTCGAATTTTGAGGATATTTGAAAAATCAATCCTTTTAGCCACCACTTTTGTAGTAAGTTCAGTTTTTTGACTTGTACTAGGAATATTAGTTTGGGCATTTTTGGTAGGGGTATGAACTGATCTCCTAGTAATGTTTTATGTGTTCTTCTTTTTTGAACTATTTACACTTTTATTTGAATTTTATGTTGTTTTGTTGAGATTAGGTTCAGAGACATTTTTGGCAGAGTTTTTGAATTTCTTTGTATGTGAGTTATCAAAGTTCTTCTTTCCTCTAAGGTTATACTATCTGTGAAATCCCGTGATATAATTCTCAAATACCTGTTTATAATAATTAGATTCTTCATATTCTAATTATGTTTGAGTTAATAAAAATAATACTTGTTCTTCTTGAGTGAGAAAAACAAAGCCATCTTCATTAATTCCCATTAATTTTATCTGATTTTATTCTACTTCTTAAACTAATACCTCATCTTCATCAACATAATTCTCTTGGAATGGAGGCCTAATTTGATGATCAGGACCTATTTGCTCTCTTTGTCTTATTTGAGGAGGGTTTCTTCTAGGATTTTGATTTCTATTTTGAGGAGCTGGTTGATTTTCTCTAGGAAGAGTCCTCTCATTCAAATTAATCCTCTCCATCATTCTCTCCATAGTTCTAACCGATGATTAAATTTTATCATCATATGTGGAAGTTGAAGGTTCTTCTCTTGTAGTAACTCTTCTCTCAGTTCTCATTCTAGCTATTTTTGCTAACAGGTTGGCTTCTACCCTCACTGCATCCATCTGCATTTCTTCTAATGTGGCCAAGTTTCTTTCTCTTAGTTGATAAGAAATTTTGGCTCAAAACCATCTTAGAATTTAACTAAGGCTAAACCTTTTGGTGGTTTTCTATGAGTAGGCACTGCATTATATAAACTGTTGAATCTTGTGAAATAATCCTGAACACTTTCACCTAGGGCCCTCCTAATGTTTTCATATTCAGATAAAATATGAAGATGGTTCTTTTTTACTTCCCACCTATTGAGGGATGTTTGATGAAATGGAGGGATGTCATTGACGTTGTTTTCAGGTAGATATTTGAACCATTTTCTAACTTCTCCACTAAGACTCTAAGAAAACATTCTTAACTTAACACTTTCTTCATCTACCTCTTGAAGGTCAAAAAAATCATTCATTTTGTCGACATGCTATTGGGAATTTACAAGACCAGTTCCATCAAATAATGTAGTTTTTGACTGGTAATCATGTGGCATAGCTGCCAATGGTGTTGGCAACACCAATGGAGCATATATAGCTACCATGATTGGTGGAGGTGGTGGAGGTAGATTGACAATGAATGTAGGAGGAAGATTGAGTGGAGGAAAGTGGAAAATGGGTGAAATAGGATGGATGATGGGAGGAGATGTGTGTGTGTGTGTGTCTGTGTGGGGGTGGGGGTGGGGGGGTGGTTTGGGTACTCTTACAAGGAAGGATAAAATAAGTGGTGGGGATTATAAAAGCAACAAGACAAGATGAATTAGGATGGGAAGACTGAGAGGTAATAGAAGAAGTTGTTATATTCAATGCAGTTAATTCTACATATTTTTGAAGGTAAGCATCATCAACAGTTGAAGTGAAATCTGTTACAAAATCTTGAACAGTCTAAAAATCTTAGAGAAGTTGAAGATCAGATTGAGTTTGTGAATAAGCTTCTCCCACTGGACTTTGTTGTAGAAAAGATCGATCAAATATTGTATGGTTTTTCCAATTCTCACATTTAGTCCCGAATAAACCTTTTTCAAAGTGTAAATGAAACTGGATGTCCTATAAGGTGACAAAGTTTTCAGGGAGGGAACTTTCTCTGTGAAGAAATCCATTACTTGTTTGACTCTCGGCTCTAGGTGTTTTTCTTTAAAAAAAAATCAGGATTATCCACTATAGTAGGAGGATTTGGATCAGGATGAGATGTAGTAGAGATTCTTTTAGGAGCCAAAATTCAGATCTAAAGCACATAAAAAATGATTATATACAAAAACTGAAAGAAAGACAAGCTTAGAAAATACTTCTATCATACAATGTTTTTTAACTGAGGTTTCTGAATTCGAATGAAATGACAAGTTTTTCAGTATGTCCCCACTATGGTCGCCACTATGTTATCATTCTATAATTTTAATATTGGAAAGAATAATTATATAGAAAAACTTCAAAACCACTTTGTAGTAAGAATCTAGCCCTTCTAGACTCAGAGAAGGATCTCTCTTTAATATTTAGCCTTGTTGTATGAATTTGATATTAGGATAGTTATAATGATTGTAGAGATTGTTTTTTTCATTGGTTGTTTGATTGTATTTGTAGATCTATTTAAACTAATTCCATTGGGCTATGGAGTCATAAAATTCTAGGTTGCTGCATCAAATTTTCAAAAGCATCCACCAGGCAAGCTAATACACTTACTAGATCTTAAAAGAAAATGATAAAAGAAATAGTGAATTCAGTAATGGTTAAAAAATAAATTAACAATTTATTAACCAGACTTCTGAAGAAAAACATTTAAATTGCAAACACAGCCATAACTAAGGTGCTCTAACAACAAATCTTAATCTTCAAATTTCTTTTTTACAATTAGATTTAAATGATGCACTTAGAGAAAAACAATGGAAATATTTAACATAGAAAAGGAATAACATCACCAGATAATAATAGCTCAAGTATCCTATAAATGGTCTTTTATTATTGATTTTCCAGCTTCAAGAAAATAAAATTCTCCAATAGAAAAGTTCAACAATCCAGGGTCTAGCCCTTGATACTTCGAATGTCTGAAGTATTTAACTAAATTATAAAAAGACTGTCGTATCTACTAGGCAGTCTGTTATTAATTACAAAATAAACAAAATTTGAATAGTGTGACCACGAAGTGGCCACAATGAAATTAATTTGACATTTGGCCCTATGTTTCAGAAGGTTGTTGCTGCATGATTAGATCTGGCATTGTGCTGGCTGATTTAGCTGATCTGGTGTTGTGTTGGCTCATTTGGTTGATTTATTATTGTGCTAAACTGTCTAATATGTTGGCATTTACCCTTATTGGTATTCACATAGCTTTTCCCACCGTTGCTCATTTGGAATATTTATCCTTTTTACCTTTCGATATATTTCATCTATCTCCGTTTATCTAGCGAAAGCGGGGTTCAACACAAAAATGTGTTTAATTTCATGTTGGATAAATATGTCGTTTCTCATGGCCTAAAGGAAATCTCTTCCTGTCATTGCTCCTCTAAGACCTGCAAACTTGGTTGTGTCCTTGGCAATTTATTTTAGCATCTTTCCATAGTCTTCCCTGGTAATATACTTATCATTTATCACGAAAAGTGAAGGTAACCCTCTATAGGTTAGTGGCTCGATTCTGTTAAAGAACTTGCTGACAACAATCTCTAAATTATGGAACTTTTCCTCCAACTGTGTGACCAATATTTTCTTTGTGCACACCCTCTTGACCTCTAGAATTTTTGTTGTTCTGTCTTCAACTCAAAGTTCATCCAATTAATACCTACTCTTTGAATTTGGAAATATAATGATGTTATTTGTTGTTTTAGGCATGTCCCTAAGATCCTTGGTGGCAATAGCTTTTGTATCATTGACATTTTCAATTAATTATTTATGTTCAAATATTATTTGTATGGAAGGCCATATTTCCTTCATAGATTCAATTATACTTGACCAAATGATATCCTTTGCTTCGCCAATGATGTGACCAATGGTAACTTCCTTCTCAAAATTTTGCAATCTTTCAATTTGTTTTTGCGCTCTTTTCAATTATATCTCATGTGCATTGTCAAATCTTGCCTTTTGATCCTTCAAGATATTAATTTGTTCTTCCACCATTTTTATCCCTTCTATTTGGAAGGAAATATTCTCCATGGCCTAAGCTACTTGTTCTGTATCACTTGATGTACCTGTAGGTGTTGATGTAGTTGAAGGGATGAATAAAAGAGGAACATCATCGAAGGGAATGATGTCCATCTGCACTGCTTTTTCCTTTTCCTTTTTCAATTTCTCCATTTCTATCTCCATGTTCTTTACTTGTGTTGACTATTCCATTAGCAGCTTCATCATCTCTGATTTTTTTCATTCTCCCCTATTTCCTTGGCTAGAGGGTCTTCAGTAGCTGACATCTTGAGATTCTTTCTTAAGGCTGCTATGTCTGTGTTTTCTTCTTCAGGATCTCTTCTACTGCCTCTATATTTGTTGGATCATTCCCGATCCTCACATCTAAATCCTCCAAGGATTTAATTCTGGTGTCCTTTGCAAGAGAAGACATCTTCTCCATATTGAGGTGGGACTGAATATTTTTCAACCATACCTACAATTTAGATAGACTCATAGTGGTGCTAGTCAATGTGGATGAGATCATCTCTCTAGTCTGTTTGTGCATTTCCATCTGATCTCTTTGGTGGATGTCCTTGACATTAAACACAAAAGTTGTTTTCTTGAAATCAACATGTCTTTTTTCCTGTGAAATCAGGGCTTCTAAAAAATCCATGCACATATCTCCCTTCTCTGAATCAAAATCTGATAGCAACCTACTTTGTGAACTAGTGGTTTACTTCCAAATTTGATTATGGGTGATGTTCTTCAATATTTCATTTTTCCTCTTGATATCCACGAATGTGTCATATATTTCTTCCTCCTTTTCCCCTATAACAACAATAGATGTAGGTGTTTGAAGGCTTTGTTTCTAAATTGGAATTGTAGTTGAATTTTTAAGAGAAGATATAAGTTGGCCACTTGCTGGAGAGGAACCAGGAGTGTCTCTTATATTTATCAGTTTCTGCTACTTTGATTCCTTGCCTTGATCAATTTCCATGTGAATTATGTTGAAAATGGAAACAAGAAACAGTGAAGGAGGCTTCCTGAAACATCTTTCCTGATCCTAGTTGGAGATTGATCACCTAAACTAGGTGGGGACCACACATGTGATTTTTGTCGAAAAGTCTATTTTTAGACTATGTCTATTTTTAGACATATGGATCATGGTCTATGAGTTGCAGGATGCTATTTGTGGATGGTTGGTCAAGTTGGTAAAAATAGATGGATTTATATTTTTAGACATACTGGGCAGAGTCTATTTTTAGACTTCCATTCTAAAAATAGATCAGTCGAATATTATTAGCTCTTAATAATATTTGGACTATAAACATTATCTTATCCTCTTGCAGCACTTCAGTTCGAGCTACAGATGTGGCACATGCAACTGACAGAAGGAAATATGCTTTTCCTAGGGGTTAGTTGAGCAATTGCATGATGGACTTCAGTTATAACTCAAGTGATTGAGTTTGGTGGAGTTGATTGAGGAGTTGATGGAGTTGTGTTTAGTTTAACTTAGTTGAACTAGTTGTATTTAGTCTAACTGATTAATACACTAGTGATGAGTGGTGTGAATTAATTATTAATTAATTCACTAATTATTAACTCAAATCAACTAAAGAATACATCAGTTAACTTAGTTCATGGACAGTTCAGTGGAGACAAGTGTTAGAGGTGGGTGAAAGGGTGAGTCTACTATCAGTTGTGACTATAGATGTGCATGAGATTTGCACACACATTGATTGAGATTTCCAATGAGGATTGCGCAGTTAAATCCAATGGAATTCGAATTCATTCCATCCATTCTTTCATCTTGGATTGCGCAGTAGAGGCAGGCAAATAGTGGAGGAGTTTTGAACCCGTGACTTGTTCAAAACTGAGCTAGTTTGTGTGTAACTTTTGGAGACAATAATGAGTACTTGTGAGGAGTATTGTACTGAGATTGTTACATGATTATTCTTCATTATAATATACAGATAGTAGGGGTTTTTCAGCTGTAAGCTTTCCCCGGTATACATACTGTGTTATATGTGTTGAATTTCTATGTGCGCATGTGAATGTTTTCAATACCGCTTGTTGTTTTTATTTCCGCATGTGATGATTAATGCGTAGAAGATATTATCTGTTATGTATGAAGCTCAGATAGTATGTGACCAGGATAATATCAGTTGAATAAGTGATTTATTCAAGTAATTTCTACATGGTATCGGAGCGAGAATTGATCATCGGATCTATTACAGTGATTGCAATTTATTTCAGTAAATGCCTCTAGATCCATCCTTTCCTTTGAAAGGTGATATATCCAGTAAATGCCCTTACAATTGATCTCTGTGCTAGAAATAATTTGTTTTCACAGATCCAGAAGCAGTTGAGTTTTGAGCTTGGAATTCGAATTTTGTAGCAGTGTTTTCTTGGTGTTGAAGTCAAAATGTCTTATCTAGGATTGCGATTGGAGTATGCTCTTGAAGGCAACTCAAATTATATTGCATGGAGAAATAGGATGGAGGCGGTGTTAGATGATAACGGGCTGAAGGATTTCATAGATGCTCAAGTCCCAAAGCCTACTGATGCTGCTCAAGTTGAGGCTTGGCAAAAGAAGATGGCAAGGTGTCGAAGGATTCTGTTGGAGGGCGTGAAGGATCACATAGTATCCAGCCTGCATGGAAATGCTTCTCCATACTTGATGTGGAAAGCATTCACGGAATTGTTCCAGAGAAAGAGCGACCAGAGGAAGTTGGCGCTCAAGGATAAACTCAGGAAAATTAAGATGGAGAAGAATGACACTATTCCGGTATACTTGACAAAGTTTGTCCACTGCAGGGATGAGCTTGGGAGTGTAGGAGTTAGTGTGGATGATGAGGCCTTGGTGAGCTTGGATCTCCTTGGTCTTCCAAAGAGTTTGCATTCCTATGAGGATTCTATCAATGGTCGGGAGAAATTTCCAGGATGGGAGTGACTTTGGTCGGATCTTGTGCAAGAGGAGATAAGGCAGAATACCAGGGATGGATCTTCATCAAAGGTATCTGATGAAGAAGATTGCGCTTTGGCTGCCAAAGAAAGGAAGGGGAAGGGAAAGGAGAAGGCTTCTCAATCCAGTGCGGATGGTAAAAAGTGTGACATGTCCAAAGTGAAGTGTTTTCACTGTCACGATCATGGACATTACGCCACGAATTGTCCACAAAAGAAGAAGAACAAGCAAGCTGCTAGAGCTGCAGCTGGTGTGGCTCTTGCCTCGCAATTTGAGCTGGACTTCTCATTGATCGCATGCATAGTGTCTAGTGCATTGGGATCGGGGTGGTATTTTTATAGTGGCGCTTCCTTTGACATGATGGGAGATGTGAATCTTTTCAGTGACTTGGTGGAGAAAAATCTCCAGATGCATGTTGAGTTGGGCGACAATGGATGATACAATGCAATCGGCATTGGTACCATAACCTTTCAGAGGGAGTCAGGTAAACTCATTCTTTTACAAAATGTATTGCATGTACCAGGTTTAACAAAGAATTTGATCTCAGTCGCAATGTTAGAGGATAAAGGGTATGAAGTTGTCTTCAGTGAAGGAAAATTTTTCCTTCGGCACAAGGCAACGCAACAAGTCAAGAAGGTTGGGATTCAGGCAAAGAATCTCTATAGACTTGAAGTAGATAGGATGTCTACGGAGCTTCCTACTGTTGGGAAGCGGTAGAAAGACATGCAACCGATGCTTGAGAGGGAGAAAGTTTTGCATGTAGGTGAAAGTGAACCTCGGCGTGTGGAGTAGCCGCAAGAGGATCACGGAGTGGGAGAAACCACTCATGTAGAGAAATTTTGTGCTAGATGGGCAGAGGGAGTGCATGCAGCTATACCACTAGGTGAGAGGTGGGGCGACATGCATGAGTAATCCCAGGTGGAGATTTCAGGGAAGGATTCATGGAGATGGTGTGGATCTCATGAATTGAACCTGGCTACGAGGTGCCCACAGCGCAGCAGTAGCAGATCAGTTGGATTGATGCAGGCAGATCAAAGTGACAGTGTTGGATACTAGAGCGCGAATCAGAGTTGACAGCAAATGCAAGAGTGCATGGGTGCAGGAGTTCAACAGCGCAGTACTTCCTGATGACATGTGCATTACCTAAGCAGAGGTCAAAGACAAGTCAAGAAGGTTGGGATTCAGGCAAAGAATCTCTACAGACTTGAAGTAGATGGGATGTCTACGGAGCTTCCTACTGTTGGGAAGCGGTAGAAAGACATGCAACTGATGCTTGAGAGGGAGCATGTTTTGCATGTAGGTGAAAGTGAACCTCGGCGTGTGGAGTAGCCACAAGAGGATCACGGAGTGGGAGAAACCACTCATGTAGAGAAATTTTGTGCCAGATGGGCAGAGGGAGTGCATGCAGCTATACCACCAGGTGAGAGGTGGGGCAACATGCATGAGTAATCCCAGGTGGAGATTTCAGGGCAGGATTCATGGAGATGGTGTGGATCTCATGAATTGAACCTGGCTACGAGATGCCCACAGTGCAGCAGTAGCAGATCAGTTGGATTGATGCAGGCAGATCAAAGTGGCAGTGTCGGATTCTAGAGCGCGAATCAGAGTTGACAGAAAATGCAAGAGTGCATGAGTGTAGGAGTTCAACAGTGCAGTAGTTCCTGATGACATGTGCAGTACCTAAGCAGAGGTCAAAAACTTTGATGATAGATGCATCAGACTGATTAAGTTGTTTGGAGCCTATTCAGTTTCGGAGATGTTGCATGCAAAGGGTGCATGGCGCATGCATGGAGTTGCATGGTGCATGTATGAGTTTGCATGGCGCATGCAAAGGGTGCATGGCGCATGCATGGAGTTGCATGGTGCATGTATGAGTTTTCATGGCGCATGCAAAGGGTGCATGGCGAATGCATGGAGTTGCATGTCGCATGCATGGAGTTGCATGGCACTTGTGAAGGTTGCAGGGTGAATGCATAGAGTTTCATGTCGCATGCAAAGACATTCCTTTCTTGTTGAGAGGGAGTGTTGAAAATGGCAACAAGAAACATTGAAGGAGGCCTCCTGAAACATCTTTCCTGATCCTAGTTGGAGATTGATCACCTAAACTAGGTGGGGACCACACATGTGATTTTTGTCGAAAAGTCTATTTTTAGACATATGGATCATGGTCTATGAGTTGCAGGATGCTATTTGTGGATGGTTGGTCAAGTTGGTAAAAATAGATAGATTTCTATTTTTAGACATACTGGGCAGAGTCTATTTTTACACTGCCATTCTAAAAATAGATCAGTCGAATATTATTAGCTCTTAATAATATTTGGACTATAAACATTATCTTATCCTTTTGTAGCACTTCAGTTTGAGCTACGGATGTGGCACATGAAGCTGAAAGAAGGAAATATGCTTTTCCTAGGGGTTAGTTGAGCTATTGCATGATGGACTTCAGTTATAACTCAAGTGATTGAGTTTGGTGGAGTTGATTGAGGAGTTGATGGAGTTGTGTTCAGTTAAACTTAGTTGAACTAGTTGTATTCAGTCTAACTGATTAATACACTAGTGATGAGTGGTGTGAATTAATTATTAATTAATTCACTAATTATTAACTCAAATCAACTAAATAATACATCAGTTAACTTAGTTCATGGAAAGTTCAGTGGAGACAAGTGTTAGAGGTGGGTGAAAGGGTGAGTCTACTATCAGTTGTGACTATAGTTGTGCATGAGATTTCCACACACATTGATTGAGATTTCCAATGAGGATTGCGCAGTTAAATCCAATGGAATTCGAATTCATTCCATCCATTCTCTCATCTTGGATTGCGCAGTAGAGGCAGGCAAATAGTGGAGGAGTTTTGAACCCGTGACTTGTTCAAAACTGAGCTAGTTTGTGTGTAACTTTTGGAGACAATACTGAGTACTTGTGAGGAGTACTGTACTGAGATTGTTACATGATTATTCTTCATTATAATATACAGACAGTAGGGGGTTTTCAGCTGTAATATTTCCCCGGTATACATACTGTGTTATATGTATTGAATTTCTATGTGCGCATGTGAATGTTTTCAATACTGCTTGTTGTTTTTATTTCCGCATGTGATGATTAATGCGTAGAAGAGATTATGTGTTATGTATGAAGCTCAAATAGTATGTGACCAGGATAATCTCAGTTGAATAAGTGATTTATTCAAGGAATTTCTACAAATTATTTTTCTCTACCTATATTTCATTTCAAACTACTTGGAAGATGTATCAGTCACCGAACGTGACTGATCATCTCTTTGTCTTTTTCCTGTTGTATCTTTCTCTTGTTCTCTTCCTTTATCTTTTTTATCCTTTGTATTTTGCTTCTCTTGTGGAACAGGGGTATGTATACTTGAAGATTAAATCACCTGCTCTTCATCCTCCTGCAAGGTGTTTGCTGTCCACTCCGTCTGGTTCATAAATTGTTCAATCTCGGGCCTATGGGTGTGAATGTATTGATTTTATTTGTTTTCTATCCTCTTCTTCGATATAATGCCCAATGGGTCATAATACAAAGTGAAATTGTGTGTAAAATTCATCTCTTTTAGCCTCTTGTCACTCTCCTCTCCTGCTTCTCCACTATTGACAATGAAAGGACCAATTTGGGATTTGATCCTAAACTGAGATTTATTCTTTGCTGATACAAAATGTACTTCATCTGCATTAATAATTTGCCTAATGTATTCTAGGAAAAAGATCATCATGGAGAGGAACTTTGGTAGCTTGTAAGGGGACAACTCACACCCATATATTCTTAACTATGTATAATTCTGGTACAAGTACCAGTCTCCCATTCTAGCTTGGTCTAACAACTGCATGATATTTTTAATTTCTTCATTTATCCTTGCTTCCACTGTGTTGTTGAGGATGCTCATAGCTAGATGCACAAACAATTCAACGAATCATTTTAAGTGAATTATTTCTGATCTTTCATTAGAATTGTTGTCCAGAAGATGATAGACTGAGCATTTGAATCTTCATTGAATTTTCTCATTGCAAACTGAAACCTATTTTCCTGAAAATATACAAACATATAAAAACAATGACTGAAGTGTATTTAAACACTTCCTGTGTGTGAAACTTGACAAACTGACCATGAATGGCATATGCCAGGAATTGACTAAAATCTAACATGATGGAAGTTTTAGAGTCTGATGAAAATATTTATAGGAAGCCTACAATTGCTTCGTCTATCCACTGGTTTGAATGTATCCTAGCAGGTAATAAAGGACAATGACTATATGTTTAGTCCTATTAGGGAATGTAGAATATGAGTATGGAGGATTCTTCTTTCACAGGGGAGCGTCTCCAGCCATGAATAATTCAAGGGTTTTGGTTCTACTGGAAAAATATAATTTCTGATACAACTCCCTGAGGGTTTCATGGGAAAAGGGTGTGGTTTCTTTAATGACAGGAGCCTGCATCATATGCATGATAGACTTGGAACTAATGGTGAAAAAAACCTCACCTATGGGGACAACAACAACACTCTAATCTGGATCATAACATGCATGACACTTTCTTAAAAATTTAGGGAAACTGTGAGTTTTTAGAAATATGTAGTATGGTAGGGTTGTGTCCCACAATCCTATGTCATCAGCCTTATCGACGACTTTATCTTCCAACCAATAGTATATGTCAAAGAGGTCAAGTTATGAGAGAGTCTCATGAATTTTAAAATTCTTGTTAGCAAGCCCAATATGATCAAGGTCCAGAGGAGGGTGAACCATTGGATTGAATGGCTCTTGATCCCTCTTCTTTGGAGGCATGATTGTCTCTAGAAATGAAATTGACTTCTTTTCTATATTTTCAGGTGCACATATTAGAAGGGGATTAAAAAGAGGGGGAATAAATAGAAGGGATTTCTGCTTTATTATAAGGGGAATTAGAAGAAAAGTGGATTAAAGAAGAGGGATTTCTACTTGATCATAAGGGGAATTCGATGAAAAGGGGATTAAGGAAGGGGGATTTTTGTTGATTTGCGGACAAATGGAAATTTCTGCACTTTATTTAGATTTGTGAAACTTCGAATTCAATCACCTATTACAAGAAAAATATTGAGAAAACACTATAACCTTTGAAACAGGTGGGGAGAGGTGAATTTATAGGATGGGGAGGTTTCCATTGACATGGCATGGACACATTGGGTAATAGTTTAAACAATTAAATGTTCAACGGGTCTTTAAGAGGGATTGGGAGTGATATCATGCAGCAGCAGGAATGGCAGAGGGTTAATGGTCAACAACACGGTTTAAACATGATGAAAACTACTTTTCGAAGGGGGTCTAGGATGGTAAGAGGAATAGCAAGGGGGGGGGGGGTGTGAAATGATGGGTGCTTGACACATACTAGATGGGATGGTTTTTGAAACTGCCCATTTCGGACCACCCCTCCCCCCACCCCCTCCTCGACATTAACTTTCGGAAGATGAGGGGGGCCGAAAATAATATGGGTCGTCAGATGTGATAGTGGGGGCGGAGATGAAGTGGAAGGTCGCAGAAGTTTAATGATGACATGATGGACGAGTGGATGGTGGGGTCGGGTGGATTAAATGAAATTTTGGAGCAATTATAAAGTATTGGGACTTTAGAATATACCATATAATATGTCAAATAAAATTTAAAATGAGTCAATCCAGGAAACTTAGGATAAAACCCCTTTTTTATTTTTTTCCATACATGAAATATGTGGAATGATGCTATAGAGTAAATTTCATGTCTCTCCACATTTATGTTTTCTTTCATTCTACCTACCCTTTCACTAATCTAACATTTTTTCATCATTCTTTTGCAGGGTGAATTTAGGCTTGCAGACACATATCTCATTTTTTATGAAATTCTATCCTACTCTTTCCCTTATTTCTCTTATTGATTCAATTTTAACTGTTGAATCAATTTTATTTCTACCCGAGTTGCCAAAATTGAACTTTCTGGAAAATTCTTATTTTCTAACCTATCCGACAGAAATTTAAAATTGTTCAATCATGCTTATATTCTATGAATTGAACAAACTAATCTAATCAGTAGTGGAATTTTTATTTGCAACACTTTAAGTATTATTCTTTTTGGGGTTTTCTTTCTTTTTCTTTTTTTTCATATTTTCTTCAATATACCCTCTTCTTCTTTTTTCTTTTTCATTTCTTTTTGGAAATCATTTGAATATTGAATTTATGTACAATATGAAATTGAAACTATAAAATACTCAATCACCTTGAGATCCTATAATTTATAGGACCCTAGATATTCCACATTGCCATTATGAGATAATTATTAAATTGTTATTTAAAAATTATTTCTTTCTTAATTCTCACAAAGAGATTAACAAATCATTTTTACTTGTTAATTACTGAAACCACTTTCTAAATAAATATATTTGACCATTTTGAATAAATTTTCCCTCTCAAAAATACAATAAAGTATCATCAATGGTTAGATTTTTATTTTGTCAATAACATTTTATTAATTTATAATTCCTAATTTAGCTCAATAATTTGTTATAAATAAGAGGGGTTTCTATTTATTCTTCACCATGACGATTCTCATCGTCACTGCTACCATCTCATCACATTTGAGCTCCAACTTGAGTTTAAGCTATTTTGTTTATTTTTTTCCCATTGCAAGTTGAGAGATAGAAAAATATTTTTGAAGCATAAGGACAAGAAAATTACCCATTCCATGAAGGGGGAACTACAAACCCATGTTGAAATTTCTCCTCACTAGGTGTTTTAATAAAATTATCATTTAATTAAGTCTTCCATTGGGTTATTGCAGCTTAATTTTGTTGTTATATGCTCATGTTTTGCAATATCTAGTGTTGCAGGTTTTTTCATATTTTCCATTACAGATATGAGGCACAGAATGCCATATTTTGTTTTTAGGGTCACTAGTCTCTAGTGACTTAACTAAATCATTTTTACACATGCTAAGAATTTTCATACTAACAAATGGGGACTCCACTTGGTCGTTAGCACTTTAGTCGTCAACAAATGGAAAATCTACTAGTGTAGTAATTCATAACCTTGGTGACTGTTCTTTCAGCTATTTTCAATGTTTTTCCAGCTATTTTCTCCCTCTCAGTTTATATTTTTTATATCTATTATATTTTCTGAAATATTTTTTTCTTTTGTTGGGGTTTCGCTTCTTTCTGTATGTCACAGGTACCAGCTAAGCAGGATATGACACAATATGGGTCGGATATTCAAAGTGAGAGAAGCGACAACAAAGTGAGATTTTTGGAATTTTTTTTCCCTAAAAAACTTTTTAGCCTAGGATATGTGCCCAATGCACTTTTCCGGTCAATTTTCGGAATCTGCAATTTTTCAAGATTTTTTTTTTATTTTTTCTTGTTTTGCCAAGACTGTTGTGTGTGTGCCAGGAAGGATTTTTATTATTTCCTAAGTCATCCCTAGGCATATATCCACTTATTAGTTTCTTATTGAGGAATTAAAAATCCCCCTAGTGTTTAGAATAAACCTCCATCATTTACAAAGAGAAATGTTGAGTTGAGTAGTGTAGTGAGCAACATTTTTAGTCGTTGTTTTTCAATGTTTTTTCCATTGCTTTGCAATCATTTAGACATTTTTATTTTTATTTTTAATTATTCCCTTTTGAATCTTATGTTTCGCCCCCCTTAGGATTCCCCTATGTATCCTTGCTTTTCTAGCTTCTCGGATTTTTTTTCCAATATTTTAACCTTTGTTTTTTGTTGGTTTTCTGACCCATTTTCAACAGAGTTTTTCCTTTTGATATTAGTACCTCAGAAAATAGATATTTTGGCCTTTTTTTCACTTTGAATTTCTGGTTTTACTTTATTTTCTTTCTTCGTGATTTCATTATTGGGTGGGGGGTTTTGTGCTTCAATTTATTGTTCATTTTCAGTAATATTTTTAGTATTATGCTCTTCATTTTCAACAGCATTGGCATCATCAAAACATTCTTAATTAACTCATCCACTTGACACATTTTTCACACATGCACACCCTAAGAAAATGTGAGCCTGTTTAACATTTCCAAACCAATACTTGAAACACTACACCTTAATAATTTAACTCACATAGATTAGGCGTACTTGGGCTCTAGGTCGAAAACAATATTTGTAGCTAGGTGTAGGATCAATCGGATAGGTTTCCAATAACACTCGTTGATCACTTACATTGAGACATATCAAGTTGACATATTAGGGAGACTAAAATCCTTCACCATCTCACGGTCCAAAGTTGGAGTGTGTTAGAAACCTAATTCAGATGGGGTTTGGCTAGATCATGGTGTGAGTGGATCTCGTTAGGGCTACCCAGCATATGGTAGGGAATTTTTTGCCACATTTTATCACCGAGAAGCTCAAGACATGACCATCTCTATGGGATGAAGATAACCTTAGTGGAAAATCTTATGAAAAAACACTATAGGACTAGTTGGGGGCAAGCAGTTGGTCCTTTTCCGCACCTTTATTTGGAGATCTATTCTTGTGGATATCAGATTCCATAAAGTAATAATTCTCTTGGAAGGCCCTATGAAATAGTAGAATTATATCTTGTTTGAGGATTTATATCACCTTGAGGCTAGAGGCTATTTTTTATTTGATAGGATGCGTTTTCTTGAATTATAGTAGAATATCACTTTAGATAGTTTACACTTGGCACCACTGCACTAGGTGGTTTCTTGTTATTTGTTACTCTTTTTTCCTATCGTCACATTTTAGCCTCTTGAGTCATCATTGTCTTGAAACCATTGCGCCACCTAGGAGTTTCTCGTAGAGACATCATGGCCTTTTTCCCCTGTTTCCTTTAGGATATCTCACTCCTTATTGTCAAGTTTGAAACCATCCTCCTAGTCATCCATTGAGTCCCCATACTGACACTATTTATTCTAGTTC
Source organism: Pinus albicaulis (assembly GCA_034641835.2). Taxonomy (NCBI): domain Eukaryota; kingdom Viridiplantae; phylum Streptophyta; class Pinopsida; order Pinales; family Pinaceae; genus Pinus; species Pinus albicaulis. The sequence continues at coordinate 1,145,984,951 of CM076575.1, forward strand.
TTTTAGTTCTTCATTTGATTCTACATCTTCCTATACCAGTATAGCTACCATGTCACTAACCAATTTTGGAAGTGGAAACCAAGGTGGTAAATAAGGTCCTAAAAAAGGTAACCTTGTCGAAAAAATTTCTACGGGTATAGCCAATAATCCTCCCTTGTTTAAATAAGGTCCTAAAAAATGTAACCTTGTCGAAAAAATATCTGCAGGTATTCCCTGATTTTAGCCGGCTCATCAACGATCCTCCTATCCATAACCTGATTTGGCCAGCTATGCCTACCAAGCTTCCTTCATACATTCCCAAGTTTCAAGATAATCTTAGATAATACCCTAACAATCATGTTCTCTATTTTAACATGTGGTGTTCATGTAATTCCATTATCGAAGACTCAATTCATCTCCATCTCTTCCAACACACGCTAACTGGAGTTGTTTCCAAATGGTATGTGGACCAACCACATACATCCCACTCCACCTTTGTGACTCTTACAAAATAAATTATTTCATACTTCCAGTTGCCTATTAGATATGACATAGGTACTGAACTCTTGACCTATTTTCATCAAAATTCTACCACTAACCTTTCTGGCCATGTGCAAGAATGGTGCAGAAAGAGGAGCATGTGTAGATCCCCTGAGTTTGAATACTTTGTATATATGGATTTTATTCTAAAATCTATTCCCTCAGCCATAGATAATGATGTAACCTCTCACTTCCCTCAGACTGAGAAATAAGCTCTCTAGATAGCCTTAAAATATGATCTGATCTACGACCAGTCAAGTTATTTTTATATTGTCCTCCCTGATCTGTCTCATCCTAGTGTTGTTAATGCTTCGAGGGAATCTCATGATGATGACTGTATATTTGGATATTTTTCCCACCCTCAACCATCACCATATCCTCAACCTACTATGAGATATGGTCAAACCTAGGGGGACTAGCTCCACATACACCTATCCCCTTCTCTATCCTTTGTGTGTTAAGTCTTACCAAGGTACAAGCATGTCATATGAATATCCTCATCCGCATCAGTCAATGGCAGGGCCAATTTTTTCTCAACCTATTGATCCAAATATTTCCATGAATCCTTCTTATCCTTATGCATTATCTAATGCTCAAGCTCCACTGGTACTATCACCTCAACCTATAATGCCCCCACCTCCTCTACCATAATAGAAACCACCTCCAAAGAATAAAGTGTATTATGAGGCGATTACTACCAATACACATAACCCCAAGAGAAGGAATAAGGGGAAAGATAACTAGAACTAGTAACCTCAAGGTAACCATGCAAATCAAGGTCAACAACCTAATGCCTCTAAAGGTGACCAACCTAATCCTACATCCCAGAAACAGGGTAGAATTACCAAGAAAATCAAGAATATTAGAACCAATAAACCTTGTGCTTCTTGTGGATTTTTTGGCCATTATATTCATGAATGTACCCTTTTACCTCAGATGCGTTAGGCATGGGAAGCTCGAGCAACTACCTCTAGAGGATCTCAACCCATTGCACCACCTCCTCCCCCTCCTACTTCATGAGATCTGAAATTTCTTACTAATGCTTTTCCTCATCAATGATATGTGGCTTCCCAACGCACATAGAGTACTGTAGCCCCTCAACCTGCACAATTTGGCAAAAATAATTACTAAATTCTCATGATGAATTACGAAGAGTTCAACCTCAAAACTCGGTCACACCAATATGAAAATGTTCCTAATAAGTTAGCGACCAATTCCAAACCCAAAAATTCCACTAAGCCTCTATGATCACCAAATGGTACATTACAGATCCATCAACCTAAGGTTTAGCTTCAATCCAAGATTGCCAAAGGTCCATTAAATTGAAATTATACTTCTTGTAAGGCTTCCCATACCTAAAATATAGTGGATGACTAGACTCGGTCTCCTACAACCATGTCAACACTAGAAGTCCTCCATACCTACCCATCCAAATGGAGGATCTATTATCGTCTTTGGAAAATTTGGTTCTCTCTAACGATCATATGATTTTCTTTGATGTTGATAAATCATAACATTCCCCCCTCCCTTCATCAGTTTTTTTTCAAATACCAGTCTCCATAAAAACCGCCATTGCATAATGGTGTATAATAGATGACGGTGCCTCCACCTACGTGATCGCCATTAGTGTTTATAGGAAAATTGGTTTCCCTGTTTTGTCACCATCCATTATCAATCTCCATATCCCTTGCAGCCCCTTAGTTTATATCACAAATTCCCCATTATCGTTGTTGGCAAGACAATCTTGATTGAAATTGAAGTCACTGATGCTACATTATATTATAACATCTTTTTAGGTCGTAGTTATACATATTCCATGTCAGTTGTTGCATCTTATATCTTCTGCAATATGTATTTTCATCACAATGGAAATATCTTCACCATCAATCGGTTGAGTTATTATGACCCTTAGTCTCATACTTTAACTTATAACACTATCTCATCATTGATTGGAAATTTTACCACTCACTCCTTTATTGATATTTCCCCTAGAGTCTATAAATATTCCACGTTGCTTGGGGCTTACTATAACCCACCGCTTACTCCTTCTAAGCCTATCTATTCGAGTGTTTGCATGCTTAAAGTGTCAATCGATTCTAGAAATAATTTTTCTATGTCTTCACAGTAGACAACTTATCTACAACACCCTTCTCCAAACTAAACTCATACTTCAGGTACAATTCCTTTAGGTAGTTCCTTCCACTAGTATCTCTCCCGGTCCTTTCTAACCAGGAACCATTCCCCAAAATCTTAACCATCCAGGATTAGTTACCAAAGGTCATTACCCCTCTGGTCAAATACCTTTCTTATTCCTGCCTCCAAGATTATTTTCTACCATTTTGATTGTTATGTCAAGTCTTCCAAACATCACCTTGGGGATCCTAGTATGGTACATTGATCATCCCTACCAACTCAAACCTTATACATATTTAACTCTAATTAAACTTGATGTTCTTTCGCCTTCCTTTGATTTAGTTCGAAAAAAAATTCAACATGAAGCCACTCTAGCTGCTAAAGAATCTGGTGAGGGGGGGAATCCAAAAAATGGAGAAAAATACAAGGCTCCCCAAACAACTCCCACTTCTCCTAAACCTCCAAAGCCTTCTCCTCCATGTGCTATGTGTGTTATTTTTGTGCACGATTCCAATAATTGTTATGAAATCACTAATATTAGAAATGTGATCTCTAATACTATTACCGACCCTAACATCCCTGAGGTCCATGTTACCTTACCCAAGTCCTCCAAGAAGAACAAAACCTTGTGAATGAATCAAAATTGTGCTTTTTTTGATATGTAAATATATTATTCCCATCACTATCATTGTCTCGAAGACATTCGTGATAAATTTCAAGTGCTTCATGAATTAGATGTCACTCGTACCAATTCCACTTCCCCTCTACCTATGGGTCTTATCCCCAATGCATCGCCAAGACAAGATTTTTTACAACCCACTATCATGGTTCACCCTCCTAATGTTGATATGACGGATAGTTATTCCCCTATTCTCCACCTCTCATCATCCATGTGATTTACATATTCAAAATATTTAGGCGTTTCCTACTAGTGCTTCTTTCAAACCTTCTTCAAAGGTGAATTTGGTCTAAACATTGGTATATGTCACTTACGCTAGTCATCCCTCCAAACCTCCTAGAGATATGTATGTGAAACATGTCTCCCAGGATGATGATTTGTTTCATCACCCCTTACATTGAACCCATAATTTTTAACCACATCCACCTTATGGCTGTTACTTTGACAACCAATGTTTTGGTAAGGGGGAGTCCACTTTTGAGAGTCAAGGAGAAGCAATTATCCCTAACCCTCTTAGTGCATCTAGTAGTGCTGACTATAGTACCACTTCCCCATTCCAAAGAGCCTCTAGTGTCTCATATCACTCCATATCACCCTAAGGATGATCTAGTTAATCATCCCTCCATCTTACATCAACAACCTAGTCCCTTAGATATTATTATTGGTCAACCATAGTGTTGTCTATGTGATAATAACTTCATTATATTCAAATCCACTCTTAGTTATAGTGACATAAAGTATACAAACCTAGTAATTCAGTCCCTTTGACTCATATAAGAAGTTCCAAGAAATATTGATAATCCACCATTTCCTTTTTCCAACTACATCTATTCATTCTTCCGATAAGAAGACAACCATAAACAACAAAGATGACATCACAAAATGCATGAACATATCATGTACCATATATAATAAAGTGTTTAGAGTCCACTATTATAAATACATTTGGCATGTCCATAACATGTTATAACCATACATACAAAAGGGGGTCCACCTATGTCCCTATATTTACTCATTATCCTCTAGAGGATCTTCTGTCATAAGAGATGAATGTTTGAATCCCTTATTTGAGTACTTGGAATACAATGGAGCTCCACAAAATAATCTAGCTCGTGGAATCATTACCACCTTTATATACCTGGTAATCCCCCCCAAAATCATCATATGTTGATGGGAAATATATCATGCTTACGGGCATGATTGCACCCATTGCCACCTTCTCACTTGATTAACATAAGTCTCAACGTAGATCCCAGTAATATAGGTATGTTTAATTATCCTTTCATTTCTTGAATATTTTTTCCTACCATCCTCTCTAGCAAGCTATAAAGCATCATATATATTATATTATTGATACCATATCTTCAAATATTCTACACTATGTGATAACATACTCAACATCCAGTCCCCATTTTAGACTTGGTGGGCATGGATGATCTTCTAAATTCTGGTCCAAATGGAAGGTGGCATATACACATGGTATTCATCCATCCATGATATTTATCCAACCATTGAATTTACCCATGGTATTGTAAGCAGCATCCACCCATGGTATTCATCCTCCCATGTAATTTACCCATGGTATTGTATGTGACATCAACCCATGGTATTCATTCACCCATGGTGTTTACCTACCCATGAAATTTACCTATGGTATTGTAACTAAAAAAGCGCTATAAGTAACAAGTCACATCTTGTAAAAGGACAAATTTTCAACCATAATCTAGCTTGTACAATTATTCTTTGTTTTATTCAAAAAATTATTTGTGGTTTTATTTACTGTGTCTTCTCTCATTTTGTTAAAATTTCAATTTTTATGATCTTGGGGGCCTCCCCCGAAGATCTGGATCTGTGGTATTAGATTCAGGTTATGAATCCGTGGGAATGAGGGTTTGAAGCATGTTACACCATTTTGTGGTCATTTAAACTATTATGATTAGATGGGCCCAAGTACACCATATAAGACCAATTTTACCCTAAGTAAAATTTCGTTCACTATGAAAATAACTTAGTAAACCTTTATTAAGTTGTTTATGGTCTAAACATGAAACCCTATGAGGAAATATTAAATAAATCTATATTTGTTTTATTTTCCTCAATGAATAATTAGTTAAACAACAGTTTAATTAATATTCCTGGTTATATTTAACCCAAAACAAGGAAATTAATTAGATAAATCATTATTTATCTTATTGTTTTCTAAAGAATAATTACTTAAACCTTATTTAAATAATATTCTTTGTTAAATATGACTAAATCACCCATAAATAATTAAATAAATCATTATTTATTTGGTTATTACTCACCCACATCCTTAATTTATTTATTTATTATTTACAAATAAAGGGACTTGACCCAAGTCAAATTCCTTTTCCCTCCAACAAATATAATAAAATATTGCATAAAAGTTGGATCTTGATTTGGTTAATAGTATTTTAACTATGCACCAATATCTAGACTAACTCAATATTTTAATATAAATATAAGGTTTGTCCCATTCATTTACCACCTTTTTTTGCCTAAAGATCACTTTGGATCTATACTTTTGGTCCGACTTTGATCCACCATCATAGTCATATTTTTCTACCATTTTTGTCTGGGTTTTCTACACCATCAAGAGAGAGGAATTTTAGATCTAAAGTGTTGAGGACTTACAAGAACCCATCCCATTGAGGAAAACTAGTAACACCCTTCTGTGTTTTCCTCCCAGATGCCATTAATACAAAATTAATTAGACATATTCTTGTCTTGTCTATTGGATGCATGGAGTAAATCTTGTTTTTCTACTCTTTAATGTCGTTTGATGCATAGATCTAGATTTTTGCAGCATTTATCTTGATAACTTAACTGCGGATCTGAGGATATTGGCAACCTTCTTTGCTGTTAGGGTTGTTTTTTATGCACAGCTAAAGTGGTATTTTTTTGTACGTTTGGAATTAAGATTCATACTAACAACTTCCGACTCCACATGGGTTTACGATTACGACCACTGTCGTTTTCTGATCCTTGCATATCCAGCTGCTTAAAACCCTAGGATTTCTCTTCAGCCTCTTGTTTTTTCTTTTCTTGATGTTGTTTTTAACCTATAAAACCCTAAAACAATAAAAATTCTAACTTTCGTGTGTTTTCGGACCTATTGCGCAGGTGACAAATATCAGCAGCAGTTGAGATGACACATTTCTCCAAAATCTATCGCCAAAAGTGTCAAAAGTGTAGGTCACACTTTTTGGCCCAAAACCTATGACCTAGAGCTTCAGAAAGCGGGAATTAGCCCAAAAACTGCAACCTCTGCAGAGAACAGTCAGAAACTATGACCTCGATTTTTTGCGGGAGTCTTTTTCTGAAAGTTTTCTAGGTTTGTCTGGGCCTCTGTTTAGGGTTTTCTAACCTCTATCTCTGCCCATTTGGGACCTGTAATTCTTCTGTTTTACTCAACTAAGTGGGAACCTAGCCCCCTAGGGCTTTTGTACCCTCCACACTTTGTGAAAGAGTTTTAGCTGTTGCAGGTTGTCTAAAATTTTCAGAGTATTGAGTCATTTTTCAGATCTGATACTTCACCTTTAGATCCGTTTCAGATTGACTTGTTATCCACCCAAATCACCTCATTTACCTTTTTTTCAGTTTTCCTCTACGGTTCACTCCATTTCTCTCCAAGAGATAGCCTTTCGCCACCTCATTTACAACAATTTTTCCCCTGATTTGTTGTTATTTTTTGCAGCACTTTCGAGCAGATTTTGACCTTTAGATCCCTGTCCCTCTCTGACCTTAGATCTATTGGTTATTTTAGTGTGTTTTGATTAGTTTTTTTTACCTGCCTACAGACTAGTTGTTGAGAGGCCTAGCTCCTTGGGTTTAGATTATTTCATTATTAGCTGTTTATTTTTCTGTTATTCCATTTTCATATATTATTATATGCAGGTTTATTTTCAGTTACACAGCACACTTTTTATTTTTCTCTACAAATTTCTGGGTTTAAAAATTAAAATTTACATACTTTGCACATAGACCCTAAGCAAAAAAGGGCTTGGTTTCTGCCCTTGTTTTGACATTGTAGTTAGTTGATCCTGCAGCTCCTTTCCCTTGTCAACATATTTTTCCTTTGTGTTGTGTTTGTGTCATCATCATTACACCACCAAGGCATTTATCCCAAAGACTTCTTGGATTTCATCCTTAGTTTCTGGTAGGAATACTTACTCCTCCGATTAGGATTCAAGTTAGTCCTCTAGTTAGTTTGCACTCTTACTCTTCTTCTGGTTCATTGGGTTCTCCTTCTTGTTCTGCTTTCGGTTCTCCCACTATCACCTTCACCATGTATAGTGTAGGACCTAATGTTGGTGCTAACCCCAAACCTCATGCTAGGAATACCACTAGTGGGACTGCAACAGACACTACCTCGGCTGCGCCCTTGGTCTCCTTCATGGCAGGCCTCAACCTTCCCATTTTTGACCAGTTGATAAATGACCCTATACATCATGATGCTAGTTGTCCTGGTATGCCAACTAAACTCCCTTCCGAAATCCCCAAGTTTCAAGGCCTTGCTGGAGAAGATACTACAAATCATGTTCGATCTTTCCACATGTGGTGTTCGTCTAACTCCATTACCGATGACTCTATCTGTCTTCGGTTGTTCAAATATATGCTTACTAGTGAAGCTTCTAAGTGGTATGTTGATCATGCCCATACCTCTTATACCACCTTACTGAATCTTTCCCATGATTTTTTATCTTACTTCCAGCTTCCCCTTCGTTATGACACTGGTACCGAACACTTGAATTTTTTCTGTCAATCCTCTGCGACCCGCCTATCCGACCATGGCCGAGAATGGCAGAGAAGAAAGAGCCTATGTCAAGCCCATACCTTCAAAGACTGTGTCTTCATGGACAGGTTCTTTAGATCTCACTTTCCACCTATCAGGAAAGATGTCGCATCACACTTTCCTCAAACCAAAGAAGCCACTCTCCAAATTGCGTTAAAATATGACCTGATCTACGCTCAGTCGGGTTATGTTTTTACCATTATACCTAATCTTCCTAGACTCAGTCTTACCAATGCACTTGGGGCATCTCATGCCACTATCGGTATCGTTGGAGCTCTCTCGAATCCATACGCTCAACCTCCCATGGGCTATGGCTTTCCTAGGGGGGGCAACACCTCCTATAGTTTTCCCCCTCTCGGTAGCACATATCCAGGATACATCATGCCTCCTCTTTTTTCCAAACCTCTTATTTACCACATAGTCACCCAAACTCCTTATTACAAGTATCCACAACCTGGTGCTCCAGCTCCTCCAACATTAGCACCTCCACCTCCCTTGCCTTCTCAACCCTTGCAACAGTAGCCACCGCCCCCTCAGGATCAAGTGTATGCAAAACAGGGCACGACTAATCCTCCTCCTTCCAAAAAGAAGAGGAAAGACACTAAAAATCAATCTACCTCTGGTAATCCTGGACCTAATCAAGGTAATGCTCCTAACACTATGAACTAGCAACAGGGCACTCAACCCAAGCAGGACAGGCCTATTCGCATGAACAATCCCTATCCTTGTTTTGGTGTTTATGGTCATTACACACATGATTGTCCTATTTTACCATAAATGTGGAAGTTGTGGGAGTCTCAAGAAACATTGTAGGGAAAAAAAGCCTCCCCTTTCATCCCTCCTAGTGTTGCGCCTAGTCAGCCGGTTGTGCTTACTAATCCTTTCCCTCAGTAAGGATTTGTGGCTACCCAACCACCTGAAGGTCAGGTGGCCAGTCAGTCTCTTCCATCTGGTACCTCTTATTACAAGATTATCATGATGAAATCTGATCAACCTCTAACTGTAGACATCAATCTTCAGACTTGGTCCCATTAGTAAAACAAGCCTCCTGATATGTCTATCCCTGAGCCACCTCCTTCGGTCTCTACAAAGCCTCTTTCGACACCTAATGGTCCCTTGTAGATCCCTCAACCTAAGGTGGAGGTTCATACAAATATCCCTAAGGGACCACTATGCAAAAATGTTGCTTTTGGCAAGGTTGCCCATTTGTATAGCATAGTAGATGATTTGGCACAATCCCCTGCTGCCATTTCAATGTTGGAACTCCTCCAGTCGTGCCCTTCACAATGAAAAGCTTTACTATCTGCCATGGGCATTGTAGACCCTTCCAACGATAAATTGATTGTCTTTGATGTTGACCGATCAGAACAACCTCCTCTACCTACTTACGTCACCTTCCAAATCCCAGTCAAGATCCAAAATGCCAATGTTTCCTGGTGCATCATTGATGAGGGGGCATCCACTTGTGTGATGTTTGCTTCGATTTTGAAGCAACTCGGATCACCTAAGTTGGCTCCTTCCACAATCACTTTTCGAGTGAGGGATGGCCATGCCTCCCATCCCATTGGCTTATTCCTCAATTGAACTATTACTCTTGTGGGCAAGACTATTTGTATCGATGTAGAAGTCATAGATTCCCCCTTAGATTACAACATTCTATTTGGTCGTAGCTACACCTACACGATGTCTTTTTTCCCATTTACGGTTCACCACAAGATTTGCTTCCCTCATAACTGAAAGATAGTCACCATTGACCAGTTGACATATTACAAACCGAAGTCTCAGACCTCCCCTGAGTCCACCATTTTTTCGATGGCCAATAAGAAAACCGTCGATCCTTTTAACAATGTATCACCCAGAGGCTACAAAGATTCCTCATTGCTTGGTACATTCCCTGGTCTTCCTCCTCCTATCTCTGATCCTAACTCATTGAATGTTTGCATGATGCAATCATATCGAGCTTCTCTTAGGCAGCCCGCCTCGGTTAGTCAGCAGCCTCCTCACCCTTCGCAACCTACTCCTATCCCTTTGATTCAGCCTTTTTGACCTTCTCATCATGGCCCTTCAGCTACTATCCATGAGCCTATTTACCCTCTTGGAATGGTTCCTCCAGGCCTTAACCATTTAGGCACCATCCCGCCTGGCCATTACCCCTCTGGTCAGATATCGTTCATAGCTCCTCCCCCAGGAGTGTACATGGCACCTATCATGGCCATCCTCTCTCTTCCTAACTTGACCCTTGGGATTCTCATCTGGTACCTTGATCCTCTAGCTACTACCCTGCCTGGTCAGCCCAAACCTTATCTTTCTTTAACCCTAGTTCAACCGGTCCCCATGACTTCTCCCATTGCAATAGTGCCTCAACAACCTCAACAAGAACCACCTCCTGTTGCGACCACTTCGAGTAAGAAGGGAAAAGCTCGCAAGAGGGCCTCCAAGGACAAGGTTGCCTCGACAAACCCTACACCTCCCCCACCCGCAAAGCCTTTTTCTTTGTGTGATGTCGTTGGCCATGCCACTCATAATTGTCCTGAACTGCCCCGTATCAAGCCCATGGTTAAAGTTGTGTTCCCTGAGTCTACAGTCCCTAAAACCTCTATTTCTTCCTTGATTGCAGCTAATAATCCTAAAAATATTCACACCGACCAACCTTGTGCTTTGTGTGATCTCCATGGCCATTATTCCCACCATTTTCCCTGCCTTACACATTATCACACCTCTTTAGAGGTAGTTCAAGAGTACGAGATTTAACAAAACCAATCCACCTCTCATGTATTTGTGCAGTATCTTGTAGGCCAAACTGAGGATTTACCCACTCCTATTGACATTCCCCCTCCTGATGTCGAGATGACAGAGCCTGTGTCCACCATCCTATACCTATCATCATCCATAAGACCCTCGATGGAAGCTCCCTCTAAATCTTCCCCTGTTGTTTTTCTTGACCTCCCTTCAGCGATCACCTTGGCCTCAACATCAGTAGATCCCTTATCTACTTTTTCTTACGTCATCTCCTGTGATGATGCGCATGTGAACCTTTCTTCTCATGATGATGAGTTAGGTAGCTTTGCCACGTCATGTGGTCTCCCTTCCTCTAGTCACTCCATCTTCTATTGTGACGATGACATCATGGAGGCCATGTCCACCCCTAACTTCGTCTTTCCTGCACATAAACGAGATGGCACTATCCATGCCTATGGTAACTTTCACAACCTCAGCACAAGGTACACCTTTGGTAGCTCCCACACTCCACCTCATCGTCAGCGTGTGAGTAGCATACATCCTAACAAAATCACTCCCTCATGCGGAGTGAGTTTGATTTCTACTTTGCGCTCAATTTTCCAGCATTGTTGATCATCCTCCCATTTATTGTCTTATGGCACCTTTCAGATGGACCTCCCATCCACACCTTATATCAGTTTTGCTGATGGTGCAAGTCACTACTCTAGGAATCTATCTTCGACAAGTTGGGCCATATTTACCCCCTTGCACTCTCTTTTTCTCTCGAACGATGTATCCATTGGTACTACTACCAATAATCAGGCCGAATATGATGCAGTGAAAAGTTTATTAGCTGATGCCCTTTCACATCGCATCCTCCACCTTCATGTTCCTTTAGATTCTCTGCTTCTTGTCATGCAATTGAATGGTTTCTATCATGTGCATAATACTATCCTTTTTAGAAGATATTTACGATTGAAGATTTTGATGCGTGAATTTGAAATCATTACATTCAATCATATACCTAGAGCACAAAATCACTATGTAGATAGCATTGGAAACCATATTCTATATTTTCATTTAGCACACGCATTTAACACAAGACAATAACATAAAAATATCAAAACGATGCATATCCATAATATGATGCATATCCATAATATGTGTCATATAAAATGTTTTAGAGTCCATCCACTCTGATACATATGACATGCCCATAGCATGTTAGAAAAACTCAAAACTGGGGGCACCACCTGGCCCTACACACTAATAATTATCTGGAGGATCTCGAGCCAACGGCTCTGCTCCCATAGAAAGTAGATCAATCATCCCCTGTCCCACCATTTCCATGTGCCATATGACCCCTCGCCACTTGAGGGTATACCAATACATGGCTCTATGTACTGGTCCCCTAAGTATTTCTAGAAGAGCTCTGAAACACCGGTCAGAAGCCTCTCACATCTACGACGGATGTCCTCTAGGAGGGCTGCTACATCCTCATTTTTCTATGCCCTCGATCCACTAGGTCCTGTAACTCCTGATACTACAGGTCGTCCCATATACCTGCCCATTTTTACCAGTATTGTATCTGCATGCCAAAAGTGGAAGAATCAGTACCATATACAATATTTTGAAACTTTAAAATGCACATAAAAATATTAGCAAATTGTCACTTACCATCGGCCCCCCATACTAAACCAGGAGGTAGTGGAAAATTTGGGTCTCCAAAATAACTCATCCCACTATAGGGATAGTCGTCTATGTACAATTGCATCTGATCCCAATGTGAAAAGAACTCGAGTCGGAACACCTGTCTGACTACCCCACCTCCTCCTCTACATAATAGTCGCCCCCATCGGCACATCCTGGGCTCTCTCGGGCCCTCATCTTGGAGCTATATACGAGGCTGAAGTGTAGGGATCTTCTCAAAGAAGAGTGAGCATAAAATTATAACATATGCACAGTCATGGTTCACTTGCTGCTTGCATAGTGACAACTGTCATTTCAATTATAACAACATCATTTGGGCCCACCCATAGTAGGTCCCACTCAACACTCTCTCCACAAGCATCATCTACCATTCAGTGATGTGGTGGAGTTTCTGGTTTCCCATGATCTACAGCACGGTTGCGACCACAGCATGGGTCTCTAACCTCTCTAGATCCCCGATAGGTATCTGAGTCCCCTTGACTTGTAGACCTAGTCGACAATGGTGCTCTACAAACTCGATGATGTTTCACAACCGCGGTAACGCTGGTTGAGTATTCTTGACCATCCCATGTGGTGGGAGACCAGTTATGAAATATATATCCTGGACTGTCAACTCGATCCGGTGCCCCTGCACTATAAAGGCCTCATGGTCCGGATCCCAATAGATGACAATCCAGGCTAATAAGGGCTCTCCAACTCTCATCGGAGGGTTCTCCATGAACTTCAGAACCCCAAACCTAGCCAATGCACTACGGACACCTTGGTCCTCCCGGAACTTTGACCGTAATACGCCTAGGTCCCTCTCTCTCCAGTTGATCCATAATTATGCCATATCTTCACAAAACCATCATATTTGTCAATGTGCATATAGGAAAGAATGTATCTCAACATAAAAGCCCAGTGCTAAGCCAAAAAATAGCACAGAAAAACCCCTCCCTATCAGGCCGCACTTTTCACACCCAAACCTAGGATAGATCGCCATTTTCTGCCCAAAACCTACTACCTAGGTTACACTTTTTTCCCCAAAAAGTGCGACCCAGCCGTGAAGAGGAGCAGGGTTCTATTTATGAGTCCTAAGGACCTAAAATGAACTTTCAATTGACCGAAATAAAAGAGTAGGGTTAGGCCTCTTACCTGCAACTGATGGATCTTGATTCTAATGGTCAGTTTGTCCACTACGATCACCGCAAGATTTAGGGCCTTCTCTCCTCTTTACATTCACCACAGCCGCACATGAAAATGGGTGAATTTGGAGGGAAAACACCTTATTAGAAGAGAAACCCCTAATTTTTATTTCACTGGCTGCGGCCAAACCATAGATCAGTTTGACAAACTGCCTGCACCGTTGTAAAGCTCTCACCGAGCCCTCAAATGGGTATCTGTTAGTTTTGAGTAATTTGATACTTCATCGAGACAAATTTTTTCCAAGAAACATCGCTTCACCCCTCCTCAAAATCAAATTTCTTCACTTGCAACACTCGTACTGGGGGAACCATTTTTCCTCCATACTTGTCCACACTCGTGTCGACTTTCATCGTGGGTTACCATCTTATACTCATGTTTTTATGGTCCCCATCAGACCTTTTATGTGTTGCAACATCATCGAGTCACCCTTTTTTAGAGCATTCGAGTTCAGTCATCATTGAATTCATGGAGTCTATCCCGAGTCCCTTTGCATCCTGCTATAGTCCTCCATTCTTCATTTTTTGGTCCCTCTCTCATATCGCACATTATGGCCTTCAGTCTTAGTGTCCCCTATCCCTCATGATATTGTGTCAGTCGCTGCCAGGTCATCCATGCCTTTTATGCTCTAACAAAGGAAGTCGTCTGTCTGCTACTCAGTACCCCCCATTTCATCATCATCACTGGTGTCAGTTTTTCAGTCACTCTACTATTTTCTCTCGTGCCTTAGTTGAGGATCCCTTATTGTCTCACCTATGGAAGACCTCCTTCTGTCGACATCAGATCATTCATTCTAGAAGACAAGTCTATAGGGCGGTGTACCTTGGTTACAGCCTCCACTCTTGTTCAGTGCCTCAAATCAGGCAAAGGGACTCCTTATTTCCCTTTGACTTGATTGTTTCTCAGCTCCAACTCCTTTCAACATGATCGAGATCCATATACTTAATGGTCTAGTGATGCGGCAGTTGATATCAGTGATTCCAGGGTGTGTGTGAGATGTCTTAGCCCTCATGAGGGGGTGGCCCTACAGGTAGCCCCCCACATGCTCGGATGACCTCTTCATTTTAGCCTTTGACGTAGCTCCATAGATTTGATGATGTCGGCCTCAGCTTCTTGCAACGCCTCTTTGATTGCATGTATCAATCAGATTTTCAAAGCCCTTTCATGTTTACAAGGGCATCTAGGTTTTATTTTGTATCTCATGTACTCAAACATTATTGTACAAGTCCTGGCTGTTATCCTAGGAACAATATGTATGTGGGATTCATTATCATGTCATTTATCTGGCTCATGTTTATGTGAGCATGTACTATTTTTTTTAGTCCTTTATTTACTGGGCACATTATTCTTTGTACTTTGTCTCAGCGGGCATAGGTATGCCTCCCCCGCTGCCTATAGCATAGGTATTCACTCATAAAAGGGAATTGTCATGCCTGTAAGTCTCGCCTCTTTAGGGTCTAGTCCTCTTAGTAATTTAGTCTACCTTATATTTCTCTCTCTGACTTCCCCTTCGATGTCTAGTGATTGAGTTCTTACAACGTACTTCGGTCATACGATTAACTCCTAACGCTCGCACGCTGGGGGGCAATATGTTACACCATTTTTTGGTCATCTAACCTATTATTATTAGATGGACCCAATTACACCATATAATACTAATTTTACCCTAAGTAAAATTTATTTCACTATTAAAATAACTTAGTAAACCACCTTTATTAAGTTGTTTATGGTCTAAACAGGAAACCCCGTGAGGAAATATTAAATAAATCTATATTTGTTTTATTTTTCTCAAGGAATAATTAGTTAAACATCAATTTAATTAATATTCCTAGTTATATTTAACCCAAGAAAAGGCAATTAATTCGATAATTCATTATTTATCTTATTATTTTCTAAAAACAAATTATTTAAACCTTATTTAAATAATATTCTTTGTTAAATATGACTAAATCACCCATAAATAATTAAATAAATCATTATTTATTTGATTATTACTCAACCACATCCTTAAAATGATAAATAAATCATTTATTTATTTATTATTTACAAATAAAGGGACTTGACCGAAGTCAAATTCCTTTTCCCTCCAACAAATATTATAAAATATTCCATAAAAGTTGGATCTTGATTTGGTTAATAATATTTTAATTATGCACCAATATCTATACTAACTCAATATTTTGTTATAAATATAAGGGTTCTCCCATTCATTTACCACCTTTTGTTTCCTAAAGATCACTTTGGATCTATACTTTTGGTCTGAATTTGATCCACCATCATAGTCATATTTTGCTACCATTTTGTCTGGGTTTTCTACACCATCAAGGGAGAGGAATTTTAGATTTGAAGTGTTGAGGACTTACAAGAACCCATCCCATTAAAGATAAATGGTAACACCCTTCTGTGTTTCCTCCCAGGTGCCATTAATACAAAATTCATTAAACATATTCCTGTCTTGTCTATTGGATGCATGGATTAAATCTTGTTTTTCTACTACTTAATGTCTTTTGGTGCATAGATCTAGATTTTTGTAGCCTAACTACAGATCTGAGGATATTGGCAGCCATCTTTGCTGTTAGGGTTGTTTTTTATGCACAGCTAAAGTGGTATTTTTTCATACGCTTGGAATTAAGATTCATACTAACAAATCATATTTCAATTTCAACATTTTGTAGCCATATTTAGCGAACTCCATACAAGTTCCACAACCTCCATGCAGCACTTTCTTGAGAAAAGCTGAAAGAAATTTTTTTTTTTATTCTTTTGGAGGAATTTTTTGGGTGTTGAGTTTGTTGAGAATATATAAAAATATTGGTGCAAATTTTTGAAAACAAATAGTATATCTATATGCATTGCGAAAAAATAGCCAATTTCAAAAAACAAATTAGTTGAATCAATGTAGGGATGAGGGTGATATCACTTATTCAAAAGTGGTAGTGTTGCAGAATGTTTTCCAATGACAATTCATGGATGGCAGATCCGTTGTCATTTTTTGTATTTTGTAGTGCAAAATTTCATAGAAATGATTATAGATCTCAGGTCCCCTTGAAAAATCACCCTATTTAAAAAAATCAATTCGTCGAATTAGAGTCCGAACGAGGGAGTTATCACTGATTTAAAATCAAATTATTTTTTTTCAAAATTTTTGTAATGATGAGATAGTTGCAACGCGAATTTGAATTTCTAGAGTCTCAAGATAGTGATTTCAAACACATGGGAAGATGCATAATAATATTTCAATTTTCAAGAAAAGGTTGTAATAAAAATTCCAAGTTATATTGACTGAGTTATGCCCATTTTAAATGTGGAGTAGCATTTGGAGTGGGTTCCCTTTAGAGATGTGCCCTCCAACCCCACTTTAGTAGGCACTTGCTTCACATTCATCAATTTCATCATAGCAATGTTCGTCTTGGGTTATATTCTCCAAGATAACAATTAGGTTAGTCTAGGTTGGTATTATGTTAATTATGTTGGTTCAATTAGCTTTGAATAAGTCTTTGAAATTCAAATTAAAAAAAAAAAAGTGCCGATGTGAGGGGTCTTGAAAGTCATTCTTTGTGTGAATAGGGCTCATGTCCAAGGAAAATCTTAAGAAAATAATTTAGAATAAAGTATGTTTTAAATTTTTAATCATATATTTATATGATTAATCCACTATGTAATAAAGTGACATGGTATTGGCACGTGAAATAAAAATCTGTAAAATTTGAAGGGCCAAGATCTTATGTGCTCAAATCAATGGTGCGCACCCAAACCCACACCCACTAGTGTTTCCAAATGATGTCCACTCAGGGGGTTAAATCCATTTTTGAAAACCGCCCCACCATAAGTGTCATTCCCTCATCGAGATTGCACCCCCCACACCCCCGCCACACCCTTCAATCCTTCTTACCATCTGCCTCTCCCTCCGAGTAGGCTTCAAAACCACCCTTTGAATATTTGATTCATTTTCTGCCATCCTTTTTTCATATGAATTCAGGCTTGGTCATGTATTTTTTCACCAGTTCATCCCACCTTTTCATTTAATAATGGTTTTCAATTTAAACACTTCACCCTCATCCTTGTAATATGCTTCGAATGTTTTTCCAGTAGTCTAGAGGTTTAGGTTCTCACTAGTATTTGTCATAAGATTAGTTTTACCTGTGTCAAAGAATTAGTTTTTTGTCCCAAAGGTTTCTATAGGTGTCAAATAAGGAACTGATCAACAAGTTTTTGAAGATATGGAATCACAAAAAAGTCAAATAAAGGTGGCAAAATTGTTAGATATGAGACTATGGATATGAGGCTGCTTCAGGAAGACCCCAACTTTTCATAGCCATTTTCAGATATAGTCTTCCTTGGATTTTGCCAAAAGCTACAAGGATACCATGATTAGTTTTCTAAGGAATTTACAGTCAATTTCATTGGTACATAGTTGAAAGTAGGTATGCTAAACAAAATTGTGTCTCGTGACACAATTGCACAGGCTACTAAAATCCCAAGACTAGTAGAGGCATGGTTTAAAGTGATGAAGTTTAAGTTGCTGAACTATAATGAGTTTTGAAAGAGAAGAATAGAGGTATGGATATGAGTTTAGGCATCCCTAGAACCTGCCTCAAGGAGAATTATTCAATTTTTTTAATGGTGATTCATAAGTATTCTACCTATGAAGGTAGATTCCATATGATCTATCAAAATAATTTCATACTAATGATACACTTCACAGGTAAATAATCACTAGAATCACCATATTCTTAGTTTAGTATTTTAGGAAAAATTATAGATAAGGTGTATGAAAAACTTGAAACTAGTGACACCTCTGTTTTCCATCATGCTTTGATCAAATTACTAGTAATAGAATAATTTAACAAATTAAGAATGGATTTGTCTATATTTCTGTTTTTGAGTGGATATGAGGTTGATTTCCTCACTCCAAATAATCCAATCCAAATACACCAAGTAAGAGTAAGAAGTCTGGAGTTGAACCTTTAGTTGGTCATGAAATTGAAATGCAGCCTATAGCAGAACCTATGGAGCTAGATATTGAGCAAGTGCAGGAGACTATGGCACTAAAACAACCTCTACCAGTAGTAAGGTAAAAACATACACAATGACCAAATGGAGGCTTACTACAAGTGAGACTAAGGGAAGAGTTAATTTGGCAGACATCCTGGAGGAAATTGAGATTGAATAATTTCCTATTGTAAAGCATGTGGAAACTAAGAAAGCATAAACCAAAAAGAAGGGCCTTAAGGCCAGGAAATTATATTTTTCAAAAGAATATTTATGGTTCATCTTCAAACCTATGAAGCCATTCACTAGGTCACAATTTTCATGGGGAAAACATTAGACAATATCCCTAAGAAACTGGAGAAAAATAAGTTTCCAGCAGGGGAGGAAATAGCCAAATTGTCTCGAGGAGAGGCAGAGTTAAGAAAAATAATAAACAGTAAATAGCAGGTTTTGGAAAATACTGAATTGGAGCTCTCAATAGAGAACATAAGGGAATATAAAGAAGAGGTCTTGGAAGACAAATTGGAGTTGGTTTATTTCAAACAAGAAAGGATGGGGATGGACAATTTAAAAAGGGAAGTTACCAAACGTATAGATTTCTTCAGTGAGATGGTAGATAATTCAGGGAAAATGAGGAACAGAAAATTGCCCCTGCATAGAATGATGAAACATGCTTCTAGGAGAAATAGGTTGCTACAACTAGAAAGAAGGAACCTACAAGGTCAAGTTGAAATCTTGGAATCACAGATGGAGATGGTGCAAGAAGAGTTGAAGAAAAAGGGTCTTAATATGATTGTGAAAGATGATGATATGAATCCATGAAACATGGTAAGACACATATTTTTTAATTATATTTTGTCTTATTCTATCATAACCAGGAATCTATAGGCTTTAGAAATGTTTTTTAGGTAAGAAAAAAATAAGAAAAGAGAAAAAATAGTGAACAACGTACTTTCGTAGCATACTCCAGGCTTGAGGGTGAGTTTTCTCTACGAAAGTGTTGTAGTTTTATTTGAAGAAAAAATTCTTGAAAAGTTTTAGAAAAGGGGTGACTTGGAGCATGTATTTACCTCATTAAACCCACGGAATATCCTCCAATAGTCAGCAAAGTCAAAAAATGTGCAGAATATGGGTTTTTGAAGTCGCTACAAAATTACACTATAGAAGTTCCTAATACTCTGTTTTTTCAAACGCTATGTATTTTTTTACCTCTTTTGAGCAGTCAACGTAGAAAAACGGGTGGTGGTGTCATCTAATGAGATCAAAGATATCATTGGGAAATATTTTTAAAGGGGAAGCTCAACAATCTACTTCAAATGGATGACATGGCTAAACACCTCATCATGATGCCACCTCACATAAATGGAGAGCCCATCATCAAATAAGTTTTATGAAGACCTCAAATCCAGTGTATCATTTGGCCACCTCAACATGGCAGTTTGATTTGATAGGGATGAAAAACATAGGTTGTTAGATATTTTGTTTAAGTAAATAATGGTCATAGAGTCCTTTTTTATTACCAACTCTACTAAAACAAAAAATATCCCTATTATTCCTCAAAATAATGTAATCCTAATTGAATTAGATATCTAGGTAAAGTATCGATGTCTATCCCAGGTGGTATAGGTTTTTAACAAAGACCTCACTCTATAAATGAGGGGTTTATTTAATTTTAGGAGGTTGGTGGATGAATTTATATGAGAGGAATATTATGTAATTTTTTTTGAGCAAGCTAATATACAATTGCATAATTTCTTTTCAGACATGAGATTTATTTTAATATTGTGTATATATTTTTTCCATTTCTGATATTATCATGAGATTCATATTCTCATGATTACTTGGAATTCATAGTACCATGCTTCAATTTCCTTCATGTGTTATGTGTATGTTGTAAGAAGTTATCTTTCAATCTTAATTATCTCAACTTCCATGAATTGCATTTTCTTGTAATTGAATGCCCATTAGCTAGCTTCATGACCAATGGTAGCCTTTCATACATCTTCCACATGCAAAATCGCTTAAAATACAAAAAGATTTATCCATCTGCAATATAAGTTTCATCATGAGTATTCATTATTTTTCTTTAAGAGAGCCCTCTTTGAATAGAAGGGCTAACTTTCAGTCCAAATTTGTTTGAAATAGTTTCATTAGGTTTACCATTGAACGGTCCAATTGGTACCATCCCAGTGATAACATTTTGGTGCATCTCCTAGTAATTTGAAGTTGCATTATCTTGGGAAATTGATTCAAATCAAAGTAACTGAGCTCTTGAAGGTATTAGGAGATCACAAATATTCAAGGCTCTACTTCTACCATGGTGATTACACTAACATCCTTAGCATCAAGGAGGCTTCCAAGAATATTCACACGAAGATTAATATAAACCTTGATCCAATAGATATAGTCGATGATCCAAAAAAAATTATCAGAGCTATTGGTAGCTCATCAAAATCAGGTAATCCACATCTCACAAGAGTTTTCATATTTACTTTATGAGGTTATTTGAAGTTTTGAAGACACAAATTTTGATTAAAAGATAGAATAAATCATTTTTATATCTATATCAAAGAACGAAATGACCAAAATTGTATTAGACCTACAAAGGTTAGGAATTGACACTACATATATTATGTCAAATGAATATAAAGAGGGGTTTTGGGAAACTGTCACATCTAAATTATCATTAGAGCAAGAGTCATTTGAAAATTCAAAAAAACTTGATCATTTTGAACTCTTGTTGAGAAGGAGGGTTGGTGTCCCTTTATTTGAGTGGAGTTCTTTTTTCTCTAAGGTGAAAATTCCTCTGAGTCAATCTTCTAATTTAACATCCTATTTTACTAGTTCTTTCCCTAGTCAAACAACTACTCATTATGTTGCATTTTCAACCATCACTCTCACTAGTAGTATGGTTGGATTTCCTCCTCCTTCTCCTCCTGGAGGCCCTGGTAGGTATGCTCCTCTTGTTCTTCCTACCCTACTCCATGACCTCCCACAAGGATACTCTTTTAGAATAAATACTTTTGGAGGGGAAGAGGGAATCATTGTAGAGAATCATGTTGATCAATTTTGTTATGTCATAGATTTAGAAGAGGTAGGTGACACTAGTAAATTTGGCCCAATTTCTGATGGCCACTTTGTTGCTATTCCGACACATAGTCATTGCAAGAGTGATATTTTGAGGCTAGAAAAAATGTGGTTAGCCTTAGAGTCGCAATTCTGACACTTCAATAAAGAATCAGAAGAGCAACACTTGCTCCGATGTTTGCAGTCTCCCATCGATCTTCCGACGTTATCCAAAGCATCACTATTTCGACGTTTTATAAGCATCACAATACCGACGTTTTATCAGTGTCGCAATACCGATGTTTTATAAGTGTCGCAATACCAATGTTTTATGAGTGTCGCAATACCAAAAAATTTTAAGTGTCGCAATACTGACAAAAGGAAAAAAATTTCGTAAGTTGAAAGCGTCGGAAGACTGACACTTATGAAGCATCGCAAGAGTGACGAAAGGAAAAAAATTTTGTAAGTTGAAAGCGTTGGAAGACTGACTCTTAGGAAGCGTCGCAAGAGCGACAAAAGGAAAAAAAGTTTTGTAAGTTGAAAGCGTCGGAAGACCGATGCTTAGGAAGCTTCCCAACAACGATGAAAGGTTAAAAATATTTTTAAAAAAATGAATTAATATATAGTCATTAATATTAATCTGTATATTGAAATTAATTATATATAGTCATTAATATTAATTCTGTATATTAACATTACCATACAGAGTTAAAATTTAAGGGGGCTTGGTGACTTCTTTTACCTTTCCTATTTCAAAAAATACTAGAGAATGGTTAAATTTTCCTCCTACACTGAATCTCTACATTATCCTGAACTGACAACCAACAAGCAATTTATTTAAAAGAAACTTGTCCAGCTTCTTTGAAAATCTATAGTAGTACCAGTTCTCAGATTTACTCACTACGTAGGAAATTTATAGGCTCCACATCTAAGAAACCTACTTCATCTAATTCTGATTTTATATTTATATATATTGATATCTCGGTGAATTGGGTGTGTTGATTGACCTGAAAGATCTGATTTACCAAAAACAAGATTTAAATCAACACTCACCATTACATTTTCTTCCTAAAAATGTGCATATCAAGGATCCTTTCCTACTATTGAAATCTGTTAGCATATGGCCCATAGATGTTCAAAAATATAAACTACTCCCCCAAATCCTGTGAGGAAAGTACTAAACCTAGACCTAATTCAAAAGACATGGAATTAGTGCATAAGAAGGAAATTCCCTTCAGCCCAAGATGAGACCATAAGAATGACCACTGAATTAGTAGTAGAAAATCCAATCACCCATATGCTTCCCTAATTCCCCAGATACTTTGGAGTCTGGAGCCTTCAATCATAGATTCCTAAATAAAACAATTTCTTGGTTGCGGGCTTCCACAAGCCTCTTCAGGCCTAATTTTTTCGACGTGTTGCCCATCACCTGGATATTAAAAGACATGAAAATTGTGGCTTGCACCTAACGGGGTGTTAAAATTCCATAAAAACTCTAACAATGGATTTTTCATTTGTAAAGGATAGGTCCGTTTTGGATTTTTCTTCTGCTATGGCTAGGTAAGACTTTTGGCTTCTAGAACTTGGGCCATCATGCCAAATACCCATACCCAACTCCTTCCACCTCAGGAAAAATTGAACCTAAACCCTTATTTATAGACCATATATAATATCTCATCAGACCTACTGTTTGGTCAATTTAGTGTGTCCTAAATTGCTTCATTTAATTTGTCAATCCGGGATTCGTAAGTTGATGAAGTGTGGCGCACTATATGTGCAAGATAACCTATCTATTACTTTTTTGTCGTTTTTGGATTTTTTTGAAATTCTAAAAGAAAAGTATGGAGACAAATATTCAAGACAACAATGTCTTTCTAATGATTTTCCAAACTTCAAGAGAATTTTAAAAACACACAATGACAAAATTAATTCTTCGAAGAAAATAAATTTGCATCACTACTCTAATTAAAGAAACAATAAACTACTGATCATAAAACTCATTATTCTTGCTGCTATTCAAACATAAAATAAATTATGCTAAAAGAAATCCAAAAGTTGCAACAAAGTAAATCTAAATCAAATTACATCAACTTATCTTCTGATCCCTCATCATTAGTCCAGCTATGATTTTCGGAGGTAACCATAAACAACTTGAGTAACCTGATATCTAACTTGCAGAAAGTAAACTAACATCAAACTACACATTCATAATTCAATCCCTCACCATCAGTCCAGCTGTGGATTTCGGAGGCAACTGAAGATGCTATGAGCAATTTAATATATCTAACTTGCAGAAAGGAAACTAATATCAAACTACACATCCATAATTCAATCCCTCACCATCAGTCCAGCTGTGGCTTTCGGAGGCAACTGAAGATGTTATGAGCAATTTAATATATCTAACTTGCAGAAAGGAAACTAATATCAAACTACACATCCATAATTCAATCCCTCACCATCAATCCAGCTGTGGCTTTCGGAGGCAACTGAAGATGTTATGAGCAATTTAATATATCTAAATCTAACTACTGAAGCAAATGAGCAAAACTGAAATAAACAAAGCAGTACTGAAATTAAACAGAAACTAAGAAAAGAAAATTAGCAGCAGAACAATATTAATTCCATGTCATTAGTCAAAAAGTTATGCAAATTCCCGGGCTGCCTATTTATAACCTGAAACAAGAACACTGATCAGTTAACAATAACATAAAACATGAAAGACAGAAGTAAAATGGAAAGCATGAAAGATTATAAATAGAAATGAAGCATATATACCATGAAAGATGCAATGTATAAACATGTGAATGGATTATGGCACAATGAGCTTTAAAGAAATAAAACAAGAACTATACAATAATGCACAGAACCTTGGCGAGTGCAGGGGCCCTCTACACCAGCCTTGGCAACAATCTTCAAGTACGAATTACGTTTGGAAAAAGAGTCTTCTTATATTAAAATGTAGTCATAACAGAAAGGTGATATTACGGCACAGTGGCAACATAATTACATTACAGAACTATCTGAAGCTAATGGAGACTAACAGAGACTAATCTAATATGCGTATGCAAACGTGTTATTTATAACAAAGGAAATATAACTAATTCCCTGAAGTTTATGCTGATGGAGAACACGTAAACCATTACGTCCAAAGATCTAGGATCATGGCCGCGTTGGAGAGTAAATCTATGAGGAGTGGATGTTTGAATTCGGCTTATGGAGCCATGTACAGGTGTTGATTTGCCTTCCGCAATTCAGAAACGGCCATATCCATCTCCACGTGACGAGAAACAGAGTCTTGTCACCGTGGGACTCTACGGTTGACTTCCACTTGGCCACCTTTGACCGCAGCCTCCCTGGATGAATTTGCTCGAGCCAATAGGACACGATCCATGTCCACATCATTTATGACTTGCCCATGTGGCTCGTTTTTCCTGAAGACACCTGTAACATAGAGTTTCACAAAATGGCTGCGGAAAGTTGCAGCAGCTGCGGAAAGTGGCAAGATTCCGCAGCTAAATGAGAAAAATCTAAATCAAACAGCAGACACAAAAATATAGTTAAAAACCATGTTAGATGCTCTTTTGCAATTAATATACAATGATATTGACAACTTGGGAGGTTCAGGTGGATGAAAAAGGTATAGAGAAGTGTATGGAAAAGATGCAGATTTGAGACTCAACATACCCCAACTGTGAAGGTGTTGCATGTCCTCATGCAACCAAAATTTTGATAATCCTTCCTCAGTTCATATGCCTTGACACTTCAGCCAGTACATCCAAACCTCTCCTCTTCTTCCTTGGTGCTGCCAACATCCTGGGCTTCTTCATTAAGCATCTAAATTTGATATTAACCAGTGCTCTACTTAACTTCTGGCATTTCCTTTTCAATTTCTTGTTCTTCTTCTGCCATATTCCCAGATGTAGCATGGTATTATCATGAATGATTTTGTCCAATTTACGTTGTTCCTTCTGTTGGCAATATGATGCAGAGTGTTGTCCTTGATGGCAACCCACATTGATGAAGATGATGACAACTTACTTGATGAAGTTGTGCTTGATAGAATATGTTCTTAATGAAGTAAATCTGATGTATCTACAGCGAGTACAGAAGGCAGTGAAGAAAGGAATTCAGATTGTGCTAAATCTATGGTGAAAGAGTATGTCTCAAGGCATACGCGGATCTGTCTAAGGGAAGTCACGTATGCACGCGGAAAAGAACGTTCCAAGTCGCGTATGGGCTAAAGCGCTCTAAAAGTGCAAAACCAGGGGTAACCACCATGGTATTGACCCATTGTATTGGGTAATGATCCACCTAATTGACCCCGTCCGGGAATACCATCGGAAGTAATGTTGTTTTGGCTCATGGTATTGAAAAAGGGGCTCATGGTATTGAAAAAGGATAAACGTATAAATAGAGATGAAATTCATTATGCAAATCATGAGTGTGGGTGCAAGATGTCTGAGCTTGAATGAATACTTCTCTCTGAAGTAGATTTGAATGGAAAGGGTTACACTTGAATGATAAATCTGAGTGTATGATGCACCAATGATGAAGAAGGGGATCTAGATATGAAATGTGCTTGTATTTGCTAGATTTGTTTATGGAATGATTAGATCCAAGAAGAGGCGAACATCTGTCTGAAGTGAAGGGTTAAATCTATGTGAAGTATCTGTTCTGAAGAAATGCAATGACCTAAAATCTCTGAAGAACTATACGCTAGTTCGCCGAAGAGGAAGCGCGTATATACGCGGCTTCGCTGAAAGAAAAGCGCGTATGCGCAATTAAATTGGTTCTGTAATATGTACAGAAGTATACACTGGTTTTTGTGAATGGAAGCATGTATATATGCGACATCAGTGAAATGAAAGCGCGTATGCAAACTAGGGTTTGCTGAAGTCTGTGGTAAGAAATGACTGATCTATTCTGCTATATTGCTGCTATCTGTATTCTACTGTTCAGAGTTGTCTGCATCAGTTTGGTTGTATGATTGAGCTTAAATGTATGAAGAGGGTCCAGTCTGAAAATATGATGAAACGTGGCCTTCAAGTATTGTTCTATTGAAGTTGTTGGATCCAGTGTGAAAATTGATGAGACGTGGTCCGAAGGGGTGCTGAGGGTTGTAGCCTTCAGTCAGGGGGTTGTAGCTCCCTTCTAGGTGAGGCTAGTAAATGAGATCAGGGGGTCGTAGCTCCCTTTCCGAAAGGCCCAATGCTCGTCGAGGTTCGACTCCCTTCGGGAGAGGGCACGGTAAACGAGCGCGGAGGTGGGTGCCTGCGTGCTAGTAGGAGTCTGCACCAGCACATATGTTGTAAGATGTTTTCTCTATAATAAAATATTGAAGGTTGAGCAACTGCAGCGGTGGTTTTCTCCCGACTTGGGTTTCCACCTAAAAAATCCTGGTGTTCATGTGCGATGCTCTGTGTGATGGTTTATTCTGTTCTTACTGCACATGTTTACTGTTTATTGAATATCTGATGAATAAATGATGGAATGATTTAAGTGAAGAATTAATGACATAATTAGTTCTCTGTGTATATGCGAGTTTAATAAAGGGTATCCGCGTATATACGCGAGTCTTCTTCAGGAAAGTAGCGTATGGGTTTTGAAGTAAAGAAAAGTAAAAAGTTTTGAATATGCTGTAAATACTAATTCACCCCCCCCTCTCAGTATTTTTCCCAACAATTGGTATCAGAGGTTCTTTGCGGAAGCTTTATCGCTTGAAAGATCCCGTCGCAATGGGAAGTCAAGAAGGAGGTGATGTTTATAAATCCCTCTATTCAATGGAAATAATCCCGGTAATGGAAGGTACGAATAAAAAAGCGTGTACGTAAAGTCTTGGTGCGGATGTGCGCCAAATCGTGGAAAAAGAGAGCTATCGATACCCCGACGAGCATTCCTCTTTGATGCGGCTGAAAGGAAGAGTATGAAATCAATGCCGAAGCGGTAAATGTCTTGTTGGAAGCATGTACGGAATGTAATTTGCTAAAGTGATGCGACTACATTCAACAAAAGAAATATGGGACAAAATCATTAGACTATGAAGGAGATACAAAGGTAAAAAATGCAAAACTCCAAACTCTTAGAATTGAATATGAAAATTTGAAGATGCATAGTGATGAGAGTATTGCTCATTTCTTCTTACGTCTGGATGATATTGTAAATCGAATGAGAAATTTGGGTGAAACCATAACTGATACTACTTTGGTGGAAAAATTCTTAAGATCGTTGACTTCAAAATTTGACTCTAAAGTCTCAGCTATTGAAGAAAGGCAAGATCTGCAAACTCTTACTATTGTTCAATTACATGGTATTCTGACTTCTTTTGAAATGAGACAAGGAGGTCCCTCTCAAACCAGAGAAGCTTCTTTTAAGGTATCTGCAAGAAGAAAAGAAAAGGAAGTTGTCAAAGAATCCAGCTATATATCCGAAGAAGAAGAAGCGAATTTTGTGAGAAAACTCCAACTAGGTACTGGAAGGTTCAAAGGTAAGCTTCCCTTCAAATGTTTTTAGTGTGGAAAAGTTGGTCATTATGCTGCAAAATGTCCTTATAAAGAAACATCTGCTAAAGGAAAAGAAGTAGCAAGAAGGAATAAGAACCGATCTAGCTCTGAGAAAAGTTACTATACTAATGAAGACAGTGATGGGTCATCTGATAGTGAGGAAGAATGTGAAGAAGATCTTAGACTTCTCATGGCTTTTGAACAAAGAGAAGAAAAGGATACTTTTGTGGATGCTCTAGAGGACAATGATTTTCTTGAAGAAAACAATCAACTCAAAGTAAGCCTAGAAGATTATAAAATTCTCTTGGAAGAACAAAAGATAATCAGAGAGACCATTGAAAAGCAGCTTGAAGAAGCAAATAAACATATTGAAAAATTGGAATGTGAAGTGGTAAGTCAAAGAAAAGAAGTTGAGAAAGCAAAGACCTTGAATCTTAGACTTGCTAAAGGATCTGAAACTTTAGATGAGATTATCAAGGTCCAACATTCTCCTCTTATAAAGACAGGTCTTGGATATACCGGAGAATCTTCTCAAACTTCAGCACCAAACTATCTAAAAGCAGCTATAGGTGGTTTACTACATTCAGCAACTCAGCAAGGGAATAAAGGATCTCTATAGGGAAGGCAGAACCATCTCAATTCAAGGAACACTAACAGGGATAGCTTTCAAAGACGCTACACCCAACAGGTAAATTCAAATAGAAGAAAATTTCATGATAAATTTCTACTTCAATGGACAATGTTTCTCATGTCACAATTTTGGTCATAAAATTGTTCAATGTGTTGCATATAAAACCATCATGACAAGAGAAGCAAGAAAGAAAATGATTGATATTGAAACAAAGAAGAATACCTATAACAACTTTTCCCCTCTTCTAAATGAAGTTGAATGTGCTTATTGCAATAACTTTGGTCATGAAGAATTCGAATGCAGGAGCAAAGTTCAGCCAAAAGAGCATTTTCCTTCAAGCTCGAAAGTATGGAAAAAGAAGGAATTACAAGTTGAAAATTGCGGCATAGCGTTGTTTTCAGAAGGTGAAGAAAATCGATGGTACGTTGATAGTGGATGCTCAAGACACATGACAGGTGACAAAAATAAACTTCCTTTCTTATAATTCTCTAGAAAAGGAAAAGAATGTTACATTTGGAAATGATACTCATAACTGTAATTAAAGGGAAAAGGGTCGGTGTTTCTTAAAGAAAAGGTGAGGCTAGGAATTTCATGTATGTGGATGGATTGAGGCATAACCTGTTAAGTGTAAGTCAAATGTGTGATCAAGGAACATAAGTTGTTTTTAGTTCAAAAGAATGTGTGGTTCGTGATCTTGATACAGGTAAAATTATTATAAAAGGGAAAAGAAATCCAAGCAACCTATATATACTAAAGGGCTACAAAGATCAATGTTACCTGAGAAAATCTTCAGAAAATTGGCTATGGCATAGAAGAATGGGGCATCTGAGCTTCTCTCAAATTAACAAAGCAAGCAGACTTCAAGCTGTTCGTGATCTTCCCAATATTAATCCACCAGAAAGTATCATATGCAAATCTTGTCAATTCGGTAAGCAGAATAGAGTATGGTTTAATGCCAAAGAAGGATCATCAAGTAAGCCTCTTGAACTCATTCATACTGACATATTTGGACATGTGAGGAAAAAGACACCACGTTGGGAAGAATACTATATCTTATTTATTGATGATTACTCTAGAATGTGTTGGGTCGGGCTCATTAAACACAAAGATGAAGCATTTGAAAAATTTCAGAAATTCAAAGCATTAGTTGAAAATGAATTGGATCTAAAAATAAAGTGTCTTAGATCTGATCGAGGAGGAGAATATACATCAAATGAATTCCTTGAATTTTGTGAACAACATGGCATAAAAATACAATTCTCTGTAGCTAGCACTCCACAACAAAATGGCGTAGCAGAAAGAATGAATAGAACAATTCAACAAATGGCTAGAGCTATGATTGATGATTCTGGAACACCTCACACTTACTGGGGAGAATCAACGCTTACAGCAGCAAACATTCTCAACAAAGCACATGTTCGGGTAAACAATGATAAAACTCCATATGAACTCTGGTATGGTAAATCTCCCTCCGTAAAGCATTTTAGAGTTTTCGGAAGCAAATGCTTTATCAAAAATAATGAAAACTTGGCAAGTTTGAACCTAGATCAGATAAAGGAATTTTTCTTGGATACTCATCTCCAAGCAAAGCATACAAATGTTATAGTGAAAGGCTTCAAAAGATTGTTGAATGTATTGATGTTGTTATTGATGAGTCTCCTGCAGCTCCTAAAGAAGAAAAACAAACAACAAAGGAAGATGATGATGACTTATGGCCTTTTACATTTGATATAGACAGTGAATCCAATGATGAACCTGAAACTGATCTATCTGAAAAAGCTCCATCTAGATATGTTCAAAAGAATCATCCTGAATCTCAAATCTTGGGAGACAAGGAATCAGGTGTACGAACAAGGAGAACTCTTGTGGGATCTTCTAGTCATATGGCACTTCTATCCACAATTGAACCACTCAATTTCAATCAAGCTAGCAGAGATGAATGTTGGAGGCAAGCCATGGATGAAGAACTTGTTCAAATTGAAAAAAAATGACACTTGGGATTTGGTACCAAGACCTCATGATAAAAATGTCATTGGAACTAAATGGATTTTCAAGAACAAGTTAAATGAGAATGGGGATGTTGTAAGAAACAAAGCTAGACTGGTTTGCAAAGGGTATACTCAACAAGAAGGTATAGACTTTGAAGAAACTTTTTCTCCTATAGCTAGACTTGAAGCCATCAGAATGTTTCTTGCCTTTTCAAGTTATCAACAAATCAAAGTTTATCAAATGGATGTTAAATCTGCTTTTCTTAACGGTGATCTAGAAGAAGAAGTATATATAGAACAACCGGAAGGATTCATTTTGGGAAATGATGCAAATCTTGTTTGTAGACATAAAAAGGCTCTATATGGTCTCAAACAAGCTCCAAGGGCTTGGTATTATCGTCTTGACAAATATCTTCATCAACAAGGATTTTCAAAAGGGTCTGATGATAGCAACTTATACACAAAAGTTGAAAATGATAAACTATTGATTGTGGTTGTATATGTTGATGATATCATTTTTGGGAGTAACGAAGAATCTTTGAGTCAAAAATTTTCTTCTGTCATTCGGCAAGAATTTGAAATTTCTTTACTTGGGGAACTAACATTCTTTCTTGGCTTGCAAGTGCATCAAACAACAGATGGTATATTCCTATCACAAGCAAAATATCTTAAGCAAATTCTGAAGAAGTATGGCATGGAAGAATG
This sequence comes from Pinus albicaulis, assembly GCA_034641835.2. Classification (NCBI taxonomy): domain Eukaryota; kingdom Viridiplantae; phylum Streptophyta; class Pinopsida; order Pinales; family Pinaceae; genus Pinus; species Pinus albicaulis. The sequence continues at coordinate 1,146,016,590 of CM076575.1, forward strand.
CAAACCTGTAAGTACACCGATGATAACTGGATGCAATCTCAGTTCTTAGGATGATTCTCCCACGGTGAATCAACCAGAATATAGATCGATGATAGGAAGTTTACTTTATCTCACTGGGACTAGACCAGACATTATGCATGCTGTTGGGATTGTTGGACGATTCCAAGCTAATCCAAAAGAGTCTCATCTTCAGGTTGTTAAAAGAATATTCAAATATCTTCAAGGAACTCAAGACTTTGGTCTATGGTATCCAAAGAATGCTGATCTTACTCTTCATGCTTACACTGATGCAGATTGGGCTGGAAGTGTTGATAATCGGAAAAGCACTAGTGGTGGTGCATTCTACATGGGGGCCCGGTTAGTATCTTGGTTCAGCAAGAAGCAAAATTCTATTTCCTTATCTACAGCAGAAGCAGAATATGTGGCTGCCGCATCTTGTTGCACTCAACTCCTTTGGATGATGCAAACCTTACAAGATTTTCAAATCAAATGTACTCCTCCTATCCCCATTAAGTGTGACAATACAAGTGCCATCAGTATTTCAAAGAATCCTGTTATGCATTCAAAGACCAAGCACATTCCCATCAAGTATCACTTCTTACGTGAACAAGTGCTTGAGCAAACAGTGAAGTTGGAGTATGTTCCCTCCAAAGAACAAGTTGCTGATATCTTTATCAAACCTATGCCCAAGGAAGCGTTCGAGTATCTAAGACAGAAGCTGGGAGTGTTCTCTGCCAGTCAAAAGAACAAATCTGCATAAATTTAGAATATGGCAGTGGATACGCGGGTTTCATGAAACACAGTCGCGTATATACGCGAGTTCCTGCACAGAAAACCGCGTATGTCTGATTGCTGACATGTTTTTGCTTGGAGTCAGCTCTCTTCAGCACAGCTGCAATGTTGTTTGGTATCTCTGATACTGTTCGGTATATCTGGTGGTGTTCCAGTTCTCATAATTCTTTTCTCATGTTTTGATAAAGATGCCTTGATGATTTGTTGGTGAAAGTGTTCAGGATGCACAAACTAAGGGGGAGCCTTAGTCATATGGAAAGAATGCTTGGATGCACAGATTCAGGGGGAGCTTTAGCATTGCTGAGTATAATGCATTGTTGGCATTATGATGATTTTGAAATATGTTCTCCTTCTTGAGGACTTTCTGGTGTTGGTTATGAAAAGTCACATTTGTAATTTGATGAAAAGGTCTTGTTAAGACCCATGATGTAAGATTGTAATATTCAGTCTTGTAAGGACTTGTCGAATTTGTAAACCCACTTGGTTGGGTAGCTAAGTCAAATTTCATAAACCCACTTGGTTGGGTAGTTGAGTCTCATATGTAAATCCACCTGGATGGATATTTGATGTAAGTATGAGTCATTGGTGATAGGAAGTTCATAGAGTCATGTACTTCATTGAAAAATATGCTTGAAAATTCAGCATGAACTTAGGGGGAGAGTATGTTGGTTTTGGTCCACCCTTTGCTCTTGATGTCAAAGGGGGAGAGTGACATGGTGTTTGAATGGTGTCAAAAATGGAGAGAGTGACATGGTGTCATTGTATTCTTAATGTACCTATCTGTTGTGGTAACCAAACACCATTGTGGTTGCCATCAAGTCCAACGGGGGAGATTGTTGGCAATATGATGCAGAGTGTTGTCCTTTATGGCAACCCACATTGATGAAGATGATGACAACTTACTTGATGAAGTTGTGCTTGATACAGTGAGTACAGAAGGCAGTGAAGAAAGGAACTCAGATTGTGCTATGGTGAAAGAGTATGTCTCAAGGAATACACGGATCTGTCTAAGGGAAGTCGCGTATGCACGCGGAAAAGAACGTGCCAAGTCGCGTATGGGCTAAAGCGCTCTAAAAGTGAAAAACCAGGGGTAACCACCATGGTATTGACCCATTGTATTGGGTAATGATCCACCTAATTGACCCCGTCCAGGAATACCATCGGAAGTAATGTTGTTTTGGCTCATGGTATTGAAAAAGGGGCTCATGGTATTGAAAAAGGATAAACCTATATAAAGAGATGAAATTCATTATGCAAATCATGAGGGTGGGTGCAAGATGTCTGAGCTTGAATGAATACTTCTCTTTGAAGTAGATCTGAATGGAAAGGGTTACACTTGAATGATAAATCTGAATGTATGATGCACCAATGATGAAGAAGGGGATCTAGATCTGAAATATGCTTGTATTTGCTAGATCTGTTTATGGAATGATTAGATCCAAGAAGAGGCGAACATTTGTCTGAAGTGAAGGGTTAAATCTGTGTGAAGTATCTGTTCTGAAGAAATGCAATGACCTAAAATCTCTGAAGAACCATACGCTAGTTCGCCGAAGAGGAAGCGCGTATATACGCGGCTTCGCTGAAAGAAAAGCGCGTATGCGCAATTAAATTGGTTCTGTAATTTGTACAGAAGTATACGCTGGTTTGTGTGAATGGAAGCACGTATATACGCGACATCAGTGAAGTGAAAGCGCGTATGCAAACTAGGGTTTGCTGAAGTCTGTGGTAAGAAATGAAAGATCTATTCTGCTGTATTGCTGCTATCTGTATTCTACTGTTCTGAGTTGTCTGCATCAGTTTGGTTGTATGATTGAGCTTAAATGTATGAAGAGGGTCCAGTCTGAAAATATGATGAAACGTGGCCTACAAGTATTGTTCTATTGAATTTGTTGGATCCAGTGTGAAAATTGATGAAACGTGGTCTGAAGGGGTGCTGAGGGTTGTAGCCTTCAGTCAGGGGGTTGTAGCTCCCTTCCAGGTGAGGCTGGTAAACGAGATCAGGGGGTCGTAGCTCCCTTCCAGGAGAGGCTGGTAAATGAGTTAGGGGGTTGGATCTCCCTTCCAGGAGAGGCTGGTAAACGAGCGCAGGTGGGTGCCTGCGTGCTGGTAGGAGTCTGCACCAGCACATATGTTGTAAGATGTTTTCTCTATAATAAAATATTGAAGGCTGAGCAACTGCAGCGGTGGTTTTCTCCCGACTTGGGTTTCCACCTAAAAATTATGGTGTTCATGTGTGATGCTTTGTGTGATGGTTTATTCTGTTCTTACTACACATGTTTACTATTTATTGAATATCTGATGAATAAATGATGGAATGGTTAAGTGAAGAATTAATGACATAATTAGTTCTCTGTGTATACGCGAGTTTAATAAAGGGTATCCGCGTATATACGCGAGTCTTCTTCAGGAAAGTAGCGTATGGGTTTTGAAGTAAAGAAAAGTAAAATTTTTTGAATATGCGGTAAATACTGATTCACCCCCCCTCTCAGTATTTTTCCCAACACCTTCAATGTCTCATTTTCATTTTTTATGTGTCTATTTAAAAGCTCTAGCTCAAAGACTTTCTGTTTCAGTGATTGGAATAAATCTTCTTGTATTGTGTGAGGCTGAATGGACGAAATACTGGGACCTGTAGCTGCTTTTTCCAAAGATTCTATATAATCATATACTTCTTGCTGCTTGGGGTCTATATCAGGTGTCATTTTTATTGGGCTGTCCCCAAAATGCCGTGAAGGAGAGTTTTCCTCAAAATCTGGCTGAGAAGGGCTCACATCAACATCTGGCTGTGAATAGGATGGACTTTGCTCAATGTCTGACTGAGAATTAAATGAACCAGGTTCACTAACTGACTGAGAGTGAGATGGACTATGGTCAGCTGGGGATTGTTCAGATGTTTCTTCTCCCAAATCAATGAAATGGGGTCCCTTCATTTGCGTTTTCCTCAATTTCCCTTTAAGTCTGGAACTTCTTCTCACACGCTGTGGACCACTGTCCTTTTGCTTTTGTTTTCCTTTCTCTGTCTTCTTGGCCATAGATGATTGTTTTTGAAGATAAACTAATCTTTCAGATAACACTTGATGATCTTCTTCTTCGGAAGAAGGGGTTTGATGTATAGCCTCAATACTTTTTCTCTCTTTTGATGTTATTGGCTTTTTACCCTTGGTTTCTCTCTTCTTCCTCTTTGACAGTCTCTCTTCCCTATCAGTTCTTTCAATTGTAGTAGTAGGAGTATTTTGAATTTCATCATTTGTTCTTTTTCTCATACTCCTTCTTGATGTGCTACCTTCAGGAATTTCTTGAGTAGGAGTAATTTGAGTTTCATCATTTATTCTTTTTATCCTACTCCTTCTTGTTATGCTACCTTCAGGAATTTCCTGAGGTTCCTCAAAGAAATTTCTAATCAAAAATTGTTCCCATGTGTCCTTCTTCTCCTTCAACTCTTTTTCAATCAAAATTTTTACAAGACCGTGGTGATATAGATGTGGTTCTACATCCCCTAAATGTTTCTGAACAGTCACATACATCTTCTTCAAACTATTTAATAGAAAATATGGGAGATTGAGAGTTTGATTATCTAGAAAATTTATCAGCAACCTGGTATGGTACATATACATGGACCCAAAACGGCCTTCACAGGTAATGAATTTTTGAACAACTAGCAGCAATGTAGCCCATTCCTCTTTCAATGCATGAACATGAATTCCTCTTTTAAAAATAGTTATGTCCATACCTTGGTTTCGTAAGATTGTTCTCCAAGCTTCATCACTAATGCTTTTATTTTTAAACCAACGCTCACCCTCTTGAGGAAGTTTCGTGGCAGTTGCTATAGATGCCTCGTTCACTGCAAACTTAAGGTCTCCAATCTCTACTTCTAGGCCATTGAACGACCTTGCAAATGCTTTTGTCACTTCTTTATGATAACCTCTGAACTTTTGGATAAACCGCAGCCACTTTGCTTTCTTCAATATATCCCTTACTTGCGGATATCCCTCGATGAACTTAGGTCCTTCTGGTTCTACTCTTAGCAATTTACCCATTCTTCTTTCTGCTCTTCAAAAATTTGCCTGCGTGAGGGTTCAATGGAAATAGAACGGCTGAGTGCATGGAGATGAGCACAATGACTGTAGGTAGATATCAAAGAGTGGATATATAGGCTGTAGCGTAATAGAGAATGAAATGGAGTGAGATAGAACAGAGAGGGGTTTCGTGACCACGGCAGAGATACGGCTATGAGATTAACAGACCAATAGGAGGAGTATAACACATCCGACAGTGTTTTGAAATTTGGTGGCTGCAAAATAAATGTGAGCATGTTTAAACAACGGCTATGGATTTATGCGGCTATAAGAGTCCGTGGTAAAATCAACTACGTCTCATTGTCACCGGTGGAATATCGGAGTATGAGTGAAGATCGGGGGTTTAATTATGGAACCGTTTGAGAATGAATGTGGGAGGATCATATGGAGATCGTGAAAGGGTTACGGAATTTGTCAATATAATCATTGCACATAATGGATGGAGCTTATGGTTTAGAACTATATAAAAATGTGTTTTCAATGCTATTTGAAATGAATTTTACTCATACCTTGGAATCTTTGCCTTTTTCCTTGGTCTTCAATTAGTTGCTCTTCATTGGTATCTTGAATGCTCCATGTCCTTATTTTTGGTCCTCTCACCTGCATTTAATTTCATGATTATGGAAATAACATCTGGCTGTACATTCTTTTGAAAATAGAGTTGTAGCTGCGGAATCTGCTTCTGGCTGCGGAAACTAGTGTCAGCTACGGAAACAGATGTCAGCTGCGGAAACTGACACAGCTATTATTTGGATGAATGAACATGAACGAATGACAAATGACCAGATGGAAATGGTCATGAAAAAGAATTTTAATGATGAAATGGAATAAAATGAAGTGAAATGGAATGAAGTGGAGTGAAAATGAAGTGGGATGAAGTGGAATGGAATGGAGTGGATGGTCACAAAACTTGTAAAATGAAAGAGAGATTTTTTTTGGAAAATATAGAGTGTCAGGTGTTCTTGATTTTCACCCTATATTTTCTGTATAAGACTGCCAATCAGTGATTAGTTTTCAGGCTTATACAATTTTTTATTTTTTTTAATTGAAAAGAAAAAAAGCTAGGCTAGTGGAGAAGAAGAATTCTTCTGTACCAGCCTGATTGCAGAATTCTCTTGAAACAATTTGAAAAAATCCTCTTTTGAGAGTGGCTTATGATAAACATTCAATCTGTGGCCATTCACAATAAGAGGAGTTTGAAACTCATCAATGGTCTTGATTCTTACAACTCCATTGCTAAAGATCTTGTCAATCTCATATGGCCCAAGCCAATGAGTCTGAAATTTTCCTTGAAAATATTTAAACTTGGAATCAAATAACAATGCCCAATCTCCTTCTTGAAACCTCTTCTCTTTGATGTACTTGTCATGCCATTTAGCTCTTTGATATTGAACTAGATTAGTTCTTAGAATTGCCTCTTGTCTGATCTCATCTAGCTCATTCAACTGCTCCATTATATGCTTTTGGGCTTCTGATAAGTCCATCCCCAACTGAACTGCTATCTTGAAGGTCTTGACTTGGAACTCAATGGGGAGCAAGACTTCTTTCCCATAAACAAGTTCATAGGGAGAATGTCCTGTTGTATTTCTCCATGTAGTTCTGTAGGCCCACAAGGCTTCAGGAAGCCTTTCTACCCAATCTCTTCTATGTAGATGAACATTTTTGGTGATGATACTTTCAAGAACTTTGTTTGTGGACTCCACTTGACCATTTGCTTGCGGATGGTAAGGAGTAGATCTTCTGTGCTTGATTTTGTATTCTTCCATCAATTTCTCCACCAAGTTGGATGTGAATTGGCTTCCTTGATCTGTCACAATTTCTCTTGGAACACCAAAGTGAGTAAAAATATCCTCATAAAGAAAATGAAAAACTGAATTTTCAGTAGTAGATACTAAAGCTTTGGCTTCTAACCATTTAGTAACATAATCATTGCAAACCAATATATACTTGTTTTGCTTAGATGGTGGATTAATAGGTCCAATGAAATCTAAAGCCCATTTTTCAAAGGGTTCAATGAGTACCTGTGTTTGCAATGGCATTTCATTTGAAAGGGTAGGTTTCCTTACTCTTTGGCAGCTATCACACCTTTTGACATATTGTTTTGCATCTTTGAAGAGGGAAGGCCAATAATATCCCAAGGAAAGGATTTTATAGGCCGTCCTTTTGTCCGCAAAGTGTCCGCCGCATGGTTCATCATGACATGCCTTAAGAATATCGGGCATTTCATCTTCCCTGACACATCTTCTGATCACAAGATCTGGCCCTATTTTAAACAATTCGTTAGAAATCCATGAATATTTTGAACTCTCCTGAATAATTTTTCGTTTTTCACTTGGAAATAAATGTGAAGGTAGTTTCCCTGTAACCAAATAGTTAGCAATATCTGCATACCAAGGAGTCTTAATAGTTACTGCAAACAAGTATTCATCAAGAAACTTATCCTCTATAGGAGAATCTTCTTTAGTATTATGAATCCTAGACAAGAAATCAGCTACTGTATTCTGTTTTCCTGGTCTATCTAACACAGTAATATTGAATTCTTGCAAAAGTGAGAGCCATCTTGTCACTCTGCCATTAGTAACAGTTTTATTCATTAAATATCTAATTGCAGAATGGTCAGTATGAATAAAATTTTCATAGCCTGTTATGTAATGTCTAAACTTATTAATTGCATGAACAACAGCTAAAAACTCTTTTTCAGTCACAGTATAATTCAACTCTGTGGGAGTCAAATTTTTACTGGTATAATAAATGGCATAAGAAACTAAATCTTTTTGACCCAACATAGCTCCTAGAGCTGTATCTGAAGCATCCATAGAAATATGGAAAGGGAGTTTCCAATTTGGTCCTCTCAAGATAGGTGCTTTAGATATTCTTGTTTTCAAAGTTTCAAAGGCTGATTGACAATCAGGATCCCATTTAAATTCACAGTCTTTTGTAAGCAATTTGAAGAGTGGAGATGCAATTTTAGTGAATTTTTCTATAAATCTTCTATAGTAACCAGTAAATCCTAGAAAACTTCTAACATCTCTTTGACAATTTGGAATAGGCAACTTGGAGATGACTTCAACTTTTGATCTATCAGCCTTAATCCCATCTCCTGAAATATGATGTCCTAAAACAATCCCTTCAGTAAACATCATAAAGCATTTTTCATGGCTTAATGAAAGGTTTGTTTCTTTACATCTTATGAGAACTTTTTCAAAATTTTCTAATGCCTCTTCAAATGAATTACCATAAACTGTAAAATCATCCATATAAACCTCTACACAATCATGGATTAGATCAGAAAAAATTCCTAGTACTGCTCTTTGGAATGTTACGGGTGCATTACATAACCCAAAAGGAAGCACTCGATAGGCAAAAGTCCCCCATGGACAGGTAAATGTGGTCTTATCTTGATCTTCAGGTGCTACCTGAATTTGATTATAGCCACTAAAACCATCCAAAAATGAAAAGTACTTTTTACATGCTAATGTGTCTAATACCTGATCGATAAAAGGCAAAGGAAAGTGATCCTTCAAAGTTGCTTTGTTCAATTCCCTATAATCAATGCATACCCTCCATTTACCATTCTTTTTAGGTACTATAACCAAAGGAGAAACCCATCGGCTATCTGAAATTGGATAAATGAAGTTTACATTGAGTAATTTTTTGAGCTCTTCTTTCACTATCTCCCTAAGATTTGGATTCATCCTTCTTTGAGGTTGTCTGATTGGTCTACTGTTTTCCTCAATATAGATATGATGGATGCAAGTCTTAGGATCAATACCTTTCATGTCGGTATACTCCCATGCAAATGCAGTAGAATGTTTTTGCAAGATTTTGGTTAGTTATTCTTGTTGTGACTTTTCCAAATGTTTGTTGATATTCAATGTTTTTCCTGGAAAAATCTCAATAGTAGAACTACCAAAATCTTCCATAGAGTAAAGAGACATTTGTCTTGATGATAAATATTCTATGTCAGATTCCAACTGAAATTGTGTGGGGTCATATTCTGAAGATGCCTCAAAATTTTCTAATGTGTTCAAAATTTGACTATCCTCACTGATTTCAGAAATGGTAAAGATAGGTTGTATAGTGCCCTCATCATCAACCCATTCATTGTCTCCTACTTCTGTGATTGCTTTTGCTGGAGGATACAAATTGAATTTCTTTGTCGAATTACCATTAGAGATGTACATGTCCCCAGATCTACAACTAATAAAAGCATCAGCTGTGGCTAGCCAAGGTCTTCCTAAGATAAGTGGGTGCCCTCCTAGATTACTTTTGGGAGTCAAAATCATAAAATCTACTGGATATTCCCAAGAATCTAAGGAGACTGAAATATCTTCTAATACACCATATGGTTTAATAATTGATCGATTTGCAAGTTGCAGTAGAGTAGGTGTAAAAAGAAGGTTAGGAAGTTTTAGCTGGTCCATAGTCTGTCTACTCATAATGTTGATAGCAGCCCCTAAGTCAATCAATGTGTTTGGAATTTCTATCCGATTTATATGTGTCTTGACAATTGGACTTCCTGGATCTACATACTTCTACATGGTAATTTTTCCCATCATAATATCTGCAATCTTTCCTACCAGGTGGATTCTTCTTGTGTCTTTTGGTTTCCTTCCTGGTCTTTTGAAACTCAACTCCTTTATGGTTTTTGCTAGAATAGGAATCTCTCGAATGGCTTGTAACAAGGGAATCTTGATACAAACATTCTTTAATTCATCTAGAAAATCATAGTTAGGCAACAAGATTTGTTTTTCCACCCCCTTGTCAATTTGTAGTCTTTCAGGAAAAGGAGGTGTAGATAAAGATGCGGGTTTCTCAACTATAGGAGTTGTGGGGGTTAACTTTTCTTTTTCTTTTTGAATGCTTGAATTTTGAAGAGATTCTTCCTCAGAACCCTTATTGACTTAAAGAGAATCCTCCTCAAAGGTATCTTGCTCTTGAATATCTATAGAAGGTTTTTCTAAAACTCTACCAGATCTGAGTTGTACATCATTGAGAGGAACAATCACATAGGTAGGAAATTGTTGTCCTTCTACCATGTAAGTGTTCTGAGGATTTTTATTATTAGGATTTGGCAATGGCTGAGCTGGAAGTTGATTTGTCTTTTGTTGGTATGGGAGCATAAGTTGAGGATTTGAATTTTGTTGAGAAGGTTGTTGTTGTGGAAATGGTAATGAAAGTTGTAGATTTGGGTTTGGAAGTTGTGGAGCTTGTTGATTTTGAAAAGATGGAGGATATTGATAAAATTGAGCAAATATCCCATAAGGATTTTGCATACCTTGTACCCATGACTGATATGGATTTTGAGGTTGGGGCCAAGGTTGTTGCCAAGGATTCCAATTTGGTGGGGGTTGAAAATTCATAGGGTTGTTAAACCCTTGAGTTTTTTGCCCCTGCCAAGGTCTTATTGCAACAAAACAGAGAGATTCTACTGAATTTGGATCTTCTTGAAAGACAGCTTTGAGTCCAGGAATTGAAGGACAATCCTTGGTCTCATGATTCTCTGAGAAAATCATACATGTTTCTACAACTTTTGCATCCAAGGGACATTCCATTAAAGCATGTTTCTTCCTACATTTCGGACAAAAGATGGCTAAAGCATCTGTTTCTGCTTTCTGCTTGTTTTGGATTTTAAGGGTGTCTAGTTGTTCACTAAGGCTCTCTAAGATATCAGTTTTGAATTCATCAAGCATATTACCAATCTCTGCCCTACTTACTGATCCAGTTGCAGATTTGTTAGCCCTAATAAGAGAAGGATCCCTAGGCCCTTTTCCTGTTTTAGATTTTCCTCTTGAGAGATGGACACATAGTTTTGTTATATCACGAAGTGGAATATGAGAAATGTCTCCTTTCCCCATCATGTTTAAAATATCTATCCATTCATCTCTAATGGCTTTTAATATGAGGGCTTTCAAGGTTTCATCATCTAAGTTGCTCATATTTGCTCTTTTCAAGTTGTATTGAAATCTTTCAAGTAAATCTTCCAAGTTTTCATCTTCTTTTTGCATCATTTTGAATACCTCATCCTTGTGATTGGTGGGCATACAATAGTCCAAGTATCTATCCAAAAATGTTTGTTTCATATCATTCCAAGTCCTAATAGATTGGGTGGCTAATCCCATGAACCATTTCAAAGAAGCTCCCTTCAATGTTGAAGGAAACAGTTTGAGTTTTTGAGAGTCTTCCATATAGTCATAAGTTCGGCACACGACTTCAAACTCAAACAGAAATGTTTCAGGATCCTCACTTCGCAATCCATAAAATTTAGGGAGGACAGATGGTGAGATATTTTTCATCAATTGTATGAGTTTCCTCATCAACTATAGGGAAACCAAACAAGTTGTCTCCTTCCTTATTTCTTTCATTATTTCCTTCACCATTGTTGTCTCCATTGTTTCCTCCTCTTCTACCTCTACCTCCAAATCCATCTATTATTTCCTCTGCCATGATAGCTTCTTTAGATTCGTTAAAGTCCTCTGGTTCTTCTATCAAGGGAGGATGAGAGAGAGTCTCTTCCTTTTCTAAATGAGATTTAGTAGGTGGTATAGGAGAATCCTCTAATTCAGATGTTCCTTGTATTCCAAAAATATTAAGGCTAGCGGTAGATGGTGGTGATTCTTGTCTATGCCTAGAAGAAGATGGATTTGTGAAAATCAAACTCTTGGCTTTGGCTATAAACCTTCTCCTAGAATCTCTTGCTCTATGCATGTCGTTTTTTACTTTTTTATTTTTTTTTAAAGTTGGGCTAATAATCCTCTTTCTGATCTTCCAAGTCACACTAGGTGCAAGAATAGAGCATACTTAAGAAATTACTGAACCAATAACTCTCTTTTCTGATCCTCTAGATCACACTAGGTGCAAGAGGAGAGCATACTTCAAGAAGTTATCAAGTTTTCCCTTCTTTTATTATTTTGTTTTTTTTTTTAAGAAATTGGCTACCTAGTTACACTTCCCCGACAACGGCGCCAAAATGTTTGGTCAATTTAGTGTGTCCTAAATTGTTGCATTTAATTTGTCAATCCGGGATTCGTAAGCTGACGAAGTGTGGCGCACTATATGTGCAAGATAACCTATCTCTTACTTTTTGGTCGTTTTTGGATTTTTTTATGAAATTCTAAAATACAAGTATGGAGACAAATATTCAAGACAACAATGTCTTTCTAATGATTTTCCAAACTTCAAAAGAATTTTAAAAACACACAATGACAAAATTAATTCTTCAAAGAAAATGAAATTGCATCACTACTCTAATCAAACAAACAATGAACTACTGATCATGAAACTCATTATTCTTGCTGCTGTTCAAACACAAAAGAAACTATGCTGAAAGAAATCCAAAAGTTGCAACAAAGTAAATCTAAATCAAATTACATCAACTTATCTTCTGATCCCTCATCATTAGTCCAGGTATGATTTTCGGAGGTAACCATAAACAACTTGAGTAACCTGATATCTAACTTGCAGAAAGTAAACTAATATCAAACTACACATTCATAATTCAATCCCTCACCATCAGTCCAGCTGTGGCTTTCAGAGGCAACTGAAGATGCTATGAGAAATTTAATATATCTAATTTGCAGAAAGGAAACTAATATCAAACTACACATCCATAATTCAATCCCTCACCATCAGTCCAGCTGTGGCTTTCGGAGGCAACTGAAGATGTTATGAGCAATTTAATATATCTAACTTGCGGAAAGGAAACTAATATCAAACTACACATTTCATAATACAATCCCTCACCATCAGTCCAGCTGTGGCTTTCGGAGGCAACTGAAGATGTTATGAGCAGTTTAATATATCTAAATTTAACTACTGAAGCAAATGAGAAAAACTGAGTTAAACAAGGCAGTACTGAAATTAAACAGAAACTAAGAAAAACAAATTAGCAGCAGAACAATGTTAATTCCATGTCATTAGTCAAAAAGTTATGCAAATGCCCGGGCTGCCTATCTATAACCTGAAACACGAACACTGATCAGTTTAACAATAACATAAAACATGAAAGACAGAAGTAAAATGGAAAGCATGCAAGATTATAAACATAAATGAAGCATATATACCATGAAAGATGCAATGTATAAACATGTGAATGGATTATGGCACAATGAGCTTTAAAGAAATAAAACAAGAACTATACAATAATGCACAGAACCTTGGCGAGTGGAGGGGCCCTCTACACCAGCCTTGGCAACAATCTTCAAGTACGAATTACGTTTGGAAACAGAGTCTTATTATATATTAAAATGCAGTCATAACAGCAAGGTGATATTACGGCACAGTGGCAACGTAATTACATTACAGAGCAGACTAATAAAAAATAACAGAGACTAATCTAATATGCGTATGCAAACGCGTTATTTATAACAAAGGAAATATAACTAATTCCCTGAAGTTTATGCTGATGGAGAACACGTAAACCATTACGTCCAAAGATCTAGGATCATGGTCGCGTTGGAGAGTAAATCTATGAGGAGTGGATGTTTGAATTTGGCTATGGAGCCATGTACAGATGTTGATTTGTCTTCCGCAATTCATAAACGGCCATATAAATCTCCACGTGACGAGAAACAAAGTCCTGTCACCGTGGGACTCTATGGTTGACTTCCACTTGGCCACCTTTGACTGTAGCCTCCTTAGATGAATTTTCTCGAGCCAATAGGACACGATCCATGTCCACATCTTTTCTGACTTGCCCATGTGGCTCATTTTACCTGAGGACACCTGTAACATAGAGTTTCACAAAATGGTTGCGGAAAGTTGCAGCAGCTGCGGAAAGTGGCAAGATTCTGCAGCTAAATGAGAGAAATCTAAATCAAACAGCAGACAGAAAAATATAATTAAAAACCATTTTAGATGCTCTTTTTCAATTAATATACAATGATATTGACAACTTGGAAGGTTCAGGTGGATGAAAAAGGTCTAGGAAGATGTATGGAAAAGATGCAGATTTGAGACTCAACACCTGCATCACTATAGATGCCCACTCTTCAAAAATATTGTGGTTACAAGGGAAATTTAAGGGGTCATTGGCCTATTGAAGGAAGGTATAGGGAAGCCCAACAATAGGATAAAAACCCTACTGATAGTTGCAACAGTCTTCCCTGGCATCTCCCATGAGTTTCTTGAAACCTCTCAAACCCATAAAACAGAATTGATAAGCAACCCCCTGGCACAACTATATATTAATATGAATTATGTATATTAATATTAATTATATATATTAACATTAATTATGGCAGTAAGCAACCCCCTGGCACAACTGGTACATGAAGCTCTTAATAATAATGGGAGGCATTTTTGTGTGGCTTTGGTGATAACCATAAATGTAATTCTTAAGATCAGAGTCCATGTATTCAAAAGATAAGTAAATAAGGGGTTTCCCATTCTTGTTCTCTGTGTGTTCTACATCCAACACCCTGAAAATGTGGATGTCTTGAGAAAGCATCTGTAGAAGGGAAATATCATGGAGAGCGGTGGTAGGAATACCCTCATCGTCGCTCTCCAGCCTTGTTTTCTTAAGGGAGACCAATTGACCTATGTTCTTATCCTTGGCCTTGTACACCTTCCCATAGGTTCCTTCTCCCACCTTCTCCAACTTCTCATAAGCATCCATTGTTTCAGCATGCAGAGTAAAGTAGCAAATAAAAAGACTCGCAGAGTAGAGGATTCTCTAGTTCCCTTCGCATTTACCCATGCATTGTGACATTGTTCCGAAGATACTGGTTCTTTTTGAATTTAACATTCATGGTTACCAAACCCAAGACACTCAATAAGAATCACACAATACCTAACTTCTGTGATGAACTTTGTATCTAGAGCCCAATTCCAGTAAATTGGTGACCCACGCATTTCGGTATATGACTATGTTTGCTGTATCTTATATGTATTAAAGTTTCATTGTAGGAGATTCAATTGCCAAAACCCTTTCAAGCATTGGTTACAGGAAAAAGCATCCATTGCATAGCTATAAATTATAGACATTTGGGAGATTTTATAATATGGAGCCAAAACATACCAGAAATCATTTATTAAAACATATCAAGACTTGTATTGCAAATAAAGAAACTAGAAAATATAAATTATCTATTAATTAATAAATGCACTAATTTCCCACATTAAGTTCTGAAATATAATATCGACAATCGTGATCATCAGCTATTTCTTTCTTATCTTTCATTTCCACAGAATGCATTCATTATGTCTAAACTAAAATAGAATCAATGCATGGCACATAAAGAAAAGGATGATCGTGCATCCAAAATTTGAAACTCCAATCCTCTCAAATGAATTTTCCCATGAAAGTTGGGAAATTTTTCACCCTTTGACAAACAAACGTGAACCTGTGTACCAATTACCAGCGTAATATGATTAGAAAAGAAACTTCTTGTTATGATCTTACATTCCAATGAAATTTCTGTAAGAAAAAATAAGGGTAAAGTAAACTAAACACATGTCCCTAAATTTATAAAACCCTTCAATAAAATGAACGAAGAATGCATTGTTGGAAATTTAGAGAGTATTAGGTATCCCTTATTATCGTTATCCATATTATTTTCGTTTATTTGTAACAAATTTCAAAAATTTAATATTTACATAGAATTACAAATCTGTTAGAACCTAGAATTACAAGTCTATTACAAGTCTGTTTCACGTGTTTGCTTGTTTACAAATTACTCTGTTATTCTAATTGCTACTCACTGATGCTTCTCTTGGCTTGCAGTGCCTATATTTTTTGTGCAATTAGAATAAAAATCAATTGGATTACTTTTTCTTTCACCTAGATCATGGGATTGATATCAGAGGGAGGCTCCAATTGAAGTAGAAGGATGAGGAGGCATTGGAGAAGGCGTGAAGGATGAACATATATCTTTGTTTTTAATTTTACTATTATTTTATCCTCATCAAAGAATCCACTACAAAAAATAAATAACTCATGATGATCCCTTTCTCAGATCAACGAAGAAATTGAGGACTTACTTATGCTCCTTTCGAACATCCTTAGACTGTGTTTGGAGACTTGTTAGGGCATCAAACCTAAAGTTTGTTCATACGACCTAATCTGAAATAGAAATTCTTATCTTTGTGACATCAGTAACATATCAAAATGAGTCTTGTGACTTGCGAAGGCCATGAGCCCTCCTTTAAAACTGACAGTTATGAACATCACTCAATCCTCTAGGATAGTGAACCTTGGGTAGAAAAGTTCTTTGAGTTGTGGCTTAGTAAACAAGGATTTGTTTGGAGTGTTTGTAATATTTTGAAAGAAATTTTAATGCATTCAACTTCGACCATTCATAGGGTATACTTATGATCATAATTCAAGCACAAAACACCTTATCTCATTAACAGATGTGTAGTCCCTTAAAGCTCCATGTATACAATTATGGTGTAAACATTGACAACAATTTAACAGTGACACTTTGAGGTGTGACCTCACTTAACAAAATTAAATTTGGAAACACTTAACAACATTATTCTACCTATAACAATATGTCCTCTTATTAACATTGATATGGAAACAACATTGATGTTTGATAGTAACTGAGCCTCAAAGATATATTAATGATCATTTTAAAGTACATTGGATTTGATCTGAGTTCAACTAACTAGGAAACCTTAGGCAACAGGTAACTCTGCTCATGGTTGCAGAGATTAGGTGGTTCAAGTCACCAACTGCATGGACACATAGATCAATATAATGTTAGTTATGGGTTTTTTCCCCAAAATAATCACTCCCATGTATCCATCATGAATGCATTGAAAATAAACAAAAGAAAACCTTAAAGTAGGTCATTTTTCCAAAAAAAAATTCAACAACTCAGATATCATGTCCCACATGATTCAAGATAAAATTCAAAAATAAATACAAACAAAATCCCATGAATCTGACATTGATATTTAGTGTTTCTTGCGATTTGGATCCCTTCCTATTTCAAGAGCAGCGCCGACAGGGGAGGCAATAGCTATCAGCTGAATCCCTTTTCTCACCGAGAGAATGTCACCAGCTTCTTTAGCAATAACACAACCCAATAATCCATTGATTCACCAGTGTTAGAGACCCTCACCAACATCTCGTATAGCATCTAAGCTCTTAGTTCCATAAAATGAAGCATCCAGTAGTTTATGATGCCAGTAATTCATAACCCATTGACCCAGCAAAGGTAGCTTTTTCATTTGGAGTTTCACCAACACTCAGATACATATCGCATTCAGTTAACCAACAAGCAGCATACATAATGCTCATTTTCAGGGTAAATCACATCAACCATAATATCTTCATTCAAAAACTTCTCACGTCAATAATTTTTCACAGACGAAGAAAAATCACAAGGCAGAAAATTTTATAAGATACATTTGACATATTAACTGAAAATCTAATTGGTGATAGAAATATGAAATATAGGTAATATAAAACCCACACAACAAAAACCCTATACACAACAAAAACCCACATCATTTTAGCAAATGAAACCCTACATTTCAAAAACACAAGGTCAAGGATTCGAATCTAAAAAAGACACATACCTTGCAGGAAATCATAGTTATCAGCCTCCTTCCTAATGACATCAAGCACATAATCAATGAGCTCGGCTCCTTCCATGTAATTCCCCTTGGCCCAGTTGTTTCCAGCCCCGGATTGGCCAAAAATGAAGTTATTAGGTCTGAAGACCTGTCCATAAGGCCCGGTCCTCACACTGTCCATGATGCCAGGCTCCAGATCCATGAGCACGGTTCTGGGCACAAATCTCCCACAACTCGCCTCATTGTAGTAAACATGAACCCTTTCAAGCTATAGATTTGAAGTGCCCTTATATCTCCTAGTAGGATCGATCCCGTGTTCTTCATAGACCACTTCCTAGAACTTGGAGCTGATCTGGTTGCCACATTGGCCCCCCTGAATGTGAAGGATCTCTCTCATTTTTGCTATCGACCCAACTCAGATTTGGATCAGATCCTACCTCCTTCCCTAGACAAACCATGTAACTCAGATTTGGATCAGATCCTCCCTCCTTCCCTAGACAAACCATGCAACCAGAGGGAAATGAACGAAGGAAATTAAAACTTTTGATATTTGAAATTTTTTGACATTTTGAAATGAAACGCGTATGTTTTTTTTAAGGCCACTCAAATTAATTTAAAAATAAATATTTTTGAATAATTATAATCATTTTTAAATAATTAAAATAATTACTAAATAATTAAATGTTTCTTTATTTTGATTGTTTAAAAATATTTACAATTAAAAAAATAAAACATATCTTTTTGAGAAGAAATTAAAGTTATATGAGAATGGATTGATTTTTTCATATAGTAATCCTTCCACCCTACTAAATCATCATGATTTATTAAAAGGAGTTTTAAACTTTACAATATTAAATTATGTTGTATTTTAAAAATTTGGAGTTTTAATATCTTTTTTTTATATATATTTTTTCTTTATAATTTATGTATTATTTTTTCGTTATTTCTAAGTATTACTTTAAAAGTGAAATTTACATTTTTTTCTTTAATGATTGTGTTACATAGTA
The DNA here is from genome assembly GCA_034641835.2 of Pinus albicaulis. Lineage (NCBI taxonomy): Eukaryota > Viridiplantae > Streptophyta > Pinopsida > Pinales > Pinaceae > Pinus > Pinus albicaulis. Next base: position 1,146,034,990 of record CM076575.1, read on the forward strand.
TTTTGTCACCGTTGCTGCAATCCCTCATCTTGCACATTAGAGGACTATTCCCGTGACTTGTGAACAGTAACATGTCCTGAAAACACCTTCATAACATCCTCCTGCCCAAGGATAAACATTTTCTTGAAGAAAAATTCCTCTGAAAAACCTTAAAAACAGGTGTTTTAGCCTTGGCGCGACTAGTCAGTTCATCCCTCGCACCAATGGGGGAAATCCACACTATAGGGCACGCCAATTGGTGCACTGTCCCTGTGTCTCACTTGCGCCAAACACATTAAGGAGTGTTTTTTAAAAATAAATGGCGAAAGTTTGGTTCTGTTAGCCACCTATAGATTTTTGTCAAGCAAACAGGTGGCTAAATATTTTTATGAGCCTTCAAGAGATACATTTCCTCTGAAAATATTTCATTCTTTAAGCCCCTGTGTGCCCTTTTCCTTTGATAATATCTTCACTGTTGTTTCCATCAAGAAATCCTCGCTGTCTGTGAAACAATTATGCTCATAAAGCCTAATTCTGCTCCCTTTATCCCTGCAAAATTCCCCATTTTGACCCCTTTTTCCCTTCTCAAAATTTCCCCTTTAACCCCCAAAATCCCTCCATAAGTCTTCTAAACCATCTAATTCCCCTTTGTAAACCATGTGAAATCCCTTCATTTGGTGGAAAAACCCTCTTTCCCCTTACCGGAACCCTTCTCTAAGCCTTAAAAACCCTCTTTTTGGCTTAAAAGACACTTATTTTTCATTACAGGCTTTAGCCACTTACGGTTAAGCCGCTAACCACTTCCCTTCCATGAAACCCAATGCCAAGACCAGGCACTAAGCCCTTGAACACTTATTGCATCGGAAGGTTTGTCAGGACGCTTTTTCCTTTGTTAATATAAAAGTTTCGATGCAAGAAGTTTTTTGTTCTATGGAACGTGGGTACAATATCCACCATTGATCTATACAAGATCTAACGGTCTGCACCAAAATCATCGCGCCCCGCATCATTCCTTTGTTACCCTCCAATGGCCATCTCCACCGTTGATTCCCCTTTAAATCCAACGACCATCGCACCACCACCCTGATCACCAATCAAAAATTTTAAAATATGCCACTTTCCGTCTCCCCGATTGGCCGATCCTTGATTAGATCCTCGCCACTGAATCCACAAGAACCAACAGCCAGGATTTGACCTCACTCTGCCTCGTATTCCCCGATTGGCCATTCTCGATCCAATCGCGACCATTGATCTTCCGTCGATCCGATGGTCCACTCTCAATCGCTACATGAACCCATCGGATTTTTGGCCCCTGCATCCTTCGATTGCGATTGAATCTCAGTCATCCATCTCATTCAATCCAATGGCCAGGAACACTCCCACCCATTAACCTGCTCCTCTGCCTTCGATTTCCCGCTTTTGATCTCATCCGTTCATTTTGCTGATCGGACGGCCCACGTTCAAACTGCCTTTGACTTGTCCCCACCTTACCAACCATGCAACTGTCCACATCGCGCTCCATCCATCATTGTTAGATCTCACAGTCCCATATACAACGGTCAGCATACATATCATGTTTTTTTCTTCGTCCGAATTTTAACAGTTTTAAATCACGTGATATCGGTGGTTTTATTTTGCCACGTGTCAAGCGGTGAGCTGTATCGCGTGATTTTGGGAAAAATTTAAAACCACTCCATTTCAACATGAAAATAGTTGTTTCCCCTGGAAAACCACTTCCCCTCTTCCGCCTTTGAAAATTCCTCCACGCAATCCCGACCGTTGATCTATACAGATCAACGACCCTCATTCTATCGCGCATTACATTCATATCTCTTTCATCGGGTTACCATAGAACTTCGTCGAGACATCTCATCCATTGATCTCCTCCTGAGATCTAACGGTCCATATTCCATCGCCCTCCGCCCATGCCAGTCCCACCATTCACACCCGATTTCATTCATTTTATGCATTTTTATTTGTAATCCGCCCAAAGGTAAAATTTTAGTGTTTACGCTCAAGGTTTATTTGTATTTCCTAACCTTCTTAAGGCAATCGTCCTAGCAAATCACAACCATCAATCATCATTAGTCCATCTAATCTAAGGCCTAGTACCATTTCTTCACCAGACCACCATCAGACTAGCTTTTCACGATTTCACAACATTTTTTAGTTTTTTTCCACTACATCCATCTCTACTGCACTACCATTCTCACAGTCTTCCACAACATCCATCCTCCCTCCCGCATGGATTTTTTAACATTGTTTGTGTCTTTGTGCAAGGTTACAGATAGTGAAAGCTGTTCTTTTCTACATAGTCACTGTTAGTGACATAGTAGCGTCGATGAAGTGTTATCTAAGCCAGATATTGCAGGAAGACTCCTGAGAGGGTTTTAAACACATATTTTATCCAAATTAGGTGTATTAACTCCATTTAAAACCCCCAAAACCATAAGCCCTGCAAATTCACAGACAGAGACAGTCAATGAAGTGGAAAATAGTATCAGTAATGGATTATAGAGTTTTAAGCATGTAATTGAAGACTTTAAGCTTTAATTCAATGATTAAAGGATGAATGTACCATATTGAATGTGATTAACATAGAAGGCCTAATGAGGCCTAAAGTACAGAAAACAATATTATCAGTGTCTCACATTAGCAGAAGGTTATTTCCCATGAAAGGACAAGTCCCATGTTGTTTTTTTATTCTACATCGAGTCCCTGAGAAGATCTCCACTCTGATAGAGAGTCCTAATGTTACCAAAGCATTTTTTATGCAGTATGGCAGACCTAAAGCCATTTATTTGCCTTTTTTCTTATCACCAGAGTGCTACAGAGTACTATATATGAAAATTACATCAAATAACATACCTGAAGTTAATACCAGCCTGTCGAAGACCACTCTTTCATCCAAAGAGTACTGAAGATCAACGCATAGATATTAAGATAGAATGGGCCTCAAGCCCTCTTCTTCTACCTCTGTTTTGTAGAAATTTGAATAATAGCTGAATTATTCACCGATATTATCCTGATTACACACTATTTAAGCTTCATGCATAATACATAACCTCTTCTACAATTGATCATCAATTTGCGGAAATAGAAGCAGTCGCATGCGCACATTAAAACATAATAAAGCACACATATAACACATTATGTAATGGGGAGAGCTTACAACTAAAAACCCCCAACTATCTGTATATTATAATGATAGAGAACATGTAACAATACATAGCACAAAGCTCCTCACAGCTCTCATCACTATCTCACATGCTACACACAAACTAGCTTAGATATGAACAAGTCACAAGTTCAAATCTCTTAGCTGTCTCCTTTCATATCCTCTTGCGCAACGAAAAATATATAATATTGAATGAGATCAAATTGAATCCCCATGACATCTTTTTTTAATCCTCATTGGCAATCTCAATCAATGTGTGTGCAAATCTCATGCATAGCTATAGTCACAACTGATAGTAAACTCACCCTTTCACCCACCTCTAACACTGGTCTCCACTGAACTGTCCATGCATTGCAGTTAACTGATGTATTATTTAGTTGATTTATGAGTTAATAATTAGTGAATTAATTAATAATTAATTCACACCACTCATCACTAGTGTATTTATCAGTTAGACTAATTACAACTAGTTCAACTAAGTTAAATCGAACACAACTCCACCAAACTCTGCCACATGAGTTCTAACTGAAGTCAACCATGCAATAGCTCAACTAACCCTTAAGAAAATCATATTTCCTTCTATCAACTGCATGTGCCACATCCAAGCATCAAACTGAAGTGCTCCAAGAGGATAAGATAATGTTTATAGTCCAAATATTATTAAGGGCTAATAATATTTGACTGATCTATTTTTAGACTGGCAGTTTAAAAATAGACTTTGCCCAATGTCTAAAAATGGAGGTCCATATATTTTTGCCAACTTTACCAATCATCCATAAATAGCATCCTGCAACTCATAGACCATGATCCATATGTCTAAAAATAGACTTTGCGCCAAAAATATCCTGCGGGCCCACTTAGTGAAGGCAACTTCTCTTCACTAAGCTCCATCATCTTGTTGCATTTTCAACACTCCCTCTAAACAAGATATGGATTATCTAAAACCCCTATCCTGCCTTTGTGGTATTCAAATTTTCTCCTGGTGAGCACCTTCGTCAAGATATCAACATCTTGATCCTCCGTGGGAATGTATGAAAGTAACATGATTCTCTGATGCACACAATCTCTGATATGATGGTACCTGATGTCGATGTGTTTGGATCTATCATGAAATACTAGATTAGCCGAGATTTTAATGCAACTCTTTTGGTTATCCCAAATAAATCGCGGTAGGCTCAAGTGTGACCGAACAACCGACCGAGGATCTGCTTCCTCATCCATAGCCTACTTACGGCCAAACGCTGCCATATATAGGCCTCGCGCGGGCGAGTGCCACGGATCTCTGCTTCCTGCTGTACCAAGAAACTGTTGTCGACCCGATACTGAAGATCCCTCCAGATGTGCTCTTTCTGTCCGTTGGGCTCCCTTCCCAATTTGCATCCATGAAGCCACATAGCTTCACCTCATCCTCCTGTCTGTACCACAATCCATATCCCGATGTGCCTCTAAGATAACGCAATACATTCTTTCCTGCCTTCCAGAAGAGCTTGGTAGGCTTAACCATAGCTTGTGAAAGCTAGTTAACAGCATAGCATATATCGAGTCGTGTATTGACCAGATACATAAGTGACCCCACCAATTGTCGATAAACAGTGGCATCCACTATCGTAGTAGCATCCTCCTTCCTCCAACCACCAAGAAGAGGAGTATCAACAGGCTTGTAGCCATGCATGTTGAACTTCTCCAGTATCCCCCAGGCATAGTTTCCTTGAGAAACAAACAGTGCACCACTGCGCTACCAAATTTCCAATCCCAGGAAATAATGAAGGCGGCCCAAGTCCTTCATCTCAAACTCCTTTGCAAGATCAACCTTGCATGAGTGTACCAACAGTTCATCACCTGTCAAAATAAAATCATCTACATAAAGTACAACGATCAGAAACTTACCCTCCACCACAATCTGGTATAGGTTCGGATCCGCCTCACTCTTGGAGAATCCAAGTCTGGTGAAATGACTATCTATCCGTGTGTACCAAGCACAAGGTGCTTGTTTCAACCCATACATCGCTCTCTTGAGCCTGCACACATGCGACTCGCTGCTGAAGATCTCGAAACCTTTGGGCTAATCTATGTACACCTCCTCCTCAATCACCCCATTGAGGAACGTAGTATTCACATCCATCTGATGAATGTGCCACCCCATCTGCGCTGAGAGAGAAAGAATCATCCGTATGGAAGAATACCTTGCGATAGGTGCAAAGGTCTCCTCATAATCGATCCCCTCGATCTGTGAAAAGCCTTGGGAAAAAAATCTTGCCTTATACTTCTCCACACTCCCGTCAGCTGCCTGCTTCACTTTGTAAATCCATCTCGAACCCACCACTGATTTCCCTTCCGGCCTCGGGAAAATCTCCTATGCACTGTTTCTGACAATCAAATCATACTCTTCCACCATGGCATCTACCCATGCGGGGTCCTCCACAGCTTCCTCGAAAGAGGATGGCTCTGTCACGACACATTTGCTCACAAGAGCCATGTATCCAATGTACCGGTCCAGTGACTGTCTCTGTCTGCGCTGTGCTGTAGGTGGTCCTACAACCTTCTCTGCATCTTGAGCCAGTCGCTCAGCTTCTGTAGTGCGCTTCCGCCCTCTGATGGTTGGCGCTGCATGAGTGGTCTCTTCCACTCCATGAACTTCCTCTTGTGGCTGATCCACATCCTAAAGCTCATCCTTAGGAACTAATAGCTCCTCATCTGCATGCAAGTGTGGCTCCCTCTCAAGAGAACACTTCATGGCTTTCTCCTCCTGAAATTTGATATCCCGTCGCACAACAGTCTTGCGACTGTCTGGCAAATACACACGATAGTTGTGGGGCGTATCAGTGTACCCCACAAATATCCCAACCTCTGCGGTCGGCTCCAGCTTCTTCTTGGCATCCTTCGTCACATGAATGTAAACAGGTGAACCAAACATCCTCAAATGGGAAATATCAGGCTTCTTACCAGAAAACGCCTCCTCGGGTGTACTCATGCCAAGTATCTTGTGAGGACAACGGTTCTGCACATATACTGCAGTATTGCATGCCTCTGCCCACAAGTGAATGGGTAGGCCCTGATCATGCAACATCGCTCATGCAACACCCACGATCATTCTGTTCTTCCACTCAGAAACCTCGTTCTGCTGTGGGTTATGGGGTGCTATGAGCTCTCTTCAAATCCCTTCTGTGCTGAAAAATTACTTGAATTCACCAGAGATGAATTAACCACCATTTTCACTCCTAAGAGCCTTCACATGCTTCCTTGATTCCTTCTCAACCAGTTCCTTGAACTCATAGAACTTTGAGTATGTCTCTCTCTTCTTCTGCATGAAGAAGATCCAGCACTTCCAAGAATAATCATCAACGAAGATCACATAGTACCTGTGCTTTGCTGTCGAAGCTACTGAGAAAGGTCCACACATGTCTGTGTGAATTCTCTCAAGGATCGTCGTGGTGCGACTATCCTTCTCGTGAAAGGTGGCTTTCACAAATTTTCCCAAGGTACACCCCTTGCACTAATCTGACTGCGCAAGAGTGCCCTTAGGAATCCAAGTAGAAATCTGCTGCAGTATCTTCAAAGCTCCATGGTGAAGGTGGCCCAATATCTGGTGCCACATCTCGCCATCATCCTGGCTCACCACTCCTTCTGCCTTGCATGCCATTACTGCGCAGCCATCTACTTGTAATTGATAAAGGTTCTTGACTCGAACCCCTATCTTCCGGATTTCTCCAGTTGTCTTATTTCGCAGGAAAGCATTTCCTTTGCTAAATACAACATCATATCCCTTGTCTTCCAACATCGCCACAGAGATAAGATTCTTCTTCAATCCTGGAACATGCATCACTTCCTTCCATATGAAGGGTTTACCAGACTCCCTCTCAAAGGAAATGGTACCGATACCGGTCGCACTATATCTACCATCATCGCCCATCTTGATGTGCACTCCAAGATCTTTCTCATCCAGATCAGAAAACAAATATCGATCTCCTGTCATGTGAAAAGATGCACCACTGTCCAAGAACCAAAATGAACCCATCACACTTGATACCAAGAATGTGATCAGTAAAAAATCCAGCTCAAACTGCGAGGTTAAGGCCTCTCCAGCTGCAGATCCAGTAGCCTACTTATTTTTCTTCTTCTGCGGACAATTTGTGGCATAATGTCTGTGTTGGTGACAGTGAAAGAACTTCACCTTGGACATGTCTCGCTTCTTGCCTTTCGCACCAGAATGAGAAGATTTCTTGCTCTTCCCCTTCTTTTATTTGGCATCCAAAGCACAATTTTCTTCATTATATGCCTTTGATGAAGATCCGTCCCTGGTACTCCGCCTTATCTCCTCTTGCACAAGATCCGACCAAAGTTTCTCCCATCCTGGAAATTTATCCCGACCATTGACAGAGTCCTGATAGGAATGCCAACTCTTCAGAAGACCAAGGAGATCCAAGCTCACCAATTCCTCATCATCTACAGTCACCCCCACACTTCCCAGCTCATCCCTGCACTGGATGAACTTCGTGAGGTACTTGGGCATACTGTCGCCTTTGTCCATCTTTATGTGTCTGAGTTTATCCTTGAGCGCCAACTTCCTCTAGCCACTCTTACTTTGGAATAAATCTATCAACGCTTTCCACATCAAGTATGGAGAAGCTTTTCCATGCAGGCTGGATACAATGTGATCCTTCACGCCCTCCAACAGAATCCTTCGACATTTTGCTGTCTTCTTTTGCCAAGCCTCAACTTGAGAAGCATCAGTAGGCTTTGGGACTTCAGCATCTATGAACTCCTTCAGCCCGTTGTCATCTAACACCACCTCCATCCTATATCTCCATGAAATATAATTTGATCTGCCATCAAGAGCATACTCCAATCGCAATCCGTTGAAAGACATTTTGACTTCGACACCAAGAAAACACTGCTGCAAATTCGAATTCCACCAACTCAAAACTCAACCGCTTCTGATCTGTGAGAACAAATTATTTCTAGCACAGAGATCGAATGTAGGGTAATTTATTGGATATATCACCTTTCAAATAAAGTATGGATCCAGAGGCTACCTGGCCCATGTACAGACGTTGTCTACTAAAATAAATTGTAATCACTGTAATAGATCCAATGAACAATTTCGCTCCGATACCATGTATAAATTTGAATAATAGTTGAATTATTCACCGAGATTATCCTGATTACACACTATTTAAGCTTCATGCATAATACATAACCTCTTCTACAATTGATCATCAATTTGCGGAAATAGAAGCAGTCACATGCGCACATTAAAACATAATCAAGCACACATATAACACAGTATGTAATGGGGAAAGCTTACAGCTAAAAACCCCCAACTATCTGTATATTATAATGATAGAGAACATGGAAAAATACATAGCACAAAGCTCCTCACAGCTCTCAGCACTATCTCACATGCTACACACAAACTAGCTCAGATATGAACAAGTCACAAGTTCAAATCTCTTCCACCTGTCTGCCTGCCTCTACTGCGCAATCCAAGATGAATAATGATGAGATTCAAGTTTCAATCCCACTGGCTTGTACTACACAATCCTCATTGGAAATCTCAATCAATGTGTGTGCAAATCTCATGCACAGCCATAGTCACAACTGATAGTAGACTCACCCTTTCACCCACCTCTAACACTGGTCTCCACTGAACTGTCAATGCATTGCAGTTAACTGATGTATTCCTTAGTTGATTTATGAGTTAATAATTAGTGAATTAATTAATAATTAATTCACACCACTGATCACTAGTGTATTTATCAATTATACTAAATACAACTAGTTCAACTAAGTTAAACCAAACACAACTCCACCAACTGTCTCATCAACTCCACCAAACTCTGCCACATGAGTTCTAACTGAATTCAACCATGCAATAGCTCAACTAAACCTTAGGAAAAGCATATTTCCTTCTGTCATCTGCATGTTCCACATCCAAGCATCAAACTTAAGTACTCCAAGAGGATAAGATAATGTTTATAGTCCAAATATTATTAAGGGCTAATAATATTTGACTGATCTATTTTTAGACTGGAAGTCTAAAAATAGACTTTGCCCAATGTCTAAAAATATACGTCCATCTATTTTTACCAACTTGACCAATCATCCATAAATAGCATCCTGTAACTCATAAACCATGATCCATATGTCTAAAAATAGACATAGTCTAAAAATAGACTTTGCGCCAAAAATAGCCTGTGGGCCCATTTAGTGAAGGTGACTTCTTTTCACTAAGCTCCATCATCTTGTTGCATTTTCAACATGTTTTAGTGTTTCATTTAAAGTTCTATCTACCTCCTCTACCTCTCTTTAGCTATAAAAATCATGAGGAAACACATTGTAGTGGTTGTTGCTCAGATATCTATGAATTGTAAGTTGTTTCTCTTGAGATATAGTTCTGTGTGTAAAGTTGTAAAATAGGCTGAGGAGATGATTTCAGACTAAATATGAAGTTGTTATACAATGTTGTATATGACTTGTGTTGCTCTTTAATATGACAAACACATTTCTTTGGATCCTGATTTAAAGCAACGGTGATGTGTTCTACCTTTGTCTCTGTTTTCCTTTTGTAATTCATTACATTTCATTTTTCTGGTAAGAATCAGAAATATAGCTTAGGATATACCCTTGCATGGTACCCTAATGCTCCTGCTCTTCTTATCTTTGATGTTTTCTACTAATTGTGCTATCTAAGAACTAATTCAAGATAATTTAACCAGTGTAGTAGCTGTTATTCACTGCTAACTGATGTATGAATTTATGAATATGTTCTTAGATGTTCTTGTCTGGTTTTAATTGAAAGAATTGAGATACTGGGAGTTTAGAATGTTGATTCTGTCTCACTAGGGTATTTTTCAATCAATTTAACCTTTCTAAGTTCCCTTAAGTTGAACTTCGAAGAATTGAAATTTCAAAGCCTTTCTCTGATCTCAGGCTTCACCTTTGTGTTTAAATCTTAAGTGTTTTGTGTTGTCTGAAGAGTTAGCTTTTTAGGGGTTGGATCATAGGTATTTAATGGCATGCCCTATCCCTAGATCTAATTCCTAAGTGGTCACCTTGAAGGTTTCCTTTTCATTTACCTTCTTTCCTCACCATTTCATACCATACTATCATATTTAAAGATCCTTTGTTTTAGATGACTAGCCCGATTGAAAGCCTTGTATATTGAATAGTGAGTAAACCCTTTTATGATGCCATTTACCAATGGTCTCGAGTGTTCTCTGAATTATCTCCCCTTTGCCTAAAATCTTCTTTTCTCACCCTTTGTATTATATTGAACCCTTCTTTCATGTTTCCCGACAACCAAACAAAAAAACTAAACAAACCTTGCGCCTTATAACTAGTCTAATACCTTAAAACTAAACTTCAAAGACATATACCTTCACCTTTAGAAAGAGATACCTCTCTGGACACAGGAGGGCTATATCCCGAGGTCGCAAAGTGCTTTTGATGTTGTCTTATCTTTTGGTCTTGCCAATCTAGCCAAAACATAGGAACCCCAACATAATAGCGACTCCACTAGGGAAGCTTTGAGTAAAACACACCTTTAAACACTTATAAGAAACTCAAAGAAGGCCATAGTAGCCTTAGTTTGGTGGTTAATCACTGTGGTGGGAAGTAAACTTCTTGAAACATTATAAACCTTCCACCTGGAAACTCCATAGTTCTTTAATGATGAAAAGACTACACTGGTGATCAGTAGGCCTATTGATTATCTTGGTTTTCATAAGACTCCACTGGGAGACGAGATTTCATAACAACATTAGCCATATTAGAAGTAAAAATTAGGATTAAGCTTCTTTGTTTGAAGACAAACATACTGGCTTCAAGAACCATTCATACTAGATCTTATCCTAACCCAAACCCACTTGCAATAGTTTACAACCCTGAGAACATTCTTAGGAAATCTCCCACCCCTAGAAAGTCAACTACTATCAGATACATCCATAGAGCTAACTCTGCACCAGAAAAATTTACAGCTCTATCAGACACTCATTTTGACTTAGACTTACCAAATAGTTTACCTAAAACTAGGCCATTCAGTGCTCTAGACTAGTCAGACCTTGAGCTTCCAAGTTCACCATCTCACAGTGGTCAACATATCAGGGATAGAGAGACCCCACCATCTACACCTCCTGATATTCATTTCATTCAAAAATTGGGCCTCTATCACCCTAAATCAGCTCAATAGAGTTTTGTTGGTCTTAGTATTCCTATCATCCACATACCTACTGCTCAAACCAATCCTTTACCTCCTCAGAACATAATCATGACAACGTTGTATGCTCCCTTGGTGTTACCACAGCTTCTAGTGCCTTTAACCAATGATTATCAGTAAAAAATCCCACATTTCACTACAAAAGAGTCTACCAGAACTCAACAGCATGTAGATAGGATGGAAGATTACTTTGACTATATGGAGATAGATGATGAGAGAGTCAAGATGAGAATCTTTGCCCAGAGTTTAGGAGGAGATGTGAAGAAGTTCTTGAAAGGCCTACCTCCTAATAGTATACATCATATTCCCTCTTTATATCAAAATTTTATAAACAAATGGGAACTCAAGACAAACCCTCTCCAAATCTTAGCAGAATACAAGAATCTTAAAAGAAATGTAGGAGAGAGTGTCCATGACTATTCTACAAGGTTTAACAGTGTTTAAAACGCCCTTCCACCACATATGAAACCTACCCAAGGGATGGCCGTAGTGAAATATCCTAAAGGCTTTGATGTTGACATGGCCTATCAGCTTAGGGAGAGAGATTAAAACACATTGGAAGATATGAAAAAAGGAGCAGTGAGCATAAAAGCTAACCTGATTAAAAAAAGAGCCAGAATGAGGACTGAGAAAAAGGTAACATATAGGGATGAGAAATCAACTTACACATCTGATGCCAAATATGATAACCTGGCCAAAACCATGGAGAGGCTAGGAAAAATGGTGGAAAATTTGACTGTCCAAGTCAACAATCAGAAAAAAAAAAAACCAAAATCAAAACTAGAACCAGAACTTTAGGAGAAACAATCCCCCAAAAAGACAAAGAGACTTTGATTAACAAGTCATAACCCCATTTCAAGAGAACTTCCTTGATGAGGATGAGCGTAATATAGAAGAGTCTGAGGGAACTACAATAAACATGGTGGAAATAGACAACCCAATCCACAACTATTCCACAAAAGACAATGAGACCTCACACTCACATTGGGATGAGGAAATTTTAGAATCTGAATATTATAGGTTAGGATTTGAAAATGCCATTATGCAGGTCATAGAACAGTATGAAATTAGAAGCAAAAAGAGCTTAGAAACTTCCAAACCCAAAGCTTCTGATATTACCATTAAGAAAAGGCCTGAGAAAACTCCTAGGGTGACTGCTGAAAGCAGAAAATCAGTAGTTGAAAGTTCTGGGAAGAACAAAGAAAAAGACAGCCAAAATATTGATAAACAAGGTAAAAAAACTAGCAGCACTAGCACTGCAGCTAATGCTCCTGATAAAACAGCTACAAACATTGTATAGTGAGAATCAACACCCTGATTCTGCCACTAAAGTAGTGGCTAACAAAACAAAATTGAGCTTTTCAAAGAGTCAATCTCCCTTCAATTTGGAGAGTGAGATTGCTAAAATTAAAATTTATGTCCCACTCTCTGAGTTGGCCACTCAGGATGTATATAAAGGCCAAATATTGAAAGCTTTAAATATAGGTGAAAAAAGTGACACTGTCAATCTAAGTGATGGTCAACCAACCCTTTTTTTTGGTCCAAAGATAGAAGGGAAGTTTCAGGAAGGGGTAGTACCTCCTTTTTATATCAGCCTCAACATCCATGATAAGATCCTTCACAACGCAATGCATGACTTTGGGGCATCACACAACCTAATGCCTAAGGTATTTATGGATAAGTTAGGCCTAGAGATAAGCCGACCTTATAAGGATTTGTATTCATTTGACTCTAGCAAAGTAAAGTGCCTTGGCCTAATCAAAGATCTCTGGGTGAACTTGACCTAGATTCCAGCCAAATGTATGGTTATGGATGTTGTAGTGGCAGATGTGCCACCTAAGTATGGCATGTTGTTGTCAAGATCATGGGGAGACAAGCTGCAAGGTACAATGCAGATGGATGGGTCATATGCCACAATCTCTGTCTTTAGCCAGATTAGGAGACTGTATAGAGAGGCACAAATGAATTTTATGGTGAGCAACCCTGAAAAACCTAAAAATTCACCTTGGTACTCTGTACACACGGATCTGGACTCCTTTATCCTTTGCAATGATGAATCCATATACGAGCCAGATCTAGGAGACAAAGATGCAAAAAATAGGTTAGAGACCATAGATTTTAACATAATGACCACTCTAGACATAGAAGAAAACGAAGAAACCTTTGGACAGGGCACTGAATCTGAAATTCAAAGTGAGAAAGAAAAAGACCACAAATAACAGACTGGTCATCTCTTTGAACTCCATACACATCATGAAGAACAAAACACCCCACACCACGGTGTAGACCCCATATTACAACATAACAGTGAAACCAACATTAGGGAGAAAAATGATGATAAACCTAAAAATGATCCCTTATGGAGAATGAATTTTTATGGGTCTTGCACTAGAAAGAATGTAGGATCTGGAGTGTGGTTACATAATACTAAGAGTGACTATGCTGAGAGTTATTCCTTCAATCTAGACTTTAAATGTACAAACAATATCATAGAGTACGAGGCCCTTATCCTAGGCTTGAATCTGTTGAAAAAACTAGGAGCCTGAAGGATAGCAGTACATGGAGACTCTGAGTTAATCATAAAACAAGTGAATGGAGAATATATGGCAAAGCACCCTAGATTGAGAGCATACAAAAATGATGCTATGGATTTACTAAAAACCTTTGTAGAGTATGAGCTGGTGTTTGTTCCTAGAGGTCAGAACATTGTTGCAAATGGATTACCCTGCATAACTAGTTCATTTCATAAATCACCTAGTGACAAAAAATCATCATTCAGATGAAATACAAACCTGCATTGCGAGATAATGAAAAATATTGGTAGGTATTTGAGGGCAACAAGAGGATAGAGGATTTCCTGATTGGAAAGAATGGGTTTGAATTCTCTGATTCAGACTCTAAATCCAATGAAATCTGCTTGAGCGAGGAGCCCTTTGATGAAGAAAAATCATCACATAACGTAGAAATAAACATGTTAACTAAAGAACTTGGGAATCAAACCGAATAATATAAGAACGCAGAAAAATAAGAAATAAAGGTGTTGTAGTCAAAGGATAAGAATATACCCAGAGGACTGGCACCTCTAGAGGACCTTTTTTATTTTAATGACGTAGCGAAGAAACCCACTATAGAACACTTAGACTCTGACATCGAGGAATGCAACATAGGAACCGAGGATAAGCCTAATATGATTAAATTGGCTAAGTCCCTGCCAGCAGATATGAAAAAGAAATACATTGACTTATTTAAAGATTTCATCAACATGTTTTCCTGGAGCTATGAGGACTTAAAAGCCTATGATACAAATATTATCCAACACAAGATCCCTTTGAAAGAAAACCAAAAACCCTTTAGATAGAAACTTCGCCGAATTAACCCGAAACAACTGCCTCTAGTTGAAAAGGAAATCAAGAAGATGTACGAGGCAGGAATTATAGTGCCTGTGAGGTTTTCCGATTGGGTCTCCAACCTTGTAGTTGTGTGGAAGAAGACAGGTGAGATCAGACTGTGTATTGATTTCAGAAACCTTAACAAATATTCACTTAAAGACAATTACCCCTTACCAAAGATGGAACACATCCTACAAACGGTAGTTGGCTCAGAAAGGATCTCCCTGCTAGATGGTTTTTCAGGCTATAACCAAGTGTTAGTACTCCCAGAAGACCAACTCAAGACAGATTTCACCACTCTGTGGGGCACTTTTATGTACGTAAAAATGCCTTTTGGACTAATGAACACTGCTGTGACCTTCTGATGAGCAACAGACATAGCCTTTTTAGAGGAAATCGGGCACTTCATTTTCATCTATCTGGATGACATAATAGTCTATTCTAAGACTAACGAGGAGCACCTAAAACATCTGAGAAGAGTTTTTGAAAAATGTATAAGGTTCGGTCTGTCTTTAAATCCCAAGAAGGTTGTATTCAAACTTCAAGAAGGTAAGCTTCTTGGCCATATTATATCAGAGAAGGGAATTAAGATAGACCCTCAAAGAGTTGAGGGAATACTTCAAATTAGTCACCCGAGAAACATAAAAGAGTTGCAGTCCTTTATGGGGAAAATTAACTTCTTAAGGAGGTTTATTCCCAACTTAGCTGAGCACCTCAGGGATATGACAAACATGCTGAAAAAAGGTGTAGGGGTTAAGTGAACTTTAGAGGCTAAAAAATATTTTGAGTTAGTTAAACTTGCACTCACCCGGGCACCTGTCTTAATCAGCCCTAACTTTTCAAAAGATTTCCTGATATTTTCCTTTACCTCCGAGCATACAGTGGTTTCAGTCCTACTGCAGAAAAATCCAAAGGGAATGGAACAGCCTATTGCTTTCTTCAGCAAAGCTCTGAGGGATGCACCCTTAAAATACAACATAATGGAAAAACAGGCCTATGCCTTGGTAAAAGCCTTGAAATACTTTAGGGTGTATATTCTGTATTCTCACATCATTTCCTATGTGCCAAAAATAGTGGTTAAGACATTTGGTCTGAAGATCTGGATGGAAAGGGGGGCAAATGGATTGTTGTAATATTAGAATATGACCTGGAGATAAAACCCACAAAACTGATCAAAGGTCAGGGCTTGGCTCAACTAATGGCTGAATCTAACTTGCAAGCCCTTGACATAAATATGGTAGATGCCCTGGATGAACATGAAGGATTGTCTGATCCTACAGTTGAAGAAAAATTTCCAAATTCTCCTTGGTATTGTGATATCCTGTATGTACTCACAAACCTCAATGCCCCTCCTGATTTATCAAAGACTAAGGCTAGATTCCTAAAGTTAAAAGCCATAAAATATTTCATACTGAATGAATGTTTATACTGGAAAAACAAAAATGGTTTTCTACTCAAATGTCTACCTGAAACTGAAGAAGAAAGGATTAAACAAGAGTTCCATGCAGGAGAGTGTGGAGGCCATTTAAACTGGAAAGCCACTGCTAAAAAAATACTCAAAGCTGGCTATTACTGGCCTACGATTTTAAATGAAACCGACAAAATGATAATTTCCTGCCATAAGTGCCAGATTTTTGAGGGAAAAAGGAAGCTCCCCCTTTTACCATTGCAACCTATTACTTTTGAGTCTCTCTTTCAACAATAGGGCCTAGATTTCATAGGAGAAATACACCTTGCTTCTTTTGCACAGCACAAGTGGATCCTTACAGCCACAAACTATTTCACAAAATGGATAGAGGCCATCCCTTCTAGGAATTCCATATATTTTATCATCATTAAGTTCCTAGAAGACCACATCCTCTCCATATTTGGCTGCCCTAGAAAGATAATCATGGATAATGTTGTTTCTTTTGGATCCAATAAAATGATTCATTTTTGTCACAGGTATCAGATAGAACTTGGTCATTCAACTGATTATTACCCACAAGGTAATGGGTTAGCTAAATCATCAAACAAAATCTTGGTGACCATCATCAAAAAGCCTCTTGAAGAGAACAAAAAATCATGGAATAACAAGTTAGTGCATGTTTTGTGGGCTGATAGGTTAACTACAAAGAAATCCATTGGAATTTCACCATATCAACTTGTTTATGGAACAGAAGCAGTGTTCCCTACGAGCCTAGGGGTACCAGTGATTAAACTAGTCCAAGAGATTCAGTCAGAAGAGGAAAACATGGTAAGTAGGATAAATCAAACAATACATATCCAACAAACAAGAGAGGAGGTCTACAATAGAGCTCTGAAAGTGCAGGAAAATATAAAGAAGTTATTTGATAAAAGAACGAAAGTTTGTGAATTCAAAATTGGAGATAAGGTTCTTAAATGGGACTCTAGGAGAGAAGATGAAGGAAAGCATGGAAAATTTGATAGTTTGTGGTAGGGTCCTTACATAATCCAATCCACCATTGGTCCAAATGCCTTTTTTCTACGAGAGATATATGATACAGATCTGTTAGGGGGTCTTGTCAATGGCAGGATGCTCAAGCATTACTACTGCTAATTTCCAGTTTATAGTTTTCATTTCCATTGTAAATACCATTGCTATGTTTTTTTTTCAAAGAAAAAGAGAAAATGTCTCAAAAAAGAGAGAAAGAGAGGTTCATACATGCTCAAAATGTGAACCTCTAGAGTGAAAAATATTGGCTCTAACATGATAAAAACTTGAGCCAAAGGAAGTAAAGAAGCTAGTTCTAATATGCCTGAAATCTGAGCCAGCAAAGAAGAAAGAAGAATCAGCTCTAACAAGCCCAAAACCAGAGCTGAAATAAAGAGGATAAAGTGACTCTAACAAGCTCAAAACTTGAGTCACAAAGAAAAGAAGGATGCTTCAAAGTTTCAAGATTTCAAGCCTTAAAAATTTTGTTTTCAAGTTTTTTGAGCCTTCAAGAGATACATTTCCTCTAAAAATCTCTCATTCTTGAAGCCCCTGTGTGCCCTTTTCCTTTGATAAGATCTTCACTACTGTTCCCATCAAGAAATCCTCACTGTCTGTGAAAAAATTATACTCAGAAAGCCTACTTCTGCTCCCTCTATCCTTGCAAAATTCCCCATTTTGACCCCTTTTTCCCTTCTCAAAGTTTCCCCTTTAACCCCCAAAATCCCTCCCTATGTATTCTAAACCATATAATTCCCCTTTGTAAACCATGTGAAATCCCTTCATTTGGTGGAAAACCCTTTTTCCCCTTACCAGAACCCTTCTCTAAGCCTTAAAAACCCTTTTTTTGGCTTAAAACATGCTTATTTTTTATTATAGGCTTTAGCCCCTTATGGCTAGGCCCCTAACCACTTCCCCTCCATGAATCCCAGTGCTAAGACCAGGCGCTAAGCCCTTGAGCGCTTATCGCATCAGAAGGTTGGTCGGGACACTTTTTCCTTTGTTAATAGAAAAGATTCGATGTGAGAAGTTTTTTGTTCTATGGAACGCGGGTACAATATCCACCATTGATCTTTATAAGATCTAACGGTTCGTGCCAAAATCATCGCACCCCGCATAATTCCTTTGTCACCCTTCGATGGCCATCTCCACCGTTGATTCCCCTTTAAATCCAAGGGCCATCGCATCGCCGCCCCGATCGCCAATCATAAATTTTAAAATGTGCCACTTTCCATCTCCCTGATTGGCCAATCCCCGATTAGATCCTGGCCATTAAATCCACAGGAACCAATGGCTAGGATTTGATCTCACTCCACCACATATTCCTTGATTGGCCATTCCCGATCCAACTGCAACCATCGATCTTCCGCCGATCTGATGGTCCACGCTCAATCGCTACATGAACCCATCGAAGTTTTGGCCCTTGCCTCCTCCGATTGCGATTGAAACTCAGCCGTCCATCTCATTTGATCTGACAGCCAGGATTACTCTCGCCCATTAACCTACCCCTCTGCCTTCGCTTTCTTGCTTTTGATCTTAGTCGTTCATTCCGCTGATCAGACGGCCCACGTTCAAACCACCTTTGACTTGTCCCCACCTTACCAACCACGCAATTGTCCACATCGCACTCCATCCATCACTGTTAGATCTCACAGTCCCAAATCTGATGGCCAGCATACATATCATGTTTTTTCTTCATCCTAGTTTTAACAGTTTTAAATCACATGATATGGGTGGTTTTATTTTGCCACGTGTTGAGCGGTGAGCTGTATCGCGTGAATTTGGGAAAAATTTAAAACCACTCCAGTTCAATGTGAAAACAGTTGTTTCCCCTGGAAAACCACTTCCCCTCTTCCACCTTTGAAAATTCCTCCATGCAATCCCAACCGTTGATCTATGCAGATCAACGACCCTCATTCTATCCCGTATTACATTCATATCTCTTTCATCGAGCTACCATAGAACTTCGTCGGGACATCTCAGCTGTTGATCTCCTCCTAAGATCTAATGGTCCATATTCCATCGCCCTCCGCCCATGTTGGTCCCACCATTCACGCCTGATTTCATTCATTTTATGCATTTTTCTTTATAATCCACCCAAAGGTAAAACTTTAGTGTTTACACTAAAGGTTTATTTGTATTGCCTAACCTTCTAAAGGCAATCCTCCCAGAAAATCACAATCTTCGATCATCATTAGTCCATCTAATCTAACGGCCCAGAACCATTTCTTCACCAGACCACCATCAGACCAGCTTTTCACCATTTCACAGCATTTTCAGCCATTTTCCACTACATCCACCACATTCATCTCTGTTGCGCTGCAATTTTCACAGTCTTCCACAACATCCATCCTCCCTCTCGCATGGATTTTTTAACATTATTTGTGTCTTTGTGCAAGGTTACAGACGGCGAAAGCCGCTATTTTCTACGCAGTCAGTGTTAGTGACACAGTAGCGCCGATGAGCTTTTATCTAAGCCAGAGATTGCAGGAAGACTCTTGAGAGGGTTTTAAATGCATATTTTATCCAAATCAAGTGTATTAACTCCGTTTAAAACCTCCAGCACCATAAGACCTGCAAATTCACAGACAGAGACAGTCAATGAAGTGGCAAAGAGTATCAGTAATGGATTAAAGAGTTTTAAAGCCTGTAATTGAAGATTTTAAGCTTTAATTCAATGATTAAAGGGTGAATGTACCATATTGAATACCTTGTGATTAACACATAAGGCCTAATGAGGCCTAAAGCATAGAAAACAATCTTATTAGTGTCTCACATCAGCAGAAGGTTCTTTCTCGTGAAAGGACAAGTCCCATGTTGTTTTTTATTCTACATCGAGTCCCTGAGAAGATCTCCACTCTAATAGAAAGTCCTAATGTTACCAAAGCATTTGTTATGCAGTATGGCAGAATTAAAGCCATTTATCTGCCTTTTTCTTATCACTAGAGTACTACAGAGTACTACTACCGAAAATTAAATCAAAGAACATACTTGAAGTTAATACCAGCCTATCGAAAACCACTCTTTCATCCAAAGAGTACTGAAGATAAATGCATAGATATTAAGATAGAATGGGCCTCGAGACCTCTTCTTCTACCTCTGTTTTAATGTTTCATTTAAATTTATATCTACCTTCTATGCCTCTCATTAGCTATAAAACTCATGAGGAAACACATTGTAGTGGTTTTTGATCCGATATCTACGAATTGTAAGCTGTTTCTCCTGAGATATAGTTCTATGTGTAAAGTTGTAAAATAGGCTGAGGAGATGATTTCAGAATGAATATCAAGATGTTGGAAAATTTTGTATATGACTGGTGTTTCTCTTTAATATGACAAGCACATTTCTTTGGATCCTGATTTAAAGCAGCGGTGATGTGTTCTACCTTTTTCTCTGTTTTCCTTCTATAATTCATTACATTTCATTTTTCTGGTAAGAATCAGAAATCTGGCTTAGGTTATACCCTTGCATGGTACCCTAATGCTCCTGTTGTTCTTATATTTGATGTTTTCTACTGATTGTTCTATCTGAGAACTAATTCAAGATAATTTAACCAGTGTAGTAGTTTTTATTCACTGCTAACTGATGTATGAATTTATGAATCTGTTCTTAGATGTTCTTATCTAGTTTTAATTGAAAGAATTGAGATCTTGGGAGTTTAGAATGCTAATTATATCTCACTAGGGTCTTTTTCAACCAATTGAACCTTTCTAAGTTCCCTTAAGTTGAATGTCAAAGCATTGAAAGTTCAAATCCTTTCTCTGATCTTAGGCTTCACCTTTGTGTTTAAATCTTAAGTGTTTCCTGTTGTCTGAAGAGTTAGCCTTTTATGGGTTGGATCATAGGTGTTTAATGGCATGCCCTATCCCTATATATGATTCCTAAGTGGTCACCTTGGAGGTTTCCTTGTCATTCACCTTCTTTCCTCACCATCTCATACCATACTATCATCTTTAAAGATCCTCTGTTTTAGATGACTAGCCCAATTGAAAGCCTTGGATACTGAATAGCAAGTAAACCCTTTTATGACTCCATTGGCCAGTGGTCTCGAGTGTTCTCTAAATTATCTCCCCTTTGCCTAAAATCCTCTTTTCTAACCCTTCTTTCATGTTTCCCAACAACTAAACAAACCTTGCGCCTTATAACTAGACTTATACTTAGAACTGAAATTCAAATACATATACCTTCGCCTTTATATAGAGATCCCTCTTTGGACCTAAGAGGGCTAGATCCTAAGGTCCCAAAGTGGTTTTGATTTTTTATTATATTTTGGTCTTGCCAATCTAGCCAAAACATAGGAACCCCAACAGGTTCTAAAAAAATCTAGAATGAATCATCAGAAGAAGTTGAGTGGTTTGGCTCTGGATCTCCATGTATAGGAAGTGGTTTTCCACAGCTCATGGAACCTTCCTAAGATATAGGGCCTATCCTATGATTATAGGGATCCCAACTTCCCTTCCTCCATCTATAAAATCTTGCCCTCTCCATTAGCAAGCTAGCTGAACGCTTGGAAGCTGAACTTGTAGGAGGAAAACTATAGTCGGGTAACTATTGAAGCAAAGCTGAGAAGACCCCCGTAAGAGAGATATTTGTCCAAATTCCCGACAGGATTCATTGAGACGTGCTCCGCTGCAAGCCCCACCAAAGGAAGATCACAGCGGCAGAGCATTTGGTTGTAATCTCCCTTTTGTTATTATTAATATAAGCGACTTTGATTTTGGTTCCATTCATGTGTTCATTTCTTTATGTAATGCAATGAATTATATCCTCTCAGATTGATATATAGTTACATGCTTTATATGTTACGTTGTATGTCGTCATTTATCTGTGTGTGTACAAGTGTTCGGACGTGTTAAATGGAAGGATTGTGATCTGTCTAGTGAGGGATAGGAAACATCATCTTTTCTCCGAGGATAATTGTGTGGGATTTGAGGTAGGCTACTCATCGCGATCTTTGTCTTTTTGTAACTAGGAACCAACGTCATTGCGTGACTTGATTATTGCTAGACTTGATCTAGGCTAGTGGGATCATCTCTATCCACAGAGGGGATTTACCGCCTCAAAAATTTGGTGACTCCACTGGGGATCAGTAGGAGTTAGTCCTCCTTCCATTTGGGTTGTTTTTTTTGGCTTTTGATTGATTTATTTTCTCTTCTGGTTCACCTTCCTTGGTGTAATACCACTGTTCAGCCCCCAAAAGACTAGATCCAGACTCAGTTTGTCCTTTTTCATCTTTTTCCCATAGTAAAATTGCTTGGCACAGTTTATCTCCTGACAGTCGCGCCAACTGGTGCTTGTTGCTAGTTAGTCCCCAGCTCCAATGCTTTTCTGGAATAGATTACAGCCAAACAGGCGCACCAACTCTGTTTGGTGTTAGGGTTTGGTTACTTTTGGGCTCTCTGAGCTTGAGTTTTGGTCCTGGTGTATTTTTTCTGATTGATTGAGTGCCTTGATGTCATTTTTTATTGTTTTTGGCCCTTGTCCTCCAGTTGTTTTCCCTTTACTATTAGTTTTTCATTCTAGCCCTAGGGCTTCTAGGTGCTTCAATGTGCTGAGCCTCCCATAGGAGTTTTAGGTCCTTGCATTCCCAGTCAACTTCATTTTCAGTTCTTTGCATTTGTTTTTCTTGATTCCATTGTGTCATTGCGTTAGTTGAGTGATTTTTTTCTCTTTCATTTAGTTTTGCTTTGTGTAGCTCCAAGCCTAGATTACATGGTTTGGTTGAGTATTTTTTTAAATTCTTCTTTGATCTAAAGGATTTTGTCATCAGTTTGAGTCTAGTTTGTATGTTTTTGGATTAAGTGAACTTGTTTGTTTTAGGTCTCTCCTTGTCATTCCTCTAATTGATGTTTTCATTAGCTTTTTCATTCATTTAGTGCATTCGCTCTTATATGTTGAAAAATACAAAAACAAGATCTTTTGCATTTGGTTTGGAATCATGAAAATTGAAAGCTCTTTCACATTATTAGTGTCATATAGCTCTAGAAAGAAGTTTTCTAGTTTCATTATCTCACATTAGAGACATTAGTGGATATTTTTGTGCTCATTTTGTTGTTATATGAAAATCTCTCAACTCTCCCCTAGATAGCTCTTCATTGAACAAAGTGATATTTTGTGGCATGTAGTGTGCATTTAGAGGTTTTATGAGATCCAACATTCGATAGGGCTTGAAATTGAAACGTCAATTGAAGATCAACTTTAAAATTTACTGAATTAACCTAAGGCAACATTGAAACATTAACAGAATATCTAGTAGTCTAAGGTAGAGACGTGTTCTGACGTCTTTAAGCCTAGCAGCTGTCACTCACCATCTAGTTACAGACAGTGCTAGTACAAACTTGTGCTCCCCATATCGTCACATATATAAAGGGAGACCCCATTAGGTTGCAATCCTTTATCTATAATAAGCCAAGTCTGTTGCCTTTTACCCGTGATACACCAAACACAACATTCGAGGAGATTACGTGCATGTACGTTAAGTCCTTAGTCGATTTCTCTCTCATTTTTACCAAGGTGTATATGGCAGTTCATGGATATTTGGTACACCCATTTACCTAGATTACCAGAGCAGTCACTTTGATCTTTACTGACTCTTTTAACTAAAGAGATGATCGAGCTCTTGTCCTTTCAAGCTCGTGTCCAAACTGAAAGTGATAGAGTCACCTTTTGCTTGTTTCTCGACTCTTAAAATATGAAACAACAAAGTCTAGTTTCAATGTCA
Source organism: Pinus albicaulis (assembly GCA_034641835.2). Taxonomy (NCBI): domain Eukaryota; kingdom Viridiplantae; phylum Streptophyta; class Pinopsida; order Pinales; family Pinaceae; genus Pinus; species Pinus albicaulis. The sequence goes on from CM076575.1 coordinate 1,146,058,906, forward strand.
TAAAATTAATCACCCATGAAAAATTCCTGGCTAGAATTTTTGTCCTTAGTGTATTTTCAGGTCATTTCCGATGGTAAATTTTCCACAGTTCACCAACCAAGGAATCCCCTTCGATGGGAATCCTAGTCCTTTTCCCCCTTTTGGAAATGTTGGTGCTCCTTATATGGCAACGTTGTCCCTTCCTCGGTTAACTTTTGGGTTTCCTATTTGGTTGTTTTCAACCTCTATGGTCTCAAGTGTTCTGTCTACCATACCATCCACTCCACTCCCTGAGCAATGCCATGTTGGTTTGAAGGTGGAGCTCTCCCCTTCTTCGCCTGTTTCTTCGTCCTCATCTTCTACTTCGCCTGGTGAAATTTTGGATTCTAGTACCCAGGTGGCTAAGAAGAAGAAGAAGTCAGATAAGCGAGAGGATAATTCTGTAGTTGTTGCTTCTAAAACACCTTCTCTCGATGAACCTTCCAGCCCTCCGCAGAAAGTTAAGTTCCCTTGCATCTTGTGCCAAGGAAACCATCTTCTTCAAGATTTCCCTGGCATTCCCAAGGTGATCGAAGTATAGCCCAACGGTCGTCTGTTGTTTCCTTTGGCTTCCCGGAGTCAGGTTGGGGGTACGTCTTTAGCTAGTGCTGCTAAAGCTCCTAAGATTCAGGGTAAGCTCACCAATCCCTGTAAGTTGTGTGAAGGGCATCATTCCATTCACCTTTGTCCGTATATGGATTAAGCCAAGAGAGTTTTGGACAACTTGATTGTTTTTGCACCTTTCCATCTAGCTAGTTACAAATATATTTCTTGGAGTCCTTCACCAGTTGATTCAATGATCAATTAAGAGTCACCCTTGGTTGATCCCGCTCACTCGGAAATTCCAAATCATGAATCCACCCCTGACCAACCATTGGTCGTGGGATCAGTTGAGCTGGCCCCATCTCCAGTGCACCAGGCCCTTTCCGTTGAGAGTGGATCTCACATCCCTTGGGTTCTTCTTGTTTCTTCATATTCCTCATACTTGGATAAATATTCTCCTATTCCCATACCTCAAGAAGCTACTGCTCTGCTTCCCATGATAGAGGTCCTAGAGGATACCTCTTCTGCCTCCATGATGGAGGTCGTGGAGGATGCTCCTTCTTCTACTGTAACACTAGGGGATGACCATCTCAGTTCGATGGTAGCCCCTCCAAGTAGTTTGGTTGCCTCCTTTCACTGGGGTCAATTCGCACGTTATCACCTTCCTTCTTATGTGCCCTTTGAGATCACAGTACAGGCCTCCCATATGGTCGTACCCAGCACCATTATAGATGAAGGCCCATATGTTATTATTTTATCCTAAAATACTTGGAAAGCTTTTGGTTCACCACTGCTTGTGCCTATTACGCAGAATTTGTTGGAGTTTAACAGAAGAACTATTCAAACATTAGGGATCCTTCCAAAGTTGCCTATTACTTTGGGAGGGAAAACTATCCATATGGACGTGATGGTTGTTCCTGGCCCCTTAGACTTTAATTTACTCTTGGGCCACGATTATACTTATGCCATGGGAGTGATTGTCTCCTCCCTCTTTCCTATGATGTGTTTCCCGCACCAAGGTCAGATCGTGACCATCGATCAACTTGCATTCTTCGGTCCGGATATGGCAGCTATTCCACCTTCCCTGCTGGGTCTTTATCCACCGGTTGTGTCATCCCCACTACATGTCAATTATGTGGCTACCTATCCTATGCCCGTATTCAGTGATAGTGCCATTGTACATCGTGTGCTAGGGACATTGGGTCCATACATCCAAGATGTTTTCCTTCCATCAGACGGGAAACCCTTGGAAGCCACAACTTCTTATTCATCATAATGAAAGGTGTTCTGAGGATAGTTTTTCTTCTGTATCAACCTCGTTAAAAAATGAAACAAGGTCATCTGAGGATAGTTCTTTTAATGTGTCAACCTCGTTAAAATAATGAAACACGTTATTGTTCAATTCGCATCTTTGTAAGATATCATAAAATCCCAGTCGAGTCTTTCTCTTGATCTCATAACTCGAACCTTCACTCCATCTGCCTTTCATATGGATTGAAGATTGCGGGGCATGTACCTTGAATTTAGTCACCATGCTGGGGGCATGAAAAAATTTTCAAGCATAGTTTGTTTCCCTTTCAAGCTTGTGTAAAAATGAAACCGGTTTCAAGCATAGTTTATCTTTGTTTCAAGCTTGTGTAAAAATGAAACCATTCCCATTTTAACTCTCGTGATTGCCATTTTATCAGTCTGTTTTTCCAGATGAGCCTTGGTTTTCTCATTCCACCGTCACTATCTGCTTGGCCGATCATATGCCTTCACTTGGTTGTTTTTTCCGTTCTTGAGGAACCGCTGCAATGAGTGGTATTGTTAGCCAACCTTTTGACCTTTATCTTGTTCTAAGTAGTTCCACCATTTTTGGAACCAGTTGCTATCCTTTATACCACTCGTTCCTCTAGGAGGAGTCACCTTTAAACTCTTTTTTTACTCTTAAAAATTGAAACGATTGTCGAGACTCTTTCCATTTTGAGCTCATTAAATTGGCTGCGAAACAACATCTACCCAGTATACGTTTACCCCTTTTTCAGGCTGGGATAGATTATTTACAAAAAATGAATAACTTAGCCTATCATGACTAGGAGGTTCTCTTAGACATAGTTTTCTACCTTTTTGGATCTATGAGACTATCTACAAAAAGGGACTACTGGAGTTTTCATTTCCACTATATTTTCAAACTCTTTAAACGTGAAAAGACAGTGATTCCTTCCTTTGTCAGAATCGTTAAAACTTGATGACATCAGACTCCGTCGTAATGACGTTACTCGAGTTCCTCCTTCCTAGGGCTCATTAAATGTACAAGGATGGACTTTTTCGAAAGAAAAACTTATATCACAAGCATATGCTATCCCCTTCAACCTTGTTTTCAAAAATAATTAGGGTAATCGCCATAAATGGTGGGGGAAAATGGAACCAATGTTATAGTCGTGTCGGCAGTATGTCGCTCTTGAACATGGCACTTGTATACACTCGTGTTGGGTTGGGGACATTTCATCTCGTTGTTTGCTTGCCTCCGTGGGTTTGGGTAATCTCTCTTGACCGCTCATCTGTTCTTTGCCACGTCACCATGACCTCAGATCCTTTGATGTCAAATACTGCCAAATCTAATGTCATGTCGCCGATATGATCAAGAGAAGTTGGCCTCTGCAGCTTTTAACCTCCATCTTGTTATCACTCAGGTTTTCCTTGAAGTTGTGGAAAAAGAAAGTATACCCGAGGTAACCACAAACCAACCTTCAGATGCAGAATCTAACCAATCTGCATCCAGAGAGGGCTCTCTCTTTATAATTTATCTTTGTTCTTAGAAGGTTTTAGGCTAGTTATAGATCCAAGAGTTTGTTTGAAAAGATGGTGGAATCCACAAACTAAGGGCAAGGTTGAAAGTTTTCAGTCCATTGGGCTATGGAGTCAAAGGATGGCTTTACTGGATTTCTATTCTATACACAAGATGGCTTTACAGGGCAAGATAGCTAGACAGAGAACAATCCTTAAAATTTAGAGTGGATGGGATGTTTTTGAAGGGATGAAAGGCAGCTAAGAATCTTTCACCATGTTCAAAAGAAAGAAATGAGATGACTACAAAAAAAGAGCAATGAAGAATTCTTTATTATAGTAATCAAGAATGTTTAAATTAGCAAAGCAAGAGCATTTAAGAATTCGTGCTTATAACCAATTTAGAGGAAAACATTAAGAACAATCACATATGAAATCAGAGTACAATTAAGTAAATTCTGATTCAATCCTTTATGTAAATTATTCAGAAATGGACATAATGATATTATAAACTGATATAAAACTTAAGACAAAGGGTAGAAAGACTTATTGAACTGCAGTCCAACACATGAATCCTGCAAAAAGTCCTAAGCTTCAAATCGTCATCCAGTAAGCCACGAATAAATTTCTCCAAAATGCTTTTATTCCGAAAATCTCAATTTTACAGCAGAGTAATAGAATCCACCCTCAATACTCTCTTTGAGGGTTTATTTATACACAAAATAATTGAAAATATCTTACACTATCCTAGCCCATAATTTGGGGTGACTAAGGAATAATTTACAAGTAAACAGGAGACAAATGGTCTCATAGATAGAATAATAAGTAACTGTTGATGTGCTGTTTCCTTTCTTTATGGATGTGCTGGAGGTAAGTGCTGAAAAAGGGCTCAATGCTGTCTTTTGGAGTGATTTCTTTGCTTGCTTGACACTCTTTGTCTTTACGGATACTCTTCAACCTGCGTAACTGATACTCTTTCATCTGTACTCATTTTTACCATTTACCTGATAGTAAAGATAACATTCTCATCTTGAAAATAACTTTTATAGAATTTCCAATAAGTCTCTCCACCATGAATCGTCTGGTATCACAGTCCTTTTGAGTTTTCTCAATGTCTCATCTGCTTCTGTGAGTTTGTAAAAGGTGGGCTCATTAGGAAATAGATACTTTATCTCATGCTCCAAATGAAATAAATTCCTCACTCTATCATAGATATTTCTCCCTGTTGGTAATGTTGATCCTGGCAAACTAGTAGAAAAAGCAACTGTATTTTGAGCATGAGCATTTATTTTCTTTACATAGGTTTCCAAGTCCATTATTTGATCCTCTGAGAGCATAGGACTTGGTAACCCACTGTCCAACAAAGCTTGAAATTTCTCTCTGAAAATATTGATATCAACCAGAATATCTGTGCACTTCCTTTCTAAATTCTGCATGAAAGTTCTTTTGATGAAAACTCTCTTTATTTCCAAAACTGTGCCGGTCCTGTCCTCAATCCCTAACACTGCAAGCTGTTGCTTTGTCCGGGTGTTCAAAAATTGAATCAGCTGATTGGCCTGCTCAGGCCTGCCTCTTAATTCATTTCTGGTTCTGTTTATTTCTTCATGGGCTATTTTAACCAAATCATTTTGTTTAAAAATTGCTTGAACAGAGGGCCAAATACCCCTTATTAACTCAATGATACTACCCCAAAGAATTTCATTTATTTCCTTTAAAGGATTTTCTAATGAAAGGTCCTTCTCCAAGGCCTGAACCAATTTTTCTAATCTTTTTATTTCCCTGGTGTTATCAGCAACTGTCTTCTTAGATGTATCATATTTCTCCTCCAATTTTACTAATTGCAATTTCGTGGTTTGAAGTTCTGTGACCCTTAGTTGTAGACTTTCCATTTGCTTTATTAATTCATCAGAACTCAAACCAGAAGTGTTTACCTGGGATGGCTGTGTTTGCTGACCTGTTGTTGTAGTACCTGTGGTTGATGTCTGCCTGATAGTTTCCTGTTCCTGCAAAGCTTGCTCTAATTCCTTCTCTGTCTCACTTAGTCGCTCAGTCATCTTTAGAAGCAACTCCATTATTTCTTCCTGTGAATTCCCCTTTAGAACTTCTTGGGTCTGAGGGTGCCTTGAGGCTGGCAATTTTAGCTGCTTTCTCAGTGCAGCTATGTCATCATATTTCTTCTTTATTAATGCCTCAATGCTTTTAATATCTTTGGGGTTGTGCCCCAAACCAATGATTATGTCTTCTAAAGACTTTATTCTGTTATCTTTGGCCTGTGAAGAGGCCTTCTCAATTTGCAATTGAGCACTTGTGTTATTCAAAGAATCTTGCAGTGTTAGAGCTGCCATGGCTTTATTGGTAAGAGTGGAATAGACCATTTCCCCAGTTTGTCTGTGTAGCTCTGTCTGGTCCAGAGGATGAATGCCCTTTGCCAGAACCTCAAAATTTGTTCTGATGTAGTCAGCTGCAGTAATGGGTTTTGGCACCTTTGACTTGAAGTGGCTCATTATCATTTTGCCTTGTGACATGTCAAATGCTGACATTAACCTTTCCTGATTATGGGGAGCCATTTTTATATATTGATCATATACCTTCATTTTTAATGGATCATTCTTTGCTTTAATATTAATGAAGGTTCTTTTAATATCCCCTGTATCTGTTTTTGGTGGTCTGAAAGAGGATACCTCAGTACTTAATTGCTTTTGTAAAGCTTTTCCTTTCTGTCCTGTGTTTGTTTCACTAACTGTGCCAGTTAGTTGACTGTCTTCCCTTCCATCATCAAACACTTCATCTATGACTTCCACATCTGGAAGTGGATCTGATTTATGTTTTTTAGCTTGATGTACCTGTGAGGTTCCTTTTGGAGGAGTGGTGTCTGGCACCTGCCTTTTCTTTCCTATTTCCACATTTTATGGAGTTTGCAACTCTGGAACTTGTGTGTGCTTTGCCTGAGTGGGAGAAACCTGTGATTTTTCAGGTGCTTTGGAAGTTTGTGGTTTCTCTTCCATGACCAAAGTTTCAATGACCTGGATTGCAGGTTCCTTTCCTTTGCCCTTTGGTTCTGCTGCAACTGATGAACTGCTTTCTTGTAATGTGTGCTGTAGAGTTGTTGCTGAAGAAGTGCCAATGTAGGGTACCTGCACTTGACCACAAGATTCTAGGTCATACTTCTTCTCGATATCTTTCATAATTTTGTTCATTTTGTCAGCTTCACTTTCTTCCTCAACAAGTGTTCCTTCAACCCATTCATCTTGATTGGTATATTGTTCTAGATCAGGAATTTTGTGATGTATATAAGGGGATGATTTGTTCTTTAATCTTTTTTCACAAATAAAACCATATGGATCATAAGGAACCCAACGGAAAGTTGTTTGGAACTTTCTTTGTAATATATTTTCTGCCTCTCTCTCGGCCTCCCTAGAGTTGCAGATGAAAGGACCTAATTGACTTTTGATCCTTAATTGAGCTTTCTTCTTCACACTACAAAAATGGATCATATCTGAATTATTCATTTGCCTGAAATATTCCAAGGAAAAAATCCTCATGGGCACATATCTTGGTAACTTGAATGGATGTAATTCACATCCATAAATTCTTATGACTGTATGGTTTTGATACAAATACCAATCTCCAACTTTATAAGTCCTTGAAAGTTGCAAGGTCTTTTTTATTTCATTACTGAGCCTTGGGGGAGGGACTCCTGTTAACAAAGTTGTTGCGGGATATACAAACTGATCAATGAATTCAGTGTAGGAATAGGGAGAATCAGAGGAAGAATGAATTATGGGGGACCAAAATATGACTGATCTGGGGTTTCCCTTGGCATCAAGCTTTTTAACAGGGAAAGGGAACTTCTCTGACTGATAGAAGATAATGAGATGATAAATAACTGAGGAATATTTGAAAACTTTCTCATCATCTAGCATCATGAACTGATCATGGATCTTATTGGCTATGAAAGAGGCAAAGTCATATTTAACTTCAGGAGGCTGCCCAGGAGTGAATATAGATAGTAAAACCAATGTTATTTCATCCACATATTCACTGGTATTGAATCCCAAGACAAAAGATATCATATTAATGATGAGCCTTCCCAATGTATTGAAATAATAAAAACCATAGGGAGGAGACCCCTTAGGCTGATGTTCAGGCAACATGAAATTCTGGCACATGGATTTTAGCTTTTCTGGGGTTAATTGCCTAGTCTTCTCAATCAATTCTTCCATAGACAACGGTGCTAGTTCTTGGTTTGGTTCAAAGTGTAACATGACATTGATAGCTTGGGGAGTAATGGGAAACATAACACTTTGATCAGGAGCTATTACAGCCCTTTGAGTGGGATCATAGTTTGAATGGCAATAATGGATGATTTCTGGGAAATAAATGACTGAAGGGATGAGATACCTTGGGAGATTGGATTCCCACAACCCTATAAGATCTTGCCCCTTTGAGTATTCATCTCTGCAGCGACAATAACTCAAAAGGGGACTTTCATCAAAATGCAAGTCTTTAATTTGGAAATCTTTATCTACCAAAGGTAAATATTCCAATTCATGGTGAGGGGCATTCAGTGGAGTGATATTCAAAGCTGCCGGGGCCTCCATTTTGGTTCTTGTGGATTCAAAACGGAGGTTTCTAGTTTTCTTCACAGGCCGGGCGCGATTTCTAAAATGAAGGAAATTAACACAAATGCAGTTTCAGGGAGCAATTGCACAGTTTAAAACCTCTGGGGGAAGATCTCAGTGATGAGTTTTAATCACTAATTCAGCGAAAAACGAAGAAAACAGAGTTTTTCTTGCAGTTCGGGGCGGAGTAGGATAAATACCTGTTTTTGGAAGAAAACTGGTTCTTAACAGGTAACAGGCGGTAGCAGGAGGACGCTTGAATGCCGGTCTGGCAGATTTATGGAGCGAATTTGAATGGAACAGTGGATTTCAATGAAAATTCGAAAACCGTAGCAGAGAGCACAGTCGCATTTAATAACGAAAATAACGGAAAAACATGAAAATTGGCTTTATTTACAAGTTAAAAGGGTTTTTTTTAGTTTTTCGAGGAGTGACGTCATCAATGTACGGGTCAACGTATGATGGAGGGGCCGGGCGGTAAGTGGTAAGTCCCCGCACCGCTTCTGAGCAAAGGCGGTATTAACCGCGAGGGCAGCGATTCCACAAAGTTATTGACGCGTGGACGGGTGACTAGTCAAATACCACTAATCCCCCGCTGGTTAAAATGTTGACAAGGGATGGGTAGCGGGATGAACGCTAGCCGTAGATCTTACAGTGGGAGATCGGACGGCGGAAAGGTCGAAAAGATGGTGGGGTCTTCGTGCGCGGTCCCGACGCGTTTTAAAACACAATTAACTCTATTTAAACATCCCGGGGGGCATATAATAGGCGGAAAGGTATGATTATTAGTTAATTCAGATAATTAACTAATTCCATGGTTATGAAGGAAATAGGAGTCGCAGTGGGGTTAAAATGTCGGGTGAAATGCCAGGTGGATGAGCCACGTTGGCGCGGGATTTTCCAAAGTTTAGTTTCGGAAAACTTCAGGTTTTATTCATATTTTTGGGTTTAAACATATATATCGTATGTTTAAAGTTTATTTTTCATATATATGTTTTTATTTCATTATATGGTAATTTAACAAATGTAATTAACTTACCATAGGGGCGAGTTTACGATATAAAGATATAATTTAACCAAAGGGCTTATATAGTGGGTTTTTATTGGAATGCAAGGGGAAATAATTACTTTGGTCAAACTTTATAATAGAGGGGTTTTTTGGGGTATTTACAAAAAAGGAGTTATATACTTAGGATAGGGCATTTCACTAGGGATTTAGTAAATAGAGTTAAACATTAATATGACCAAGGGACAAGGGAACTCAAAACACTTTGCACATCTAAGAAAGTGATAATTTTTGAAGTAAATTGCAATATCTCATCTTCAACATTTAACATAGAATAGTAAGTTTGTTTTGATGGATTTTTATGGAATTTTACATGATTTCCCTAAGTAAAATAGGATTTTACTTAGGACAATGTTAAAGATGAATGATTATAATGATGAATTATCTCAAGTACTTAGGTCTTTTTGATCATTAGGCCGAGGGTCTGTTCCCTCAAGAAGTCAAGGAAATGCCTTGAGCCCTTTTGATCTCCAAATACCTTAGTACTTTGGGGGAAATTAGTAAAAATTTTGAGGGGAAAGTGATGAGGGAAGTTAATGAGTTTGACTTTGCTTGCTGTGATTTTCCAGTGTATTTCCTGCTTTAGTACTTGTGATGAAAGTAAAGGATCAAAAACATGTAGCAGCATCATTCATCAGATAACACTTTGCAGCACCATCTACTTACCCTATCTACTTAACACTACCATTTTCTCTTCTTTATTAGGGTGCATTTAAACTTGCAAACCCTTTTCAACCTTTTCTTTTTACATGATAAATCTATCTATTTCTACCCTTATTACATCCAAGGGCTCAGATTAAACTGTTGAGAACCTCTTATTAACTCTACCTATCTACTTACCTGCCAAGATTAAACTGTTTGGTCAGATATTTATTCTCTAATCTACAACATAAAATTGAAATATGATTAAGCCAAGTTTAAACAGTTTGACTTATTCATGAATTGTGGCAAAGGTTGGACAAGCTGCACACAATTGCTTTATTGCAAAAATGAAATAGTAGTGGCATTTGGATTTGCACACTTTCCTTGGTCTATTTTTTGTTTGGGGTTCATTTCTTTCTCTTTTTTGACCATTTTATTTTTCTTACCCTTTGATTTTTATTTTAGGGCATACCCTCTTTACATTTTTTAAATTTTTGATTTTTTTTGGTTTTTCAAGAATATGGAACACCTTTGCTCAAGAAAAAGGTTTGAACATATTCCATAGTTCAATCAAGACAATCATGAAAAATGACACCTATTGGTATAGGAGTCTAACACATCTGACTCTCTGTCGATCTTGATTCACAAACATTATGTCCCTCTGTCCTGTGTCGATGATGTGGGAAACATTATGGCCCACCTTCAATCAAGGTCACTTCAAGTCGAATTCAACTCATTATCTAGGAAGTTGGTCTAGAGACTCCCTTCAGGTACCTTGGAGCCTGCATGCCTCAATGGCAAGTTCTTCACATTCGACACAAGGTTTTCATTATTGGCCTTCGATCGGATGTTTCTGCAGGTGTTCGACGCCAGCTCACTCTTCACATTCCGTGGATTGTACCTCATGTACCTTGAGGGCCATTGTCATTATTGGTTGTTTCTCTCGCATCTGTTAACGACTTTCATTATTGGCTGGTAATCAGATGATGTTCTTGCATGTTCGCCTTCACCTCACATATTTTCATGCTTGAACTTGTACTTTTTTCGAGTCAAGATGGAGTGCAAGACCCTGGATTTTTTCTGATGAAAATCCAGGCTACGGATTCTTTGTGGATTATCATGATTGATTACATGAATAATTTGATTGGATGGCTGCGACCATACCTAAGTCTACTTGTTGATCCTTCTTTACTGGATGGTTGTGTCCATACCTTGGTTCTCGGTTCTTGTACACTCTAGTATGGATGGTTGTGCCCATACCACATATCATATATCTGAGATATCAGTTGTATTTGTCTTCGCAGGTTTTCTGATGGCAGTGTTTTCAATTGGGCGTGTTCTCATAAAGCATTTCACCCCTCCCTCTCTCTCGAACCTCATGCTTTAGGGGGCATCTGTTACACATTATTTTGTCACTGTCCTTGCAATTCCTCGTCCCACACATTGGAGGACTATTCCCATGACTTGTGAGTAGTAACATGTCCTGAAAACACCTTCATAACATCCTCCTGCCTAAGGATAAACATTTTACTGAAGAACATCTCCTCTGAAAATCCTTAAAAATAGGTGTTTTAGCCTTGGTGCGACTAGTCAGTTCATCCCTCACACCAATGGGGGAAATCCACACTAGAGGGCGTGCCAATTGGTGCACTGTCCCTGTGTATCACTCACACCAAACCCATTAAGGAATGTTTTTTAAAAACAAATGGTGGAATTTTGGTTCTAACAAACTCCAGAATGAATCATCAGAAGCAGTTGAGTGGTTTGGCTCCGGATCTCCATGTATAGGAAGTGGTTTTGCACCTCTCATGGAACCTTCCTAAGAGATAGGGCCTATCCCATGATTATAGGGATCCCAACTTCCCTTCCTCCATCTATAAAATCTTGCCCTCTATATTAGCAAGCTAGCTGAATGCTTGGAAGCTGAACTTGTAGGAGGAAAACTATAGCCGGGTAACTATTGAAGCAGAGCCGAGAAGACCCCCGTAAGAGAGAGATTTGTCCAAATTATCGATAGGCTTCACTGACATGCACTCCGCTACAAGCCCCGTCGAAGGAAGATCATATTTTCAGAGCATTTGGTTGTAATATCCCTTTTGTCATTATCAATATAAGCGACTATGATTTTGGTTCCATTCATGTGTTCATTTCTTTATGTAATGCAATGAATTATATCCTCTCTGACTGATATATAGTTACATGCTTTAGATGTTACGTTGTATGTCATCATTTCTCTACATTTGTACATGTGTCCGAACGTGTCAAATGGAAGGATTGTGATCTGTCCAACGAGGAACATGAAACATCATCTTTTCTCCAACGACAACTGTGTGGGATTTGAGGTAGGCTACTCATCGCGATCTTTGCCTTTTTGTAACTAGGAACCAACGTCATTGTGTGACTTGATTGTTGCTAGACTCGATCTGGGCTAGTGGGATCGCCTTTGTCCACAGAGGGGATTTACCACCTCAAAAAATAGTAATCTATGTATTCATTCATTCAAATTAGATACATTTTCTATAATAAATAATAGTGTAGTCTAATTAATAGATGAAATGGTTTTTTTGATTGAAACTTGACAATATCAAGATTGTGATTTCTTATTGTTTATAATCAATTTTTGAATACATAAATGAATTAAGCACCTTAAAAATCTCTTTAGAAATTAAAACTTAATAAATTAAATAATTTAAACTGGTTTAGGTAAATAAATGGTATTTTTGATTATAAATAATTATTAATGAGATTAAATCTAAGAAATTTATTTAAATTATTAATTATATAAAATTGTTGAATTTTTATATCATAAACTAAGGATTTTGGTTGATTTTTTAATCTAATTATGTGATATTAAAGATGAATTATGGTAACTTAAAAATAAGTTTTATGTGGTTAAAAGGGAAGAAGTAATGTTATGGTATCAATGATTATTTTCAATGAAATTTTTTTTTTAGTAAGGATAACTCATCTATGGACATTTTCCATGATTTTTAAGATGGAGTCAATATAGGAAAGGTGATACTAGAGCTAAGTTTGTTCCAACTTAGCTATATCTTGAACAACAAATTATTATTGACTTCAAGGATACGATAGAAATTTGGTGGGTTGTAGGGTAGTCTTGTCATGAAATAAATGTAATATAGTGGCTAGGTAGGTAGGGGGAACCATTTTGGTGGAACTTGGCCATAAATGGGACATCTATCCATGCATAGTTTTTTAAGAACAAATACACCTAGTGGATTATCATCATACGAGAATCACTTTAGGATCTAGGCTACTGTGCACACAGTAACTAAAGGGATATTAGTTAAACCCACAAAAGTATTATAGGTGATGTTATATAAATAGGTGTTCTTGTGTTCTCATTGGTTAGTTATGGTCAAATGACAATAAATTAAGAGAAGTTATAGGTGCTTTTATAGAAATAGGTGTTCTTGTGCTCTTAATGGTTAGGTATGGGAAAATGACAATAAAGTAAGAGAAGGATTTGACTATTGGACAATTAGAGGGATGATTCCACAAAAAACCAAGCGTGGTGCTGCAGCACTTTCTAGGCTAAGGGATTTTGAAGGGGTTCCCCCACCATATGACTGGAAGAAGAGAATGGTCATTCTAGATGCTATGAAAGTGTTGAGGCTTTAGCCAGGCACAAGTATTGTCTGCTAGGAAGGATTTCCAAAGAAGTTCGCTGGCATTACTATGACACTATTACGGAATTAGAAGGGAAGAGAAAGGAAAAGGCTCAGGTATCATATGAGAGAAGAAAGAAATTGGAAAAAATGAGATCAAAAGCAGTTGAGTTAGCCAAAAAGTAGCTTGCCCCAAAGATGGAGCTCTTAGCTTCAATAAAGTATTAGATAACTTGCATGTTGTGCTCAATGAAGTAATCAATTTTGAAAATGACAAGAAAATTTTTCTAAAGATGAGGTTTTTGACTAGAAAGATATAGCAACACATAAATAATTACACTGTTGATAGAATAATAATATAATCCGCAAACAACCTTCTCACATTCATGATTTGAGTATATAGTGAATTAGACAGAAGTAAGAATCTGATAAGTAGCAAGGAAATGAACGATTTGGGGTCTGTTCAACAAACCCTTGACGCAACAATAATGCAATAACGCACCCTAAACCCTATATTGCGATTTTCTCCATCAGGAAACCCTTGAAGCAGAAAACACTCGTATAGATAATGAGCTTCAAGATAAAAATCCCATAGACATGAAGAGTTTCATACGCCTTGTTTAAAAATTAGAAAATGAAACTGGGAATCTAAAAAATAACTCTAGAGAAGATACCTCTATTTAAATAACTTACAAACCATATTGCAGAAAACAATTACTTCTTCAAAGCTAATTCGTCGAATTTGGAGGGCTTAGGGGATTGGGGGTTATTGCAGAAAACAAAATGACAAATGGGCTACACAAACATGCACAAGGCACCAATGTGGTCACAACTTAGCAAATTTGATACGGCCACCCTCAACTGAAATGACCCGACCCAAACTCGTTTGGGCGGGCATCCTCAACAGAAACGACCCGACCCGAACACGTTTGGGCAGGTGCCCTCAACCAAAATTACCCAACCCAAACAATTTTGGGTGGGTGCCCTAAAGAAAATGGAAAACAGGCAGCACGAATGTCCACAAGGCACAAATGCAGTCACAAATTAGGAAATTTGATACGGCCACCCTCAACTGAAACGATCCGACCTGAACGCATTAGGGTAGGTGCTCTCAACTGGAATGACTCGATCCAAATGGATTTGGGCAGGTGCCCTCAAACAAAATGGAAAATGGGCCACACAGATGTGAACAAGGCACCCATGCGGTCACAACTTATCAAATTTGATACGACTGCCCTTAAACGAAACGACCCGACACGAATGGGTCTGGCCTAGCACCCTCAAACGAAATGACCCGACTCGAACGCATTTGGGCAAGTGCCCTCAACCAAAATGACCCTACCCGAATAGGTTTGGGCGAGCGCCCTAAACCAAAAATTAACTTACCGCATTTCATTATCATTATATAAACACAAAAACTTAACTTACCGCATCCTTCCACCAAAATTGCTACAGTATGGCCGCATCCTTCCTTGAAACCTGCAATAATATGGCTACATCCTTCCTCAAAACTGGTGACAGTATGGCCGCATCCTCCCTCCTTCCCTGGAAAAACCGTGCAACTGGAGGGAAATGAATGAGGGAAATTAAAAATTTTGATATTTAAAAATTATAGACATTTTGAAGAGGGAAATGAATGAGGGAAATTACAACTTTTTATATTTGAAATTTTTTGACATTTTGAAATGAAATACGTGTGTTTTTTAAGGCCACTCAAATTCCATTAAATAAAATGTGTGAGACTTTTCTTGGGGTTAATAAGGGTTTTGGGTAAATAAGTGGTATTGTTGATTATAAATAATTATTAATGAGGTTATATCTACGAAATTTACTTAAATTATTAATTATATAAAATTGTTGAATTTTTATTTCATAAACTAGGGATTTTGGTTGACTTTTTAATCTAATTATGTGATATTAAAGATGAATTATGGTAACTTAAAAGTAAGTTTTATGTGGTTAAAATGGAAGTAGTAATTTTATGGTATGAATGATTATTTTCAATGAAATTTTTTGTTTAGTAAGGATAACTCATCTATGGACATTTTCCATGATTTTTAAGATGGAGTCAATATAGGAAAGGTGATACTTAAAGGGCTCCCACATGCTTTAGAAATTTTATATTTATTGGTTTATAAACATTAGAGGTGGAAAAATATCCTAAGCTCTAGAGCTAAGTTTGTTCCAACTTAGCTATATCTTGAACAACAAATTGTTGTTGACGTCAAGAATATGGTAGAAACGGACCGCCCAAACGATGACAAGGCACTCGGGCGGTCACAAATTAGAAAAACTGATACAGGTGACCTCCCATGGCGTAACATGGCACGCCCGACCGAACGCACTCGGTCGGGGGACCTCCCACATCACGAAATGGTGTGCCCGACTGAATGATGCCACAAGGGAGAAAATGGCAAACAGGCTGCCCAAACGTGCACAAGGCACCTGGGTGGTCACAACTTAGCAAAATTGATACGGGTGCCCTCAAATGAAACGGCTCGACCCGAACACACCTGGTCGAGCGACCTTGCATGGTGCGACATGACGCGCCCCACC
The DNA here is from genome assembly GCA_034641835.2 of Pinus albicaulis. Lineage (NCBI taxonomy): Eukaryota > Viridiplantae > Streptophyta > Pinopsida > Pinales > Pinaceae > Pinus > Pinus albicaulis. Next base: position 1,146,074,751 of record CM076575.1, read on the forward strand.
AAACAATGCCACAACGGAGAAAATAGAAAATGGGCCGTTTGAATGTGCACATGGCACTCGGGTGGTCACAACTTAGCAAAAATAATACGGGCACCCTCGAACGAAATGACCCAAACTGAACACGCCTGGTCGGGTGACCTCACATGGTACGACATGGCGCGCTTTGCCAAACGATGCCACAAGGGAGAATTAAATGGAAAATAGGTGGCCCAAATGTGCACAAGGCACCCAAGTAGTCACAACTTAGCAAAACTGATACGGGCACCCTCGAACGAAATGGCCCGACCCGAACGCACCCGATCGGGTGACCTCACACGACGTGACACGACATGCCCGACCGAACGAATATTCCACAAGGGAGAAAAAAAAATGGGTCACTCGAATGTGCACAAGGCACCTGGATGGTCACAACTTAGCAAAACTGATATGGGCACCCTCAAACGAAACAGCCCGAACCGAACATGCTTGGTCGGGCAATCTCACATGGGGCGACATGTCGCACCCGACCGAATGATGTCACAAGTGAGAAAATGGAAAATGGGCCACCCAAACGTGTAGAAGGAACATGGGCGGTCACAACTTAGAAACACTAATACGGGCACCCTCGAACGAAATGGCCCGACCCGAACGCGCTCGGTCGGGTGACCTCACATGGCGTGCCCGATCGAACACCTCACATTCGAACCTGATTTATCTACCTCTCCTCTCTATATGAGCATCCATGAAGAATAACAGTCCATGTGGGGAAAAGGAAATGTATATATATATATATATATATATGAGAAGGGATAAAGGTAGCAATTGCCTCTCACTACATGTGCATACTATAGATATGGAACATGATATGAAAAATGTTTAAATCATTAAAAAAAGGGCATTTCATTGTTTATAAGGAATTCAACATAGAAGCCATGATGTTTGATATGATGTTAATATTATTCCTAAATATTGGATCTTCAACCTTGATTCAAGTACAAGACATAGACCCGTATATATATGGAGGATATATTTGTAAATATATATCAGAAACTTTGTGAAGTATATATCATTTTTTTAGTATACATGTTTCATTCGGGTTATCAAACTGCTTTTACTTGAAATTTTTGTGTCTTTCATAGAAAAATATGGTCGATATTTCAAGTTGATTCTCATCGTGTTAATATCTGAAATAAGTATCTTTCATATAAATATATGGTTCATAAATCGGTAAATTTATCAATGTTACGAAACAACGTCAATAATAATATATTCAGATCAATTTTATAAACATACGAAATATCTACATAACTAAGATTCTTCTTAATATCCTCTTCATATTTCATTTGTTATAACCAAAAAAAATATGAAGCTTATGATATACTATCAACATGAACACATAAAGTTGAAGTTAATGATCTGTTGAGGTGAAATAAAATTACACTTTTTATTTCGATATTGCGATTCTTTGGAAGACACGTTAGAAAAGAGAAATTTCTCAAATAAACATCAGTCTTGCGACATTTGGCTTCAAAACGTTGCAATATCGACGTTTATTTGAGAAACGTCGCTTTTCTGACGTTTTATTTCGGTATTGCGATGCTTTGGAAAACACGTCAGAAAGGCGATGTTTTTCAAATAAATGTCGGTCTTGTGACGTTTGGCTTCAAAAATTCGCAAGACCGACGTTTATTTGAGAAACGTCACTTTTTCTGACTTTTTCTCCAAAGCATCGCAATTCTGAAAGTTTCATCCCATAAACATCGTAAGACTGATGGAGAATTTAAAAAATCACATTTTCGACGACAACCATAAACGTCGCAAAAGTGACAATGTCCCTAAACGTTGGTATAGCGACGATTTTTGGCGAGATTTGAAAATTTGATAGAAATTGAGGAAATTTTTGACAACATGACAAAAGTGTCGGAACTAAAGTGTTGGAATTTCCGCCAAATGTACTAGTCTGATGAAGATGTGAAAATGAGGTTATTTGTTCAGAGTTTTATTGGTGAAATAAGAAAGTGGTTTAAATATTTAACGCCAGGAATTTTATGAAATTGAGATGAGTTGGACGATACTTTTTTTAGAAAATAGGGAAGTAAAGTAAACATTGTTTAAGCCTTGAATGAATATAATAATTTGAAGAAAGATAACACTCAGTCAATCCGATATTTTTCCAAGAGATTCAATAAGTTTTATAATTCTATTCATGCTCATATCAAATTACCTTCAAGATCTACCCAATTACATTATGCTGAGGCCTTTGATTATGATTTTTCCATTCTACTGAGGGAGAGAGAGTCTGTTACTTTGGATGATATGAAAATTTATGTTGTGAATGTTTAGGTTAATATCGCTGTAGCAAAAAGTTCCAAAATGGGAAAATAAAGATTGAAAGAAGAAGAATAACCCTGTACATCCTCTGATGTGAAATTTAACACCATGATGAAAACTATGGACCGGCTTATGGATAGGATTTCTCTTGGAATCAATCCCTGTCATGTTGTACAACAAGAAAAAAAAAATTAGAAATCGTCATTTTAGAAGACCTCAAAATCAGCAAAGACCAAGAGATAATAGAAATCATCCTAACCAAGAAGTTAGGCCTCCATTCCAGAAAAACTTAGTAGATGAAGAAGAAAGAAAACCTAAATTTCAAGAGGATGTCATTCACTATTTGGATGAAGATATAGTAGCGATTTTTTTGAGAAAGGACTACCATGATGAATCCAACCATGACATAGGTAATCAGGAAGATGAAAAACAATCTATTTATTTGAAAGGGTATCAACATGCCATTTTTGAAATGAAAAAATAATATAATTTTAGGAATAGAAATGTTCCTAAAGCAGCCAAAAAAAATCAACCCAAGAACGATGCTCTGAAGTTTTCCGAACAGAAGAAAGATATCTCTCATGGTAAATAAATTGGGAAAACACAACCTTCCTTCAATTTAGAGAATGAAATATCAAAGATCAAAATTGTTGTCCCTTTTGGTGAAATCATCAAAGTTACCGAATACAGAAGAAAAAATATCAAAATGATTAATACTTAGCGTGGACCCTCCGATATTCTTAGTTTGCAAGAATATCATCCTACTATATTCTTAGGGCCATGAGTGGAGGATGAGAAGAATAAGAAGCTCGACCTTTCTATGTGATCCTAAACATTCATGACATGATTTTACATAATGATATGCTAGATTTAGGGTCATCTCATTCCTTAATGCCTAAGTTCATAATGGAGAGTATGGGTTTATACATAACTGGACATTACAAATACTTATTTTCCTTTGATTCTAAAAGAGTTCAATGTATATGTCTCATCAAAGAAGTGGTTTTTGGTTTGAATCAAGTGCCTGCTAAGATAATATTGATAGAAATATTTGTGGCTGATATCCCTCCAAAGTTTAGCATGTTATTATCTATATCTTGGGCTGCAAAAATCAAGGGAACCATGAAAATGGATATGACCTATGCCATTATCCCTATTTTTGGCAAGAAAATAAGGTTGTATAGAGAATATAGGATGGAATACATGGTGAGTAGTAAAGATAAACCAAAAAAAAAATATTCTATGAATTGGAAACTGAGTTGGGATGTTCCATCCTCTTCATTGAAATTGCTAATGAGGCAGAAAATCAGAAATTGGAAAAAAATCATCAAGAAAAAACTCAGAATTTTGAAGAGGTTGACAAGGAAGGTTGGTGGCATATGAATTTTGATGGTGTTGTTGGAAGAGAGGGAGATGGTGCACGTATGTGGATTATAAATCCAATGGATGAGAGTAATTTTTTCTCTTATAAATTGAATTTTGATTGCACTAATAACATGGTGGAGTATGAGGCAATGTTTTTGGGTCTAGAAGTTTTGAAACATTTAGGTGCCAAGAAGATTTTAGTTTTTGGTGATTCTGAATTGGTAATCAAGAAGGTAAAAGCCACTTACCAAACTAAATATTTCAGGATGAGAGCTTATAGAAACCTGATTCTCAAAATTCTTGAAAATTTTGAAAAGCATAAGTTCACCATAAAATCAAGAGATCAAAATTTTGTGGTTGATTATTTGGCTGTCTTGGCTAGGATTTTTACCATTCCCAACCATCCTAGTAAGAGGTATGAATTTGAAGTTATACATATTCCAGTAATACCTAATAATATAATCAATTAGAAAGTATTTGACAGTGAAATCAAATAATGTTGCAACTATAGTCTTGAGATTCCAGCGGTATACTTTTGACCATTGTGTCTTCTCTATTAATCCATCAAATCAAAGGCTAAGTTATCGTTTCATCACATATATGCTTCTGTATGTTAATCTTATGAGTTTTTAAACATAAATCGCTACTTTGTATTCACTTTTTATAAGATTTTTATAGATGTGTTTATTCTTCTAATGAATGAATTCATATAAATGCTCATTCTGACTCCTTTTTCAAAACCCTATACACAATGACAAATTAAGTATGCTCTTGAGTTTACCTAACTGGCCTCATCATTATTTCTACAATTTAACATATGAAATAAAACCTTAGTTCCCTACTGTTATTCCTATCCAGCAGAAAATTTCAAACAAACAAAACCTTTATCTACTAAACATCATAACTAGCCTAAGATCATAATATATCTAGTCATCTCATTGGCTATAAAGTGACATAGAGGGAGCCCTCTTTGGTCTAGATAGGGCTAGCTACTTGAACTAAATTTGGCCTGTGGTTATCCTTCTTCACTCCTTTTTTTAGCCTTGGGAAGTTGGGGAGAGTGATAACAAGTTGAAAGAGGAATTTGAAAATATCCAAGTTGACAAGGAAAACATGTTTTCTAAAACCAAAGCTAATTTTGAGGCCATACAACTGAAGAATAATCATATTCGTAAAGGTTTGATTCCTCTTTAAAAAAAAATTGATCAGAATGACATGGTTAAGCGTCCAAAGATGAAATCTGATGATGAGAAAGTTGAAGCTTGTAACCTTGGTAATACAGAAAATCCCAAGTTGATGAAGTTTTCCAAGCTTCTTTATTCAAAAGTAAAACAAAGGTATGTTGACTTGATGAGAATATACATTGATGTTTTTTCATGGAGTTATGCAGATTTTAAGAGGTAGGACCCTATCGTCATTCAACGTATAATACCAATCAAAGAAAACAAAAATCCCTTTAAACAAAAATTGAGGAGGGTCAATCCATTGCTTATGCCATTGAATAAAATATAAATGAAGAAGTTGTTTGAAGCAAAAATCATTGTTCAATTTATATTTTCTAAGTGGCTTGCTAACTTGGTGCATGTGAGGAAGAAAAGTGGGGAAATTAGAATATGCATTTATTTCATAAATCTGAACAAGGCATATCTTAACGATAACTATCATCTTCCCAATATGGACCACATACTGAAAAAAAAAATTTGGATCCCAAATAATTTCAACGTTATATGGCATCTTAGTCTATAACCAGATGTTAGTACATCCACATGACCAAGAGAAGACAAACTTCACTACACCTTGGCGAACATTTATGTATGCCAGGATGCCCTTTGGACTCATGAATTGAAGTGCAACTTTTCAAATGAAAATCGACATTTTTTTTCAGAAGAGAAGGAAAAATCCATGGTTTTTTACATAGATGATATCACTTTGTTCTAAGAGAAGGAAGAAGAACATCTTAAGCACTTGGAAATAATTCTCCAAAAATGCAGAAAATTTGGTATCCCTCTCAATCCTACCAACATGTTTTTTCTTTGAAAAATGGAAAACTATTGGGTCATATAATATCAAAAGAGGGAATAAATATTGATCCAATTAGGTTCGCTTCCATTCAGAAGATAGGTTTTCCTAGAAATAGAAAAGAGATTCAATCCTTTCTGGGCAAGGTGAATTTTGTTAAAAGATTTATTACCAAGTTTGTAGAAATAGTTAAGAATATCACTAATATTATTAGAAAGGATTATGATATTAAATGGAGAGTAGAGGAAAAAAATTATTTTAGTGAGATAAAGAGGGCCCTTACCCAAGCACCAGTGCTCATAAATCCTATTTTTTCTAAATTGTTTCTGGTTTTTACCTTGGCCTCTAAACACATAATTTCCAGAGTTTTATTGCAGAAGAAGCAACAAGGTAGTGAACAACCAATTTATTTCTTCATTATGACACTATAAAATTATGAAATAAAGTACAACATTATGGAAAATTAAGCCTATGCTCTAGTGAAGGCACTTAAGGATTTCACAGTCTATATTGTTCATTCTCACATTGTGGCTTTTCTTCCTAGTGTTGTGGTAAAAGACATATTGATTCAAGGTAATCCAAATGGCGAGATGGGTAAGTGGATTGCCACTTTTTTGGAGTATGATTTCGATATTAGACATACAAAGTTGGTGAATGGACAAGGGCTAGATAAATTGATGACACAATCATATTTTGAATTTTTAGACTTGAATTTTTTTGTAGAAATTTCAGAGGTGATTCAGGAAGAAGAATTGATCCCTGCAGAAGAAATATTCATTATTTATGAATGGTATAAAGATGTAATTTGTTTTTTTGCAGCATCACAGGGCCCCTCCTGAAGTGACCAACTATAAGTCTAGTTTTGTCAAGTTGAAATCGCTAAGGTACTACATTTTGAATATGGATTCATATTGGAGGGATACCAGTGGGATACTCCTTAATTGCTTGCTCAAATATGAAGATGAAAAGGTAATTGATGAATTTCATAAAGGTGATTGTGGAGGTCATCATTATTGGAAAGCGAAATTAAAAAATATAATTAGAGCAGGCTTCTATTGGCTTTCCATGTTCAAGGATGTCAACAAAAAAATCGCTACATGCCATCAGTGTAAATTTTTTGATGGAAAAAAGAATTTGCTACCATTGCCTTTGAAACCCATATTTTTAAAAGTCCCTTTCCAGCAATGGGAATTGGACTTTATTGAAGAGATAAATGCTGCATCTTCAAGCCAAAATTAATGGATCTTAACAACTACTGATTATTTCACAAAATGCATTGAGGTGGTCCCTACAAGACAAGCTATAGACTCAGTTATCATTCATTTTCTAGAAAATAATATCTTATCAAGGTTTGGTTGTCCCATGAAAATTATCACTGACAATGCTCAAGCTTTTGAGTCTAAAAATCCGAGTATTTTTTCCAATCAGTACCATATCACTCTTGGTCACTCCACGACCTATTATCCTCGAGGTGTTGGCTTGGTCGAGTCATCAAATAAGAGCATAGTCTAAATTATCAAGAAGTTTTTGAATTCAAACAAAAGGTCATGGCATTTGCAGTTGCAATTTTCCTTATGGGCTCATAGAATTTGCACCAAGAGATCTATATGAACCTCTCCTTATGAACTGATCTATGGAACTAAAGTAATCTTTCCTAGTTCTCTTGGAGTGTCGGTGATGAAATTATTGCAGGGATTGGTGGAAGAGCCAAACATAGTCCAAATAAGGATAAATCAGCTAATTTCTTTGCAAGAAAAGGGAGAAGAGGTGTACACTAATTATCAGAAATCACAAAACATATTCAACATATTCCAGAATACATTTGACTATAAAGCCAAGTAGGAAAATTTTAGAGTTCTGGATGTCATTCTAACAAATTTGAAAATTTTGAAAACATCTAGAAAGGACCCTATAAGATTGCAACATATCATTGAAACAACACCTTCTTACTCCAAGAGATGGATGGAAAATCGTGTCAAGGAAGATTTGTCAATGGAAGGTTTTTGAAACGTTATTCCTCTTAACTCAATATGTTGAAATACACAGCACTGTATATATTCCATTTTCCTTCATCATGTTTGAAAATAAAAGTGATTTTTTCATCAAGTTTGAGCCCAAGGATAAAGCCATAAAGACTTTGTAAAGACATCATCAAAGTTAAATATTTCAGTTTTCAATAAGGCACTGGAGCTGCTAGTTCTTTGTTGCACCAAATGGGTGCAACATCCCCATTGGAGTCAATTTTATCCATGATAACGACTAGGTTAGTATAGGTTGGTCTTAAGTTAATTAGGTTTGGTCAATTAGGTTTGAATAAGATATTTGAAATTAAAATTAAAAAAAAAATGCACATCTTACGGGTCTTGAAAGTCATTCTTCATGTGAATAGGGGTCATGTCAAAGGAAAAACTTAAAAAAAAATAAAAATAAAAAAAAATAAAGTGTGTTTTAAAGTGTTGATCATATATTTATATTATTAATCCATTATGTGATAAAGTGACATGGTATTAGCATGTGAAATAACAATCTATAGTATTTTAAGGGTCGAGACATTATGCATTCAAATCAATGGCACGAATCCAAACCCATACCCCCAGTATTTCTGAATGATGTCCATGGGTGGAGGGGGTGTGGAGGGGGGAGGGGGGTGGTGGTTTAGGTAAATCCATTTTCCAAAAACTTCCCCGCTATATGTTTCATCCCGTCATCATATTTGTGCCGCCCCCACACTACGGGTAGCAAAACTTCCCTTTGAATATTTTATTAATTTCCCGCCATCCTTTTTTCATACAAGTGCACACTTGGTCATGTATTTTTCCACCCATTCATCCCACCTATTCATTCAATTCCGGTTTTCAATTAAACACTTCACCCTCATCCTTGTTGTTAGAATGAATTCTTAATGCAAGTATACGAATTAAGATCACTTTAGATGTACATGACAAACGACCGTAACAACAAATATGGTTGCTTAAATTCCTTAGATATGCAATAGATATTCGAAACAAATGCAACAAAAACCCTGATCTATGTAGTAAAAGTAGAAAAACAGTAAAATGAAATAATAGTTTATCCAAATATTCAATGGACAAGACAAGATATATAAATAATTTTCTATTATCTTAACACTTGGGAAGGGAAAAAATTATGATATTACCAGTCCCCCTCAATGGGATGGGTTCCTGGTTGTCCTCAACACTTCAGATCAAAAGTTTTTGTCTCTCAATGGTGTAGAAAACCCAAGACGTGTTGAACTCAATGGGAGCTCGAGAAGAAAAAAAGAAATAAAAGCGATCAAAGTATGAGAATTAAAAGAGGATCAATGTCCCACCATGATAAAAGCATCAAAGGTAAACAATTAATGGAAAACCCGCCTATTTATAAAAAAATATTAGTTATCCTTAATAATGGTGCACAATAAAATGTTATTAATCAAGATCTAGATCTAACTGCTTGGAATATTTTATTATATTCTGTTGGAGGGAAAAGGAATTTAAATTGGTTAAATCCCTTTATTTAGAAATAATAAATAAATAAATAATTTATTTATCATTTCAAGGATGGGGTTAAGGAATAATTTAACAAATAATGATTTATTTTATTAATCCTAAATGATTTAGTCAAATTTAACAATGAATTTTACTTAAATAATGATTTAATTAATTATTCCTAGAGAATAATAAGATAAATAATGATTTATCTAATTATTTATCATTAATTGGGTTAAATATGACCAGGAATATTATTTAAACAATGGTTTAAATAATTATTCCTATAAGAAAATAAAATAAATAAGGATTTATTTAATTATTCCTCATGGGTTTTCCTATTTGAACCAAAAAGAACTTAATAAAATGTGGTTTATTAAATTATTTCTTATATTGAAAGAAATTTTACTATGGTAAAATTATTCTAACGGGGTGTACTTCGATCCATCTAATTGTAAATGGTTAGATGATCAAAAATGGGTGTAAAAGATTCCCCCCCAATGCACGAGCGTTAGGAGCTAATTGTATGACTGAAGTACGTTTTAAGAACACAATCACTAGACACCGAAGGGGAGACATAGAGAGAGAGAGAGACATATATAGACTAAAGTGAAAGAGGACAATAATTTGAGGAGGAAAGACCTACAAATGATATAGTTCTCCTTTAATGTTTGGGTAACTATTCCCAGTGAGGCGAGGGAGGCATACCTAGACTCGCCAAGATGATAGAGTACAATGAATAATGGTGTGCCCGGTAAAATGAGACTGAGCTATAAATTACATGATATGCTGGCATAAAATGGGCCAAACAAAAATATAATGGATCTCACATACCTATTGCGCCTGGGACAACAACCAGGACTGAATACAATAATATCTGAGTACATGAGATATAATAACAACCAAAGAATCCCTAATAAATGGGAGAGGACTCTAAAAATATGAAAAGATCATATGAGTGATACATGCATGCTATAGGCGCTCTAAGTGGCTGGAACCAAACCCGTCAAATCTGCAGAGTTGCATCTAAAGTTGTAACATGAAATGAGGTCATCTGGGCATGTGGGGGGCTTCTTGAAGGGCCACCCCTTCATGAGGTATAAAACATCTCATACACGCCCGAGAATCGCTGGAGAAATTTGATGGATGATCTAGCTATCGAGTATATGAATCTTGATCATGCTGAAGTGGAGTGGATGAGAAACAACCAAGTCAAGGGGCAATAAGGAGTCCCTTTTCTTGATCCGTGGCACCGAAAAAAAATGGAAGCTAGAAACCAAGGTACACCACCCTCTAGACCTATCTTCTGGAATGAATGTGCTGATGTCGACATAAGGAGGTCCACTATAGGTGAGGAAATGTGTAATCCTCAACTAAGGCATGAGATATCATAGTAGATCGATTGATGGAATCACACCAGGGATGATGGTGGAATGGGGATACTATGTGGAAAACAGACAGCTTCCCTTGTTAGAGCATATAAAGCCTAGATGGCCTGGAAGCTACTGACTCAACTCCTGAGGGGATTGGTGGCATTGGGACTGGAGAACAAACTGGGCTACATGAGAGAGGGACAAGGAAAGAATGGATGGAATACTATAATAGGAGGAAAAGGGACTCATGATAGACTCAATGAATGCGATGATGACTCAACTCAAATGCTCTGATCAAGGGAAACTCGATGATGCTGCCACACAGAAGATTTGAGGATCCACTAAGTTCGGCCTCGATTTAGCATACAACTTCAAGGTTGTCACAGAAATCATCGAGACGAGGAAAAAGGTGAGAATAGTGACCATAATAATCACAAAAATCACAAGGATGATTCGTGAGAAACGATTTGATATTGTTAGCTGAATCGAGTAAGGTAATTTGGACCTCCACGATATCGAATTGAGGAAACGCCTCGTTGACCACAGGTTTGAGACAAGGAAGCTTAGGACAATTTTGGGTAGCATGCCCAACAACATCACACAAAGTGCATAGAGGTGACCACTTCAAAGGCTTAGGAGAAGTAGGAGTTTTTTGGGGAGCCTTATCCTTAGGTTCTTTCTTTCTTTCTTTGCCCCTCTCACCAGATGCTTTCGCAATAGGAGTAGCTTCCTATTGAGGTGGATGGGGCACTAAAGCAAAGGGAGGGGTCATAGTGACTAGTTGAACCTGAGTAAAAGTAGTATAAGGTTTGAGCTGACCAGGCAGGGTTTTGGCTGGGGGATCAATGTACCAGACTGGGATGCCTAGGGTCAAATTGGGAAAGCTCAATGTAGCCATAACATGCACCGAAAAGAATCCCAAGGGGGGAGAGAGAAATGATATCTGAGTGGAATGGTAATGGCCTAGTGGAATGGCTCCAAACTAGTTAAGGCTAGGGGGAAAAATTCCTGGTTGAAACATAGTGGAAGAGACACAAGTAGAGGGAGAAGGTTCTTGAAAATAAGGTCCTGAAGGCTCCGTCGAGTGACCACTATCAGGTTGTGGAGGCCTAGGCTGCTACTTGGTTGAACCAGACCGCTTATGGGTAGTTCGAAATGATTGCACCATGAAAACATTTGATGGGCTGGGGTCATCGATAAGAGGGGGGAGACCAAGGAATGCACCAAGAAAGGTGGAATATTTAAAGTCTCCAAGCGAAACACTGGTGAGAGGTGTGACTGATTGCTGATCGACAACCGAAGATATGATAGATTCAAGGGAGGTTTGAGACTTCGGTTTGTAATATGTCAACTGATCAATGGTAAATATATTTCCATTGTGAGGAATGCACATATTATAGTGAACCGTAGATGTGAAAAAAGGCATCACATAGGTATAGATACAACCCAAGAGGATATTTTAATCCAAGGGGACATCAATGACTTCAATTTCAACAAAAACAATATTTCCCGCAAGAATGACAAGACAAGTGCGGTACATGTCAATGGGCTAAGAAGGGTAACTGTCCCAAACACACAAAGTGATGGTGGAAGTGGCTAAGCCAAGAGATCATATTTTATTCCAAACAGAGGCATACACCAAGTGGATGCATCTTTGTCAATGACACAATGCGAGACAAGAGCATTATCAATCTTGACTAGTATTTGGAAGGTGATGGATGAAGGAAAGAGGGGATGTTCTGACTTGCCAACATCAAAGATGATCAAAAGATCATATGAAGGATTCACAACATGCATAGAAGATAATAGAGCTTTACATTGTGAAGGGAACGCCTGGAGGACTTCCATAGGTGACATGGCAGCAAGAGATTGTGCCAAGTCATCTAATATGCTGTAAGTGTGGGCAAATTTGGCAGAAGAACAAGTTCAGCATAATGGGCCTTTGGGGATCTTGGGAATAAATTTTTCCCATGGCTGTGGGATCTGTAAAGGAGAATTGGGTGTCGAACTGGACTCTGTGGAAACTTTAATTTTGGGCTTAGTTGCAGAGGAAGTAGGTGGCTTGCCATATTGGCATGACCAAGTTTGAAGGTTGACATCAGCAGTATTAACCTCTTCAGGGGTACCGGATTGGGAAGGTTTAGGGATGGCCTGACCTTGAGGGGGTTGGGTAACCACATATCCTTCTTGAGGGAAAGGATTGGTGAAAAAAACTGGTTGAACTAATGCAATATTCCGAGCCGAAGAAGTGGCTTATTTTCCTCTAGATGTTGCTTGTTCTTCCCATAATCGGTGCATATAGGGTAAAAGGGAACAATCATGAGTATAGTTTGCATGGAAACGACAACAAGAAAAACAATTTTTTATATGAAGAGTCTTGTTCTTCCTAGGTTGATCACCCTATTGTTGGTTGTTAGTGTTAGGAAGGTTCCCTTGGGGTGCATTTGGTTGGTTACCTTAACGCCCTTGATTTCCTTGCACTGGTTGATTTTGGTTTCCTTTCCTCATTTTCTTTGAATTAGTAGGATTATTCTACTGTGATGCGCATACACCTAACTCTGAGGGGGATGTGGTTATTGCGACGGAGGTTCAAAAGGCATGTGAGACTGGGGTGTTGATTTCATAGGGGCTGGAGCACTGGCCTGCAGATAATTATAGAAAGGAGGTTGAGAAACATTAGGGTAAAGACGTTGGGAAATGACACGCCCTAACATCAGTTGTGTAATGGGGCAAATGTGATTTTTCTTGGATAAATGCTATTGGGAGGGGGGTAAGTGCTAGAGGAGTTGGCCCCTCCCTGAGGGAAACCATAACCCATTGGACAATTAGTATACGGATGTGAAAGAGATACAACGATACCGTTGGTTGTGTGAGATGCCCCTACTACGTTGTCACCACCATGTCTAGGAGATCTAGTAAATGGTACAAACATAACCAGATTGGGTGAAGATCTAGTGATATTTCAACGCAATTTGGAAAGCTTGTTCCTCTTTCTAAGGGAAGTGAGATGCAACATCTTTACCAATAGAATGAAAAACAGTTCTAAGAAACAAATCCATATAGACACTGTCATTGAATGTGGGATCTCAACATAAGCTCCTCCTTCTATACAATTCTTCAACATGGTTAGAAAGGTGTGTGGCGGAAGTTTGACGGAATGCGGTCAAAAACTTGGTACTAGTATCATATCATAGAGGTTGCTGGAAGTAGGACATAAAAACTTTAGCAAGAGTAAAAAAATTGAAATGTGAGGTAGAGGCCTAGTCCACATATCACTTTTTAGCGTCTCTAGTGAGTGTACGCTGGAATAACCAAAGACAGATGGAGTCATCAATGATAGAATTGGACGAACGCCACATGTGAAAGGAGTGGACATGATTATTAGGGTCCTCTCCAGTCTTTCCTTCAAACTTAGGGATGTGTGAAGGAACCTTAGTTGGCATGATAGGAAAACTTGGATTGTGGCATATAGGGTCGCTAATTAACTGGCTGAAATCGTGGAGGCTTAAACCTGCCATAAAAGGTAGCAAGGCAGTAGCCAATATGGTTCCAGTAGTGGTTTCACTAGTATCAACTCTATAATTAAGGCTGGGGATAACACCAACTTGAAGACGAGCACCTACATTGGTGCTTGAAATGGTGACGGAATGAGGTGGAGGAGAACTAAATTCAGAATCAGAGGGAGGACCTGACAAACCAGAATTAGAGTTGGTATGGGGAATCAGTAGAGGACTAACTCAGACTCAATGCTTTGGAGTAAGTATTCCTAATGAAAACTGAGGATGAAGGCCTTGGTGTCTTTGGGATAAGCACCTTCGGGGCACAATGATGGCAAGATACAGATACCCAAATAAGATGGAAGAGTAATAAAGAAAGGCCCAGAGGGGAAAATAAATTAATTACAATGTTTATGTGTTGGCTTGGCGGTGTAATCCAAGCGCTCTTCACTTTAGGTGTGTCTGTGTGCAAGGTGTGTGTTAATTTTAATTAATCCCAAATGGTTGTGTATAAAGAAAGAAAAAATGTTGGATAATCATAAATAAAACTAAAATGACATTAAAATAAACAGCTAAAGATGCATAAATTGAACCAAAAAAAAAATTTCCCAAAAAATTGTTCTAAGAGGAGGAAGAAATTGACTCAAAACACACAAGACGGAAAAAAAATATAAGGTCTAAGAAACAGGGATGTAATGACTCAGATATGCTAGAAAAGGGTGCAGAAAACAACAAGAAACTAGAGGGAAAGCTACTTCAAAAAAAGAGGTGAAAGGTTACAACCCTAAGGGAAAGACCAAACAAAACTCAAGAGGGGGTTTTAGTTGGAATAATAAACGATCTAAAAGGATCTGAAATAAGGATAGATCAAACCGTAAACAATGGCTGAAAGCACTACAAAATCGTAGACTACCTACTCAACTAAACCCCTCCTAAATTGGTGGAAGCGTACTGAAACTGTAAGGGGCTTGGTCGTACTTCAAGGAGAAAAATTCAACATATCCAGGCCTAAGAGAGGCCAAGGTGAAATTCAGACAACCCTGAACAGTGCTTGAAATAAACCCTAACTATAATAGAAAAAATCCCGCAAAAAGTTGTAGCTCGCAGGTACTGACAAGTTAGCTGTTGAAATTATAGTTTCTCGCCCAACAGGTGTGACCTGATCCTGAAATCATAGGTTCCGGGCTGAAAATTATGAGCTGCAGTTCTGAGATTCTTGGGTGACAGGTTGTAGAGAAAAATGTCGTCTCTAGCGTGACTAATACTTGTTAGCTACGGAAAACACCTAGAAACACTCATAAGTTATAATTTTTACTATTTTAGGGCATAAAAGGTAAAAAAAAAAAACATTAAGAGACTAAATATAGCTAATGAAAAACCCAAGTTACTGAAGCAGCTAGTCATGTAGGAATATGAATAAAACCTAGTGGAGTCACCATTTGTTAGAATGAATTCTTAACACAAGTGTATGAAAAGAGATCACTTTAGTTGCACATGATAAACAACCCTAACAACAAATATGGTTGCTTAACTTCCTTATATATACAATATATAGTTGAAACAAATGCAACAAAAACCTAGATCTATGTAATAAAAGTAGCTAAACAGTAAAATTAAATAAGAGTTTTTCCAAATATAACACTGTTACCGATGAAATAGGTAACCTGACCTCAAAACGGGAACTCTAGCCCAAAAACTCTCAAAAAACATGAAAAAACACCCCCCAAAAAAAAAGTGTGTCTTCCAGAACGCACTTGTTTTTTTTTTAAGGTCAAATTTCAACATTTTCTAAAATTATGCTAAAAACAAAATTGTTTGTTGAAAAAAGGATTGAAAAAACACCCCCCAAAAAAAAAGTGTGTCTTCCAGAACGCACTTTGTTTTTTTTTAAGGTCAAATTTCAACATTTTATAAAATTATGGTAAAAACAAAATTGTTTCTTGAAAAAAGGATTGAAAAAACACCCTCAAAACAAAACAAGTTGATGCTGGAATAACAAAAAAAAATTGTGTCATACTTTTGGCATTTTTAAAAATAGAAATAACATTTTTTAATTTTTAAAATTCAAACATTAAAAAAAAAACCTAAAATTTAAGAAAAAAAATAAATTTAAAAAATAAAAACATTTAAAAGCTTAAAATTTAAAAATATATGAAGATTAAAAAAATAAAAATAAAAACAAAATAAAAATTTTAATTCAAACATTAAAAAAACCGAAAATTTAAGGAAAAAATAAAATAAAACAATAAACAAAAAAAAATTAAGATTGAAATTTAAAAAAATATAGAAATTAAAAAATAAAAATAAAAGCAAAATAAAAATATTAAATTAAAAAAAAAAAAAAACAAGTTAAAAAAAGAAGGAAATTATAAAAAATAAAATATAGAAATTAAATTTAAAAAAGAAAAAGAAAATGCTTATTAAATTTTAAAAAAATAAAATAATTTAAAACAAAAAATTAAATTTAAGGAAATATATTAAATTTTAATAAATTTAAAAATTTAAAAAAAAAATATTAAAAAAAAAAACATTATTTAAATTAAAAGTAAAAAAATGAAAAATTAATTAAAAATAAAAAATAAAATAAAATACAATGAAAATATTAAATTTAAAACAATATATATTAGAAAAACAAATAAACTATAGAAAATAAATTAAATTTAAATTACAAAAAATAAAATATATATATGAACTTAAATTAAAATATGTATATATATCAAATTTTATTAAATTAAAAAAAAAAAAATATTAAAATAACAAATTAAATTTAAAAACAAAAATATTAAATTTTAATAAATAAACAAATAAATTTTGAAAGAAAAAATAAATTTTAAATATAAAAGAAAAAAAAAATCATTGTTAAAATAAAAACTTTAAAAATCAATTAAAAATGGAAAATTGAAAAAACTATAAAAATATAAAATAATATTAAATAAAAAACAAATTAAAAAACAAATTAATTTAAAAAAATTAAGTTTAATTTAAAAAAAAAAATCTAATTTTAAATACAGAATTTTAATTGAAATATAAAAATATAAAAATTTTATGTTATTAACAAAAAAAAAATTAATAAAGACGTAAAACATTTAAAAAACAATATTAAATTCAAATAAATTTAAAAAAAAATACAAAATTTATTAAATTCTATAAAATAATAAAGAAAATTTATGAAATTAAAAAAAAAAAAAAAATTCAATTAAATAAAAAAAAAAGAAGCAAACTTTAATAAAAATTACTACCAAAATAAATTTTAAAAAAAAATTAAAACAAAAAAATAATAAAATTTACAAAAAATAAAAACAAAATTGAAAAAAAAAAACAAAACAAATTATATTTTATATAAAAAAATTAAATTAAAAAAAGAAATAAATTTTTTGAAAAAAAAATTTAAAAAAATCAATTTAAAAAAAAAAAATAAAAAAAAAATAAACCAATTTAAAAAAAAAAAATTAAAAAATAAAATAAAATTGGAGCGGCGGTGGTGGTGGCAGCCACCCGCCCGCCCACGGGCCGGCCACCGCCGCCGCCCGGGCGGGGAGGGCCGGGTGGCGCCGCCCCCACCACCACCACCGCCGCCCCACCACCACCGCCGCTCCAAATTTTTTTTTTTAATTTGTTTTTTTTTTAATTTTTTTATTTTTTTTTTTTTAAATTGATTTTTTTTATTTTGATTTTTTTAAATTTTTTTTTTTTATTTCAATTTTTTTTTTTTTTTTAAATTTAATTTTTTTATTTAAAATATAATTTGTTTTGTTTTTATTTTGTTTTTATTTTTTTTAAATTTTATTATTTTAGTTTTTGTTGTTTTTTTTTTTTAATATATATGTATATTTTTTATTTGATTTGATTTTAATTTTTTTTTTTTAATTTTTAATATTTTTATCTTAATTTGATTTCTTTTAAATTTTTTTTAATTTCAAAAAATTTAAATTTTTTTTTATTCAATTTTTTTATCTTAAATTCAATTTGTTTAATTTTTTTTTAATTTCCTTTTATTTTTATATTTAATATTATAGATTAGTTATTTTTTAAAATTTAAAATTTAAAATTTATTTATTAAACTTTTTAAATTTTAATTTAATTTAATTGTTTTTTTTTTTAATTTTTTTAGTTTATTTAGTTTTTCATTTTTAAAATCTATAAATTGTTTCATTAAAAAAAAAGCACTAAATTTATGTGTATTTGTTTTTTAATTATTTGCATGTGTTTTTTTTCATTTTTTTTTCGTTTTTTAATGATAGTTTTTTAATTTTAATTTTTTAATTTTTATTTTCTTTTTCAATTTTTTTTTTTTTTTTAATTTTTTTTTTTGGTTAATTTTAAAATTTGTATTTTTTTTCTTATTATTATTGTTATTTTTAATTTAAATTTTTAAATTTAATTTAATTTTTTTTAATTTTTAATTTTTTTAATCTAAATTTTAATTTTGTAATTTTAATTATTTTTAATTTTTTTATTTTTATTTTTAATATGGTTTTTTTTAATAGGTTAAAAAAAAATGTTTTTTATGTTTTTTTTTAAAATTTTTTTGGTCAATTTTTGTTTTTTTTCTTTAAATTATGTGTTTTTTTTTTCAAATTTTGTCATTTCCTTTGATAAAATTTTCAAATATTTTTGTTTTTATTTATTTATTTTTGTTTAAATTTTTTATTTTTACGAGCTATTTTTGTTTTTTTTACATTTTTATTGGGTTTTTTTTATTGTTTTTATATATATTTTTTTATCTAAGTTTTGTGTTTTATTACCAACATGAAAATCACCACTCTAAAAAAAAAAGGTTGATGCAGCATCAATATGTTTCAAAATTAGCATGAAAATCACCGCTCTAAAAAAAAAAGGTTGATGCAGCATCAATACATTTCAAAATTAGCATGAAAATCACCGCTCTAAAAAAAAAAGTTGATGCAGCATCAATATGTTTCAAAATTAGCATGAAAATCACCACTCTAAAAAAAAAAAGTTGATGCTGCATCAATACATTTCAAAATTAACATGAAATTCACTAACATTTTAAAACAAATATTCATACTTCATAAATAAAAATATTAGAGTTTCAAAAATGTGCACCAAAAAAAAAATGGTGATTCTGCATCACCACTTTTCAAAATCGGGTGCTTTTTATGCTACCAAGAAAAAGTAGGTAACATTGCGGTTACCTATTTCATCGGTAACATTGTTATATCCAATGGACAAGAAAAGATATATAAAGAATTTTATATTATGTTAACACTTGGGAAGGGAAAAATGTATGATGTTACCAATCCCCCTCCATGCAATCGGTTCTTGGTTGTCCTCAATGCTTAAGATCCAAAGTTTCTCTCTCTCAACGGTGTAGAAAACCCAAGACGTGTTGAACTCAATGGGAGCTCAAGAAGGAAAAAAGTAATAAAAGTGATCAAAGTATGAAAATGATAAGAAGATCAAAGTCTGACAATGATAAAAGGATCAAAGGTAAATAATGAATGGAAAACCCTCCTATTTATAACAAAATATTGAGTTATCCTTGATAATGTTGCATAATAAACTATTATGAACCCAGATCTAGATCTAACTACTTAGAATATTTTATTATATTTTGTTGGAGGGAAAAGGAATTTAAATTGTTTAAATCCCTTCATTTATTATTTAAATCCCTTTGTTTAGAAATAATAAATAAATAAATGATTTATTTATCATTTTAAGGATGGGGTTAAAGAATAATTTAACAAATAATGATTTATTTTACTATTCCTAAATGATTTATTCAAATTTAATAAGTAATATTAATTAAATAATGATTTAATTAATTATTCCTAGAGAATATATAGATAAACAATTATTTATCTAATTATTTCTCACTAATTGGGTTAAATATGACCATGAATATTATTTAAACAGTCATTTAATTAATTATTCCTAGAGGAAAATCAAATAAATAAGGATTTACTTAATTATTCCTCATAGGGTTTCCTGTTTGAACTAGAAATAACTTAATAAAATGTCGTTTATTAAATTATTTCTTATAGTGAAAGCAATTTTACTATGGTAAAATTGGTCTCACATGGTGTACTTCGATCCATCTAATTGTAAATGGTTACATGACCAAAAATTCGTGTAACACTTGTAAGATGATTCAAATATTTTTCCAGCAGTCTAGAGGTCTAGGTTCTCACTATTAGTTGTCATAAGTTTAGTTTTACTTGTGTCAAAGAATTTGTTTGTTATCCCAAAGGTTTCTGCAGGTGTCAATTAAGGAACTGATCAACAATATTTTGAAGATATGGCATCATAGAAGAAATCAATAAAGGTGGAACAATTTTTAGATATGAGCCTATGGATATGAGGCTGCTCGAGCAAGACCCAAACTTCTCACAGGAATTTGGTGATGTAGCTTGCCTTTGATTTTTCCAAAGTCTACAAGGATACCATGATTAGGTTTCGAAGGAGGCTGCAGCCAATTTCATTGGTACAAGGTTGAAAGTAGGTATGTTAAATTTTGTTGTGTATCCTGACACAATTCCATGAGCTACTGAAATCCCAAGATAAAGAGAGGCATAGTTTAAAGTGATGAAGTTTACATTGTAGAACTATGACGAGTTTTGAAAGAGGAGCAGAGAGGTATGGATATCAGTTCAAGCATGCCCAAAACCTGCTTCAAGGAGAATTTTTCAAAATTTCTAATGGTGATTCATAAGTATTTTACCTATGATGGTAGATTCCATCTGATCTATCAATATCATTTCAAACTACTTCTACACTTCATAGGTAAAAAATCACTGAACTATCCTTATTATATGTTTATGATTTTGGGAAAAATGATAGAAAAGGTGCAAGAAAAATCTGGAACTAGTGACATCTCCATTTTCCATCATGCTTTGATCAAATTACTGGTAGTAAAAGAATTGGAAAAATTAATAAGGGATTTATCTACATTTATTTTTTTGAGTGGATATGAGTTTTATGTCCTCACTTCAAAGAAGACACCAAAATCCAATCCATATACACCAAGGAATAGTAAGGAGTCTAGAGTTGAACCTTTAGTTGGTCATGAAACTGAAATGCAACCTATAGTAGAGCCTATGTAGTTGGAGATTGAGCAAGTGTAGGAGATTGTGGCACCAAAACAAACCTATACTAGGTACTTTCATGGCATACTCTAGGCTTGAAGGTGAGCTTTCAATATGAAAGTTTTGTAGGTTTCTTTAAAGAAACAATTATTGAAAAGTTTTAGAAAAGGGGTGATTTGGAGCATGTATTTACCTCGTCAAACCGAAGGAATATCCTCCAGCAATTAGCAACGTCAAAAAATGCGCAAAAGATAGGTTTTTGAAGTTTCTACAAAAGTAAGCTACAGAAGTTCCTAATACTACGTTTTCTCTGATGCTATGTATTTTTGAGCTCTTTTGTGTAGTCAACACAGAAAAAAGGGTGGTGGAGTCATCTAATGGGATCAGGGATATCATCAAGCCATATGTTTAAAGGGGCAACCCAATGATCTACTTCAAATGGCTAACACGGATAAACACCTCATCATGATGCCACCTCACAGAAATGGACAACTCATCATCAAATCTGTCTTTTGGATACCTTAAATCCAATGTATCAGTTGGCCACTTCAACATGGAAGTTTGATTCGATAGGGATGAAAAGCATGGGTCGTTAGACATTATGTCTAAGTAATTAATGGTCATAGAGTCCTTTTTATTACCAAATCTATTAAAATAGAAAATATCGCCATTATTCCTCAAAACGATGTAATCCTAATTGAATTATATCTCTAGGTCAAGTATCGGAATCTAGCCCATGTTAAGATTCAACAAGAAGATCCTAGTGAAAATTAAGCACCTACACTAGGATTGATCCTCAAGCTATTTTTAGGTGGATGTCTATTTATAAATGCATGAGAAAATTCTATTTATAGATGCATGTCTATTCATAGATGTATGTGCAAGTTCTATTTATAGATTTCATGTCTATTTATATATGCATGTCGACTATTATTATCCCTTAATAAGAGTTTGACAATAAAAAATAATATATTCTCAATTAGCACTTCAAAATAGTTAATTGAAGTGGCAAATCAGTTAGCTATTGGAATTTCGAGTTAAGAGGTTGGTTTGTGGGACATGCAAGTGGACATAGTTGTAACTGAGTGATTCAAAGTTATAACAGAGTTGGAAGTGTAGTTATGAAAGTTGTAAAGTAGTTAAACTCAGTTAAGTGAGTTAAACTCAGTTCTGTTAGTTGTAACTAAAGATACGCTAGTGAGAGATAAAGTGAATTAATTATTAATTAATTCACAATAAGTGGTCTCACATGCAAGTGAAGATTTACTACTATTAACTGTATGCATGTCAGGTCCAATGGAGACCTAGTTGAGTTCTAGCTGAAAGGGAACATAACTATTAGTTGTGACATTATCTGGTTGCACACATTCAACCACACACACATTGGATGTGACCATGAGGATTGTGCATTCAAGGCAAGCAGGATTCCATTCATTCAGGGATTTCTATCAGCTGGGATTACGCAGTGGAGGCATGTTGTCTGGAGAGAGTAAATTGTCTAAGGAACTTGCCAATTTTTGTATGACAGTGTGAGACAGTTAACTCGTGTACTAATATCTATTGGATTAGAGATTTTTATGTAATTTTTTTATGATCCAAGATATAATTCATAATAGAAGATAGTGGGGTTTTTAGCTATAAGCTTTCCTCGGTAAATTATATGTGTTATGTGTGATTGATCTTTCTTCATGATATTGTGATTGCAAATTGTGTTTCAAATTGAGAAAATATTTGTAGAAGCGATTTTGTATTTAACGGTAGCATATTATTTTTAGATTAGGAGAATCTAGGAAATACATGTATTTTGTATTAAATTTCTACATGGTATCGGAGCACTATAAATTGCAATTTTGAAGCAGGAGCTGAGTTTGTTGGTGGAAACAATTCGAATTTGCACAAAGAATTTCTTGGTGCTATAGTTGATTCAAGATCAAAATGGATTTCAATGGCTCGAGGTTAGAGTATGCACTCGAGTGTAGCTCAAACTACATTTCTTGGAAGGACAGGATGGAGACAGTATTAAAAGAAAATGGCTTGAAGGAATTGATTGAAAAAGATGTTTCTAAGCCAGTTGTTGCAGATGTTGCAAATCTTGATGCATGGAGAAAGAAAGTCGCAAAGGTGAGTAGGATTCTATTGCAGGGAATACAAGACCACATTGTCTCAAGCCTCCATGGGAAATACACACCATATGCATTGTGGAAGGCTTTGATAGATCTATTCCAAAGTAGCAGTGACCATAGGAAATTTGCGCTTAGAGATAAACTCAAAAAGATCAAGATGGAAAAGGGCAAAACCATTCCAAAGTATCTCACAAAGTTTTTCCAATGTACGAATGAACTGGGGAGTGTGGGAATAACTATTGCTGATGATGATTTGGTGAGATTGGCTCTCTTGGTACTTCCGAAGAGTTGGCACAGTTATGAAGACTCTGTCAACGGATGGTAAAAATTGTCGGATTCGAAATGACTGTGGCAGAGGGAGTTCAGGCAGAACACCATAGATGGATCTTCATCAAAGAATGATGATGAAGAGGATTGTGCTTTGGTTTCCAAGGAAAATAAGGGGAAGGGGAAGAAATTCCATTCTAAATCTGAGTCTAAAGGCAAGAAGCTGGATACGTCCAAGGTGAAGTGTTTTCATTATCATGAACATGGGCATCTTGCTACTAACTGTTTTCAATTTTATCTTGACTTCTCTTTGATCACATACATGGTGTCAAGTGAATTAGGATTAGTGTGGTATTTGGATAGTCGTGCTTCCTTTCACATGATGGGAGATAAGGAAATTTTCAGTGACTTGGATGAAAAATATCTCTAGATGCATATAGATATGGGTGACGATGGATGGTATAGTGCGACCAACATTGGTACCATTACCTTTCAGAGGGATTCAAGAAAAAAATTTCAATTGAAAGATGTTATGCGTGTTCTAGGTCTGAAGAAAAATTTGATCTTAGTCGCAATGTTGGAGGAAAGAGGCTAGGATGTTGTTTTTAGTGATGGAAAACCTTTCCTACGACATAAAACAACGGGTCAACCCAAGAGGATAGGGATTCGAGTTAAGAATCTCTACATGTTGGAGGTAGATGGGTGCACTTCCATGATGGGAAATTTAGAAAAAGTGGTGAGCCAAGATGAGGGAAAATTATGGTAGAGGCGATTGGGCCATCTTCATCATAGAGCCTTGAAAGTCATGCAAAAAATACCTACTGGACTTCCAGTGAGAAAATTTGCTCAATTAGATTAGTGCAAGGGTTGCACCATGGGGAAGTATGTAAAGTCCACCTTTCATGAGAAGGAGAATTGTGCTTCGGGTATCCTTGAGATAGTTCACACAGATGTGTGTGGACCATTCTCAGTTTCTTCAATAGCAAAACATAAGTACTATGATATTTTTGTTGATGACTTTTCTCGTAAATGTTGTATCTTCTTCATGTAGAAGAGAGATCAGACATTATAAAAGTTTAGTGGGTTTAAGGGATTGATGGAGAAAGGGTTGGGGAAGAAATTGAAGGCTCTTATGAGTGATAATGGTGGAGAATACATCTCTAATGAATTCAATAACTTCTGCAGCAAATAAGGAATTCAAAGAGAAGTCATAGCTCCACATAACCCATTACAAAATGGGGTCACAGAGAGGAAGAAAAAAAAAATCATGGGTGTAGCATGAGTGATGTTTCATGATCATGGCCTACCAATCCATTTGTGGGTGGAAGCATGCAACACAATAGTTTATGTGCAAAACCATTGTCCTCATAGTGTACTTGGCATGATGTAATATACCAAAATGGGAACTACTAGCAAGGCATGACTAGAAAATGCATTGTCCAGGAATGGATTTTATAGGATTTGAAACCAGGACCTAGATCCCTTATATTAGAGTATCTAAGGCTGAAATCCAAGAGGAGGCTCCAAAAAAATCCCTCTAGGTGGGTTAAACAGGTCTCCCACACCTAGTTGTCCTCAGAAAATGCCCGATGAAGGGACATTAACAAATTGCAAGAACTTATAATGCAACAACAAAGTTATTTTAATGAGCCCCAGTACATGGAGATGTATATATCCAAAAAATGTGTAATATATCAGAAAAATAGTACAATTCCTTGAGGAAAGAGTCACTCAAGCAAGGCAATGCAAGCCTCAACAACACATGTACGGGGAAATGAAGAATACTACTACATATGTGAAACCCTTGGCTATGACAGCACAGTCTATTATGGAGTACTATTGTAAAATGATGTTAGTACATGGATATGACAAGATATAGCTCAAATACAATAGGGTAGCAAAGCTCTAACCCTTGGAAACAATACTACATCAATCCTCCAAAGGATTGGCTGAAATATACAAAATGGAAAAAATGCCAAAGTTGTTGGGTAGCAGCTGCAACTTAGAAAATGGAACTGGATAGAGAAGACTGAAGATGCTACATCTGATGTCAATCTCTCCTCCAATGGATCTCTGAGTGGAATGTTGATCCTTACACTGAATATCTCACCCTCCAATCAACACTGCAAAACCCCACAGCAAGTGCTCTATGAAAATAATGCAGTTACTGAAGAAAACTGCGTTGTAGGGGAAAATGAATGAGTTGGCCTAATGCCAAGATCTGCAATAAGCTCTAATGGATTCCAAAATTATCCTCCAAGGAAAGAAAGACTCTTTCTCTGAAAAAAAACTGATAGAATAGGTGTTGTAACTCCTCACTGTAACACCCTACAACATAGAATTATGTTGTTGCAGCAATAACGCTGTCCTGGAGGAGGATGCTTGGCCTCAAGCCCAGATGTGAGGAAAATATGTACAAATCCTTCAAGAGACCTCTCAAGAAAGGATAAGGATTCATAAACATGAAATCCTTGTGCTAAGTAGCACAACAACTCAACTGAACAGCTGGAGAACGCCAATAGTCTGAAGAACAGGAAATCTATATTCATATGCATGAGTAACAATGGCTGCCTTGCCCTCCTTTTATGCAATGAAATCCCCCTCTCCATGGGTCCCACTCTATTAGGGTTTCCTCCTTCAAGGAATATTCCCTCCTCTTTCTCTACATTATCTTCTTAAGCAAGTTATACCTCTTTATGCAGTGTTATTTGACTTGGTCAAACTTGACCTAGTCTCCTTGCAAATGTCTCATTTCGCACATGAGGGTGTGAAATCTAGTTCCATTGCTAATACCCTTTCATACTTAGAGGTATTATATCCATTTTTTTATTGTGTTTGGGCCTCCTCACCCAATTATTCAACTCACAAGTAAAAATAGACAAAATTAATATTCCAATATATTGAAGGAAAAATTTGGAATATTATAGTCCTCCCCTCCCATATGTTTCCTGTCCTCAAGCAACTGCAAGGATAGAACTGGAAATTCTCCACTCAATGCATGAAGTCTGAAATTTGATGAGTAACATCTTCCCCATGTGGATCCTCCATCCCCAAGCAATCATCCAAACAAAATGAGTCACCTCCCAACATTGCAACTCCTGAAAATCTCCTTCCACCTCAAGCTTTGGAAATGAAGGTGGGATGAAAATATGAACATGGTAAGCACCATGGACTACCTCATGTTATCCTTCTATCCACTTATGATATGTGTAGAGTGTGTGCTGATCCTGGGCTGCAAAAGTATTGCCCTCAAATGGAAAAGTGAAGAACAATCCTCCAAGGAGTTCTCCTCCAACATTGAAGAACAAACTAGCCCAAAATGTTTCATCCATGATGAATAGGACATGGTAATCATAGAACATCCTAATTAGAATTTTTATGAAGGTTTTACATAACGGCACATGGTACAAACAATGTCTCAAAAGGACACAGTGCAGTCTCATCCACTGCATCTTCAGAAACTAGTATGGAAAGTAGCCTACAAGAATCATCACATCTACTAATGAATAGTAAATGGCTGAATGTGTCAAAAATACATGACCAAATACTTGCCCATGGGTGTAAAATGGATGGTTATCAAACTCATGGCTTACATCAAAAGAAAACAAATGTTTGGCTGTGGTGGCCATATCTCCTCCCATGCTCCCATTAGAACATGTAGTGCAGAAAATGTGGGAATTCTCTCCCATCAAGGACACATCCAACTCATGTGTCTTTCTCATAATAATGCTTCTCATAAAAATATTATCTATGTCATCAAATGAAGTCATGATCAACAAAAAAATGAGGAAAATGTTAAATATTTCATGTGGTGCAATAAGGTACCAACAGTTTCCCTGATAGTGAGAGTGTAGTTTTCCAAACTAATACTTCAGAAAATTACATGGAAAAATGTCTCTTGATACATAGTGAATCATGTATGTCATCATATGGCAAATACTTGGATATAAAAATGATCATACATGTAATGAGAAAACATTTTCCCAAGGCCACATAAAATATGGTTGCATCCATCATACAGATTGGCCCAACAATGATCATGGAGAAAAGTGAAAATCTTTCCCTCCTATGGAGCAATGCACTGCATAGTATTGCTAAGAATATACAAATAAATGACTGTAAAGATAAACTCCTTACCATATGCCGGAAGTAGGATGGTACATGTATCCATGAATGAGTCCTCAATAGTGGTTTGGCATGCTATGAAGAAGAATGTACCATGTGCTGCAAGAATATCCTCTTCTTCATGCTTGGAAATCCAAGTCAAGAAGAATATGCCATAGTGGTAGATGTCTCTATCCACTATCTTGTCATCATTACCTCCTCCTTGTTCACCAAGTGCATAAAATGTGAAGTGATCCTGGGAACACTCCCTCCATAAGTTCTAATCCCAAGTGACAGCATTGTTCGCGTTAGTCCTTAACTCTGCCAATTTCTTCTGCTCGCCTTCGTGTTTCTGTTCGGCTTTCCACACATTTTCTATGTTGCAGAGGCTCCCCGTGTGCCATCCTTTATTGTTCAAAAACTTGAGCGCCATGTTTCAGATCGAATCCCCTCTCAACTCCACACAATAATCGTAATTGGAAAAGAAAACTGGGGGCAAAGGAATAATACATCATGGTTGGTTGCAAATGAGTTTAATCCATTATATTTTGGTGAAGGAATTGTAAAAGATGTCAATTGTGATGGTTTATTAATTTTGAGTGTATGGCAGTTTTTCCTGTTTTATGTTTTTGTTAGTGTGTTAGTTGGATTTTTTTTTTTTTAATAATTAATTTAAAAAAAATGAAATTGAATTTATCTCTTAAAAAATGGTTAGTTCAATATTTTTATTTTTTTAAATAATAATATATAGCGCAAAAAATTTCATCATTTTTTTATGGTTTGTATTTCATTTTTTTTTTATTAACATTTTGTTTATTGTGAAATTTTTATTTAAATGACTTTGTTGGATTTTTTTAAATTTTTTTTTAAATCTAAATAAAATAAAATGAAATTCTATCTAAAAATGGTTAGTTTTCTAAACGAATTTTCTTTTTAATAATAATATATATACATGATACATATATTATTATTATTTTGTGAGAATTTTTTTTTTTAAAACTAAAATTTAAAAAAAAAAAAAAAAAAAAAAACTAAATTTGTTCATTCACAAAAAAAAAAAATTATTGTCGTATCGCAGATTAATTTTCCAACAAGAGTACTTTTTTATTTGAATAAATCGATAGATTTTCTGATCTTCCTGATCACACAAAGCGTAGGAAGAGAGCATACTAATCCTTTGATTTGTTTTTATTTATGCAGGTTAGCGTGGATGGATAAAACACAATTAAGATCTGCGACAAAACCTCACATTGTGTATACTCTTTCTGCAATGTCACGGGGGCATTTAGACTCTCGGAAGACAAATCTTTCCGATAATCAAGCTCCTGGCTCACCTGTTATACAGAAACAAGACATAGAAATGAAAAGATGAAGCAGCTCTTTTTATTCATGATGATATTTAGAAAAAAAACAAGACTAAAAGAAAATTCTACAAGGAAATTCTACAAGAGAATTCTACGAAGAAATTCTACGAAATCTCATTTTATTTTTTTATTTTTAAGCTATTCTACATTAACTTGAAAGATGTTTTATTTTCTAAGTAAAAGCATGCTTCCATTGAAGCCATCTACGAATTAAAAGTTCGAACATGCTCACATCAAGATTTAAAAATTTTACGTTATGTTTTACAAGTATATGAGAATCATGTATTAGAGTTGGCTGAAGGTGATTGTCCTTGCTCTCCAAGAATTACCTGTTCAATATTGTCAAACTCCTCATCCGTAGATGGATTAGTGAGAAATGGGGGGTTTAAAATAAAAACTGAATTTAAATTAACTATGTGCGAAAATAAAATGCTCCAAACTTTGAACTCCTTTATGAACCTGCTGTCACCAAGTTCCACAAATTAGTCCATAAAAACAAATGCATAAAAATAATTACTAAATCCTTCTAGTTGCACTTCCCCGGAAACGGCGCCAAAATGTTTGATTCTAATTGATGATGTCAATTAGAGTTCAATTTAATTGTCAACCCGAGAAGGTAAACTTAGAAGTGCTTATCTAAAATATATAGATCTAGAAAGATTCCTAATTTGTCCAAGATCTTAAAGTCCCCTTACAAGAACATATTCATTAAGATCTCTTTCAATAACTAAACAAACCTAGCTCTAATAATTGTTTGAGATCTATGGTTCTCTTACAAGAACATATTCTACAAGATCTCTTCCAACATTAGAACATCTAATAAGAACTCAAAAGCTGAAATGAAATAAACCTAGATCTAATAATTGTATGAGGTCTTACAGTTCTCTTACAAGAACACTATCAAATAAGACTCTTCCAATATTAGAACATTTAACAAAACTTAAAAACTGAAATGAAACAAACCTGAATCTAATAATTGTATGAGATCTTATGGTTCTCTTACAAAAACACTTTCAAATAAGATCCTTCCAATATTAGAACATTTAACAAAAACTTGAAAGCTAAAATGAAACAAAAACATAAATTAAATTATACCTAAAGTAAGCAAATAAGCATGCAAGTGAGGCCATGGGTGCCCTCCATAACTCCACAAGCACACCACTTCAATGGAGACTCGGATGTAGAGGAAAAATCAAAGTATGAATCTTTATTTCAAAATCTCCATTACAAACCAACTCAAAGGTTACAACTCTAAGCTTCTAAGATTACATACTCCAAAATTCTAAGATTACAAAACTTCAAGATTAAAAATGGAGGAGATTGTACTCCTATGTATACAATGGGATGAGTAACAAAATCATAATGATAATCCACTAATCTCTCTTTAGTTCCATACATCTCTCAACCATCTAGACACATAACCCCCTTTTGTCCTTGATCTTCTCCATGAGGTTTATCTCTTCAAATTCGAATTTGATCATTCAAGGCCACATAAAGGTGTCTTGGAAACTTCCTTGGCACCTACACATGTCACAAAAACAATCCACTTTCCATATATAAAGTAAAATATATTATTTTCTAATATTTAATCAAGAATTTCTCTTAAAAATGCTTAAAAATAAATAATATTTGGAAAATATAAATGAGACCCACTAATGGTGAATAATAAGGAAAATTAAGTGACATGGTGGTGAATAATGGGTGATATAATGGAAACAAAGGTGAAAAATGTATGGTAATGAGTGACATTTTGAAACCCAAACACGTCTCAACAATATTCTTCCAAAACCAATGAGGTCTTGGATCTACTGAAAGTAGAAGTTACTCTTTGACGTGAGAGGAGCTCATTGAGAAAGTGTCATCTTGAAAGGAGAAAGGGTTTCTCACTCCAAGATGTCTACTATCTTCCTTCAAGTCTCCAAACCCCAACCTCAGGTGTGATGAACAATAAAATAATGGCTCATGAGAATGTTGGTTTTATTCCTCCTTGAATGTTTCCATGTTGCACAATGCAGTGCAACCAAGATGCTCTATAGTATAAATAGGATTTGACCCTCGGTCTTGTAAAAGTAAATCTCCACAATTATCAAAAGAATTTGCTACAAAAATAGATTGTGGAACTCTTTTCATACATTGATGATGTTTGGGAACTTCTTATAGGGCTGTAAGAGTTCCTTCCTCCAAAGTGATGGTTGCCCCAACTGTTGATGCATGTGGCTACTCCTCCATCAGTGTGACAGTGTTAGGACAAAGCTCCTCAAGTGGTGTGAGATTTTCCTCCTTTGTTCTTTCTCCATCAAAGGTTTTGATCAACCTCAGAGTGAACTCTACAAAAGTTTTTACCCTTTCATGGCTCAAGTGGCTACACCACGAAACATAGGCTTCACCCTCCAAGTGCAACGCTAATATTTTAATAGCTTCTTTCCCTACTACATGATGTAGTAAGAAAAATTCAGCCAACTTTCTCACCGAAGTTCTTGCTGTAGATAATCCATCAAAAGTAGACAACATAAATCTATTGCGTTTGATTTCTCTTCTGATGCAGGGTCTCTTCTCTTCCTTCAACTGGATGAAATGAGGGAAAGATAGAGTCTCTTTGAAGGCTCTAGGTTGAGATCTATACTCAAGAAGGTAATCACTTAGAATCAAATGATCCAAGCATCTTTCATGCTAAATGTCTTTTTCTTGATGAGAATAGGAAGTGCATGGTCCTTCCTCTTCTTCTTCTTCTTCAATCTTCTTGACCTCCTTGGAGAGGTCCTCTCTGGATCTGAATAATGATGAGAGTAATCTCATCTTATTCAACATTCTGATCTTCTTGGGCTTAGACTCACAGGCCGAGCCAACAAAGCATCTCTGATACCACTATAATATCCTAAAATTGGAACTGCTAGCAAGGCATGACTGGAAAATGCATTCTCCAGGAATGGTTGCTACACAATTTTAAACCAAGACCTGGATCCTTTATATCATAGTATCTAAGGATGAAATCCAAGAGGAGGCTCCAAAAAAATCCCTTTACTTGGGTTAAACAGGTCTCCCACACCTAGTTGTCCTCAGAAAATTCCCGATGAAGGGACTGCAACAAATGCAAGAACTTATAATGCAGCAAAAACATTATTTTAATGAGCCTGAGTACATGAATATTTAAATAGAAAAAAAATGTGTAATACAGCAGAAAAATAGTACAATTCCTTGAGGAAAGAGTCACTCAAGCAAGGCAATGCAAGCCTCAACAACACATGTACAAGGAAATGAAGAATACTGCTACATATGTGAAACCCTTGGCGATGACAGCACGGTATATTATGGAGTACTACTATAAAATGATGTCAATACATGGATATGAAATGATATAGCTCAAATAAAATAGTGGAGCAAAGCCCAAACCCTTGGAAACAATAATACATCAATCCTCCGAAGGATTGGCTGAAATATAAAAAATGGAAAAAATGTTGGAGTTGCTGGGTAGCAGCTACAACTCAGAAAATGGAACTAGATGGAGAAGATTGAAGATGCTGCATATGGTGTCAATGTCTCCTCCAATTGATCTCTCAAATGGAAGGTTGATCCTTACACTAAAGATCTCACCCTCCAATCAACACTGCAAAACCCATAGCAAGTGCTCTATGAAAATAACGCAGTTACTGAAGCAAACTACATTGTAGCGGCAAAGGAATGAGTTGGCCCAATGCCAAGATCTGAAATAAGATCCAATGACTTCCAAACTGATCCTCCAAGGACAGAAATACTCTCCCTCTAAAAAACAAGTGATGGAAGAGGTGCTGTAACTCCTCACTGCAACACCCTACAACACAGAATTATGTTGCTGCACCAATAATGCTATCTTGGAGGAGGATGCTTGGCCTCAAGCCTAGATGTGAGGAAAATCTATACAAATCCTTCAAGAGGCTTCTCAATAAAGGATAAGGATTCTTAAACAAGAAATCCTTGTGCTAAGCAGCACAACAACTCAGCTGAACAACTGGAGAATGTCAATAGTCTGAACAGACAAGAAATCTATATTCATATGCATGAGTAACAATGGCTACCTTGCCCTCCTTTTATACAACGAAGTCTCCCTCTCCATGGGTCCCACTCTATTAGGGTTTCCTCCTTCAAGGAATATTCCCTCCTCTTTCTCTGCACTATCTTCTAAAGCAAGCTATACCTCTTTAGGCAGCGTCGTTTGACTTTGTCAAACTTGACCTAGTCTCCTTGAAAATGTCTCATTTCACACATGAGGGTGTGAAATCTAGTTCCATTTCTAATCCCCTTTAATATTTAGAGGGATTCTGTCCATGTTTTTATTGTGTTTGGGCCTCCTCACCCAATTATTCAACTCACAAGTGAAAATAGACAAAATTAATATTCCAATACATTGAAGGAAAAAATTGGAATATTACAGTCCTCCCCTCCCAAATGTTGCTTGTCCTCAAGCAAATGAAAGGATAGAACTGGAAAGTCTCCACTCAAGGAATGGAGTCTAAAATTTGATGAGGAACATCTTCCCCATGTGGATCCTCCATCCCCAAGAAATCATCCAAACAAAATGAGTCACCTCCCACATTGGCAACTCCTGAAAATATCCTTCCACCTCAAGCTCTGGAATTGAAGGTTGGTTGAAAATCTAAAAATGGTAAGCACCATGGCCTACCTCATGTTTTCCTTCTCTCCACTTATGATAAGTGTAGAACGTGTGCTAATCTTGGGCTGCAAAAGTATTTCCCTCAAATGGAAAAGTGAAGAACAATCCTCCAAGGAGTTCTCCTCCAACATTGAAGAACAAGCTGGCCCAAATTTCTTCATCCATGATCAATAGGACATCGTCATCATAAAAAATCCGAATGAAAATTTTTCTAAAGGTTTTACATGATGGCACATGATACAAACAATGTCTCAAAAGGACACAGCGCAGTCTCATTCACTTCATCTTCAGAAAATAGTATGGCAAGTAGCCTACAAGAATCATCACATCTACTAATGAATATTAAATGGCTGAATGTGTCAACAATACATGACCAAATACTTTCCCATGGGCGTACAATGGATGGTTTTAAAACTCATGGCTCACCTCAAAAGAAAACAAATAGGTGGTTGTGGTGGCCATATCTCTTCCCATGCTCCCATTAGAACATGTAGTGCAGAAAATGTGGGAATTCTCTCCCATCAAGGACACATCCAACTCATGTGTCTTTCTCATAATAATGCTTCTTATAAAAATAGTATCCATATCATCAAATTAATTCATGATCAACAAAAAAATGAGGAACATGTTAAAGCTTTCATGTGGTGCAATAAGGTACCAACAGTTTCCCTGATAGTGACAATGCAGTTTTCCAAACTGCTGCTTCAGAAAATTGCATGGAAAAATGTTTCTTGATACATAGTGAATCATGTATGTCATCATATGGAAAATAGTTGGATATAAAAAATGATCATAAATGTAATGAGAAAACATTTTCCCAATGCCACATAAAAGATGGCTGCCTCCATCATATGGATTTGCCCAACAATGATCATGGAGAGAAGTGAAAAGATTGCCCTCTTGTGGAGCAATGCACTGCATAATATTCGTAAGAGTATACAAATCAATGAATGTAAAAAAAAAACTCCTTGCCATATGCTGGAAGTAGGATGGTACACGGATCCATGAATGAGTCCTCCATAGTGCTTTGGCATGCTATGAAGATGAATGTACCATGTGCTGCAAGAAGATCCTCTTCTTCATTCTTGGAAATCCAAGTCAAGAAGAATATGCCATAGTGATAGATGTCTCTATCCACTATCCTGTCATCATTACCTCCTCCTTGTTCACCAAGTGCATACAATGTGAAGTGATCCTAGGAGCACTCCCTCCATAAGTCTCTGCTCCCAAGTGACAGTGCTGTGAGCTCATGGAAATAAGCTTCTGACAATACAAAACTTTGTTCTTTGACATGCTCCTTGTAAAAGACTCCTCTAGTAATGCTACAATACATAAGAAGTTCCTCCAAAGGTGGAAGTACCTCTCTATTATCAAAAGCCAAGGAGATAATTCCATCTCCTCCTCTTGCAACATCATGCAAATTGTGAGAACAAATTTATTCCTGCTCTCCCGAGAGCAAGCCAAGCAACAAAATATTTTGTTGCCTCCACATACTTCCATCATACAAATCATGTGATTAAGACACAATGAATGATATGAGTATCACATCAACATCATGCATCCATACTCTATGCTTCCTAATGATGCAATTATCCTGCCATCTCTCCTCCACCCTCCTACTCTTAGGAAGAGTGTATGCCAAGTGATGGCCAAACTCTTTCAAGAGTAACCAGCGCAGCCAAGCCTACTGCTGCCCAGTGTCATAGATTTGCAAGTAGCCTCCAAGCTCCTTGCTCATCAACCACATCCACTCAATCACTTGTGGATGCTTTATCCTTCTCTTCATCTTGGTACTCCTCCCATGAGGGCTACCATCCTCTCAAACCAAATCTCTATCTTTGCACTTCATGGGATTTTGAAATGAAACCTTCTCAAGGATCAATGAGACCCTATAAGGACCCAAATAGGTGGTAGGAAAAAAACTCCAATCATGATGTGTATGGCTCAAGGAATTTCCAACACAAGCATGAGAGATGTTATCCATCCTAAGATGTCATACATCTTCTATCTTCTCTTGTGAGAAAGGAAGAAAATCTTTGCACTCCATGGTGTGTTGAAGTGAACCTCTAATAAGATCTCCCTTTGAGACCTCCCTCTCAACAATAGGCTTCCAAAACCAATGAGGTCTTGGATCTGCTGAAAGTAGAATTTCCTCTTTGAGCTGAGAGGAGCTCATTGATAAAGTGTCATCTTGAAAGGTGAAAGGATTTCTCACTCCAAGATGTCTACTATCTTCCTTCAAGTCTTCAAACCCCAACCTCAGGTTTGATGAACAATCAAACAATGGCTCATGAGAATGATGGTTTTCTTCCTCCTTTAATGTTTTCATGTTGCACAGTGCAGCACAACCAAACTACTCTATAGTAGCAATGGGATTTGACCCTTGGTCATGTAAAAGTAAATCTCCACAATTATCATAAGAATTTTCTACAACAATATATTGTGGAACTCTTTTCATACTTTGTTGATGTTTGGGAACTTCTTGTAGGGATGCAAGAGTTCCTTCCTCCAAAGTGTTTTCTGCCCCAACTGTTGATGCATGTGGCTACTCCTCCGTGAGTGTGATAGTGTTAGGACAAAGATCATCAAGTGGTGTGAGTTTTTCCTCC
The DNA here is from genome assembly GCA_034641835.2 of Pinus albicaulis. Taxonomy (NCBI): domain Eukaryota; kingdom Viridiplantae; phylum Streptophyta; class Pinopsida; order Pinales; family Pinaceae; genus Pinus; species Pinus albicaulis. The sequence continues at coordinate 1,146,110,964 of CM076575.1, forward strand.
TTTATTATTTCTCCATCAAAGGTTTTGATCAACCTCTAAATGAACTCTGCAAAAGTTTTAGCCCTTGCATGGCTCAAGTGGTTGCACCACCAAACATAGGCCTGACCCTCCAAGTGTAGCGCTGATATTTTAACAGCTTCTTTCCCTGCTACAAGATGTAGTAGGAACAATGTTGCCAACTTTCTCACCCAAGTTCTTGCTGTAGATAGTCCATCAAAAGTAGACAACAGAAATCTATTGCCTTTGACTTCTCTTCTGTTGTAGGGTCTCTTCTCTTCCTTCAACTGGATGAAATGAGGGAAAGCTAGAGTCTCTTTGAAAGCTCTAGGTTGAGATATGTACTCAACAAGTTAATCAATCAAAATCAAAGGATCCAATAATCTTTCATGCTCAGCGTCTTTTTCTTGATGAGAATAGGAAGTGCATGGTCCTTCCTCCTCTTCTTATTCTTCAATATTCTTGAGCTCCTTGGAGAGGTCCTCTATAGATTTGAATACTGATGAGAGAAATATCATCTTCTTCAACATTCTAATATTCTTGGGCTTATACTCACAGGCTAAGACAAGAAAGCAGCTCTGATACCACTGTAATATCCAAAAATGGGAACTGCTAGAAATGCACTATTGGAAGACGTATTGTCCAGGAATAGCTGCTACAGGATTTGAAACCAGGACTTGGATTCCTTAGATCAGATTATCTAAGGCTTAAATCCAAGAGGAGGCTCCGAATAAATCCCTCTAGGTGGGTTAAACAGGTCTCCCACACCTAGTTGTCCTAAAAAAATGCCCGATGAAGGGACTGTAACAAAATGCAAGAACTTATAATGCAGAAAAAATGTTATTTTAATGAGCCTGAGTATATGAAGATGTAAATAGCCACAAAATATGTAATATATAAGAAAAATAGTAAAATTTCTTGAGGAAAGAGTCACTCAAGCAAGGCAATGCAAGCCTCAACAACACATGTACAAGGAAATGAAAAATACTACTACATATGTGAAATCCTTGGCTATGACAACGCAGTCTATTATGGAGTATTGCTGAAAATTGATGTCAGTACATGGGTATGACAAGATATAGCTCAAATAAAATATGGGAGCAAATCCCTAACCCTTGGAAACAATAATACATCAATCCTCTGAAGGATTGGCTGAAATATACAAAATGGAAAAAATTCTAGAGTTGTTGGGTAGCAGCTGCAACTTAGAAAATGGAACTAGATGGAGAAGACTGAAGATGCTGAATTTGATGTCAATGTCTCCTGCAATGGATCTCTCAAGTGGAAGGTTGATCCTTACACTGAAGATCTCACCCTCCAATCAACATTTCAAAACCCCACAAGTGCTCTATGAAAATAACGCAGTTACTGAAGAAAACTGTTTTGTAGGGGCAAATGAATGAGTTGTCCCAATGCCAATATGTGCAATAAGATCTAATTGCTTTCGAACTGATCCTCCAAGGAAGGAAATACTCTCCCTCTGAAAAATAGGTGATGGAAGAGGTGTTGTAACTCCTCACTGCAACACCCTACAACACATAATTATGTTGTTGCAGCAATAACACTGTCCTGGAGGAGGATGCTTGGCCTCAAGCTTAGATATGAGGAAAATATATACAAATCCTTCAAGAGGCTTCTCAAGAAAGGATAAGTATTCCTAAATAGTAAATCCTCGTGCTAAGCAGCACAATAACTCAGCTGAAAAACTGGAGAATTCCAATAGTCTAAACAGACAATAAATCTATATTCATATGCTTAAGTAAAAATGATCGCCTTGCCCTCCTTTTATACAATGAAAGCTCCCTCTCCATGGGTCCCACTCTATTAGGGTTTCCTCCTTCAAGGAATATTCACTCCTCTTTCTTTGCGTTGTCTTCTTAAGCAAGCTATACCTCTTTAGGCAGCGCTGTTTGACTTGGTCAAAATTTACCTAGTCTCCTTGCAAATGTCTCATTTTACACATGAGGGTGTGAAATCTAGTTCCTTTGCTAATCCCCTTTCATACTTAGAGGGATTCCATCCATGTTTTTATTTTTTTTGGGCCTCCTCACCCAATTATTCAACTCACAAGTGAACATAGAGAAAATTAATATTCCAATTTATTGAAGGAAAATTATGGAATATTACACATGAGTACACTTGAAGAAGCTTTCACTGGTAAGAAATCAGATGTTTCTCACTTTAATATTTTTGGCTCATCTATTTATGTGCATGTGACCAAGAATGCCAAGAAGAAGTTGGAGCCAATTTATGAAGTTGGGATATTTGTGGGGTACACATAAACACCCCATAATTATCATGTGTATTTTCCAAACAATCGAATGATTATTGTGTGACGAGATATAAAATTCAATGAAGGGAAAGCCATGCGGTTGTCGCTTAAGAGGGAGTTCGACTTGCATGTGGAGGAAGAACTAGTAGTTCCCATAGATGAGTCTCTAGATGTGCATCAGCCATAAGAGGAGTTTCATGGAGTGGAGGATTCCACTCATGCAGAGCCAACCATCAAAACTGGCAGAAGGCGTACCACAAAAGATGATAGGTTGAGACTTGATGTTGCACAAAATGTAGGAGTCTCCTAATTGATTTACTGGTTACATGGATCTCATGAGAAAATTTATTGTGATTGAACCGTCTTCCTTTCATGAAGCAGTGCTGAAGCCCACATGGGTAGATGTAATGGTGGAGGAGTATGACTCCATTGTCAAAAACAACGCTTGGTAAATTTTTCCAAGGCCAGTTGATAAATCAATGGTAGGTTCAAGATGGATATACAAGGTAAAGAAAGCTGCTAATGGGAGTGTTGAGAAATACAAGGACAGGTTTGTGGCTTGGGGCTTCTCACAGATCTAGGGGATAGATTATGAAGAGACCTTTGCGCTTGTCACAAGGTATTCTTCCATAAGGACCATCCTTGCTTTCTAAGTGCAGATGGGTTGGTGCATTCATTATATGGATGTGAAGACTACATTTCTCAATGGGACCATTGAAGAAGAGGTGTACATATATCAGCCTGAAGGTTTTTAAATCTTCAACAGTGAGTCGCATGTGTTTCAACTCAAAGGAGCATTGTATGGGCTGAACCAAGCACCCCGTGCTTGGTACACTAAGATAGACAACTATTTCACTGGATTGGGATTCACCAAAAGTGAAGCAGATGCAAACCTATACCAAATTTTGGTGGAAGGTAAGAATTTAATCATTGTTCTTTATGTTGATGATTTACTATTGACTGGTGATTAGCAGTTGATACACTCATGTAAGGAGGAACTTGAAAATGAGTTCGAGATGAAGTATATGGGCCTCCTTCATTATTTCCTTGGATTCAAAATATGGCAGCGAGAAGGTGACCTTTTTGTGTCTCAAGTAAATTAGGCAAGGGAGATACTAGTTAAGTTTCACATGGAGGGCTACAAACCCATGGATACTCCTCTTCCAAGAAACTAGAGGAAAGAGGATGCTACTTCTGGAGAGGTAGTTGATGTTATTGTTTATCAACAGTTAGTGGGTTCGCTAATGTATCTAGTGAACACAAGACCAGCCATTTTCTATGTGGTTAACAAATTGAGTCAAGATATGGTTAAGCCTACCAAGCTCTTTTGGGAGGCGGTCAAGCATGTCCTAAGATACCTGAGGAGCACATCAGAGTATGGTTTATGGTATGGACAGACATATGAGGTGAAGTTGCATGGCTTCACAGATGCAGATTGGGCAGGCATCCTATCAGAAAAAAAGAGCACATCAGGGGGGATCTTTAGCATTGGATCTATAGTTGTTTCTTGGTACAATAGGAAGCAGATATCCGTGGAAATAAATTCAGCGGAATCAGAATACATGGCAACAAGTCAAGTTGCATGTGATGCTATCTGGATGAGAAAGATCTTGGTTCATTTGTTTGGTTCTCATTTAGATTCGATAGTGATTCATTGTGATAATCAAAGTTGAATTAAACTCTTGATTAATCCTGTGTTTCATGATTGATATAAGCATATAGATATCTGGTTCCATCATCTCATAGATTATGTACAGAGGAGAATCATGTTGCTTCAGTACATTCCTACAAAATATCAGGATAGAGATATTCTGACAAAGGCGCTCACCAAGAGAAAATTCGAATACCATAGAGACAGGATCAGGGTGTAGGATAATCCCTTTCTTGTTGAGAGGGAGTGTTGAGATTCAACAAGAAGATCCTAGTGAAAATTAAGCACCTACACTAGGATGGTGCCTCAGTCTATTTTTAGGTGGATGTCTATTTATAGATGCATGAGAAAATTCTATTTATAGATGCATGTCGACTATTATTATCCCTTAGTATTATTTTGAAAATAAAAAATAATCTATTCTCAATGAGCACTTGGAAATAGTTGAGTGAAGTGGAAAATCAGTTGGCTAAAGGAAGTTTGAGTTAAGAGGTTGGTTGGTGGAACATGAAAGTGGATTTAGTTGTAACTAAGTGATTTGAAGTTGTAACAGAGTTGGAAGTGCAATTATGAACGTTTTAAAGTAGTTTAACTTAGTTAAGTGAGTTAAACTCAGTTGTGATAGTTGTAACTTAATATACACTAGTGAGATATCAAGTGAATTAATTATTAGTTAATTCATAATAAATGATATCACATGCAATTGTAGATTTACTACTATTAACTGCATGCATGTCAGATCCAGTGGAGACCCAGTTGATTTCCAGGTGAAAGGGAAGATAAATATCAGTTGTGACACTATCTGATTACACACATGCAACCACACACACATTGGATTTGCCCATGAGGATTTCACAGTCAAGGCAAGTAGGATTCCATTCATTTAGGGATTTCTATAAGATGGGATTGCGCAGTGGAGGTAGGTTTTCTGGAGACATTAAATTGGCTAAGGAACTTGCCAATTTTTGTATGAAAGTGTGAGAGAGTTAGGTCATGTACTAAGAGCTCTTGGATTAGAGATTTTTATGTAATTGTTTCATGATCCATGATATAATACATAATAGAATATAGTGGGGTTTTTAGCTACAAGCTTTCTTTGGTAAATTATATGTGTTATGTGTGATTGATCTTTCTTCATGATATTGTGATTGGTGATTGTGTTTCAAATTCCACAAAGATTTGTAGAAGAAATTATGTATTTAACAATATCATATTATTGTTAGATCAGGAGATTCTAGACAATACATGTATTTTGTATTAAATTTATACAACCCAGGTGGTAGACCTTTGTAATAGAGATATCACTCAATAAATGAGAGGTTTATTAAATTTCAGGAGGTTGGTGGATGAATGTAGATGAGAGGCATATTATGTAATTTTTGTTCACCAAGGTAATATACAGTCACAAAAGTGTTTTTCAGACCTAAGATTTATTTTAAGCTTATGTTTCTATTTTTTTTTCATTTCTGATATTGTCATCAGCTTCATATTCTCACGATTACCTAGAATTCATAATATTATGCTCCAATTTCCTTCATGTGTTATGTGTATGTTATAGAAAATTATATTTTAAGCTTAATTACCTCAACTTCCATGAAATTCATTTTCTTGTAATTGAAGTCCCATTAGCTAAATCCATGCACAATGGTACCATTTCATACAACTTCCACCTGTAAAATAACTTTAAAAAAAAAGAAGAGTTAGTCATCTGCAATAAAAATTTTATCTTCAATATTCATTTTTTTTCTTTGAGAGATCTCTTTCTCACTGGAAGGGCTAACTTTCAGTCCAAAGAGGTTTGAAATAGTTTCATTAGGTTGACCATTGATCAGCTCAATTGGTACCATCCTAGAGATAATAGGTTCTTTGGAGAAGTTCCCTCCCACCCCAGGCTATGTATGAACCTACTACTTCATGAACAATCAGCACCACGGTTATGGGTCAACTGTACAAAATCCTTCTCATCGAAGTCCATTTTCTAGGATGCACATTGTTAGTATCACAGTTGGTCGCAAGCATTACATGGTATCTTTATCCTCAGTTCTTCATTTATCATGGTTTTGGGTCATCCACAAACCCACACTTCATCAAAGTCCATTTTCTATGCTACACACTTTTATCATCATATTTGGTCACAAGAATTACATTGTATCTCTATCCTCAGGTCTTCGTTTTTCATGGTTGTGGGCCATCCAAAAACCCACACTTCATTGAAGTCCACTTACTAGGCCGCACACTGTTAGCATCAAATTGGGTCAGAAGAATTATAGGGTATTTCTATCCTTCAATATTCATTTTTCATGGTTATGGGTTATCCACAAACCCACGCTTATTGGCTTGAGGGGTCCTGACCCAGGTTTATATTTATTACGTAACCAGCAAAACCATCTTACTATTGGACCTTTCGGAAATCACCTGCATGTGCAAGAAAAATTCTCACTCGCATTAGTATGGGGGGGTGATGGAAATATGTTTCCACACCCTAAGAGAGAATCAAATGAAGTGGGTATCTTCAAATATATCTTATTACATAGACTTACTTGTGCACTAGAATCCCTAACCAGAAACCTTATGTTAATTAACATAGGTTAACCATATGTGCCCGCAGATACAGTATATCAGCAATCCCCTTAATTTTTATAACCATGTAATATTCATCTTTCACAGTAATAGATCTATGCAATCATCATTCATTAACAATAAAATAGGTACGCAATCTGATCCAATCACAGTAACATAAATCATATATAGGAAACAGGAATTATATGCAAAGAGAGAACACAGAGTAAATAGATTAATTTGATACTTAGATTCTCCAAAACATATATTTATTTATCAATTGTTCACAGAAACCCTTACAATCCTCTAGATCTGCCTACGCACACAGCCAACGGGGTTCACACATAGCCAAACTAAGGTCTCTGTGCACACAGTGAGCAGGAGCCTTTCAAACACAAACGCTTACCACAAAATTACTTGAGATCAACATGCATTCATTAATTCCATCATAAACTTACTTATACGACTCGATCTAGAGTTCTAATTATAACTTAGTCTGCGCTCATACTAAGGTCCTCAAACCATGGTTTGAGACTCCTAGATTTACCCTTTAACCCATTGCAACTCATGAAGGGAATTTGAACTGCCCCAAAGCCCCTTGAAATTGAATTTCTTAGCATGAACGTGTCAAAAATACAAAAATACTATTATTTAATTCCAAAAATGAGGTCCTAAGGAACCCTACTTCAAATCTCCCCCAACACAATATTTTGACTCGTCCTGAGGAACAGAGGCACTGGGATATTCATGTCTGTCTTCAGTTCCTTGAAGGTGGCGGTAAAGGGTGCAAGGATTCCTACGCTCTAATCGACAACACTTTTATATGTGTCCACCAACTTCTGAGAGGTATGCCCTTCTGTTACAATACTGATGCTCTGGTATGTCTCGCTTATGTTCTTTATGATAGCATCTAGGTCATGTGATATCTTCATTTCTTAATCAACCCATGGCTTCATGTGGGTGGTAATAATGTGCTTCTTCCACCATAGTTCTTCAACCTCATTTTATAGCACATGGCTCGTCTGCAAATGCGCCATTCTCTTAGCAGGCACAAGTGTGGGCAGCGCTTCCTGAAGCTCATCAAATGTCTGCTATTTTGCGCGCAATTTCTGTGATATTTTTCTGATAAGTGGATTTGTCTGCACTGAAGTCCATAATCCCATGGATTCGTCTAGGAGTTTATTGCCCTTTGTGACTGTTGCTGCAATTCTGGATGAAGCCTCCTTGACCAAGGTAGCGCAATGCATTCACACTTCTGGTGGAGTTTTTGGTTGGAGCTTTGCCTATAATTCTGTAATATAGTGTTCAAAATCGGCCTTTACCACTTGGAATTTGGAGAAGGAGGCCTTCAAAGCTACTACTAGACCTTTGACCTTGGCCTGAGGCATAGTAGAGGCAAGGATGACAACCTCAAGAAGGTCACCACAAATGCGATCAATCAAAATTTCCATTTCAGCCCTCTGGGCACCACTACTTGCTGGGTTGTCTGCACCTATAGATATTCTTATGTGCATGCTGCAATCTTCTACTCTGTCTCTATGAGTTGTTGGTGCATGCATGCGTCACGACACTGTAGCTCATCCATGATGATGGTTTGGATGGCATGCAACTTACTAGTAGGCAGCATAGATAAGTCTATCCAAACCTCAGGGCACGTCGACACCTTTCCGCGTAGATCTAGTCGTTCCAAAGTAACTTTGGCTCTAGGGAATAAATAGATTTAGTTATCTGTTGTGATGATAACCAGGCTTGTTCTTAAACTCGCTTGATCTAGCCTCTCCTAAGAAACGGTCTCTTGAATACTATCTGTCTTTTGTTGAAGCACCTGCAATCCTGTCTGCATCGCCTCCACTGCAACTTTTTATTGCTCCTCTAATGCAGCCCATGCGTCCTCGGATGTAGATGTGATGACATCTGCAATTTTATCCAAGTCTTCCTCAGTCAGGGTGAGATATTCCATGCTGCCTATCTTCAATCCTTTCCTTTTCTTGCGTGCACCGTTGGAGGTCTCATCTCCATGCTTGGTACCTCTGCGGGATTCAGCTTCGACACCATTTCTTCCCTATGCGCCCTTGAGATTGACCTCCATCTTTGGCTCAGTTTCCTTGCCTATTTTTCAATGTCTTTGTCTGGTTCCTTCTCGGATTATTTCTCCTTGGAATCACCGGTTGTTTCTTTTCCCGACATGGAGGCTGTGATAGGCTTGGCGGAGCTTATCCCGATCTTCCATTCAGCTGGCCAGGTTGTAATGACCTAGTCAATCTCAGCTTATATCACCATTTTTGTAGTGCATTTGGCACATGGGCAGATGAAATTCACCGTGCTTGGTAGGGGAGGATGCTTTCCTACAAGCAAGTAACAGATCAATTGGTTTGTTATATTGTTAGTGGAACAACATATCATGTAGTAAATTGAGTAAATAACATAACATGCTACAATAGATTAGAAAAAATAAACAACATATAGAAATACAATAAGAAGCTCAATCGATTCAAACACAATAATAATCCAAACGAAGAACTCTTTCCCTTTTATTAGTTGCTGATGGTATAAGAGATACGACACTAAAACACTTGTAAGGAATCCTTAGAGCTATGGAGCTCTAATATTCAAGGCAAGGAGGGCTTTTCCTTTTAAGCTTCTTGCAAGACTCGCTCTCTCTCCTTGATGGTTGGTAGAATAACAGAAACTTAGTGAAATTCTTCCCCTGGATTGAGGGGTTTCATGGACAACAGTTGAATCCTTCCACTCCTTGCTTCTTGGACAACACAATGCTAGTTTTCTCTCAAGAAATTTGGCCAGCATAGCAATGTGTTCTCTATTCTTCTTCTCATTGTGGTGTTTTATAGGAAAAATTCAAATTTCCCTCCCTCTCTTGGTACAATTGTGGATGTTGACACAAGAGTTGGAAGTTGATTCAATTGTGTGCTACACTTGAGGCATCAAGGTGGCTCCAAGGCGATTGTACTTAGGTGCCTTTAGTAGGGAATCTTTTTCCTTAAGTGTGCCAAGTGGTCCCATATGGTGACCTTCCGCCATACCTAGGATTGTGCAACTATTTTAGGGATAGACGTGAAGATCTTCGCTACTATCAAAGAAAAGGCTATGATCGCTTAGGGTCAGTGTTTTATGTGAGCTATTTGATAAATTTTCCTACTTGACCTTAGGAAAAGTTAAAATTTTCATATTTTGTAATGTCTTTCTTCCCTATAAATCCTTATTTGTACCTTTTGTTTGACATTTCCTGATGTCTTTTTCTTGTACAATTTTCCTGTGATAACACTTTCCCCCTAATTTATGAGGTCTAGGAAGAATTTTATAGCTGAAATACATTATATTTTCTTTTCTGTATAATCCATTTTGAGAGATAAAGAGAGAGTTGCTTGTGTGAAACATGAGGTTGGAGACCCCTTGCGGTGAGTAAAAGAGGGACCATGTTCTATTTGAAACCTCCAAGAGCTAAAATAAATACAATATTTCTATGAGGTGGGCATTTCCCATGCTCGTGATGCTCTGGCTAGTTAAAGCTTATCTAACAGATAGTGGTTTTGTCTGTGTCACTTGTGTGGTAGCGACCTGCTTTTTTTTTATGATGACAATTGTTGGTGCCATCAGGGGCATTTTTTCTTTGACAATAGGTTTAATTTAGTTCCCACATGCACAATTATTGTATGGCATATTTTTAGGATAAATTCTCATTGTATGCATGGGTTTATGATTGGGACCTTCTCATGTAAGCATTGCTGAAAGAGATGCTTATGGTTGCACGTGTCTTTGATGAATTCTCACAAAGTGAAATGGTTGTGGAGTACCATACCATATTGACATGAAAGATTATGTTGCAGTAAAATGTCAGGAGGATCGATCACATCAATGGGCGATGATGACTCCCATAGGTCCTTCCAAGAATCACCCTATTGACGTGAGGAGTCGTCCAAGGTACTACCTCCTTCTTGGAAGATGGTTGTTGAATTCGACAAGAAGGAAGCCTCAACGGACTAAGAGAAGTACTGATGCAAGGGACTAGTGTCTTTGATATAACAGGTGGGTTATTATAGGTTAACATAGTCATGATGGTGAGAAATGGTTGTAACTGACAATGGGAGTTCAGTTGCCCAAGGTCAGAGCTTGTAAATGAAAGTGGTAGTAGTCATAACAATTTCTGGTGAGGAAACCCTGGGGTTGGTAGGACGTAAAGGGTGGGTATATGGTTTTTATGAATTTTATGGTGGGGTTGGGTAAAGAGTGTGAAGCTCCTACCAAGGGTTATTATGGACTACTGTCAAGGGAGAAAAGTTGATGGATGGGGGGGGGGGGGGGTTAGTTCTACTAAAGAATATTTTTACACTTGAAAAAATAATATAAAATGGGTTTGGATGTACAAACATGGAGATGGGTTCCCCAAACACATGAAAATGATCACTCAATAATGATGTGAGGAAGGTGTTTTTTCTAAGGGTGGGGCCCTATTGGTTAGTATCGGTGTGAAGATGGTCAAGTATATGCAAAGGTGTTGCATATGGTCGTCTATGTTTATTGGGGTGTGGTAGGCCAAGTGCAAGATGTGGTGGTGCGTATTCAGTCTGCTTATGATAATGGTAGTCCGGGAAAGGGGTTTTATCGTGACATGGTAAAACTGGATTTGATGTATGATGGATGAAATGAATATAAAGTGCTTCCCGGACATGGGTGTCATGGGCATGGCACCGTATTTTTGATGTATGGTCTACATGACTGATGGATGCCATGGAGGGTGAGGCTCTACTGATCGATGAGAATTTTTATCATGTGCAAGGTGGGGTGATGATAAAGAAGGTCGAGTGAGTGGAACCTACAGTTGATTTCTGTGGAGAAATGATGTCAGGATTTTTAGTGTCAATTTTTGCATCCTTCCATCAATGATCAAATGGACTCTTATCATGTCTTGTTAGGGTCCCATTGTCAAATTGTTGTCATTCCATTAGGTCATCATGCAAAAAATTTGGTCACTTGATGTACATCTAGGTCTGATTTTACTCCTTCCAAAATTTAACTAGTTGCTGGCTCATTTCACCTCTCAGCTGAATGCACCATCATTCATAAGCTATCATCATATTTACATTCATTTTAATATGTCTTCATTTATTCCAGTGTATCCATTAGGTCATAGGGTTCCAAGTTCATAAAACCACCATTTCATGCATAAATTCCAGCAAGTGAAGGAGTGATAATAAATTAAATTTCATCAATAAATTTGATTTAAAAGAAAAATGTAATTTTATGTTCAATGTAATTTCGTATTCTTAATTTGAAATAAGTACCTCAGAGTTCCAAGTAGCTGCAAATACTCAAGTTCCACCAGCAAATGTTCAAGGTTCCAAGAAGAAAAGCAGTTTTCAAAAGGCATCAAAAGTTTAAAGTTAAAAAGATAAAGTTCAAAATTAAAAAGATCAAGTTCAAATTCAAAATGGAATTTTGGTGGCCCACCTCACTAAAATTGAATAAAATGATATAAAAAATCAAAGAAAGGAGTTTTATATTCATCATTTCACTTTGTCCCAAAAACAATTCAGCTCTCATTGACAACAAGGTCAGGTTTTTAGCTCTCACTGGCAAAAATTTCTCTTCCCTGCACATCCAGACACCTCATTGTACTTTTTGTTATGCTTCCAGACTCTTCGCTGCACTTTTCGTTGCACATCTGAACAACTAACTGCACTTTTTGGTGTGCATCTGCTAAGTTCACTACGCATCTGAGAAAGGAGGTAGGATATGGATTTCTAAAGGAAAATTTGAAGCAGGCAAGGCATTTTCAGGTTTTTGAAGATCATCTACAAGTTAAAATCAAGTAAGCTAAGAGAAATATTCCTTTCTTCATCATTTTGCAAAGAATAAAATAACATTTTCACTCTCACATCTAGGGTTTTTAAAGTAAATTTGGATAAATTGTGTCATGGTCATTTTTTCAGTTTGAAGCCCCTGAATCGCACTTTGTACACCTTCATTCACTCCATTTCAATCATTTACACATCCTACCCTCACCCAATTCCTATTTTTTCCAAAGACTCCACGCAAACCCTAATTTCTACCCTATTTTTACCCTAGGCTTGTTTTTTGGCCTTTCATTCCCTTCCCCTCACATAAATTCAAAAATATAACTTCTCCCTACTTCATAACATCATTCCCTCTCCCCCCTTAAATTTCTTCAAAAATTTAGGCAATCCCAAACTCATATTACCATCTCATTCATATACCTAGAAAAAACATTATGTTTTTTCTCTTCTTCATTAGGGTTTTCTTGTTGCCATGGACACGGAAACCTCCCCCTTTCAGAGGAAGAAGTATAAAGGAGGGAAGATATTGATGTTTGAGCCTTCTAACTGCCATCAAATCACATCATCTCCTTTCATACTCAAATGTTTTCAAGATGTAAATTATGTATAGTTTTTCCAAAAAGTAAAAGAGGTGGGATATAGTGAACAACTCACGGGGTTATTTGCAATTTCTTTGAAAAAGGAAAAGGTTTTTATAGTAGGGATAGAGTTTACTTTCACACTAGAAGCCATCTCCACAACCATTGGAATACCAAATCATGGAGAAGATTGGTTCCACTATATGAATCTGGATGATGAATACTTCAAATCCTATTTGAAATCAGCCTACAAAGATGCTCCATTGCATGTATTTCCTTTTAGATATTTATTGGGTAAATATGCTCCTTTGATGAAGTCCATTATAAGGTTTTTCACTTGTGAAGGATGTTTTTCAAAAAATTATTAGTACCACATAAGACTACTGATACATTTTTCAGGTGTGAAATATCTTAACTTGTGTAATTACCCTTTCAAAAATATGGCCAAGATGGCAGAGAAGATACATGAGATGAGAAAATATCATATAGGAAGTATTTTCCACCACAGTTTGATTAAGATCATCATTCTTCACCTATTGAAAGAGAATCAGATAACTTGGGAGTCATTTTTGGAGAGGACAGTTCAGAAGAATTTGGTGGAGCCACTACAACTACAAGAACTGTCTTCAGCAAAGCATGATGTGGGATCACCAAGCAATAGGGAGGAATAGCCTCAAAGTGACATGGATGAGGATCAGATAAACAGAGCTAAAATATCAAGCCATGAGGAGAACCATTGACTTAAGAGAATAAAAAAGGACAAGGAGGTCAAAACTTATCATGGAGTAGATAGGAAAGTGTTTTCTCCACAAATTTTGGAAGGGGCCTTGGCTTCTACATCAGAAAAGTAGGGACATCATAAGCAACATGAGACAGATTTCCAAGAGAAAGAAGCTCTTCACCATGACATTAAGATGGTGGAATTGGAGTCCTAAGATGAAAAGGAAACCCTAAAACTAGTTATCAAAGAAAAATATGCCAAAATCATAGAGCTACAAGATAATTTGGCAAGAACCCATTTTGTTATCTCCTTCCTTGAGCAAGAGGAGAAACAATTGAAGGAAAAGAAAGTACTCATGGAAATGGAATTGTTGAAATCTAAGAGCTAATATGTCAAAGGAAAAGCAGTGATTAGACATTATGAGTCTAATGAGGATGAGTCCCAAACCACTTGGAAAAAAAACAAGAACAAGGGGCCTAAAAAGAGCATTAGAATAGGAAAAACAACAAGAGGCACTTCTTGTAGAGGAACTCACCTTTGAGGAGAGGATTGTAATGGAAATCAATGATGATAGGGAGGTTTGCCTTGAAAAATTAAACATACACCTAGAGAAGCTCCTTCAAAATTCCAACAAGGGAAATCAGATGTTGAGGCACATGGCTAACCACTACCATACCAGAAAAAAGATTTGCAATGTCAAGGTTAAGAAGTTGCAACATAAGCTGAAAGAAACCCTAATAAGTCAAAACGAGAGTGGAAAATACCATTTCCTTTCTGATGCCTCCTTGGCTGCATGACACACTTTATCATAACCTCAAATAGAAATCTCACAATTTAATTTTGAAATTTTGAAATTTTGGGGGTTTTTAGACAAATTTTCAATTATTGGTGCAGAATCGTGCAGTTTTTTGTCTCTCCTTAGAAGCACATCGAAATTTGTTGTGATTTTTCTACAGGCCTATTATAGGTCAATTTGGGCACCATTCCCAATGACCTGGTTAACTAGGTAGCATCTTCAAGACCGATGATCAAAGGGTCTAACATTCCCTATCATCTCAGTTACTATATGCTCTAAGACAGGAAACATTCATTAATCAAACAAGATTTTCATCAAAGCAAGGCTTTTCCATGGTTTGAATCTTATTATTAAACATGTGGGAGCTCACCAACGTAGGCTCTAAAGGGCCTAAGTGTGCTACATATGCAGGTATCTCTATTATGGGCTGCTCTGCAAAGCACTTCCCGACGTTCAAAGGTGCGTTGGTTAGATTGGGAGCGAAATTCTCATTGTTTCGGAATATCCACTTGGCCAGTGTCTTCTAGAAGGGTTCACATGTGTCATGCTTCGAATCCAAGTGTCCATTTGACATCTACATGACTGGAAAACATGTATTTCCTATTTTTGGAATGCAATTTATTGAAAAACAAGCTACAGTTCATCTATAAATTGAGAACAAAGCTAAGCATTCAAAGAGAAAGAATTTGAGTAGAGAAATGTTGGAGAATTTTCAGTAGAGAGTTTGATTTGTGGAGCCAATGGTGGAGAGACTTATGCTATGATGAGACTAAGGAACTTTGCTGGAAGGTCACGATGAATTAGTCATTAGGTTGTAACCTCTCCTTCTATCATCAATAAAGAGTACTTCTTGTTTTTCCCTACATGCATCCATGTTTACTTTGATTTTCCATGTTGTAGAATCTTAGTTGATGAATGTAGTTTATGCTTAAATGATTTGGCTAATTAACTTGAATAGATATCTAGATTATTGTATCTTCTGATGTTTCAGTGCTCTTTCTTGCAGGAATCATTCAGCGATTTGAAACCACTTGAAGTTGAGGCTGTAGTGGAAGTGACAGAAAGGAGCCATTTGAAAGTGATTGAAACAAGTAAGCATCCAATCCTCTCTGTATATCTATTTTGAGTTAGGAAAAAGGGTAGTGAAGTATTTCACCTGTTGTTCTAGACTAGACACTAGTCTAGGGAAGCATATTTTATCCGTAGATTACAATTCTAGCCCAAAAAACTGGCGACTCCGCTAGGGAGAATTTCTCTTGAATCTTGGTGTTTTAGTCTCTGATCTGCTTTCTAAATGCACCCAGTAGTTATTTCACATAAATATTAGAAATTTTCAAAGTTTAATTTGCAAATTTAGTGAGCCAAAAGGTATTTTTTTCTTTGTTTACTACACTCAGCGCACCCTTGGTCAGGGCACAGTGCTTTGCAGAGCATTATCTCCCTTGTCAGCCTATGTTGCAGAGCACTGTCTCCCTTTGGAGACTGCGTTGGCTCCTGAAAGGAACAAATCACCTTGAATCTGACTTTGTATTTTTCTTCAGTTTTGTTTGCTGACTTGTTCTAAAAAATTTAATGCTCTATTTGACCAGTAGCTCTATATATTTCTTCTCCTTTGATTGAAAATTTGTTCAATTTTGTTTTAAAAAGTTTTTCATTATCGTTGACAAGTTGATTTCAAAGTAATTTTTATGGTCACATTAAGAATCATTTTCTTTGGAAATAGGAAATTGTCGTAAAGTCTTCATTTCCTTGATAGAAGAAATTTTTGTTGAAATCTTCGTTTTTCCTTCAAAAGAGAAATTGTTGTTTGTATTCTTCCTTTCTCGAAAGTAAAAATCATTTCGATTATTGATCTAGTGCACCTAGTTTTCTTTCTGGATTCATAACATTAATAAAACTGAAAAGAAAAACTTGCATTTTCATGTAGGATTGTGTGTTTTTGCAAAAGGAACACTAGCAAATCTACATTTAGTTTGAGATTCATTCATTTTGTTTTTGTTCATTGATTTGTTTTCTCTCAAATTACTTGCTCTCTTCCCTTAGTAGCTAGGTCGACTTTCATTGAAAAAGCTGAAAGTGAAAGTTTTTTTATCATTATTAGCTTGCATTTTAGGAATTTCATATATATCATCGTGGTGAACCTGAAAGGAAAACTGTTAAGCAAGATCAACATAAAATAAATCTCAATTTAGTTAAAACTCTTTGGAACATTAATGATAACATTTAGAGGTTTAGACTAGAGATGTGTTCCAGCATCATAAAACATAAAAACTTTCATTAACTTGTCTGCAACACATTCCGAGTGTGATACCTCACTCCACGTACATAAGTATATCGTAGCTCATCCACGTACTCTCAGGTATATTAGGCGGTGTTACAGTACGATAAGTATAAAGAGGTGCTCTCACTGTGTTGTTTCGCATCAGACGGTGCTAATACGGACCTGGGCCTCCACCTACCATCGGGTATATTTGGGAGGACAACATTTAGGTGCTATCCATCCATAGTGAACCAAGTCGGCCGCCTAGAAATTGCGATACACCGAACACAACATTCAGGGAGATTACCTACCTGTACTTTTTGGTTCGCCAAGAGGTATTTTGCAGTTCATAGTATCCTCGTAAACCTTTTTTCCTAGCATTACCCTCTTTTTGTTTATTCTTTTTTGGATAAAATAAATCAGTAATCATGGAAGAACATAATCCTACCCCCTGTCATTCTTGTAGATTAGCATTGAAACCACTTTTATCACCGAAAGTTATTTCTGGTAGGTGAAGGCGATCATGACCTACTGAATCAAGTACAATTTGTACCTCTGGCGAAACATCATATTTTAATCCAGAGTTAGCCCAAATTGTTTCCACACATCTCGGTTCATTTAATGTTGTTGAAACGGAGCCTTCAAAGTTATCCGTGGTCAGGATCCATTCAGTCGATGAGACCATACCTCCTGGACTTGACGTTGTTCAATCACATATTGATCCAGATCCTGTCTCTTCTTTGCCAGAACATTTGAATCTT
Organism: Pinus albicaulis; assembly: GCA_034641835.2. Lineage (NCBI taxonomy): Eukaryota > Viridiplantae > Streptophyta > Pinopsida > Pinales > Pinaceae > Pinus > Pinus albicaulis. Next base: position 1,146,128,372 of record CM076575.1, read on the forward strand.
GAATCTGAATAGTTGGAAGTTGTTCCTACCTTGGTCATCCCACAAAGTTATGTAACCACAGAAACTCCTATTTCACACAGTCAACCGTCTGAAATATATTTTGGGCCTGACGGTGAAGTTCTTCCTCCTGGTTTAATCGCAATTGAATAAATCCCTCAACTTTATACACCTTTAAGTCAAACCCACTTTGGGGGAGACCTTTACCTCTACCTGTCATTTCCTTAATTGTTTCCATCTGCTTTTGTTGATCATATTTCCATTCATTCACCCGTTGATTTTCGAGGGTATACACTTGGTCAAACTACCATGTCTGAATCAACATCTTTGGTTGGGTCTGCTATTCCTATTATGTCAGCTCCTACCCTCACTACTCCATAGATGTTCACAATATCACCAGAGCCATATTTGCACGGTGGCCCTTCGGTCCCAACAGGTTACAAATCACTATCTAACACTTTCTATGGTGCACCTTCACGTTCATGGTCTTTGCCAATGTCATCATCTGGTATTTTAACTTGTAGTCCTATAGTTATTACTGAATGACTTGATTCATTAAATCCATCATCAGTGCAATATCAAGCCAATCATTATGGGCCAAATCCCTTATCATTTGGACTCCCAACTTTTGGTGAGAAATATTTTTTGTCTTATTATCCTCCTTATGCTGGGGGGAAACCTTCTGTTACCCAATATGACAGTACTCAGTCACATTTTGGTCAGAATAATGTTGATTTAAATGTTTGTCAATGCCATCCCACTCTGCCTATCCAACCACAGACAGTTGCCTAATCGTATCAACCAATTCAACCTATTACAATGACTTCAATACCACTTGTTAATACATTTATACCCCTGTTACAACATCAAAATCTTGCTCATCAACCTTATCAAGCGAGTTCTTCAACTCAATATCATCAAATGTTGGGTCCACAAACTCAAAATCCTTTGGCTAATTTACAACAACCTATATCAGGGATCATTTATTCACAAGCTCGTCCACCATTTTATGGGGTGTCACAAACACAATCTAGTTATACATATCAACTGAATCCAAATTATACAAATTTGGGTTATAATATTGGTGGATAGACCCCTTGGTAGCCACAGGTGCAAATTCCACAAACTTCATTTCAACAAGTAACATATCTAGGTTTTGGTCAACAACACTCTCAAGAGTTTGCCATGCAAAACAACCCCTATTTGTGTTACCAGAAACAAATCCCATATGTTGGTGCTCAAACACCTATTTCCCAGGAAATTCCATCTTATCCTGGCTATTCTCAACCTAACCTTAATAGACAATTGCCTTTTGTTGCAACCTTGGAATTACAAGATTTAAACTAGTTAACCAATGATCCTATAAATTATGCTCCTTGGTGGTCGGTGATACCACATAAATTACCCTCTGACATTCCCAAATTCAATGGAAACCTTGGAGAAGACCCATCAACTCATGTTATGACTTATCATTTATGGTGTTCATCAAAGTCCCTAAATGATGATTCTGTTCGATTACATCTTTTCCAGAGAACGCTCACAGGCCTAAGAGCTAAATGGTGCATTGAATTACCTAGAGCTTCATTCGACAATTTCACTACTTTGGCTACTGTATTTTTGAACCATTTCTAGTTACCTATCAAATATGAAACTGGAATGAAACTCTTGACAAACTTCAAATAGAGTAATGCTACTCACATTTCAGATCATATTCATGAGTGGCATCATCGTTGGCGAATGGTTAAGACATTTGTTCCCAACCAGATCCTTGCTGAATGGTTCATCAAATCCTTGTTACCATCTATAACAGAGGATGTGGCTAAAGGTGGCATTGTCATAGAAGAGAAAGTAATCGCTTGTGCCCAATATTTAGACTTGATTTATACTCAGTGTGGCACACTCTATGAGAAAATTCCAAATGTGTCGCGATCTAATTTCAATGTTCCTCCTCAAATAAAGGACTCTCATGCCAGAGACGGCTTGATAGGCACTGTAAATACACAAAACACTACTGCATCTGATCCTGCTCATACTTATGAAATCAACGCTGTCTCATTTGACAAAGGAAAAAGTGATAAGCAACTAGGAAGTAAGAAAAAAGGGAAATCAAAGAAAAAGAAAACTTCTAACCCACGGGAACGATCATCTAATCAACCGTCAAGACCACAGAAACCTCATTATCCATGCATAATCTATAATGAGGAACACTTTTTTAGGGATTGTCCTCACTGTGCTGAAGTCTCAAAAATCATCAAGACTTCTAAAATCAACTGTGTTAATAGACCCATTTCCAAATCCAGACACAAATTTGGTTGCTATGAATCTAGCTCCTAATTCCCAAGTGTTAATGTTATCCAGTACAAAACCTTCACAAGATATTTTGGCATCAACGTGGAATAAATACTATGGTAGTCTGGCTAATCAACCTACTTCCTCGACAACGAATCCATCTAATGAATCAGTACCACCTCCAGTTATTCCTGAATTGACGATTAAGCCATCGAAGGGAGTAATTCATAAATCAACATATAATCCGCAAGAGCTGCAAAAAATTATAATATGGTTGAAGATTTCGCTCAATCCCCTTCAACTATGTCTGCTCTTGAGGTATTACAAAATTGTCCCTCCCAGAAGTAGGCTTTATTGTCAACCATTGGTGGAATTGATCGAACTGATTCTAATCTTGTCATATTTAATCATACGGGCTATGTGTCGTAGCTACCAGTAGAATTGTCATTCTCCATCCAAGTAAATGTTATCAATCACCTTGTTCATCGCACATTATTGATGAGGGAGCATCTATGTGCATTATGTCTCTAAAATATTGGAAGTCACTTGGCTCACCACGATTATCACAATCATTAAAGACGTTGAAGGCTTTTGATGGCAGAAAAAACAAACCTTGTCGTATTATCAATAACCTGCAAGTTGAATTAGGAGGAAAAATAGTAAGCATTGATGTTGAGGTTGTTGACGAACCCCTTGACTATAATATTTTACTCGGAAGACCATGGGTATATGCGATGACTGCAATTGTTTATACATATTTTAGAGCGGTTGCCTTTCCTCATAAAGGTACTATTACAATCATTAATCAATTATCCTTCTTTTCCTCCGCTTCGTAGGTAACAAGAAGCATTTCGTACGTTCACTTACCCCAACTAGAAATCTAGAACATTAGTGTAGGACCCTTAAAGGATTCCACCCTTGTGGGAACCTTTGCATTACCACCACACGGGACGTCGGCAGAAATTGCAAGCATAGAGACATATTGCATGATCTCTTCCACTCTATCTGGCTTAAGGGAGAGTACGGGTGATTCTCATATTTCTATTTTGGATGATGTTTTACTGTTGAGCCCTATTGAGCTTCAATAGCAATCAATCTATTCGGCTTGGGTGGAAAATCTGAAATCAGCATCGTCGAGTGTTTGGGTTGATCGTTCATTAGATTTTGGTACTTCATCTGATCCATTTTCCTCAAAAATTTTGACAGATGAAAATATTTTGGAAGCTATGATGGCAGAAGGAGAACCATGGGAAGATTATCATCATCATTCCCATCTTCCAGATTATGAAGAAAATCATCTTAGTGAACTATATCACCCATCCATTCAAAATTAATTTTCGAATTATTTTCTGATTAATGCAATTGAATCTAAGCTAAATTTATCAAATATTGAAGAAACGATTTCTATCGATATTTCGACTAAACTTGGTGGAATATTCATGTCGATGTATCTTTTTCTCCATCAGAACTTGATTCATATCGCTCTCTTTTTTGTGAATTTCGTGACACATTCTCTTGGTCTTATGAGGAAATGCCAGACATAGATACTAGCATAGTTGAACACACTATTAATATGTATCCTGATTTCAAACTGGTGTGTCAACGGCTTCGTCCTGTTCATCCAAAGAAAGTTGTTGCCATCAAAACAGAAGTTGAAAATATTTTGCATGCTAGTTTCATTTACCCTGTTTTGCTAACTCAGTGGGTTTCCAATATTGTTCCTGTTATGAAAAAACAAGGAACCATTAGAGTGTGCGCCGATTATCGAGATGTTAATCAGGCTTGTCCAAAAGACAAGTATCCTACACCCTTTATCGACCAGATTATTGACGATTGTGCTGGATGTGAAATATTTTCTTTCATGGATGGATTTTATGGCTAAAATAAAATCAATATCCACCTAGATGACCAACATAAGGCAACATTCATCTATCCCTGGGGCACATTCACATATCGGAAACTTCTGTTTGGTTTAAAGAACGTCGGGGAAACTTTTCAGAGAGAAATGGATTATGCTTTCAATGAAATCAAGCACATTGTTCAACCATATCTAGATGATTTACCAGTGCATTCACGAAAATGGACTGATCACTGATGCATTTGAGAGCCAGTTTATTACACTACCGACACTACAAGATATGCCTCAATCTGCACAAATGTGTGTTTTGTGTTGGTTGTGGTCGATTGCTCGGATTCGTAGTCTCAAAATAAGGAATTCGAATAGACTCGCTGAAGGTTCAGGCCATTCTTGATTTTCCTACGCCCTCAAACCTACTTTAGATATAGAAAATTCAAGGAAAGGCTAACTTCCTGAGAAGGTTCATTCCAAACTATGCCGAAATGGCTAAAGGATTTACTTGATTATTGAAAAAGGGGGTTCCCTGCCATTGGGACCAAGTTGTGCAAGCTTCTTTTGATGCTGTCAAGGACCATCTTGTCCAAGCGTCATTAATGGATCCTCCAAATTATCAAAACGATTATTTCCTATATATCGTCGCGGCTGAAATGACCATCGCTATAGTTTTGGTCCAAGTAGAAGAAGGAATTGAAGATCCAATCTATTATTTGAGTCATAATCTCAATGATACGGAAGTTAAGTACTCGTACATGGAAAATCTTGCCTTGGCAGCTGTTCAAGCTGTCCAAATATTTCTCCATTATATCCTGCTTCGACAAACAACAATAGTTTTGGATTGCAACCCCATGGCTTACATCTTATCACGTCAATTGCTGGGGGGAAAATATTCAAAATGGATCATCATTTTTCAGGAATTTGATTTGGAATTCATCAAATCCAAGTCAAAGAAATCTTTAGTTTTGGCTGAGCTTCTCTGTGACCTTCCCTCTGATAGTACTGCAACTACATTGGAACCATATATTCCAGACGAGTCTCTATTTTTGATCAGATCATTTGATCCTTGGTATGGGGATTTCATCATTTATCTCCAAACCCAAACTTTTTGACCTAATACCTCTCGCTCGGATCAGCGACATATTCGATACCAAGGAAAAGATTATCTAATTGTCGACAATACACTTTATCGTCGTGGTGTTGATACCATTTTAATGAGGTTCCTCACTCATGAGCAGGCCAAAAAATTGTTAAATGATTGTCATGTTGGGGCTTATGGTGGAAATTTATGTGATTATGCTACCGCACAGAAGATACTCTGCACCGGTTACTTTTGGCCAACTATTTTTGGAGATTGTATCCTCGCAGTCAAAAGTTGTCATGCATGTTAGATTTATAAAAATAAAATCCACAAAACGCCAGCGCCAATGCATCCTGTTGTCTTTGCTGGACCATTTAATAAATGGGGTATCTATTTCATGACCTGTAACCCTCCTTCGTCTGGGGGGCATGGTTATATTATTGTCGCAGTCAACTATTTTACCAAATGGGCCGAAGCGATGCCTACATTCAACAAAATAGGACAAACAACTGTATTGTTTTTCTTCAACCATGTTATTACACGATTCGGGGTCCCACAGGCTATAGTTATGGATCATGGGAAGCATTTTCGCAACCATATTATTTCTGAATTGACAACCAAGTTAGGATTGTCGCATAATAATTCTACTCCTTATTATTGAAAATTGAATGGAAAAGTTGAGGCTATTAACAAAATTCTTAAATGAATGTTTCAGCGAATGATAGGATTCTATAAAAGGAAATGAAACTTGATCATATACTCCACCTTGTGGGCGTATCAAACCTCGGTGAGAAACACTATTGGATTTACTCCTTTTCAATTGGTGTATGTTCTGGAAGCTATCTTACCAATCCAATGCGAAATATCATCGTTAAAAATCATGATAGACTTGTTACCTAACACCTCTGAAGAAGAAGCGCATCTCCTTAACCTCATCCATTTAGATGAAATGCATCGTGAAGCCCAATTAGCCAATGAAGTGCATAAGAGACGTATAAAAGCACAATACGATAAAAATTTCCAGCCTCGCATCTATTCAGAGGGTGACTTGGTCCTTCTTTACGACTAGGAATTTGATAAATTAGGTACAAGGAAATTCGATCCGTTATGGCATGGCCCCTACATTTTCAAAAGAGTTCTCACTAAAGGTGCCTATGAGTTAGTTTATTACGATGGGATTCCATTGGCGCAGCCTAGAAATGGGTTGTATCTTAAAAATTACTATGCTTAATCATGAGTGTAGTAATTTTTTGTATTATATTGTTTATATGTTGTTGATTTTCATTCACTATATTAATTTGTTTTTTAGATTTTTCTTGATGTTAGTAATCCGCTTTACATTTTATTGTAGATGTCTGAATCTTCAGAACCATTTTTTGGATATGCTGATGGTGCTAGTTGTAATACGTAGAATCTATCCTCTGCAGTGTGGGCCATTTTCGCTCCGAACGGTGAGTTAGTGAGTTTTCAAAATATTTGTATTGGTAGATCGATGAAAAATATCGTTGAGTATAGCACGTTGATCAAAATTCTCTCTGATGCCATTTCATTTGATATTAACCGCATAATCATTAGGTTGGACTCACAACTTATGGTACTACAACTTACTAGTATTTATACTGTTAGAAATCCAACACCTCTTAGATTGTTCCTTAGAGTTCAACTTTTAGAGAGACATTTTCATTTCATTCAATATCAACACACTTCCAGAAATCTGAACACTTTAACTGATTCATTAGCTAATCAAGTTTTAGATAGACATTTGTGACATAGGTAAAGAAATAATTCACATCATTGAATAGGATTGTGCATTAAACATATGAAAAAATCTGAAAACATATAGATATATAGTTATAGGTTTTTACAAAATTTATGCCCAAGACACATTGATCATCTGACCTCAAAATGTATGCAAAAAGTCATAAGTAAACTATTGGTGCTCATGATAGCACGTTATACATCTAGCAATCATGCGGAGCAATGGCATCCAACGGTTAGGAACCCCAATTGTGTGTCGCTGCAGTCGGATGGGAAGCCCTTCGATTCGGCAATCCAAAATCCCAAAGGTCAACCCCTCTATGTGCTGCTGGACCTCAACAAGAGTCTCAGTCATATCAAGGTCCTGAAGGAATGCTCTCCCAATAGCCCTCTCTGCTAGCACATCCACTTCACACTCTGGTTCATCTACTGGTTGAACGCGACCGATATTTGCATTACATTAAAACATTTTGTTTAGTCTTGGAAAGAAATCAAAACAAAAACAAAAATTGTATAAACCTTATAAAAATAAAAAAACATGGTCAAATCAATCTTACCTATTGCACCCCAATGAGCGCCTTCTGGTAAAACTAGATCTGGATCTCCTCGGAAGTCGAAGCCTGCATATTCATACTCATCGATGGCGAAGATCTGTTGCCTGAACCAGGTGAAGAATGTAGTCGAGAACACAATGTTCAATTGGCTTGAATGCCGACCCATGAGTTCTACCCATCTCTGCATGCGAGGATCTCTAGGACTAGATATATCCAATGTTACATGTTGTGGCTGCATAAGTGGAATTTGTTCCAAAGCGAAGGAGATAAGGATAGAACCATAACGGAAATTTTTATTCCTTACTCCCTTTGCTTTATTTATTTGTTCCTTTATCTAAGATAGAACAGCTTCAGACTAGTTGAAAACTATTGGCTCTAAGCATTCCAACACATACTGCATATATGATCTGTTTGCCACATGGACTGTGATGGTGCCAGCTAGTTTAGAAATCGTGAATAGGATGGTTCTTAGAGGAAAATCCCTGACATCACAAATCTTTATTTTTCCATCTTTGCTAGGTTCTGACCCCGGATAGCAATACTGCATAACATAATCCCTCACTGTTTCTCCTCCAACGGTGGATCCTGTGAGTGCAATGGGCAAACCTCTCCTCGAAAAACCTGTGAGAAAATACACATCCTCAAGTTTTATGGAAAACACTTGAATTTTATGTGAAATTCCTCTATCGTTGGACCCCATGCTCGAACAAGGAAGTCCATGAATTCTATCTGTTGACTCGTTCCTGAAATTTAAAGTACTTAAGTAGCCAGCAATCTCTTAAAGCTCTTATAGTACCTGGATCATTCAAGGCAATCATATCTTGTTCTTCATGTTCTCTTTCTCTACATGTAATCGTCATTATAATCCGATGGAAAACTTCAAATCAACCAAAATATCCATTAGATACCATTCATTACAGAAAACTAAGAAAATTTTGAGCACATCTTGAAAACAAAAAACATCAACTATGCCCAACGCACTCCCTAGGTGAAGATAGTGCGTTACATATGTAGGTATCCTTCACTGTACCTGCCATGCAATGTAGTTTTCGATATAAAATGGTGTGTTTCCCTCATTTTGGGAAAAATTTACCCTAGGGGCTTCAAAACCCTAAACATTTGTAAAGAATGGAAATGAAATGACTATTGAAAGAAAGAGGAGGCTTTTACTACTGACCTGGATCAGACGGCAAAGAAATCCGTCCACAGAAATGACCGCAATCAGGGACTAAAGTTCGGGAAAAAAATCAGGTTCAGAGCTCCAGAAGGAAAATGGTAACTATGGAATGGTAAAATGAATAGTGAAACTACTTTATATAGTCATTTAATTACTTGCAAATTAAATTTATTGCTATGAATATGGTTTTGTTATGTTTTTATCATGAAACAAGTATTTTTAATCCATTTGTTGTTGTTCTGAATAGGAAATACAACTAAAGAACAGATTAGTCATGCACATTTATTTCAAAGAAGGACTTGACCACAAAGCATACTTTTTCTCCTTATTTTTCGAGCTTTGATAAAAATGAAAAATGATTTGAAGCTCACTTTTATCTCTTTTTCGAGCTTTGATAACAATGAAAAAGGAACCCCTGGAGTCTTCTTTCAGCTCTTTTCAGACTCCGATAATGTGAAAATATTGCCGAGCACTTGTCATTTCAAGATCGTTAAAGTAAATGAATTGATATCTACTCAGTATAAGTTTAACCCTTTTCTAGATTGAGATGGATTATTTATGAGAAAGTAATACCTTGGTTAAACATGACCAAAGAGGTTCTTTCAGATATCATTTTACACTTTTTTAGATTTGAGAGACAAATTTATGAAAAAGTACTTTTGGAGTCCTCTTTCGTCCTCTTTTTCAGACTCTTTGAACACGAAAAAGGACGAGGCTATCACTATCGTTAAGCTCATTAAAACATAAAATAGAGACGGGCTTGTCAATCATGGCAAGAATCGAGTTTCATTCGTCGCTAGACTCTACATTATTAAATACCAATACTTCATTCTTTATTCGCCCGAAGGGTTTAATTATAGATCAAGAAAATTTTATCCTCCTAAAGCTTGTTAAAAAATAAAGAGGTACTGGTCGACAAATGACCGGGGAAAATTTGGGAAAAGCAAGTAAAATTTCTTTTTGGTAGCAAGTCGCTTTTGAACATGACACTTCCTTCACTCCATGTCTATGACTGTTTGGGTTGGGTAATCATCTTGACGGTTCATTCACACCTATGGTTCATCATACCTTCACTTCGGTTTTGGGTCAATGCTTCCAAATCATCACAGTGTCGACGATATGTTCAAGAGAATTCATCCAATCATTTAGAACTCATCCATCTGCAATACTCGTAAACCTTCATTTTCATGACCGTCATCTCTGAAAATTGCTATATCAAGACATATCCTTGTCTCTGAAATTAGTAACTCTAGTTTTGCAATAAGGTGAATTCCTGTCAACTACAAATCAATATCTAGGAAGTTCACTTAGAAACATCAAATTCCAGTACCATGAGGCTTGTTATAGCATCGACAAGATCCTCGCTTCCAGACCTTTGACCGAAAGATTTTGTTTTCCGTTCGACATCAAATCATCTATTCATGCCTTACGAAATATACTATAGTACCTTGAGGACCATTTTCATTAATGGTGGTTCTCTTGCATTTGTTAACAACTTTCATTATTGGCTGCTAATCAAACGATGTCTTTCCATGTTCGACAACAAATCATATATTCATATGGCTAGACTTGTACCCAAACGATCGAGTGATTGAGATAAGAAGACCCCAGATCTAGTTTCAGCCATCTGAGCTACGATTTCAGGATTTTTGTACACATCATCTGTATGGTGAGCTTACATACAAATTTTCATCCAAACATGGGCCTATATCTGTAGGCGATGTCTGCATCTGGGCAACATTCCAATGTAGACGACTTTCTGAATTATGTACATGTTTTAGATTGTTTTATGTGCTGACTATGCGAATGCCTACCCTCAGCAATTATGATCAATAGAGGATTTATCGTGATGTAATGTATTGTAATATTGATGTAGGTGACCATTCAACAGTTTTTCTAGTCTCATCACAGTGTAGAGCATCTCAATCAAATGATATTATTATTTGGATCTCATGCTTTAGGGGGAAATTGTTATAGGTCAATTTGGGCACCATTCCCAATCACCTGGTTAACTAGGCAACATCTCCAGGACCGATGATCAAAGGGTCTATCATTCCCTATCATCTCAGTTTCTATATTCTCGAAGACAAGAAAAATTCATGAATCAAACAAGATTTTCATCAAAGCAAGGATTTTCCATGGTTTGAAGCTTATTATTAAACATGTGGGAGCTAACCAATGTAGGCTCTAAAGGGCCTAAGTGCATTTCATATGAAGGTAGCTCCATTCTGGGCTGCTCTGCAAAGCACTTCCTGACATTCAAAGGTGCGTTGGTCAGATTGGGAGCAAAATTCTCATTGTTCCAGAATCTCCACTAGGATAATGTCTTCTAGAAGGGTTCACATGTGTCATGCTTCAGATCCAAGTGTTCATTTGACATCTACATGACTGGAAAACATGTATTGCCTATTTTTGGAATGAAACTTATTGAAAAACAACCTACAGTTCATTTATAATTTGAGCACAAAGCTAAGTGTTCAAAGAGGAAGAAATTGAGTAGAGAAATGCTGGAGAATATTCAGTAGAGAGTTTGATTTGTGAAGCTGCTGGTGGAGAGACTTATGCTATGATGAGACTAACTTTGTTGGAAGTTCACAATGAATAAGACATTAGGTTGTAACCTCTCCCTCTTTCATCAATAAAGAGTACTTCTTGTTTTTCCCTACATGCATCCATGTTTAATTTGATTTTCCACGTTGTAGAATCTTAGTTGATGAATGTAGTTTATGCTTAGCTAATTTGGCTAATTAACTTGAATATATATCTAGATCATTGTATCTTCTGCTATATCAGTGCTCTTTCTTGCAGGAAGCATTCAACTATTTGAAACTGCTTGAAGTTGAGGCTATAGTAGAAGCGACAGAAAAGAGCCATTTGGAAGCGACTAAAACAATTAAGCATCCAATCCTCTTTTTATATCTATTATGAGTTAGGAAAAAGAGTAGTGTAGTCTTTAACCTATTGTTCTAGTCTAGACACTAGTCTAGGGAAGCATAGTTTATCAGTAGATTAAAATTTTGGCCCAACAAGGCCTCCAAAAAGGAAAAAAAAAATGTTTTTGGAAATCTAATCAAATGTTAATAGAACCCTTTTTTTCATATTACAAGTTCAGGGCTCATTTTTCAAGGAATTTTCAAAAAAGTGGTAAACAATCGCCTCTCTACCTCATTTTCAGAAATTCGTTGTGCTTCTAGGAGCGATCTTCAGAAAAAGAGCTTTTAGTAGGCTTAGGGGAGAGAAATTTGTTACTTGAACACCATGGAGTCATATAAACTTGACCAGCTAGTCAAAAATACTCTTCTTTGCAAACTTAGATGATGGGAAGGCACTAAAAAGGCCTTACAAAAAAAAAATTGCACTTCTTGAAATTCATTGTTTTATTTTATAAATACCCTATGTAGTTTTCATTTCACAGTTTCACTTTGGGAAATGTAAAAGGTTAATTGTAAAAGGGTAAAGGGTTAAAATTGAATGTAAAATGGATGGTAATAGAGTTAAATAGGTGTATTTTCCTCTCATTAATGCTTGGAGAGGACTTCTCTAGTTGGTTTGCTAAAAGGAGAAACAATTCATAACCTCCCTAGTTTTTTGTTTAGTTGTAGAAAGACTTGGTTTCAACTCCACAAGTCATGGATTCCAACCCTAAGGCTGAGCGAGGTTTGTTTTGGCCTATATCTTTCATTTTATTTTTCATTGCAAGGGTTGGATGTTCTTTAATTGATCTTTGAACATTAGCGTATTCAATCATTTTTTGCAGGAACTAATAGAAAGAGTTACAACTATTGTGGTGGGATTCATGTGGTATGTATTTTAGAAGTGTTTCCTCTTATGTTTCCATATGTTTGAATTTATTATGCCTTCCATATTCATTTCCATATTTTAATTTGATCAATTTCTAAGTTAGATAAGCAGAATTTGATTATTTTGATGCTCTGTTTTGGAGAAATTATCACAGTTGCATTTCACTTTCCTCTGATATAAAATAAGTCATGATTTTCATGCTCTTATTGAAACCCTAGTAGTCTCTCAAACTCACCAAGATACCTAAATGTGTTAAATTGTGTGCCTACCTTGCCCCATCACATCTCTACAAGTATGATTCTCAGTGCCCTGACCTAGTATTTCCTAGACCTAATTAACCATCCAACACCAATTCCAAATCAATCAAACCCTAGACCATGTTATACCTAGCCTAAAATAGTCATTATCGAGTTACTTTGGTTTTAATCTCATAGAGAGAGCCCTCTCCTGCCTAGTAGGGTTAGATACTAGGTCAAAGCAGTCTGTTGTTACCTTTGTTGCTCTCCTTTCAACCTTGAGAGATCCGGTGGAGTGATAACATGTTAATTATTGGATTTGCATCCCACCCAAATCGCATTATTTTACTATGTTTTCACCTCATCTTCACCATTATCAGTGGCCTCAGTTCATTTTTTCCATTCTCGTGCTTATATTGCGCTGGCCTTGTCATCGACTCTATATCATCTTTTTATCACTTATATTTTAATTCCACAAAATTCTAAATTTTTTATTAGCTTATTTAAAATATGTTTTTATGTTTTAAATAAATTAATTAAAGATTATAAATTAAAATATATGTTTTGAATAAAATATTAGGTCTTTGACGCAATTTCCAAATTTCCATTCCATTTCTTAACTTATCAACTCACCACCATGAGCTCAAACCTCATCTACCATATAAGTACAAAATACATCCAAATCCAAGTGAAGTGTTAGAGCACCTAGCTCCAAATGGCAAGCCAAGGGAAATACATGGGTGAACTATGCGTCAAAATGTGATGAAACCAACCACGGTTATTTAATATCTCACTTCCACTGAATCTGGGATATTCCCCTGCACAAAAATGTCGATCTAATTATTTTAGAAAAATGGGGCCTCTAGAGGACATTGGAGTCTCCCTTCTTCTAGGATTTCTCTGGTGGAAAACTGAAATGATGAAAAAGCACAACTTAGAGATCAGGTTGGATTGATTTTCTACCTAGTCCTTTACTGGGCATCAAAGGGACTATTTGGTGGTGTTTTTATGTTTGCCACTGAATCAGAGTTTCTCACAAAGGAGAGAAGCTCCAACATGTATAGATTAAGTACATACTATATGTGTAGCACATTGTGTGAAACAATAGCCCAAATTGTCTATGCAACTATTTCCTATAGCATAGCATATTTCATGGCCAATTTTCAAAAGAATTCCTCTACATTTTTGCTCACCCTGTTGGGTCTATATCTAGTGAACATCACAACTCATGGAACTGGAGAGTTGATAGGTGTTGCAGTTCCTGATATCATAAGGAATAGGTTAATAACATCTATTGTTTTTCTTATGTTCATAGTTACAGGAGGATTTTACATTTAGCACATGCTTGTCTTCATAAAGTGGTTGAAATATGTGTCATCTGTCACTCGGAATATGGAGGAGACATAATCCTAGGTGGAAATGAAGAGATTCTTGTAGAAGATATTATTGAAGACAATTTTATTCTTTTCATGACAAGATAAGCTCCTAATGTTGAAACAAATGGTGTACCTTTGCCATAGACAGGTTTGTCCATCATCAATAGCAAATCTGAGAAAATCATTTCTAACTATCAAATGTTTTTGCCAAAGGGATGGAAACAATTGGAATTATCGTGAAGAAAAATCTAAGAGTTATACATCTTTAGAATTGAGCAGGATAAAGGATACAGATCAGCTTGAAAGACTAGCTAGAGGTACAAATGGGATATATGCTCTTGGGCCTGTCATTTCACTTGCACATCTTGTTGTGCTAGGAGACTATAAGAATAATTGCTACAAAGAAGGGTTAGAAGTTAATAAAGTTGGAGGTCTTCATGTCATTGGTACTTCCATGCATGAATATAGAAGGATTGAGAACCAAATTTGTGGAAGAGTAGGGAGACAAGGAGACCCACTATATACAAGTGTTTCGTGAGAGTTCCATCAACCATTTTCATCATACATAGTTTGAAACCGACAGGTTTTTTCACCCATTAAGGTCAAAACAAAAGTATTAATGTGTATCATTTCCAATAAAAATCTCCCTTTGAATGGGGGACATCCGACAATATTATATGGTTATGGTGGTTTCAATGTTAACATCATGCCATCCTTGAATGTTTCACATATTGTTATTGCAAAAAATTTTGGGGGCAGTATGTTCCATTGCAAACATTCATGGTGGTGGAGAGTATGGAGAGAAGTGGCACAAAACATGTTCTCTTTCAAATAAGAAAAAAACATTATTTTTATTCTCTCTTTTGGAGAAATCATAGGTGAAAAATCATTATATTATCTCCAAGTTCTTATGCTTGCTCCCATTTGAACTTTGGAATGTCTAAAGGGATATTTTTGGGCATGGTGGGCCAATTGGGGTTGTGCAAAATGGGATAATTAGTTAGCTTTGATAGATCTGGGATGTTTAATGATGCTAAACAAATGTAACTGAGTATTGAGTGCC
Source organism: Pinus albicaulis (assembly GCA_034641835.2). Lineage (NCBI taxonomy): Eukaryota > Viridiplantae > Streptophyta > Pinopsida > Pinales > Pinaceae > Pinus > Pinus albicaulis. The sequence goes on from CM076575.1 coordinate 1,146,143,556, forward strand.
ATGGTGTATTGTGGAAACATAGGAATCTAGCGGTGGTTGTGTATGGGGGGTGCCTGGGGGATATTACCCTGTGAAATAACCTACTATGTGCTATTCTCACTCCCCAGAGGGGTAGCATTCCTCTGGCCTCTGGGGGTTGTGGGAGGAATTATGTGTGGTGGCCCTGTGGGGGTTTCGACATTTGTGGCGTTGGGTGACCCATGGGGGTTTCCAACAAAATATTCCTTGATTAAGGATGAACCAATAATCATGGTTGTGTGTCATATTTGATGCCTAAATGGTGAAATACCTGGCACTCGTCCCTCTAATGAGGGGAAGTCCAAAAAATGTCTAGATCGGTGAGGTCCTATTGGGTCCATTACGGTGTTGACAGAGTTTAATTTTGGAAATATTTTTTAGTTTTATGAGAGGAGAGAGATTATTATCAAAGAAAATGTGATCACATACATAAAAAAAAGTGAAAAATAAAATATAAGTTTCTCCTTTAGATTAATTCTATGTGATCGAGCAAGAAAAAAAAATATGGTTTTTTTTTTTTTTTTTTTTCCGCGTATGATACTCAAAAAACCTAGAAATACCTAATCATCCTCACACTCTCAAATGTAACTGGGAGTTGCGAAGATATATTATGATGGGTACTGGAGCTAACATCCCAAAAGAATTGGTGATGCCTTCTGGCAACCAAAGAATCAAACAAGGTAAAGGTATTAGGATCTAGTGTTGCCTACATCATCACTTATAGGGAACGATGCCCTAGATTTCACCACTAAAGTACTATCATCCCATGTGAGCATTCGAGTCTTGAGATTATTGGTATTGAGCTACCAATAATGAACACTATATGGATCACATAGACCTAAATAGCACCACATGCATTGGGCATAAGCTTAATCCCCTTTGAAAGTGATCTCTGTAGCGCTCGGGAATTCTGTTCCATGGGCAGATAGATAGATTTTAAGCTCCATAAACAATCAAAATAAATTTTTCAAAATTTAGAATGACCATGGTGGCTTACTGGATGCCTACCCCAAATAGTCCTAACCTGAACTACAATTTAGAATTTAGTGAGTTCAATTAGTGGTTAGTTTTAGAGAGTCTTAATTTCTTACAGTGTGCCTTGGTGAAGGGACCATAAGGAGAGGGCCAAGGTCCTTATTTACTAAAGCTTTGTGTGTGCTTTTAAGTGTACAATCATAATTTTATAATATATGGATATGAGGTGATCCTTTACACTCCTCTAATTACACTGTGTGTGATTGTTCCTTTCAAAAAATAAACAATGTGCGAATAATGGGTCTCTTACACTTTTGAATTATAGGGAGATGGAAAACTATCTTAAGAAAGCTTTCATACACATACCTAGGTTCACAGAGAGGTGAAAGGGTGGCATATATTACTTGCCTTATTTTCTATACTTTGGCCCTTGTCTCGAACCTTAATGCAAAAAATTGAACTAAACTAATGCAAAAAAATTGGAAAAACAAAAACTAGCTAAAGATGTGTGAATGTATGGGCCACTTACTTTCTGCTAATTAATCGTATGTGTTTGTTGTCTATTTTCAAAAAATAGTTCATTTAGATAGCATGCGTGGATTAAAAGCCACTTACTCACCCCTACTTAAACTATGTGTGATTTTTGGTGATACTAAACTAAAATAAAAACAATCTAATTGCTAAGTTATAATTCAACAAAAAAAATGTCCTAACCAGTCAAGAAACATTAGAACACAGTGGCAGGAAATTTATTATGGGTTTCCAATCATTTTAGAATTTCTAAAAATGAGGAAAACCAATTAAGAAAGTGCTCATTGGTTTCTGCGCAACTTATTTTCGCACAGGCGAGTGATTTGCATGTCTGTCTAGCCTCAACGCGCCCATTTTTTCACTGCCTAAAAATTCTTCCTCCTCTGAGAAGATTCTCTCACTGAGAGTGAATAAGTAATCTTGAGGGGAAGAAGGAATGGTCTTGTAGCAAGTCTTAGAAGGAGAGAGGACTTGTAAACAACAACCACTAGCTTGGAAAGAAGAAAGAAGTGGAGTCACTCTACCTGTTGTAGTGCATTTGGCACATGGGTAGACGAAATGCATTGTGCTTGGTGGGGGGCTTCTTTCATACAAACAAGTAATAGGTCAATTGGTTTGTTAGATTGTTAGTGTAACAACATAACATTTAGTAGTCTAAGTAAATAACATAGCATGCTACAATATAGGAGAAACAAGAAAAAACATATACAAATACAATAACAAACTCAATCGAGTCAAACACACTAATAATCCAAACGAATAACTCTTCCCCTTTTAGTAGTTGTTGATGGTATAAGAGATAGGACACTAAAACACTTGTAATGATTCCTTAGAGCTATGGTGCTCTAATATTCAAGGCAAGGAGGGCTCTTTCATTTAAGCTTCTTTCAAGCCTCTATCTCTCCTCGATGGGTGGTAGAATAGCCGACACTTGGTGAACTTCTTCTCTTTGATTGAGGCATTGGATGGCCAACAGTTGAATCCTTCCACTCCTTGCTACTTGGACAAAAGAATGCTGGTTTTATCTCAAGAAATTTTGCCAGCATAACAATGTGTTCTATATTATTATTCTCATGGTGGAATTTTATATGAAAATTTTAAATTTCCCTCCCTCTCTTGGTACAATTGTGGATGTTAACACAAGAGTGGGAGGTTGATTCCATTGTATGCTACACTTGAGGCATCAAGGTGGCTCCAAGGCAGTTGTACTTGGCTACCTTGAGTGGGGAATATTCTTCCTTAAGCATTGCAAGTGGTCCCAGATGGTGTCCTTCCGCAATAACCAGGTTCACGCAGCTATTTGAGGGATAGTCGCCAAGATCTTTGCTACTATCGAATAAAAGGCCATGCAAATTGCTTAAGGTCAGTGTTTTATGTGCGCTATTTGATAAATTTTCCTGCTTGACCTTAGGAAAAGTTAAAATTTTCAGATACTATAATATATTTCTTCCCTGTAAATCCTTATCTGTACCTTCTTCTTAACATTTCCTGATGTTTTTTGCCTATATGATTTTCCAATGATAACAACAATGTAGAGAAGGTTGTACCATACCCTATCTTTGTGCAGACAAACCTGTACATTATGCATTAATACCTAAAAATTCGCAATGGATCTATATTTATCATATGTAGATGGGGACAACCATGGGCACGAGTGGATTGTAGTGGCCAATTATCCTTCAAATAAGACCCATAAGATCTTATTATACATCACTCACTTTGGGTCCGTAGAGTCCCATAGGTTGGTATAGTGCAACCCTTCAAAGACACTAGGATATAAATGCAAGAGGACTACACTCTCTAGCATTTCCCACACAACTAGAGAAATTAGCAGGAGCAACCGTGAATAACATAACTTCTTTCCTTTCTCCTACGCCTCTTGCACATTCTCCAATAATTTCGTGCACAGGTACTGAGACCAATTTTAGTTTACCCCCTTCTCGCACTACCTTTGCAGTGCAATGATGTGTGTAGGGACCACCTTAGGCTAGAATTTGCACATCATTTTACATCCTAGGACTAAAGTTCCAAGGTGCACTACCGAGTCATCGATCCGCTACACCAGGAAGCCCCTGGAGTCACACCCCACCTTGTAGTCTGCCTTTACCTTCACGACTACCTTCTACTCCTGGCTTTTGCAATAACTCACCATAGGATGAGTTCCTTTCTTTGGCAGGTTGGTGATCTGATGGATCAACGTAACGTCTATGGGAATGCAGTTATGTACCCATAAACACCCATCGTTGACCAATGCCGGCAGCTATAACACACAGAAATCAGTGATGGGGTATTCTCCAGAATGGGGAATCCTCAAAAAGTTGAGAATCACAACAATTCTTAGCCTGCACACCCATGCATGGGCTCTGCCTTCATGACTCCGCCATAGAGCACATGCTTCAGGTAGTACTCAGGCACTAATTCAAGGAATTTTTTATCATTTTCTAGATCATAGTCATCAAAATTCACCAAAGGAATATTTCCAAACATATCTTCTTCAAATGTAGCTACCTTTGGGATTAATGCCATTTGCGGGTAGTAATGCACTGTATCTACATCCTTTAGAGCTATAATAGAGGGTCTGTGTAGCTTCACATACTTGGGGATCCACAAGATAGGATCAAAAAAGAGCGCAGAATCCTATGTTACTTACATGGGTATTTTTAATGAGTCACAAATAGGGGACCTATCGTTCATCACCTGGCACGGGGAAGTAATATTTCTAGGGGATATCCGCGACTTTGATGATGATCCCTTGGTCACCTTACCCTTTCCCTTGGTAGGTGTTGACACTACTCCTTGAACTTCTGGGATAACTTAATGGACCTCTTCAAATGACCAATATGTATATGTTGTGATGGACATAGATTGCTCTTCCAATGGCGCGCTTTTAGCAACGGGTTTTGTGGCCATCATTTTAATATTCCAAACTTTCCATTAGCTAATTGGAATATTAGAGTTCTTACTTTTCTTATTTAGTTAAGTAAATAAAAGGTTGGAGGGACCCATAAACCTAGGAGATGAATAAAATCCACTTCTATAGTGTGAATGTGGGTTAATGGAGTAGTGGAGTAGTATTATGGAGTAGTGGAGTAGCATGATAATGAAGGAAGAGTGGAGGTCATGGAGAAATAATGATGATGTGATGGAGGAAGTGGTGCATTAAATGGACACATGATGGAGGAAGTGGAGAGTAATTGCAGTAGTGATGGAGATCATGGAGGAAAACATAGTATTTATGGTGGCTAGTGGCCACATGTGCAACACAGTTATGAGGTGGTCCAAGGGTAGGGAAGGCTCACAACAATAAAAGGAAGATGAGGGTAGAAAATGAAGGGGAGTCTGTATTTTTATTATTGATTTTTGTAAGACATTTCTTTGCATGCTTCAACTATTTAGCTAATTTTTTTGTGTTGTTTAGCACCGGGTGTTCCTGAGAGGGAATCCCACCCTTACACACAGCGGACTTTGAGTTCCTACTCTTTTTATACAACATTTTGTCACCATCCCTGAAATCCCTCGTCCCGTACATTGGAGGACTATTCCCATGACCTGTGAACAGTAAAATGTTTTGAAAACACGTTGATGGTATCCTTCTGCATAAGGGAAAGAATTCTCCTGAATAACATTTCCTCAGAAAAATCCCCAAAACCCATGTTTTGGCATTGGCACGACTAGCCAGTTCATCCATCGTGCCAATGGGGAAAATGTACACTACTTGGTGCACCAGCTGGCACTCTGTCCCTGTGTATTGCCCATACCAAGCCTATTAAGGAATGTTTTTTAACAATAGAAGGTGAAATTTTGATTCTAACAACCTTAGAACCAATCATCAAAAAGAAGTTGGGCTGTTTGGCTCTGGATCTCCTTGATTAGGGAGTGGTTTTCCACCTCTCATGGAACCTTCCTAAGATATAGGACTCTCCCCCATGATTATAGGGATCCTAACCTCTCCTTCGCCTTCTATAAAAGCCTACCCTCTCCATTTGCTAGCTAGCTAAAATTTTGGGAAGAAAATTATAGTTGAGTGATAATCAAGAGCAGAGCTCAGGAGAACTCTGTGAGAGAGAGAGAGTTTTGTGAAATCCCTGACGAACTTTGTGAGACACGTCCCGTTGGAATCCTGTCGAAGGAAGATCACAACTTCAGAGCACCAGTTTTAATCGTCCTCTCGCATCTTAATATACATGACTTTGCTATTGGTTCCATGATTGTGTTTGTCCACTATATAATGCAATTTCATTCGTTCCTCTCTCACTGATCAATAGTTATAAAGTGTGAAATATTACGTTTCATGTTGTCTCTCTTCTTTGCATGTGTATAGGTATCTAGATGCAGCGAGCTCACAAATCATGACCTATCCAGCTAGGAATGGAAGTGCCACTTCTTCTTCGACAACAGTAGTGAAGGAATCACGGTAAGCGATCTATCACAATTCTATCTTTTGTAACTAGGAATCAATAGCTTTGCGTGTTTTGATTGTTGCTAGACCCGCTCTAGGGCTAGTGGGATCACCTCTGTTCGCAGAGGGGATTTACCTCCACAACAACTATGTGAAATTTTTATTGGAAACATTCATCATATATCAATCAGTGCCACTTTAATCCCCTCCCATATGCACTCCTAGCCACATGAATTATGCATTCCCGAATTAGTGTTTGAGAGTTGGAAGGTTGTTATTTGTACTTCAGCTGAGAAACATGTGGAAGGATCAACCCTTCACACTCTAGATCCATTGTAGTCTTCTGGGAGCTTCATTTTCATATTCAACATCAATCCATCCATATATTATCCTATGTAGCAACATTTCCTGGAGGAATTGCATAATTCTACGATGAGGGTTTGAGGAGAAGAGGAAATTCCAAGAAACTCAGCTTGGAATACTACGAGGGATTAATCATTCACTCCAGAGATCATTTCAATAGCTTGGTGTCAGAATTTTATTATCTATTAGTAGGCTACATCATCATCCCTCCTAGACAGTGCATTATTAACCAGTAGTTGTGCATGAAGCAACTGCATATTTAGTGAAGAAGCTAGATATTAATTTTCTCAGCTTGGGTTCGGAGAAGGGACCAACCCTTTAGTTAAAGAGATGATTTGGTGCTATAACAACTGATAGATCATTATTTCAGCCCCATATTAGTATATTTTCCCAAGGAGTGTGTAACTCAGCTAGCAGGGGTGTAGTGTGCAACCCAAAAAGGGTCAAAATTCCAAACTCAAAATCTGGCCAAACCATTTTTGGGTTTTTTTGGGTTTTTCGAGTAGAATTTGTATTTAAAATTCTGGATCCTTCTGAGAACTATAGCAACCTCTCATACATATATCTTCTTCCCAGCAACAACAGTTCCAACAAAAATACTTTATACTTTCCAGTGCTAAGTCTCATTGGTGTATTTACACCATCTTGTGGCTTGAGTGCATTCATTTTGGAGCATTGTTTACTTACATTTTTATTAATACCTAATGTTATGGATCAACTGTTTCTGCTCATATGTATGATGTTATGATGTATGACGGCATTTTTCTAGTTTTATATGTTTTATTCTTATTTGGAATTTTGCATACATTCTATATTCCTATCTTTCCCATTTTGGGATATTACAGTGGTATCAGAGCCTGATCTTTGGCTCAGCTTGTGGGAATTTCATTACATCAAAGGGATAAGAAGAAGAAGAAAAAAACTAAGAAGTCTTCAATAGCGGAAGGATTGAGTTTTGCCACACTTATCTTCATATTTATGTAAGGTCTCACCATGGATATCAAAGAAATGAGAAGGGAAATTAAAAATTAAACCTCAAGAGGGTTTCAGTACGGAGAAGGCCCAAGCACTTCCTATTAGTAGTATAAGCAACGTCGGTGTAGAAAGTTCCACAATGCCCTTCTATGCCCACTTAAATTGTAGAAGGAAATTAATGGCATGGGGATGGAGGATATTTGGAGCATGAGACTCTAAGTTATTGTCATCCAGAGTAAAAATCGCAAACTATAGCATTCAAAGAGAATAAACTATCCAGTATTTTTTCCAGATTAAAGAGAACCGAAGATCCTGCAGTAGCAATAGAAGAAGAGGGCATATCCAGAATAGATTCTTTCTACATACATTCTATGTGTCATCCAAACGAATGCCAAAGGATTGTATGGACAATTTATATGATTCTTCTAGTTACACCTTGAGGCTATTCAGATTTCAGCGCTACACCTTGAGGGTGAAGCAAAGGATTGGTGGTTTGACAAATTAAAACATGGAAGAGTGACTGCATATTCATAGTTCACTCAAAGATTGGTAGTGAGGTTTGATAGAATAAACCTAGAGGCACATTCCATTAAGACGTTCTCCGAAAATAAATAGAAAGTGTATGAGGAGTAGATGGGATATGTTAGCATTGATACATCGAATGAAGAACAACTACCACCACCAGCAGTTGCAGTAGACATACTTGCATCAGTGGGAGGAGCACTTTTATTTTGGCAAGATGTTCCCAAGACTTTGACATTGAGAGTCAAAGGCATGATTCAAGAGGTGCATGAGGAAGAGGAAGCAGATACCAGTGTTGGTGCAATAGTAGAGAAGAAACCATCACCATCACTGGAAGTTGGAGAAGCAATTGCACTGGTTGGAGGAAATATTTTATCTTTGCAAGATGTTCCCAAGCATCATGTGATCCAAGGTATGCAAAAACTTCCACCCTAGATTGTTTCAGCACATCAAATTGAGGTTTTTGGGGTCATGCCATCAGGTAAATTGCATGACCAAGGCTTAGAGCGAATTTTTGATTTGGAGTAGCAGACTATCACTGCAGAGAGGACCCCTGACTAGTTCAAGGAGAAGATGTATAGCTATCCCATTTTGAAATTATTGAGCTGCACACAACACTTGGTGTTGGAGTGTGGAGTTTGTGAGGATGGGATTAGCATAGTCCCAATGCAGGGAAGCTATATAATAGCTTTCTAGGACCAGAAGTTACTGTTGTATGAGCTGTCATATTCTATTTATGACAAAGAGATTTTGGCCATTATGCATGTATTGGTAAAATTTTGAAATTTTTTTATGGGAAGTAGACTTCGGGTGAATAACAACCACCATAGTCTCTGGCATCTTTTTGAGGAGGAGGAGCAGTTGTAGAAGAGGCAGCAATAGTGGATCAGTAAAATGTAGGACTATGAGTTCAACATTATGTATGGAGAGGGCCATGAGACAGTATATGCACTATCATGGAGATCAACAACATTATCACTGAGGAGTAGTGATGATTTGGGGGCCCAGTTATTATTTAATCATTTAGATGACTGCTTCACTTATGAACCAATGGATGGGAAGATGGTAGATGGTAGACATCATGTAATGGATAACATCTTCCATTATCATGACAGAGCCTTCTTGATGACTACCTTAGAACTCAAAGATAAGTTCCGCATACAGCATATTCAGAACCTCATAGGTTCTACTGGATAATTTAAGAGAGGTTCTCATGGAGAGACCTCAAGGAGGATGAACTTTGACATATCATGGAGTGCAAAGATTGTCATCAGATTGTGGAGGATGGTATTGTCGACATTGATCCATTTTCAAGGTATGCACATTGCTTCGACATTTTCACATAGTACATCTCTTCACCCATGACCGGATTATATTTCTAGGATGTCTTCATGATTCATGGTCTTCCCAAGGCCATAGATAGTGATGGGGACAATTTTTTTACAAGAGATTTTTGACAAGAGCTTCTCCATCGGGTGGATACCAAGCTGGTGCATGATATGAGTCATCACCCATAGTTGGATGGAGATAATGATCAAGTGGTTGGAAATCTACTTGCAAATATATGAGACACGACATGAAGAAGCATGGATGCGCTGGTTGCTCTTGGGTGAGTATGGTTACAACCCAACATTTCATATTGGTATGTTCCATGCCTTGCACAGTAATGAGGTGATGTAGCAGTAGGAGCCATGGTTGTGCTGGCTACTCTTGGGAGAGTATGGCCAAGAAATTGCATTTTATATGCTCATTGGTATATCATTATTTCCTACCTTACATAGTAATGATGATGTGCATAAGTTGGAGGCATGGTTGTGCTGGTTACTCTTGGGAGAATATGGCCACTATATGACATTCCACATGTCAATTGGGATGTCAATGTTTTATACTTGGAAAGATGATATATTGTGGCGGAAGGAAGCCTTATTTCATTGGCTTCTCTTGAGGGAGTATGGCTACCATGATTTGTGTGATGATGATGTGATGTGGTAGCAAGAGGCATTGTTGTGGTGGCTTCTCTTGAGAGAGTATGACTATCATACTTGGTATGATGATGATGTGGTATGGCAGCAAGAGGCATTACTTCGGTGGCTTGTATTGGAAGAGTATGGTTTGACATTTCACATGTCAACCCATATGTCTCTATTTACTACTTTGCACAGTGTTGAAATGATGCTTAGAGCAAGCAAGGCCACCAGGGCCAAGGATTGGAGCATGGAGAGACACAACCTACTCCATGTAGCATGGGTTGGAGAGATATTTTATGAGTTGGGACTTTCCATTTGGGGAAGGAACCACTACACTTCACATATCTCATGTAGAGGAGAGGCTCTTGGACAACACATGGTTGCCACTTGGGGACTCATTGATTAGGAGAGGTATATAGCTACACAGTTGGAGGCCATTCTAGACATTCTAGAGAGGCAGCTATGGAGATTGGAATTCATAACACATTGGAGAATATGGGGAAACATTCCATATGAGGATGCCATTTGGGAGGGAGATGGATTTCTACAGCATCCACATTTTCAGTTTCTTGAGGAAAAGCAGCATTTTGGCAGGGAGGACTATAATATTCCAAATTTTCCATCAACTAATTGGAATATTAGAGTTCTTAATTTTCTTATTTAGTTAAGTAAATAAAAGGGTGGAGGGACCCATAAACCTAGTAGATGAATAAAATCCAATTCTATAGTGTAAATGTGGGTTAATTGAGTAGTGGAGTAGAATTTATGGAGTAGTGGAGTAGCATATTAATGTAGGAATACTGGATGTCATGGAGAAATAATTATGAGGTGATGGAGGAAGTGGTGCATTAAATGCACACATGACGGAGGAAGTGGAGAGTTATTACAACAGTGATGGATATCATGGAGGACAACACAGTATTTATGGATGCTAGTGGCCACATGTTCAGTGTAGTTATGAGTTGGGCTATGGCTAGGGAAGGTTCACAACCATACAAGGAAGATGAGGGTAGCAAAGGAAGGGGAGTCTGTATTTCTATTGTTGAGTGTCGTAAGACATTTCTTTGCATGCTTTAGCTGTTTAGCTAAGTCTCTTGTACTGTTTAGCACCAAGTGTTCCTGAGTAGGAATCCCACCCTTACCCATGGAGGAATTTGAGTGACTACTCTGGGAAGGTTTTCTTGGGCAACATTCATCATCTTAAAATCATTGCTACTTTCAGCCACTCTCATTTGCACTCCCAGCTACAGGAATTACGCATTCCTGAAGTAGGTTTTGAGAGTTGGAAGGTTGTTCTCAGTACTTCAGCTGAGAAACCTATGGAGGGATCAACCCTTAACACTATGGGTCTATTGCAGTCATCCGATAGTTTCATTTTCATATCTGACATCAGACCGTCCATCTATTTTCCTATACAACAACGTTTCCTACAGGAATTGCATAATTCCGCAGTGAGGGTTGGAGGAGAAGAGGAAGTTCCAAGAAACTCATCTTGGAATCCTATGAGGGATTAATCCTTCACTCCAGGGATCACTTTGGTAGCTTGAGATCATAATTATATTATCTTTCAACATGCTACGTCATCATCTCTCCTATACAGCACAATATTACCCAACATTTGTGCATGTAGAAACTACATATTTAGTGGAGCAGCTAGATCTTATGTTTCTCAGCTTGGGATGGGGAGAAGGGACCAACCCTTTATTTAGTGAGCTGAGTGGGTGCTATTGCAGCTGATAGATCATTATTTTAGCCCCATATCAGTATTTGTCTCTAGGGAGTGCATAACTCAGCTAGCAAGGGTGCAGTGTGCAACCCAAAAAGGGTCAAAATTCCAAACTCAAAATCTAGCCAAACCATTTCTGGGTTTTTCTGGGTTGTTCAAGTAGAATCCATGGATAAAATATTGAATCCTTATGAGCACTCTAGTAGCCTCTTGCAAATAGATCTTCTTCCTAGAAGCAATAGTTTATACTTTCCAGTGCTAAGTTTCATTAGTGTATTTCAACTATCTTATGGCTTCAGTGCATTCATTTTGGAGCATTGTGTAACTAAATTTTTGTTGATACATAATGATATGGCTCAACTATTTCTACTCATATGTATGATGTTTTGATGTATTCCAACATTTTTCTGGTTTTATATGTTTTATTCTTATTTGGAATTGTGCATATGTTATCTGTTCCTGTCTTTCCGATTTTGGGATATTACAGTCATTTTGGGCTTGAAGATAACCTCAGGGTTTCTCATGTTAGATTCAGGGGTCTCAAAGCCAGACATATAACGCACAATGATAATTTTTGGGTGAAATTCACTCAAACAGCAAAGGAATAGAATGTGACCTACTTCCCTACTTTTATAGGCGATCCATGGTAAAAACGGTGAGAAATTCATTAATGGAACCTTATCCCCATAAAAATGATAAAAAATCACGTAAGGGATTCTCATTAATTATAGAAAACCCGCTCCATCCAACTGTAAAGTTGATTTTTCACCTAGAGTTATTGTTCTAATGCCTAGTTTTTCCCATTGCGCACAACCTATGCGCTCATGTTCCGCCTACCTGCATATGTTTTCTATGCAACGTGCATAAAAGTGGATTTCATTCCTCTGGTCATACAGTCATTTGGTAGGCACGAAGTTATCCATATATGGCTTTAGTTGGCTTCCGTTGATGTACCCGGGGAGACTCTCGCCACACAACATGGCCAAGCGCACCACACCTCCATTAGTGATATCCTTCACAATATACGTCCCCAACCAATGATTTTTGAACTTCCCTGGGGGGCGCACAAACTAACTATCGTATAATGAAACCAAATATTCTTCCTTGAATGCCTTCTAGAGGATGTGCCTATCATGCTAGGCCTTTTCGCGTGGCTTTTGTACTTGTTGATGAAAGTTGGAAATAAACTGATCCTCCTCTAATGTAACCAATTGTGACATACATTCCTCCATGATTTCCAGTTTAGCCATATTAGTTAGTGTTGTGATGCACAAGATTGGGATGATTTATTCCATCGACATGATTGATTCTTGGCCATAAACCATCTTGAATTGTGTTTTACCAATCAACTTCTTGCATGTAGTCCTGTAATCCCATAAGACAGAAGGGATGCGCATGTCCCAATTGTTTAGGTTTGTAGTGCAGATCTTTGTGATCATATTCTATAGGATTTTGTTAAAGGCTTCCACTGCACTATTTTCCTTAGGATGATAGGAAATACTCTTCTGGTGATGTATCTGGAATTCCTCTGTCAGAGCTTCTATGGTCTGATTAACAAAGTATGTACCTCGATCATTCATCAATATCTTTGAGCACCCAAATATAGTCAACATATTTTCAAAAATAAACTATGCAGTAGTGTCTATAGTACAATATTTTACTGGCTTAACTTCTGCCCATCTGGTTACATAATATGTTGCAGTGATGATATATCATGTGCCAGTCCTCTTCCAGGGAGGATCAATAGGTCCAAAAAATTCTATGACCCATTTATCAAAATATTATAGGGCCATCTGCAGCTACAATGGCATCTCATCTCTGTGTGGCATTTTCCCTATTCTTTGGCTAGCATCAGAAGCTCAAAAATATTCATGTGCATCATTGTGTAGTGTGGACCACCATAATCCAACATGCAACACTTTATACCAAGTTTCTTTTCCTACATAGTGGCCTCCTACCACTCCTCGATGAGCCTCAACCAAAAATTCTTATCTTTCATGTTCTAAGATATACCTCCTTAAACTTCATCCGCTCCCAACTTTTACAGTTGACCAACAATCAATGTAAAGTCAATTGCACATTAAACCAACTCTGTCTTTTGTTTCACCTAGTATTCAGCAGGCGCACTACTAGTAGTTAGAAAGTGAATGATATATACAAAGTGTTCATTGACCACTTTAATGGAAAAGAGCTGTGCATCAGGTAGTCCCTCCTCTAGACTGGTCGATTACTCCCCATTCTCAATGCGTGATAAGTGATCAGGTCCAACATTCAATCTACCATGCTTATCAATGATTTCAAAATCATATTCTTGAAATAGCAACAACCATCTACAAATCTGCCCCACCCCCGACACAAGCTTCTTGACCAGGTACCTCAAATCAGAGTGTTTAGTGAACATCCTAAAGTGCCCTCCTAGAAGATAATGCCTATATTTATGCAGAGCATAGACCATATCCAACCCTTCCCTCTCTATTGTTGAATAGTTGCACTCTACACTAGAGAGCTTCCTACTTGCAAAGGCAATGGGGTAATCAATATCTCCTTCTCCTGGCTATGCTAAGACAGCTCCAAGTGCAATTCCAGATGCATCAATGTGCATGTGGAAGACCTTGGACCAGTTAAGGAATAATAAGATAAGTGTTGTAACAATATTTTCTTTCAGAAGCTCAAAGCTCTTTTGGCATTGAGCATAGCCCTGAATGAATTTTCTATAATATCCTATGTGTCCTAGAATAGAGCACAACTATTTCTCTTTGGTAGGAACCTCCAAGTTGATAATAAATATGATCTTGGCTGGATCTACCATCAACCTTTGCTGACAAACACTTTTCCTAAACAAGATGCCAAAAGGAACACAAAGTATATAATTATTCAAGTTAAGAGAGATCTGATGCTTTCTACACGTGTCTAGCATCATGTGCAAGTTGGACACATGCTTCTTTAGAAATCCAAACACATTCCAATCATAAAACTACACTTCCAGAAACTTGTGCATGAACTCCTTGAGTACAGCTAAAACTACGCACGAGAATATAGCAGGTGCATTCTTCAATCCAAAAGGCATGAAAATGTATTGGAAGGATCCCCATTCTATCATAAAAGTGGTCTTACTGTGGTATTCTAGAGCAATCTCGATCTGATGATAACCTAAAAATCCATCAGTGAAATAGTAGGCCTCTCGTCCTCCCACATTTTCCACTATCTCATCTGAAAATGGAGTAGGGAAGGGGTCATGTATGCATGCATCATCAATTTGTGCAAGTCCACACAAATCCTTATTTCTCCCTTAGTATTATTTTCTTGAACAACGACCGGGCTCACCCAACCAAACTATTCCATAGGCTCAATGATTCTTGTAGCAACTATTTTCTCCAGTATTGTCGCTGCTTGACAGGGCATGCATCTGGTTTCAGAGTGATTTTCATAACCCCCAAATCACCAACAATTCCTTTGAGCTCAGAAAACTTCGTGGGAAACAAGTCTTGATATTCTATCAATATATCTGAAACCTTTCCCACTATGTCATCATCCCAATAATCTCCTATTTTGGCCAATTTGGGATACTCCTCCATTTGCTCAAAGCACAACTGCATCATTCTACTGCATTCAGTCCAATTCTCAAAGTTCACTTTGTGTGTATCCCACCAATGTGCTAGAGTTGGGCACATGGTAAGATCGAGTGCCCAAAACCTTCGCTCTTCTGGGACAAACTTTTCCAGTTTTTCCAAAAATAAAAAAAATATTTCTACAACCATCAAAATAGGGAAATTCATTTACCTCTGAGGAGATGCATCAAAAAATTTTAGTGACTGAGGCATCGCAACACAGAAAAATCATGCAGGCGATTTTTCTAGTTTTCCATTTCCCCATCCAAATCAGAGAAACATGAGCTATCATTTTCCCAATTCAACATCCCATGAGTATTTGGGTTGATCCAATCCTCATATTGTGCAATCAGCTTGTAGATATGGCCAACATCATCTCCTTCACGCACTGGTTCTATATATCTCTCCCCTTCCGCAGGATCCAAAGGTACTATAAGCCGAGTACTATTGTTTTCAAATATCATACTCCTGTGCTTTAAGTTTATGATGCCCCATGTCGATGGCCCAATCCAACACTAACAGCATAGGTTAGGGGTCCACATCATCCATAATTTGTAGTACTTCAAAGTCTTCGCGTACCTGCAGGAGTCTACCCACTGGAATAATCTTCTACTGATTAGCCATGTGCAGCTAAATTGTGGACCATTCCAGCTTTGGTTCGCCCATCTTCTGCTAGGTCTACTTAGGTAGGAAATTCGCGTCAGAGCCTAAGTGCAAAATGAATTGATCGAACTCATATTCCCCAATTTTCATGGTTATTCGTATCTTCTGACCAGCTCTCCTCTTATTCTTGTAGATCTTGTTTAAATGTGCTCTCAATCCAAGGCAACTCCTTATCCGTGCAGCTTTCTATCAGAGTGTGAATGTTTTCTACTACTTTATGGTTAAGAAATATCCTAACACATGCTTGCAAGAAAGTTTTGACTTCGTTATCTATCTTTCCTTCTATGATTGACTTGGATGTGGATGCACCTGCAGCAGAAAAATCCTTTCTAGCCTCTACAAAAGTCTCCTTTTCTTTTGGCAGATTGAGTCCTTCCTTATTTTCAGAAGCCTACCTGATCCAAGGTTCTGCATCAACCTTCTTTCCCTCATCTCCTCCAGTGATAACACCACTCCGTGTAATTTTGTTTACACTCAGATCATCATCTCTCATCTCAGCTCTAACTATTTTTATATTCTGTATAGGTGCATATTGTTTCTTATCCTCCATTTTAGTAATCAAAATAGGACAATATTCAATAATGATCAAATTGTGTACAATACCTACAAGACTGTCGCACAAGGTTCAAACAATCACGCTCAAAGTGACAAACATCTCTACAATTGTAGCAGATCAGTTGTCGTCTTCTGTGACCTGCACCTCCACCTCTCCCTCCTCCCCTTCCTCTAGCTAGAGAACCACCACACCTAGAAAGAGATGCTAGTGAATATGGGTTGGCTTGCACCCTATAGAGGTTGGAATTTTCTATCATTATACCAAATGTGCGGCAGTGGTGTTCATCATGGCCAACTAATGAGAAAAACCTACACCATTTCTACTGTAGTTTCGTTACATAACTTCCTAATCAAGGGAAATGGTTTATGTCATTTTTCCCAACCACTTGATAGTTAGCGCACCATAGTGTGGGTGTACCACTTAGACCTGCAACATCCCTGGGTCGCAATGGATTTGGTCCTCCCACTTTCATGGAATATTTAAGTAAGGTACAATGATATTTTGTGTGGCTGGAACCCTTAAAATGTATACACCATACATCTGGGCCAAATTATTTCCCTCTGTCTCTACTGAGGTTCTCAATTTCCAAGTGAATCGGTTCTAACCTATTTTGGATTTGTAGAGTTCTGAATTGGTCATCAGTTCTAGGCACGACTTCCATCTTCATAGAAACTTCAAGAGCCTCAGCCTAGAATCAATTTTCCACTGATTCAAAGGGTCATGCAGGTGTGGCGTGAACATGGAAATAAACCATTCTTTATGGTCCTTATCATCATAGATAAATCCTTCATCAATGATAGTGCACTTCAATCACTAATCTGCCTCCTAGACAGATTCAGTTGGCTCTTGTCGTATTTATTTAAGGTCTGTTACACATTGCAAGTAGGACTTTGGTTTTCTGAACTGCTGCTTTAATTTTTTCTTGATTTCCTTGACAATATGATCAACATTCTGAGCTAGATATCCCATCAACTAGTAGAGTGCATGACCCTCAAACACCATAGCTATTTGTTTCCTCTTGATAGCATCAATGTTGACATTTTGCGCAGTCCATACTGCATCTACAACAAACTATAATCTCTCCATGTATTCATATCATGCACCCTTGAAGGTGGGTAGCTTCATATGTGCAGACATATCACCTCCTGGTGGTGGTGGAGGTGGAGTAGGAGATGACTTACCCCTGTGCGAGTTTGATTGCAAGGTAGCTGGAGGGCTACCTCTAGTGAGAATAACCTCACCACTCTATGTATCACTACTAGGTGGATTTCTCAGAGGGTTGTACATCAATCTGTCTCCTCTCTAGTTAACCAAAAATTACTTTCCATTGCACATAGTTCTTTCAACTTCATTTGAGGTCATTCATTTGGTGTGACTGCACATAATACCCTTTTCACACAATAGAATCTTATTCAGAAAAGGAAGAGAGCGTACGAACTTACCTCTCAGTCCTTTGAATAACCTCCTTTCTACTTCAGAATATGACACAAATTGATCCACTACAACCTATGTCACAAATCTACCCAGAATGCTATCAACCAAGTGGTCTAAATTGCGGGTGGTGGATTTATCAGTCTATTCTAATTATTTGATCAACTCAAGCATCCACTTAGTGATATTTAATTCCTTCTAGCAGGTCTGAAACTAACCTAACTTTAATAACCACTCCTATAATTCATATGCAAAGGTCACAAAGAAGATTTCGTGAACCTGTGTGAAAATGTACTTCTGTTCCCACTCTTCAGCAGTCAACTTCTTACTTATGTTCTTCTTGATGGAGAATTCACGTATATTTTTCTCAAAGCAGTCTTCTAATTTGGTCTTCCATGATTGCCACAACTTATAATATCTCTCAAGATGATCCCGGTCCCAGCAACAGAACCATTTTTTGGCTCGAGGGGTCCTAACCCAGGTTCATAGTTAGCGTGTAACCAACAAAACCCTCTTACTATTGGCCCTTTCAGCAATGACCTACTTGTGCAGGAAAAAGTCTCACCCGAAGCAGTATACGAGTGTGATGGAACCAGGTTTCCACACCCTGAGTGATAATTAAATGAAGTGGGTATCTTCAAATCTATCTTATTACACAGAATGACTTGCGCACCATAAGCCCTAACCAGAAACTCTAGGTTAATTAATGCAGGTTAACCCTGTACGCGTGCATAGACAATATATCCTCAATCCATTTAACTATTCTAACATTGTAATATTTAGATTTCACAGTAACAGATCCATGCAATTATAATTCATGAACTGTAAAATAGGTATGAAATCCGATCCAATAATAAGAACATAAATCATATACAGGAAAAAATAATAATATGCAAAGACATAACACATAGTAAATCATAGATGCATTTGATACTCAGATTCACCAAAAAATATTTTATTCATCACTTGTTCATAGAAACCCTTAAAATCCTTCAGATCTACTTGTGCACATAGCCAGCAGGGTCCGCACATAGCTAAACTATGGTCTCCATGCACAGCCAACAGGAGCCTTTCATACACAAACTCTTACTATAGACATAGTTAAGATCAACATACATTCATTAATTCCATCATAAAGTTAGTTATCTGAATCAATCTAGACTTCTAGTTATACCTTACCCTGCGCTCATACTAAGATCCTAAAACCATGGTTTGAGACTCCGATATTTACCCTTTAACCCATTACAACTCATGAAGGGACTTTGAATCTCCCCAAAGCCCTTTGAATCTGAATTTCTTAGTGCACATGACTCAAAAATACAAAATTACTATTACTTAATCCCAACAAATGCGGTCTTAAGGGACCCTGTTCCAACAACGCTTCATTAAATTCCATTTTCTAGGCCGCACACTGTCAGTATCACAGTTGGTCACAAACACTACAAGGTATCTCTGTACTTGGATTTTATTTCATCATGGTTATGGGTTAACCACACAAAAACCTTCTCTTTAGTGTCTCTTCATATTAAACAAAGGATTCTCGGGGGGAAATTTCACACAATGTAGACCATTTATTCTTAAGGAGGGAGAAATTATCTAAATGGAAAGTGGCATCTACCCATGGTATTCATACACCCATGGTATTTATCCACCCATGGAACTTACCAATTGTATTATAAGTGTAATCCACCCATGGTATTGATCAACTCATGGAATTTACTGATGGTATTGTAAGTGAGATCCACCCATAGTATTCATTCACTCATGGTATTTACCCACCCATGGAATTTACCTATGTTATTGTAGCTGAAATAATGCTATAAGTAACAAGTCAGATCTTGTAAAAGGAAAAATTGTCCACCACAATGTATCTTTTATAATTATTCTTTTATTTAATAAAAAAATTTGTGGTTTTATTTACGGTGTGTTCTCTCGTTTTTTTGGAATTTCAAATTTTCAGATCTTGGCAGCCTCCGCCCCAAGATCAATTTCAATTTTTTATATCTTTGGGGACTCCTTGAAATATATAGATCACCTTATCTAGTATTTCATTTATGTATTCCTTTGTTACCTTCATTATTCACCAGGAATCATCCTTCCATGAAGAATTAAGGTTATTTTATACAAGCAAGGTCACTATCAAAAAAGTCACATATCCATATTCTAATGGTTGGTTTTTCCAGTATGAGATCGCTAAGATTTAGGGCCTCCTCCTATCCAAATTATCTAACAGATCAATTTTAAAATCATATATATTTCGGGGTAAGAATCCCTTTTATTGGAAAAAAACTAGTTTTCCCATTTATCAATACAATAAAATTGTAGCTCGTTTTAATGAAGCATAAACATCATTTGAAAGATCTCACTGAGCTCTATAATGGGTCTCTCATTTTTTTTAGTAATTTGAAACTTCACCAGGAAGCCCTTGTTTCCATGAGGTGACACTTTATGACCCATCAAATTTGAATCTCTTCGTATGCATCAGTTATACTCTGGAACCATTTTTCCATTGCACTTGGTCACTTATGTGTTAAGTTTCGTCGTGAGTAATCATTATTTAATCATTTTTTTATGGTCCCCTTCAGTCCTCTCACATGTGAAAATATCATCCATATACCCTTTTTTATAGCATCAGAGATGAGTCACCCTTGAATCCATGGAGTTTTCTCATAATACCATTGAGTTTTCTCAGAATCCCATGGAGTTTTCTTGAAATCCCATTTAATCCCATATTTTCATGACATTCATCCTATTTTGTTGATATTTGGCCCTCCAACTATATTGATTTGGCTTTGAAAAGAATTCTTCTGAGTAATCGACCACCCCCTTTGGAATTGAGTTAGTCATTTCCAGGTTAACCGTGCATATTATGCTCTGACAAGGGAAGCCTTCAATTTTCCATTCATCTTATCCTTCCACCATAATCCCTGGTGGTAGTCTATCAGTCACATTATTATGGTCCTCATGCCTTTGTTGAGGAATCATAATTTCCTTAACTCTATTAGGCTCTCTTATGCTGAATTCAATGCATTTATTCCAAGAGAGTGGCTTAGAGGGTGGTGTACCTTGGTTCCAGCCTTCATTATTTTTTATTACCTTGTATCAAGAAAAGGGAATGAACATTTCCCTTTGACTTGGTTGTTTCCTACATGCTCAACTCCAAATCATTATCACACAATCAAGAATCATACACATGATGGTCGAATGGTCTAGTAGATTGTACCAACATTTCCAAGGTGTTTGTGAGATGTTCCATACCTCATGAAGTGGTGGCCCTTTAGGTATCCCGCCACTTGCACCAATGAAAAAATATAATGATCATAATTTGATCTAGTTTTGTATATTTAACAGGTTGGGTTTCCGCCACTTGCAGTGCTCACATCATGCATGCATCCTTCATATAGTCCCTTTATATCTTCAAAGCCATTTTCTATTCAACTAGGCTTCCTTGGTTGTGATCCCTCCTCACCATTTCAACTTGAGGAACATTATGTCTCATGTACTAATATCATCATATGTTAATATATTAAGTCGTGACCTCTGTTTTCTGAGTGGATTATGTATATGTGACTAATTGTATCATTGTATCACATTTTAGCCTATTGATTCCAACACATCATGTATCATGTACTTTCTTGATCAAACCCACATTTCTAGGAACATCATTATTATTTGTACTCAGTTATCTTCATGGGCATGGATATGCCTCCCTCACCTCATTTAAGACTATGTTCTTACGCATGAGGCTAGTATCAGCTAAGTAGGCCTCTCCCCCTCCATCCTTAGTATTTATGTCTCTCTCTCTCTCTCTCTCTCTCTCTCTCTCTCTCTCTCTCTCTATGACTCCCATTTGGTGTCTTGTGTAAGTGCAAACTACAACATATTATGTTCATATGATTTTCTGTTGACACTCTTACGTTGGGGGGAATATGTTACCACCAAAAAAATGGTCACCTAGCCATTCCTTTCTAGGTGGATCAAAATGAACAATGTAGGATTAATTTTACCATGGTAAACTAACTTTCACCATAGGAAATAATTTATTAGACCATTTTCCCTAATTTTTTTCTCATTAAAATTCAAAACCCCATGAGAATAATTGACTAAATCATCATTTATTTAATTTTATCTAGAAATAATTATTAAATCATTATTTGATAATTATTTCTTAATTGTGTTTGAACTAATCACATTGGAATAATTAAGTAAACCACTATTTATTTATCATTCCTTATTTATTCCATATTTCCCTTATGAGATAATTATTAAACCACTATTTAAAAATTATTGCTTTATTAATTATCTTTAAGTGATTAATAAATATTTTTTTATTTGTTAATTGATTGAACCACTTTCTAAATAAAGTTATTTGACCATTTTTAATATCTTTTCCATCTAAAAAATATAATGAAGTATTTTCAACCGCTAGTTTTTGATTTGGTTAATAATATTTTATTATTTTTTAATTCCTAATTTAGTTCTATACTTTGTTATAAATAAGATGATTTTCCATTCATTCTTCAACATGACCATTCTCATTGTCACCACTATGGCATGTTGAAAAATGCTGTCATTGATGGAAATAGGGTGATGGCAACAAAGTGTCCATTGATGTCAATAGGTGGCATAGGTGTTAAAGAAAGTATCGAGAAGAAAACTTAAGGAGCAGTATGGAAGCATAATGACGTTGAGCTTTGGAGCTTATTCTACTATAGTTGATCACCTCACATTAGGTAAAACCCACTTATATGGAAATATCCTCGAATTTTTTTTCCATTGATATGTTGAAGTATGAAAAATTCCTTTTGGATCCAAAGATAGAGTCTGTTAAAATTTGGTGACCCCAATTTAGAATTAGCAGAGTTAGAAAATATTTTGGATGAGCATTTTGTCGCATACCCAAAGTTGGAATAAGTGCTAAAATTGGTGGAAAACCATTGCAGAGTCACCAAAAGGATTTTGAGGTTGACTTGTAGTGAAAATTCAGGATTGAAAAGCAATTTTATTGTTAGAGGAGGAACCCACCTGATAGTTTAGCCCAATGGAGCTATCCCGACGATCTAGTAATGGAATATAAGTGCCAGGATGAATGGAGTGGAATGAGACCAACATATGATGTCATATTGGCCAAAGTAGCCCAAATATATAGCCCAGGTGAAGCCTTAAGGCTTACAAAGCAAAGCGCCTAAAGATAGGGCATTTGGAAACGCATAGAGATAACCAATGGGGATTTTGTTAGGAGGTCCCCACTTTCACAGCTCAAAATACCTAGGGCGAGCCTCTAAAGGGATATAGGTGTCGAGACATGTGGTGGAATTTAAACAACACTTTAGATGACATTCTTTTCAGTCTTGGAGGCCATAGTAGGTGGTTTCATATATTGCCAATCATGTAGATCAATGATGGAGGTGCACCTCGAAACCACTCCGCCTAATACCACAAACCATAATGGAGTGTTGTCATACCAAATGGATTTCAATAAAATAATTTAACAAATAAAATGGTCATAAAACCAAAATTCTGAGGACCCTTTATCTCTCCTCTGACGGGACATGTGGCAATTTCTAATTGGTTATAGGTGACATCAGTATAGGCCAATCAGAGGTGGACACATCGGAGAAATTTTTGGCATTTTAGGGTACCCAAAGGGTCCATATTGGAGTGACATGTGTCACCTATCATAGGTTGACACGTAGCACATGTGAAATCATCATGAATTAATGCCGATGGATATAGCTCGAAAGAATTCAAGAAGTGTGCAAAAGGAAAGTGTGAGGAGAAAAGCACTGGGGCATGTAGGACAGTGACAACCAATCAACAAGTAGGCAGGAGATCCCGACGGGATATGTTGACCTAATGTATAAACCCTAATGTTGAGGTATAAAAGGTGTCTTTTTAATGCCTATTTATCCTACATTAATCATCAATCCAGGTGCGACTTTTTATTTCAAGAGTGTACTCAGTTTGAGGCTGCAATTCAAACTAAGAGTAATTCCTTGCAATATGTAGTACAATGTTGTAAATACAAGAGTAAATGGATGCTTGGAAATGAAATCTAACTACAATGACATGAAATTGAATACTCTGAAATGCAATCATTCATTCAGCAATTATCAGTCAAGGATGCAATAGTGATAACTCTTTCCTTTAGCAACTGATGTAATTAAAATCAAATGAGAACAAGACAATCAATCTGAGAATGAAGGTAGCAAATAACTAGATTTACTTTACAGTTTATGATCTCGTAATAAAGAAATTAAATGGAAATGGAAATTGAACTAATTCACTAATGCTGCTAACGAAAGTAAACTAGGCAAGCTTTCAAAAGTAAAACCAACTCTTTGCAGGAATGAAATAGACTGTAAAATAATTAACTGAAATGAACAACAAATATGGAATTGAACAACAATAGAAATTAATAGCAAACTTTATCTAAGAAAATTGAATAGAAAATCCTATCTAATGAAATTAAACAACAATCTCTAACTAATGGAATTGAGTATCAAATTCTATTGAACAACAATCAGCAATCGGAATAGAATAGAAAATGGAATAGAACAACAATTGTTGAACAATGAAGCTCTGTTAAAACATAACAAGATAAATAATATGAGGATTAATATTCTTGTTAAATTAGAAAGGAATGGAAACGCAATTCACCAATGTAATACACCAATCTTATGAAGAAATTAAGCAGTAAACTATTAAACTTGAAAGATGTAATGAAAACAAATGCAAACTGTCACACAACAATAATTGAAATATAATAATACAAACAGGAGATGGATCCACCAGGGCTGGGCCCTTAGGCACCAGTGAAACACCGCTGGGCTACTCCAGAGTCAAGAAATGGAAAGGCAACTAGATCATGTATTAATCAGGAATAATAGCGTTTACAATAGTCGCTCTCTGATCACAAGAGTCAATGAGAAATTACAGAGTTACAAAAGGAGTTTCAATAATAATTGTTCTATCCCACCGATTTCTATAGGCACTGCCTTTTATAAGAATTCAACAGACAATACAAGAAACAATGATAGAATTTGAAAAATGATCCCTCAGGATGAGAGATCCTGAGGGATTTTCTCCCTTTTCTTCTTTTATTTAATACTTGGTATTATTAGGCTGTAGTTGTGTTGTTCCCTACCTTACTTTAGCTGTGCGTTGGTATTTCATCCTTCTTGTCTAGATACGACCCTTTTCTGGAGGAATAATAGTTGCTCCTGCTTTAGTTTTGCCTTTAGAATGGTGGTTTCCCCCTTCATTTGTTTCTTGTTGAGAATAAAAGACAATATTTAGCCAATTTTCACAATAAACATTAATATTTGCAATTCTATCATAATCCTTCAATATATCATATTTCTAGAATAAAAAGAGTTATATTCAAAGGAAAAATATAAAGAAATGCATGGTGAATTCATACCTTTTCCAATGCTCAACACACCCCCCTGATTACCCTTTTTCATGTCCTCATGAAAATCGTAGTTTACATGTAAAGTAGTTAGAGAATAGGCTGGAGAGGTTTTTTCATTAAGAGGTCTAAAACCTTGATTTGTAGCTAAAGCTTCAAATATGTGGCCTGTTTGTCCTTCAGGTAATTCATATTTGGATTTATACTCTGTTGCAAGATACCATATAATGGGACTTCAAAACCTACAACCTAGCCAGTATGGGCCTTCCCTCAAGATGAGGTTACTATAGGGAACCAAGCGGTCAGCAGCTAATCCAAAATTTATATAATTAAATGGCTCTCTATCTTGAATATTTCGATTGGAAATATTCCATCGGACTTTAGCTACTACATAGGCCTGGTCTCTGATAGATAGAAAATATTCTATCCCATCCAAGAAAATTGCTTTCTGGACGGGTCCCAATGTCTAGATCACACCCTCCTTTTTCATTAGACACTTATGCTTAGCCCATAGTTGTAATGGGTGTCTCGGTTCACCCCTAACCCAAAGGTCTAACCCATTTTCTTTCCTATGAAAAGTATTATAGGCCTTGAGCCATTTCAACTGGTTGACAACAAATGAAGTAAATGCTTGAAATTGGATATCGCCCACAAAAGGGTTGGGATTTGTCTCCATTTCCCCAGCTAATATAAAATTGTGGAAATAGATCTCACAGAGCAGATGTTGGACTTTTACTCCATATAATTTGTAGCAACTTATAAAATCATCTACAATTTGTAATTCTATAGGTTTTCCTACCTTAACTGCCTTAATTTTTAACTGCAAATATCTTTCTAATAAAAACAAAGCATAATTTTTGGCAGCGCACCTACATGCTAGAACATCTATGTATAAGGAGCAGAGTGTATACATTTGATTCCGAACCATTTTTAATCTATTCCTTACCTCTTCAACTTTCTCTTCTTCCTTCCGACACTTATCGTAGGCTTCAGCCTCTGATGCATGGATGTTTCTTAATTTCTGCTGTAACTCTTGGTATTTTCTTTTAGGAATGGTCTCCTCTTCAAGCTTTTCTCTAGCCTGTTGAGCCTGTGCCAACTCCTCTTGGAGTTTTTCTATAGTAGGGTCTATTAACAAAATGTTTTTACTGTAGCCCTGTGCACTTTTGATTGGAGCAGCTGCATCTGGAACAACTACCTGTTTTTCCTTGTCTTCTTGATTCAGCTCGGCTTAGGTCTCCATGGTCTCTGCATTCTGCGGCTTTGCTTTGATGGCTACGTTCCTCATTTTTGGGGTTTGTTTAGGGGCTTTATCCATTTTTAGAACCCTAATCCTCTGTCTGAGTCATTCCACTAGTTTTTGGATCTTTTTTCTTTCCCTCCATAGCTTCCCAAGTTCATTTTTCTTCTTCTTCTTCTTCGAAGGAATGAATGTTCCCTTCTCTGTACTTAATTGCTCAGTTAGGGTTTGTTTTTCAACGGTCATGCCTTCAGCCAGGCTTGCTTCTATGCTTTTTTCTTGGAGCACTTCTTCAGTGTTTACATGCTCCTAGCCATATTACTCAGGGGAAGTAACCCTAATTGGTTCTGTTGTTCCCTAAGGGTTTTCTTTTTCTACTTTATCAAGCATTTCCTTGGCCGTTTCTTTACCGGTAACAGCTTGTCCCTGCAATTGGTCTATCTCAATGTTGATATTATTCAGACCGTGAAGTTGTATGTATTCACTCATATTGGTCAAAATTTGGGCCAACTGGTCCTCCTGCAATGGGCTTTGTGGTGAACTTGCAATGGAAGTTTCGGGAGGTTCTGCTCCCTCTCTTTCATCTTCATTACTTTCTTCCTCTTCATCGATGTGGTGAATTCTTTCTTCTTCACTAGTATGTTGAATTCCTTATTCTTCACCAGTGTGATGACTTCCTTCTTCTCCACTGATGTGGTGTCTTTATTCTTCTTCCTGATTTCCTTCTTCTTCACCAATGTGATGACTTCCTTCTTCGAGTTGCGGGGGTTGTTCATCTTTCGAACTAGGAAATTCTAAGGGTTGACTGCTACTACCCTGAAGACTTCCTATCATTCCCCTACTTCTCCTAATCCTGGAGGATTGTTTGCACTTTAAAGGTTTTGTTGTTGTGCTAGTAACTCTTTTACGTTTTGGGGCAGGTAGGGTTGTTCCTCCGTCAATTGAGAATATCAATTCTTCCCAACTAGTATGTTGTTGGCCAAGGCTGTAACTCACTATTAATCAGATTAAATAATGGTGGCTTACCACCATCGCTATATGACAGGATTTTCTTATTCTCTGGGAAGCATCATGCAATAAGAAATTTAAATATGCAGGAAAGTTTACAGTACATTTTTGTTTTAATACTGCTAATAACTTAAGGTGGCGTGGTCTTACCACATCCTTTCTTCCATCGCATGTGATGTAGCTATGTACTAATTTTTCCAATTCTATCCATGGTTCTCCCAAATTTGCTAGCTGAACTCCTTTCCCTTTGACGAACAAGGTCTGCCCAGCATCCCGAAAAAGATTCATGGCTTCTTGAAGTTTCACCTTTTTATGGGTCCATATGGGTCCTTCTGCTGGTAGACCAGATACCTCGGTGATTATTGCATCTTTTACTGCTATTTTCCTACCTCTAATCATGGAATAACCTTGCTGCAAGTTTTTCAAAAATTCAATGGCTATCGTTTCATGCAGTTGCTGCAGTCGTACGAGGTAGGTAATCCATCATACTCTCTCCAGAATTTCCTGTGCAGCATTGGAAACTGCTAGTACCTGTGGCTCACTACGTATTACTCGTCCTCCCATTTTGTCTACACCCTGTTAATTCTTCGCAAATACACATAAATGTAATGGAACAACACCTTGTGTATATCAACACAATACTGTTAAACTATTGTTGTTTTCAAGAATTTGATGAAAATAGGGATTTGACTCGCATGCAAGCATTAAAAGGAATCCGCGCCCCCCTTGAAAGATAATAGGTCATCCTCGACCATCGAATAGAAGAGTAGCATACTGCATAATAATTGTACAACATTGAAAGGCATACATACTTATGATATGAACAACAAATTATCGCATTACTGAAATCAATGCATATTATTAAATTGTGAATAGATATGGAAATGTTATGTAATGATTTCGAACATAAGGGAAAAGGACAGCTGATGTAAAAAGTACTTATGTGGAAATCACTGCAAAATGTGAAAATTGGATCCATCTGTCAGGTGTTGAGCATTGGAAAAGTACTTAAGCAGTAAACTATTAAACTTGAAAGATATAATGAAAACAAATGCAAACCATCACACAATAATAATTGAAATATAATAATACAAACAACAGATGGATCCACCAGGGTCGGGCCCTTAGCCACCAGTGAAACATCGCTGGGCTACTCTAGAGTCAAGAAATTGAACGGAAATTAGATCATGTATTAATCAGGAATAACAGCGTTTACAATAGTCACTCTCTAATAAAAAGAGTTAATGAGAAATTACATAGTTACAAAAGGAGTTTCAATAATAATTGTTCCGTCCCCCCGATTTCTACAGGCACTGCCTTTTATAACAATTTGGCAGACAATACAAGAAACAACGATATACTTTGAACAGTGATCCCTCAGGACCGATATATCCTGAGGGATTTGCTCCTTTTTCTTCTTTTATTTAAAGCTTGGTATTCTTAGGCTGTAGCCATGTTGTTCCCTACCTTACTTTAGCTATGTGTTCTAATTTCATCCTTCTTGTCTGGATATGGCCCTTTGCTGGAGGAGCAGTAGTTACTCTTGCTTTAGCTTTGCCTTTCGAATGGTGGTTTCCCCCTTCATTTATTTCCTGTTGAGAATAAAATACAATATTTAGCCAATTTTCAAAATAAACATTAATCTTTGAAATTCCATCATAATCCTTCAATATATCATCTTTCTAGAATAAAAAAAGTTATATTCAAAGGAAAAAGATAAAGAAATTCATGGTGAATTCATACCTTTTCCAATGCTCAACACCTGACAAATGTATAAAGGGAACATAAACAAGAGCATTAGGATATTAAGAGCTACAGGCTAAGCGCCCATGCAGGATTCCATGCAATAGTTAGAGAAAAAAAGGCTTGAAATCTATAAAATAAAATGAACTATGGAGGCTCTTAAAGGAGCTAATCTCTTACCTATGGTCATTTCACATAGAAATAAACCAATGACGTGAATCTATTAACAAAGGAATTTGGCCCACGAAGGAATTAAAAGGGCTTAGTGCCCAAATTCCTAGCCAATGGTTAGAGAGACCTGGTCCTATGGAAGAAAAGTAGGTAAAGGAGCAAAGAAAGGCGAGCTTAGGCTCAAAAGGAAGAACTACACATTTTGATTGTGGATTTAGTATTTAAGCCAAGGCTAACTGCAAATAAAATTAGAAGAAGCATAGTTAAAACCTCTAAAAGGACATAATGTTAAAATAGGAAAAGAAAATCAATTAAACTAGCAAGAAAGGAGCATCAGGATCATAAAACATGGTGAAAAAATTTAGAGGACTAAAATAATTCAGACAAAGGAAAAAAATACGGATGCATGCAAGTTGCAACAATTAAATAAAAGGAAGAGAAGCCAAAAATATCAAGCCAAACTCTTTATAAGTAGGCTTGAGAAAGAAAAAAAATAGCAAGAGATATGAGATCTGGTGTGATCAAGTTAGATTGTTGGTGGTGTTTCTTATTGATCAGAGATTGTTGAAGGTGTTGTTTATTGAGGAATTTAATTATTTTTGAAAGAAGAGAAGGCATTCATTGTTTCTAGTATGAAAATTAAAGAAATATGACCTAGTGAATGTCAAGCAAGTTGTAGCTTGCAAAATCAGGGATTAGTGCTCCTTATAGTGGGTGCCAGAAAATAGTTGGGGTTGCAGCTCCATTCAGTTGTAACTAATACATCAGGGAGTTGTATCTTCCTGCTAGGTGTAGCCAGAAAATTGTAACAATGAGTTGTAGCTTTCCCTATGAATGAATTGAAGAGGATTTTTGAAGAATTTATTTGTTCCATTCATTGTTGAAATTATTGCTTGTCATATTTATTGCCAAAAATTCTCTTTGATGTCTTATTATTCTCACAAAAAGTGAAAATAAAGTTTTAAATTGGTAAAATCACTACAATATTGATTCACAACCCCTCTCAGCATTTTCCTAGTTTCTAACAATTCGTATGAGAGCGAAGGTACTTAAAATCAATTTAAGTGTTGGAAGAAAGATGAAGCACCATGGAAAATGAGGAAGGTTGTTTTACCAATAGGGCACTTATGTTTAATAGGAAAAGCTATGTATTTTGGAATGTGAGGATGAATAAATACATTCAGTCACTTGGAGCTGATGTGTGGAATATTGCAGAAGAATCATATCAAATATATCTAGTAGTGGTTACCAAAGATCAGAATTTAGAGTTTACATGCAATGTTAAAGAAATGAAAGCCCTTCATGTTGGACTTTCTGAACTAAAGACAAGCAATGGATTGAACATATTCCAAATCTATCAGGGAGAAGGTGAGCGACTGCTATGAAGGAGATATAAAGGTAAATAAAGCTAAACTCCAAGGCTATATAATTCAATTTGAATATTTAATTATACATGATGATGAGATATTGCAACTTATTTTTTATGAGTTGATGAAGTTTTGAGAATCGTAAGAGGGTTTGATGAGAAACTAGATAAATATATGGTAGTTAAAAAAGTGCTAAGATCTCTTCCTGATAGGTTTAATCCTAAGGTGTCAGCCATTCAAGAAATAAAAAATATGAGCACTCTCACTCTAAATCAACTATTTGGTATACTCACTTCCTATGAGATGAGAATTTCGAAAGGAAAGTTTGTGGAAAAATAATTAGCCTTCAAAGTAGAAAAGCAATGCAAGGATGAGCATGATTACTCATGTTGTGAATTAGATGAAGAATAGGCCAAATTTGTATGGAATCCCAAGTGAATATTAGGCAAGTATAACAGAAATTTACCCTTTAAATGTTTTAATTGTGGAAAAATTGGTCACTATGCATCAAAGTGTCCTGAAAAGAAAAAGACAAATTATTGTCCTAAAGATAAATTTAAGAAAGTTGACAAGGACATAAATAAGGCTAACAAGAGAGGTTTCCATGTTCAAGAAGATAGATTTTTATAATTTTAACCTAGCGAATCCTCGAATGAGGACAAATATGATGAGAGACATAAAGAAATTATGTTGATGGCCATAGAAAATTTGGATGTTGAGGCTATTAATTATGATAATGTAGAGGGATAAGTCAACCTTGAAGGAGAACCGGTAAGTTCACTTGAGGAAATAGAGAGGTTGAGAAATAACAACAAAATTGAGAAGGAATATTTGATAAAAGAAAAGGTTCAGTCTGTTGAGCCATTGCTCTTGAAAATAGAAGAATGTGAGTAGATTCATGATTATCTGAACCAACATCTAAATGAAAAGAATCAAATATGTAAAATCCTAGAAGGAGAAATTGCATTGTTGAAGAAGGAGTTGGCGAAGGCTAAAACATAGCTCATTTTCAACCAAAATTTTGGAAAAGAAACTAAATATTTGAAAGAAATATTAGAAGCTCAACATGTATCTAAAGATCGTATTTTTTTTGGATTTGAAGTTGAATCTAGGGTAAAATTTGAATTAAAAGGTAAAATGGAAATTACCTTTATTATATCAAAATAAGGGATTGCACAACAACAAAATACAATTGCATATATAAAGAAAAATTGACAGCAAAAAAATAAAAATGTTGGCTAGGAAAATCAAACTGCCTAGAATTTACTCCGACACAGAATATAAGCTTCCAGGTACAAGGATATTTTCCTAGGGTAATGTTTCACATGCACAAATTATGGTCATAGAGCAACAAATTGCAAAGTCAATCTTCTCTGCAGGAAACTCATATCTAGAATAATATTTTATCAGAGAAAAATAATACCCAAGTATGATAATTCTTTTTCTCATATGAATTATCTAGTTCAATATTTTAAATGTCAATTTTTTTGCATATAACTATCAATTGCAAGATAAAGGAGAAGATGACAGAAGCAATAGTTGAGAAAATTGAGAGAAAACTGAAGGTATGGAAAGAAAAGGAGAAATCAAAGCAGCGTGATATTGCATTTTATGGATCGAATGAATGGATCCATTAGTATGTGGATAATGGTTGTTCCAGGAACATATCAGGAGACAAAAGGAACTTTCTGACTTGGAAACCAGTTGACAAAGGTAATGTGACTTTTGGCAACAATGCTTCAAGAAAAATAATTGCAAGAGTGTTTAGTTTATTGAATGGAAAAGGTAAAGCTAAGAATGTTTTATGCGTTGATGGGTTGAAGCATAAATTTATTAGTGTATCTTAGATGCATGATCAAGGTTATGATGTGAGCTTAAAGTAAAAAACTGTCAAATCAACTCTACAGGCACATGTGAGATAGTTGTTGAAGTTGTGAGAAAAAATAATAATGTCCATATGCTCAAAGACAAGACATAGAGGGGTTTCTTGGAAAATATTCATGAGATTTGGTTATGGAATAAAATAATTGGACATATGAACTTTGATCAGATCGTCAATCTTAGAAAGAAAAATGTTGTCAAATATTTTCCTAGGCTTTCAAAACTAGAGAATATAATTTTTAAGTCTTGCCAATATGTAAAACCAAGAAGATCCCAGAAAAATATACCATAACCATGTCCAAGAATCCAGTTTTTCAATCCAAGACAAAGCATATTCCAATAAAGTATCATTCCTTGAGACAGCATGTTGCAAATCAAATTGTGAAGCTAGAGTATGTTCCTACCAAAGAGAAAGTAGCACATATCTTCACCAAGCCACTTCCTAGAGCATAATTTTAGTATTTGAGGCAAAGAATGGGATTTATTTCTCTTTCCTTCCTTCACTAACTCTTCCTTGAAGAGGAAGAAAGATAGTTGTTGTATTTTCAACATATAGAGATGAAGCTACCAGGACCACAAGATTCAAATAATAAGGAATAATTATTAACATAAAGTGTATGGTGACAAGGGGTCAGGTTGGTGTCTTCTCCATTGATGTCAAAAGGGGAGAATAGTAATTAAAAAAAACCAACATAGCGAGAGATGGTAATGATAAAATAAAGAATAAAAAGACGTTTATATTAGGGAATTCCCGTATATGGAATTCCTAATCCCTAGATTATCTACCTAATTCCACACCACTCATATCCTTAATTATTAAAGGAATATTTAAAATAATCCTCACATTTATATTTTCTATTTTAATTTATTAAAATTGAGAAAAATAATTAATAAAATAATTAAGAAACCTCACCCCCTAAATCACACATTTGAAAAATGAAAATTAAGCTTGACGCTCCTGCATCATTTATTTTACTATTTTAGCTTTATGGCCTTTTACAAGTTTTAGCAATGATTCTTATAATTTTATCTCTAGTTTATTTTGACTTAACTACTATATCCACTGCAAAGCTTGACAGTTCCACATTATGAGCCTAAGCCCCTTTTTATTTTCTCCTTTACTTTCTTTTCTACCATAGGTCCAAGACACCACAACCATTGGCTAGGCCTTTGGGTGCTAATTCCTTTTAAGTCCTTTGTGGGCTGAATTCCTTTGTTAATTATTTTGCGCGATTAGTCTATTTATATATAAAATGAACACGGGAAATAATTTAGCTTATTTAAGAACCTCCACAACTCATTTTAATTTATAACCTCCATGCCCTTGGTTCTCTAACTGATGCATGGAACCCTTTGCAAGAGCTTAGCGCATAACTCTCCCTATCTTGATGCTTTTGTTTATGTTCCCTTTATACATTTCTCGCGGTATATCCATTGAATTCATGCATTACATGGGGACCATTATCCTTCTCTTTGATCTATTTCCATTTTCCTCCCTACTTGTCTCCCAACGCATTCCTTTTTCACACCTCTTGAAGTCTTGCGGACTATATCCACTAGGATGATGTCACAATGATGTCACATGTGATATGTGTTGACCTGTGATAGGTGACATATGTCACTCAAATATGGACCCTTTAGGTACCCAAAACTACCAAAAAATTCCAGCCACATGTCCACGCCTGATTTGCCTATGCTGACATCACCTATGACCAATTAGACATTGTCACCTATCCTATGGAAGGAGGGAGAAATGGTCACTAGAATTTTTGTTTTGTGACCATTTTTTTTATTAAATTATTTTATCAAAAACCACTAGGTTTGACACCATTTCATTATGGTCTTTGGTATTAAGAGGAGTGGTCTTGAGGTGGATCTTCGACATTGATCTATGTGATCAATGGTATAGGAAACCACCTCGGGTGGCCTCCAATCTTGAAAATATTGTTGTCTAAAGAGATTTTGAACTTCTCCCATTTGTCATAAAACCTATCTCCCTTTCTGAGCTCTTCCTCAATGGGATGAGCCGTGGGAGTGGGGAACTCCTGCTCAGATCCTCATTGGTCAAAACTCTACTATCGTTTCATAGTGGCTTGTCTCCTTATGCTTTCACTTTGTAAGCCTTAAGATTTTTTCAGTACTAAACATTTAGTCTACCTCTGCTAGGAAGACTTCATATTCTGGTGCCATCCGGCTCCATCCATCCTGGTGCTTATTCTTTTATGTCATTACCATACTATCAGCGTAGCTCCATCGAGCCAGGATGTCAGGTGGGCTCCTCTTCAACCAAAAAAATTTCTTCCCACTATTGTGTCGTCACTCAAAGTCAACCCAAAATACCTTTTGGCCACTTTGATATGGTTTCCATTGAGTTTGGAACTGATGCCCACTTTCGCTATGTGAAAAAAGGATCATAAAAAGTCCTTCTAGCTTTGTTAACATTGAATTTGGGTCACCAAACTCTAGGTGAATTTATTTATGGATCCAGGAGGCAATTTTTAGACTTTCACATATCACTGGAAATTATTTTATAGGCTCTTTCTGAATAAGTGGGTTTGACCTATATTTGAGGTGATATTTTCCCACAGAGAAAGTTCCAAAGCTCAACACCATTTTTTTTCCATGCTTCTCCTTAAGTCTACTTCTCGAGACCTTATTTGATACATGTGCCACCTGTTGACATCAATGGAAACTTTGTTTCCATCACCCTGTTTCCATCAATGACAACATATTTCAATATTATCCCCCTTTTGCATTGATGAAAACACCAATATCAAACAAAACATCCTGATTAAGGATAAGGATAATTGTTTCTTCTGAGTTTTGGTCTCCCTACCTAATTCCATATATTTTTCATTATAACACATGCATTACTAAAGTGTTGTTTGCAATAGAGAGAATCAAGAGAATTTCCAGAGACTAATCCAAAGACAAAGAACTGAAAGAGGTCAAGCGCCGGAAGAAAGCTTGCATTGTTGAATGGTAAGTGGGGAGACTTGCTGAAAAGTGGATTGAATGAAATCCATAGGTGAACAGGTGAAGTTAACAAAGGAGGAGAAGATGACTGTTGATAGTCATTTCAGAGGTTCTGAGAAAGACCTCAACAGAAGAAGGAAGAAGAAAAATGCCAAGGTAAGTGGCATATGTGAGAAATTGATTGATGAATATTATGAGTGGGAGAGAGCTGAGATAAAATTTCGTCTTGAGTTATTGATGGAAATGTTACAGAGAAGTAAAGTAGACTAGAGATATGGATGGAGTATGAAAAGAAAAGTAAAATGGAATAGGTTTTAGGTGAATTGGGAGCATAGAGTGAGTACTCAATTGAAGGAAGCATTACTCAGTTTAAATGAGTATATAAAGGAAGATTTGATGTGTCAGCGAGAATATGGTCCATTTCTTTCTGAAAGTAATGATGTGACAGAAGAGAAATCTACAGAGGAACTAAATCAAATGAAGGATTCAGAGCAACAAGGAGATATGATGACTGAAGCATTAAGTGGGAACACAAGGTATATTGTTTTTAAAACTAATGATTTATGTGTGGTTGCAGGTACATCACCAAGATGTTGAACAAACTTTGAAGTTTGTTAAGGAGAAGAAGTTGAATCTGAAATTTTTTCAAAATGATGCTGAGATAGCAAGATCTCAGAAACAAAAGGAGATAGAGGGGTCTCATGGGAATGAACAATGGAGTATTGAAGCAGAGGAAAAAGGGCCATCTGATGATTGGTCAAAATAAAGTGAAGGTATGGAATGTTTTGTAAAGTTTCAAAATTCTACCCCAATTAAGATTGTTGAATTATATAGGAAGTTAGATCTTCAAAGAAGAAAGTTGGAAAAGCAGAGGATCTATTCTCAGGGTAAGTTGCTGAAAGAGAAAGACAAAGAAATTGTCCTGAATAATAATCAAGAAACAAAGGATAAGGATGTAGGAATGATTCAGCAAATAAAAGAAGTTCATTATTGTGAAACAGAATAGGGAGACATTCTTGAAACAGATGATATGGAGGACGAACGAGCTGATAGTCTCATAGAGATTTTAAATCAGCATACTGATGTGCTGATGGAAGAGGAAATTTCAGAGCAACATACTAAAATGTTGCCAGAGGATAAAGAGGCACTGAGGCCTTATGTTTTTTATTTTAATAATTGTTTTGTGAGTACAGGTTTTATTGCAGATGCTGGAGGAAATTTGACACAAGTGAAAGAAAAGGAAGAAATTTTTGTGGAAAATTGTAATCCATGGAACCAAGAGATTAGATTGCTGGAAAATATTCTGAAAAATCAAGATTCAAGGCATGAAGAGGAATATCAATTTCAATATTGGGAAATGAAGAATGTGAAGGTGCAAAACAACAATAAACAAGAGGGAAAGGATGAAAGGGCGACAATAAGTATAAAAGTTCAGCAACCAAGAGGTGAAAGTAAACAACAGACAAAATATCTATTGGAAAGAGAAATTGAACTGATAAGGATGATAATGATGGAAGTATCTCAGAAGAAGACGACAACAATAAAACAAAGAAAAAGAAACAAGAGGAAGACAACAGAAGACTGTGAAAGCATAGCTAGTGGGGCAATGCAACATAAAGTGCGGAGACCTGGAGAAAAACAAAAAGAAAAAGAATCAGCAAATGGGAAATTGCAGAACAGGGTATGGGATTTAGGAAGACAAAGATCTGAAACACATGATCAGGAGATCATGATTATTTTCAACCTTGGGAGTCTGATGCAGGAGCATGAAGCTTAATTTTCATTTTTTCAAATGTGTGATTTAGGGGGTGAGGTTTCTTAATTATTTTATTAATTATTTTTCTCAAATTTAATAAATTAAAAGAGAAAATATAAATGTGAGGATTATTGTAAATATTCCTTTAATAATTAAGGATATGAGTGGAGTGGAATTAGGTAGATAATCTAGGGATTAGGAATTCCATATACAAGACTTAGTTGAGTCCAAAAAAAGATAAATCTAATTTATATTTTAGTTGAGATTTGTGTGGAGGAATTTATGCAGTGGAATAAATTCATATTTCTGTATAAATAGGAGGGTTGTGTGAGGATGAAAAATAGGGGAGGAAGTGAGGAATATAGAAAGAGTGAGGAATGGGTTTAGAGCTTTTTGTAAAGGGCCAAGAGCCAAAAGGACATTCATTGTAATATTTGGTCGAGGATTTATTGTGTTATTGTACATCAGTATATTTATGTTTTTATAGCTCTCTTTCTTGTATGTATATTTTAAGCTGTAAGTTGTTTTCTTAATGACGAATTAGATGAGTGTTTTCATGCTGAAGGAAACACACTGTTTTATATGCTAGGATTTGATTTAACCCAGAATCCTGGCATCAATAAAAATTAGTTGAACTAGAAGAAAAGGATGAGTAGGATCAAATAACATGGTGAAAATA
This sequence comes from Pinus albicaulis, assembly GCA_034641835.2. Taxonomy (NCBI): domain Eukaryota; kingdom Viridiplantae; phylum Streptophyta; class Pinopsida; order Pinales; family Pinaceae; genus Pinus; species Pinus albicaulis. Next base: position 1,146,181,522 of record CM076575.1, read on the forward strand.
TTCATAGGATTGAAATAAAAAGGGAAAATGGAAAAAATAAATATGCACGAAAACATCAAAGAAAATAAAGAGAAGCCAAAAATAACGAGACAAATTATTTATAAGCAGGCTTGAGAAAACATGTTTTTAGAGAGGATAGAGATTATATAGGGTGTGATCAATTTGGATTATTGTTGGGGTTCCTCAATGATCAAATATTGTTGAAGGTTTTGGTCATTGAGGAGTTTTTTTTTAAGAAAATAATGCATGTGAGTGTCAAACAAGTTATAGCTTGCAAAATCAAGGGTTGATACTCCTAGTGGGTGCTAGAAAATAGTTTGGATTGTAGCTCCATTCAATTATAGCTGATAAATCAGATATTTGTAGCTTCCTATTGGCTATAGCCAAAATATTGTAACAATGGGTTGTAGCTTTCCCTATGAATAAATTGAAGAAAAGTTTTGAAGAAGCTATTTGTTCTTTTTGTGTTCCATTGATTACTAAAATTATTGATTGTCATACTTATTGTTGAAAGTACTCTTTGATGTCTTATTATTCTTACAAAAAGTGAAAATAAATTTTTAAATTGATAAAATTCCTACAATACTAATTCATCCCCCCTCTGAGTATTTTTCTACTTTCCAATATATTGTATCATCACATTCAAGCTCCCACTTGAGTTCAAGTTAATTTTTTTATTTTCTTCCCACTGCAAGTTGAGTGAGAGAAACTAATTGTTGAAGCATAAGGAAAATAAAATAACCCATCCCATGGAAGGGGAACAACAAACCCATGTTGTAATTTCTCCTCACCGTGTGTTTTAATAAAATTGTCATTTTATTAATTCCCCCATTGGGTTATTGCACTTTAACGTTTGTTATTATATGTTTATGTTTTGCAATATCCCTTGTTTTGCGGGGTTTTTCTACTTTTTTCATTGCATATATGAACCGCAGAAAAATATATATTTTTGTTAGGGTCACTAATATTTAGTGATTTAAGTGAATCATTTTTGGTAACATTACTAATAATTTTCATACTAACACTGACATAAAATTCTATCTAATTATCTTGGTCGAAATAATAAGGCCATATTCTGAGTGGCATAAATGTTTCATATGGACTTGTATTGAGGTGATGATTCTCCTATTGGAAAGGCCTCTAAGTGTAGAATAATAAAAAAATATTTTGCCCTAAATAAGAAAATCTTTTACCTCCAAAAATTTCCATGCGATTCCTTATAATGCTCCCAAAAAGTTTCAGACACTAGTTTACCAAAATTTGTCCCACTGGTAAAAATAGTCCTATAAGTTAATTCCTCCAGTTTTTACACTTTGAAAGAGTCAAGATGGATTACATGCAATATTATGATCCAATATGGATCACATTTCTTTGTTAGCAATACAATAGATGACACACATGGAGACATACTTGGTTTGATGATTGCTTTGTCTAGAAATTCTTGAAACCACTTCTTAACCTCTACATTATCTAATACTAACAACTTAAACATAACAATATTGGAAATTGGAGCATCATACTAAAAACATATCTCATGTTGTATCTTCATTTTTGGAGGCAATCCTTCAGTTTCCTAAAACATTTCATCATAATTAGAAATAAATTTAACTAATTCATCTTTAAGCATATTATCACACCCTTCAAAAGCATTATATTTATTATCATCCCTATCCTTTACAATCATGAGTATGAATCTATTTATAGAATTAATAAGTCTCTTCATTTTCATTATTATAACAAGATATAGGTTATTATTTATGTGATGAGGCCTCACAGTGTACTCAATTCCATCTTTGAAGAGATGCTATTTTTTCTTCTCCTTGTAGAAGATGGATTTTCAGTCATAAAAATATGGGATTCTTAAAACAATTCCATAAATTTTAAGCAGTGATACATCCAATTCAACCTCATCTTTGAAGTTATGAGTGATTGAAAATATAATTTTATGCTATCTAGTTACTTTCATTTTTTCATAATCAGACAGGGTAAGGTTTTACATGAGACTTAGTTTCCAATGATAACTTCTAGAAAAGAAATTCAGACATGATATTTACCTAGGAACCAATATAAACATGTCTAAACTTTAATATTCTTTGTTATGACTCTAATATGAAAAATCTCACTTATTTTCCATTTATAATGTTTAATTTCATGATTATGATATTTAATAGTAGAGCTAGAACTAACATGAGAAGAGATATCTTGCACTCCTATAGTTGTGATATAAGTTTCATCACTTGAGTTGCATCTAAGATCTCATTGAAGTGTAGCAACACTCTTTCTTTTCCACTTCTTTTTGAACATCTTTTTTTTAGTCCTAGATGAGACTTCCAACATCTAACCTGATTATGTATTTCCTTATTATAATGATTACGTGTAGAATTCTCACCATTTTTCTTCACAATAGATTTTTTATTTCCTTTTCCTTTTCGTTTTGAATTTCCTTTAGTAAAATTCTATGGATTCTCCAAGAAATCATCACAAACATTCTTCCATCTAGATTCAATATGTGTAGATCGAATACAAAATTCATCTAAGTTAGCTAGATTGAACATAAGGATGGTGTGTCGAAGATAATTCTGCAAACCACCAACATAGTTGATAATCATTTCTTGTGTATATAACATAATGAAAAAAATAAAATCTTTATTCCCAAGCTCTTAATCGTAAATATGAACACTTTTTCTTGCCTTATATTTTTTCAATCCATTATGGCTTGTTGCATGTACCCTAATGGATAAAAAACATCCAATAATTTCCTACTAAATTTTACATTCTTGGTCTCCGTCATACTACAACATCAGTGACAATGCAATATTCCAAAGGATTTCATTCAGTTGGTCTACATTTCAAAAATTTTCCTTAGGGCTTCATATCAACACTATTTTGAAGATGTCTGATCAATGGTAGTGATTTTGAATCATGTGGATTCATTTATAGGTTGGTCAGGATTTATTAATCCATATAAGGATATAGTAAAGTAAACACCCCATTTTAATTGGATTCAATCAAAGGAAGATGGCTTAAAATTTAACTCAAAGTATTGTAACTCTATTTATTTGGCCCAAACATTTATTCCTAGTCATCATTCACATGTGCTAGTTGGGACCAGAGGTAGACCTTGAGGAAGGAGTTATGTTTGGTGCTATATATATTGATATATAGATATCTAGGCATCTATGCTTTCTTTTTGCACTATATCTAGGTATTTTGGCTTCCAAACTTTTTTATGTTATGAATTTTTCAATCTAGGACTCTTTTGGATGTTGGATATCGAGATATTTAGATATTAGGGCATATATACTTTATTTTTAAAGGATCATAAGAAAATAATTTGGATGATGGATGGCTTGAATGGGTAGAAATTTGAGGTAGAATATCCACACATGTACCTAACCTTGATGCCACGGATACATGAATATATCTAGGATTTGATGTTTTATAAAAATGTTAAATATGAGCAAAAATAGAAGCCCAAATTTGGATGTTAGCTAGATAGAACACATTTGTTCATGTGAAACCACATGGAAAACAACCCTTACCATTTAGGTGAGCTTGAGATGTGACACAATGTGGGTTAAGGCACATGTCATGAAAACTAATGTGGCCACTAATGTGTCACTATTGATTTTGAAATATGGATAGTTTAAGTTGAAAAAACATGTTAATGTGTCATTGCTTATGTGGAAAAGTGGATATATCAAAATGACATGGCAGGATGACATGGAAAACTAGTTATGCATGCCAATGTGGTGTCTTTGCATGGAATCGTAGTGTAAAGAAGTCGATGTTTGATTTTTTATAACATGCATTTTCCATGTATGACGTGGAGACCAAAAGTCTAGGATATATAATTTCAAGAAATTTTACTTTATGTTTTCTTCTAGATGTGGATGATTGAGATATCTGTGAATTTAGCTATATGGGAATATTAATGTTTTATCATGTTTATAATTCTTAATTGGAATGATGTTGATGTGAAAATAGAGATATGATAATGCTAATGTGGAAGGATATATGGTAGTCAATGTGGAAGGTCTGGAATCATCTAGAGAGTGGGTTCTAGATATTTAAGAGTCTTGAATTTGGAGTCCAACATTTTATTTCAATGGTGATTTTGTGAATATGTTAATAGAAATTTATTGGATATCCTACAGTCCAGATGTATGAAGATCTAATTGTTTTGTTGAAATATAATTTCTATAAACATCTAGATGGATATGTTCTAGATATATGGGAATATATATGTCCAATTTTTTTATTTTATGATTAAAATAGTAATAAATATCTGAATTTTGAATGATAAATACATTTTTGAATCCAAATCATTTGAAAAATGTTCAAAGAAATGGTAAATGAAGAACCCAAATCTGAGCATGACCTAGATTCCAAAGTGTATAACATGCAAAAATGGCATGGTATGGTAGTGAAAAATGGAAATAGGACTGTTGCATGTTAGACATGAGTTAGAAATACAATTACTAACATTATTTGAATTGGTGAATCCTATGAGGGCCATAAATTTGTGCATAGAGTTAAAAAATAGACGATATTTACATTATTGGATATCTTTTGAGGAGCATAATAAGATGTTGACACTATAAAGAAGATTTGAGATAACCAAAATAAGAGGAAATTTGTACATTCAAACTCTATAACATGATCTTTGTAGTTGGAAATATGTACCATATACCCTAAAAAGTTCCTAAAGGGGATTGCTTGTGTTAAAAAATGGCATCATATCTAAGCCTTAGAATTGGAATTGAATGAGCTCAAGAAAGAGAGTGAGAATGGGAATTGGTAACTAGGATTGTTCTTTATGGGGAAATTATTGTTGTAATGATTTGTTAACTTTAGTTTTAATTGTATTTGACAATTTATTTACTAGCTAGAATAATAACAAAGGTTTGAGCATGACATTCAACTAAAGTAGATCTTCAATATCAATCCATTTTATCCTAATGGACACATTTCCAAGGAAAATTATTTTGTGGAAATTAACCCTTTAAATTAACTAACAATTTCATGTTGCTTATAGCACATAAGAAGAGATAAAGTAGTAAAGAAACAAATTCCTACAACAAATTACAACACAAAATGGAAGGCGCCTCATACATTAAGGATGAGGAATAAGATATGAGGAAGGCTATGGAAAGTCCTATAGATATGGTAGAGGTAGTGAGAAGCCTTAAGGTTGAAGTTCATATTTATAACCTATAAAATGAAAGGATCATTGGAGCCAATTGGTCAGCCTTGGTATTGCACCAAGAGTGTTGAAACTCCTAGAGGCTACTCGACTTTACTTTATCAACCCAGGGTTCATACAAACTGAGAGGTGATAGTGCTATATGCATAGCAGATGAGTTCTACTCATGTCATCCTCTTCTCAGTTCTACAATGAGGTATTACTGCTAGGGTTACTTCTAGGAAAGGAATTTTGTCACACTTCTCAATGAAATATATGGCTGGAAATAAATCATGACGATTCCTCTATCAACAGGGAAAGAAACTATTCTAGATCATATTGATTCATCTAGATATCTGTAAGAAATATAAATTCACACTTAACCTAATGCAAGAAATGAATTAAACTAAGCAGCATTCATAATTTATATTTTCTAATTGAACTTGTAGAAAGGGAAACTAATGTAGTGTAATATCCCTTTTTTATGAATATAGCCAAGCTGCTCAATAGGAACGATGTATAAGGAAATATGGACAAAAAAAATGCAGGAAAAATCTTGGTTCCTCTTAAATATGTTGTGTGGGACTCAAATATGCAATATCTTCAAAAACAAATCAAGTTAGATCTGCTAAACAGATCTCCCACAACTGGTATCAATGTAATGTCCTCTTTTTGAAACATTAATAATAAAAAATATGATCTAAACCACACATTGAATGAAGGGTAATTTACTGAATATGTCACCTCTAAACACAGGGTGAGATTCCGAGGCTATTTGGGCCTTTTCAGACTCTGTCCATAGACTCTTGTCGAGAGGTAATATCCCAAAAGGGTTTACTCAGCAAATCATGCCTTGGAAATGAATTATTCAGGTATTATGGCTTCAGAAACCGTAAAATGTGTATGAAAATTCTTATAAACCAATAGAAATAACAACAACACTCTTTACTCAGCTTTTAACATTAGAAATATGGGGAAAAGCAGCATTTTATGCACTAAAATTGGTGTATAAGGAAATATACATAAAATTAAGGGTAAAGGTTCCATAATATGTTATATTAGGCTAAGAGGGACTCAAATTTCTAATTTAAGCAAAAAAAAATAAGTTTTTCTATGCTAAACAGCTCCTCCTCCCCGACTAGTCAAGAAAAACCCTGATTTCCCATGACCTAAATTATGCAGAAAAGTGTTGAAGCTTGGGAAGTGTAATTTCTGAAGGGTATGACTAATTTTATGTAGAAATTTTAGTATGCATGTTCATAATAATATTCATTTATCTTATTCATGTAAAAACAGATATTTCTATGAATTAAAACCTTGCAATGAGTTGTTGCAACACATAGGTAAAAGACTGCAGACTATATCAGTGCTATTTTTCAGGGGTTTCAACTGTTGTAAGTGAAAAATAAGATCTATGAAATATCTATGGCTGAAACATAAGATCTATACTAGATGTGGAAACTACTCAGCCTTCTCTACAAGATACCCTTGGAATTTCATCAAAATAATGCTGGAATAAGTGTAGATATGACATATAAGCTACAAAACTGGAGAATGCTCAGAATTTCTGAAGATGACTTTCTTATAACAGAGATGAGATCTGAAAATACCTTAAACAATAGCTGCATCAAATATTTACAAAGTGAGAGGCAAGCCTCAATCACTAAAGATCATCTATTGCACAAAATTGAAATAACAATAAAACCCTCAAGTGCAGAAATGCAGTTCTTGAGAGGGACTGCGCAGTAGCTGAATAAAAATGAAGCACATGCTATAAAATATAGATATGAAATAAAAAATGGAGAGATCCTCTTCCGGGTGGTCACAAGACACCTTCCTTTAGAGAGAACTCCTCCAAAACATGAGATCTCTGCAGATCTAGGATACCACTTGCTGCAAAGGATAGTAACTGAAAAACCTTCAATGGGCCAGCGCTACTCATGAAAATGGATCTTGGTCTCAAACCAGATAGTGGCTCATTTCAGTACATTCTCCTCCAAGAGCTACTCAAGGAAGGAGGGAGGATTCCTAAACCGTAAATCCTCTTCCCTTAGGCTGAACAGCCTAGAGAGCTAGAGTTGCTCAAGCAACCTCTATTTTGAAAATATCATCAACAACCATATCTTGAGCCCTCACCTCCTTTTTATAGCTTGAAGGGGTGAAAAAACCCTAGACCACTTAAATGGACTTAAACCCTTTCACATTGGAACGTTCTTCTAAAACTGTGCTGGTTCTCCAAGGTGGTCCAATTTTTGTTCACACACAAGTTGATTTTTGTTGCAAAGGCCTAGATTTATCCTTTTTCACATTGGGCATGTATTTATTCTTTGATTTAAGGAGCTTTGCATGTCCTCCTCTACATTCTATTCATCAAACAATAAGAGAGAAACAAAATGAAGTATTCCTATTAGCTTGGGCTAAATAGGAATATTACATCTAGGCACACATGTTGAACCAAATTCCTAATTTATTTCTATGTATCTTATGCTTAAATACTTTGCTTGATAATTCATCTATCAATGAGCTAATCACACTTTTAAATGAATTTGTTTTGCATCAAAAGGAGGCACTGAGGTGACCTAAGAAGGTCCATGGCTCAAGGTTTCAGAGTTGAAGGTTTTTTGGAGGTTGGGCTAGGCTTAGATGAGGTGAAAGAGTGATTTCAAGATGAAGGAGTGAGTGCTTGGTGCTACTACAGGATGTGCTACAAGATTTCATGTAGTGGTACAAGATGTCTTGAAACACTATAAGAAATAGGTAAAGGGTATTTTGAGTCCAGAAATGGTGAGGCAAGTATTAGGAGAAGTGGAATGAACATGGATATAGATATATGAAGGGTATCCAACCCTTTGGTCAAGCTCAGAACTCTTCAACAATCCTATCTTGCACCTCCAAGATGGCTCTAGGTGTTGTGGTGGATATTTCCAAAAACATGGTTGAATGTGAATTGGATGGAATTTGGTTGATGAAAGGTGTAGAATGAAGCTAATGGCGTTGGTGAGAACCTCCTCTGCTTCTCTATTCAAGTCTACAAGAAAACTAAATGTTCACGCATTCATCATTGACAAATATATCATAACAATGGTGGAAATGATGAGTTAAATTTAAATATACCTACCTATGCATTTGAAACAAAAATATACCTCTGCATCTACAACATACCCATGATAATCAAAGAAACCTATCTAAATTTTCCAAGAAATAATAAACTAAAATTAGTTTTGGTCTATGGTGAAGGTCTTCCCTCCTCAAGCTCCAATGGAAGAGGTGAGAGAGGGAGGCTTTGGCACACAATTTTGAGATTTTATAATCTACTAAACATGAAATGGAAATAGATTAACTAATGCAACATGAAATAACAAAAAATTACATAAGAGATATTGAGTCCTATGGATTGTGCCCTAACCCATAAGCTCAACTACCTGAAACTAACTAAGTGGAGAAGAAACTAAATGCTCATTGTATTTCATAACTAGCCTTGTAAATAACATATGAAAATCATAAATGTAAATCAGAAAGTGCTCTAGATACATCCAAAAATCGAATCCTAGTGAGATCTTTCTCTGGCTTATTTATCCTAGAGGGTAGCTACGAACAAATCCCTAAAAATTAGGTGTTTGTCCCCTTGGGACCCGACAGAAGTGGAGCTTGGCTCCCCAAGATCTTCTACTTTATTGGTTGTTTTTTATTTTGAGTTGTTGGAGGAGAAAATTTAGGAGATATTGATTGTATTTAAGATTTAAGGAGGTGTTCAACCCTCCTATAATCACTCCTTGTTGTATACTTCGAGTCGTGATTGCGAAATATTACTAAAAAATGGCATATTCTCCTGAATTTAATGCATTTAAACCACATTATGCTTCGAAGTATGACAAAGCTTAATACACCATCTTCAATAACTAACATATGACAATAATGTAATTAAATGTGAAAAATAGAGAATAGTTAGGCTAAAAATGTGACAATTAACCCCCTAAAATGTACCTAATGATGGTGCTCACCATCACCCGCCTAAAAATTGTTGTTCTTCCTCTTAGCAACTTAGTCCTCTTTATTTATTTCTTTTTGTGTCCTTGTGGCCTCTCTAACATCCCAAGGACTCATGGAACAATTTCCCTCAGGAGGGTAGAATATTTCATTATTTTCTGCCTCCTCCCATTCCTTATTATATTCATCTTGATATTTTCCTTCACCTAGTCGCACAAGCAAAGGTGGATTGAGTTTTAAGCCAAGTCATTGGATCTTCATTGACTGTGTGTCCCTCGTGTACAAAGATGCCCTCTCTAGGGAAGCTCTCAATATTTTTGGAGTATGATACTCCATGTTTCTTAGGCTAAGTGGGAGGACATTCCATCTTCTCTAACATGTCATCACACACTCCTGTCCCACCAATCTAGAAATGTCATCATAGTGTGCATTTTATTGTGCTTAGATGTTGAGGTATTTATCTTCAAGGTTGGAATTATTGTCTACCATTAGGTGATTGTTTATGACCCCTCTAGGGATTAATATATTTTCCTTGATATGGAGAGTATATTTTCCTTCCCTCCTCATCACCTTTTTGACCTCCTCTACCTTGGCCTCTTCACCGATCATCCAATAGGCTAGGGCCATCACTTTCATATCCCCCAACCTAGAGTTATGGTCCCAAATGTTTATATCAGTCAAGATAAGATCATGCATATAACATTATTCCAATTTGTCCTTATCCTCTATGTTGGAATCATTACAAAAAACAATAAATTTCATGTAAGCAATAGGGGTACTTAGAGTGTCTAATCTGGTAAGCAATTCCTTTTCAATTTTTCCTCGTGAAAGGCTGGTTTGTTGAGAAGAGATATTAGTGCTCATCTTGGGGTATAGTGTCTCCTCCTTTTATGTATTTCCTTCCTTTAATTCATTTTTTTCGTTCTCCTCATTTTCATCTTATTCTCCTTTTACATATTTATTTTCCTCCTCCTCTTTCCCTTCATATTCTCCTATATTTTTTGTTCGTTCTACCTATATTTCCACTTTCTCTTCTTCCTCTTCTTCCTCTGTATTTTCAGCCTCTTCCTCTTCTTTTTTGATACCCCTTTCTCCAAGGCTAGAGGCATGGGTCTGTCGAGGAGTGATAACTTATGTCCCAATTAATTATTCTCTAACAATTTATATGAAGGTGGACCAAGGTACAGGGATGTTGAGTCCATTGAGACTATCTCCCACTATGATTTTAATGAGACTATGGTCAGCTAGGTGTTCATAATTTCTCTTCCTTACCCTCTGGCTCATATCCCTAATTGAATGTAGGAGGATGTATGGGATGTTTAGTCTTTTTTCTAGGGGCATATATCCTTTGAATCTGAGCTCATGCAATAATATGAAATGGTATCCATAGACCACACTTAGTCTTCCCTCACAGGAAATATATTTCATGATATGATATGCTACCTCATCCCATGGGTAAGGGGAACTTTCCCTTCTCACCCCATTCTTATCTTCAATGTAATATTAATTAGGAAATAAGAAACTCTTCTTAGAGGTAGTACTAAATACTCTATCCTCTCTATTCCACCTAACTCCTAGAGGTAAGGTTGTGACTCTGCTAATAGTCCCAGGGGTTATGGTAGTTTCTAGCCCTATAACCAATGTGGTGGCACTATCATCTAATGGGAGTGAAAGGATACTATAAATTCTTGATCCACTTCATCATCAAAGCCTTTGATGATCTCAAATAACCCTAGTCACTAGTCATTTCTAAATATGTCAACCAAAGGAGGGTGTAGTCTAATTATTTTTTATGTCTGTGAGCTCCCTTTTATTAAAAAATCCCCCCTTCTTGTGATTGTGTTAGTGAGATTGTTTTTGGGCTTGTGTCCAAAACCACTTGTGATATGGGAACCCAAAGGTTTCAACTTAATATAAACTATGATTCTTACGCCTAATTCTCTGAAAAACCTCTTAAATGTATGAATTATGTCTTGACTATGTATATTTTCATGAAAAAATTGGTGGGGTGATGTCCACTTATCTCTACAACTCGGATGATTTCTTGATTAAAGGATTTTTTGGGGTGTTAATAAACTATTAGGGTGGATTTCATGACACTTTCCAGCATTGTTTGGCCTCCCTAGAAACTCTATGTTGCATCAAAATATTTTCCTGTAGGAAAGGCTTGCATACAAAACTGGACCGTGGATCGAAGCTCCTTGATGGCTCGTGTCTCTTTATTGCCATAAATAATCTCATAATACACAATATAATTAGGGATAATTAGCCAATGTACACCTTTTATTCCAAATTGAGTGAAATTTGAGCATATTGGTTATGTGGATTTGGCACGAGGTTTCCTCATTTGGACCATTTGTCCCATTCGATCCAATCATTCCCATCTACCTCATAATCAACTCCAGCTCCTCATGATCTCTCCCTTAAATGATGTGAAAGCTCCATGTGTCATTAAAAACCCACTAACTCTTTACTTTAACTCTTCGAGGTTGGACAAGCTAACTGGAAACCCTTTTACCTATTAAACTCTTTATTCTCGACATTAACTCATTTTAGCCAAATGATTCATAATAAGAGGGTTAGGTAGCGATAAATGACCCTACCTGATTTTGATGAGTGGTAGTATCCTTTGACCGATGGAGATGGAGCATGGTGATGGGCCTGAGGTATTTTTTTCCTTTTTTGTGTTTTTTTTTATTTATATTTTTTAATTTTCTGACTGAGAAACTTATTTTTCTGAGTATGTTGCTTATTGCTTTTTCTTGTTGATTATTTTGCAGGTACCTCATGGAGACCCTTAGGTGTTGCTTTTGGTGTGGATTTCATTTTGGATTAATTTTATAATCATCTGGATTCATCTCCATAATCTTCCTCATGCTTACTTGATGTGGTAGTTTCATGTATATAATTTTTACAGGAACTGATCATCTTCTTGTACCAGTCCCCTTATTGCAGTTTTGGAGCTCAATTGAGCTAAGGAATGAATAAAAGTGGTGCAGGGATGCTAGGGATGTTTTTAGGAAGTGTATGAGTGGTGAATTGGAGGAGGATATCAGAGGAGAGGTCTTGTGTGAGGATTTAGTTTAACTAGCTCACAATGGCAACATAGAGGGTTTAATGAGTGAATATTTATGCATGGAGTGGAGTGATGGTTAGGAGTTGTATGTATAGGTAAAAATTAATTTTCATTTATTATTGATGGTTAGGTGGCCTTGAGTGAGCCGTTTCCTTCTCGTATGACTTTCCTGTACCATTCTAGTGTTTTGTGTAGCACTATGAGAAATCTTGTAGTAGTCGAGGACATCTTGTAGCACTGTAGAGAACAAGAAAAATATGGAATTTTTTCTCACCTGGAGGGAGAAATGAATGAATGGATGCATAATGGGATTGTGAATTGAGTGGATATATAGAGTATATAGAGAAAGAGAGAAGGAATGTTTCTCCTTTCATCCAAATTTTCCTTGATCGACAACCTGTGAAATAGAAGTAGGTTAATGCATATATTTGGTTTCATTCATTTTTCTCTTTCCTTTTTTTTTCCCTTTTTTTTAAGATAGGTGTGATGCCTCAGCAGATTTTTTCAACCCAAAATCCTACCTTGGGTGCCTTAGACATTTTTTGACCCAAGGATATTTTATTTCTCTTTTATTTCTTTTTATATTTTTTATTTGCTCCAATATTTCCTCATGGAGGTTTTCAAACCAGGAGTTGGCCTTGAATGACTCAAAAAGGTTTTCACCGAGGCCTCTTTATTTTTTCTTCATTTATATTTTTCTAGGAAGGTGAGGGGATCAAAAATAAGGAGCTCCCAATGACACTCACCTCCCTGGTTATTGAATTGATAAATTCAGCCTTATATAGGGTCTTCTTGTACATTTTTAGCTTATAACCATTGAAAAGAGGAGGGATCCCCTCATCATCTATGGTTCTAATATGAAAACCCCCATTTTCATGGAATTTATCCACTTGATAAGGTCTTAGCCACGTGGTCATTATCTTTCCCTTGAAGTCCTTGAATCTATAGTCATAGAGCAGTACCCAATCTCTTTCTTGAAATGTCTTTTCTTTGATGTGATTTTCATGCCAAACTTTACTTTGCAGTTGGATTTCCTTTGTGTGAAGGAGGTCCTACATTCTGAATTAATTCAAACCATTTAGCTATATCAACCTTTATTTTTGTTCCTTTGTTACGTCCAAGTCCAACTCGCCTACCATCCTTAGGGTTTTATACTCATACTCAATGGAAATAACAACTTCTTCCCATAAAATAGATCATATGGATTAAACCCTGTAGTTGTCTTCTTGGTTGTATTGTAAGACCAAGTGGATTCCACCAATACATATCCCCAATATTTCCTATTGTTACTCACAACCATGGTGAGGATGTTATCCAAGGCTCTATTTGTCATTTCCACATGGCCATTTTATTGAGGATGATAGGTAATGGAAGTCATGTGCTTTATCTTGTGCTACATCATGAGGTTTTCAATGAGATTAGATGTAAATTGAGATGCCTGATCAATGAAAACCTCTCTAGGGTATCCAAACTTGTATATCACAATCTCTCTCAAAAATTGAGCTACCTTCTCTTCTGTTGCTACCTTCACAACCCTTGCTTCAACCCACTTGGTCAAGTAATCAATGCAGACTATGATATACCCCTTCTGCTCGAATGGTGGATCAATGGTCCCAATGAAGTCCATGCCCCACTTCTCAAATGGATGTAAATCCACCTGAGGTAGGAAAGTTATCTCATCCCTCGATGTATGTTTCCCCATCCTTTGACATTGCTCACATCTACTGGTGTATCTCTTGGCATCTCAGTGGAGGGTAAGCCAATAGTAGCATGCTTGCAAAGCTTTGAAGGTTGTCATCCTCTCACCAAAATGACCCCCAAAATGACCATCATGAAATGCTGAAAGGATGTATAATACCTCTTCTTCCCTCAAATATATTCTAAGAATTTTAGCGGGACCCAACTTGAAGAGATTTCCACCAATCCATGTGAAAGGGGTGCTTTTCCTGATAATCTTGCTCTTTTCTTTCGATGAAAGGTTTGGAGGAAACCTCTTAGATACCAAGTAGTTAGCTATGTTAGCAAACCAAGGAGAGAGTGCTAATATAGAAAATCGATGTTCATCCAAAAGCTAATTATCTACCATTCCTTCCTCATATGCAGATAACGTTAGTCTAGATAAGAAATATGCAACAACATTTTTCTTTCCTGGTTTATCAACAATTTTCAAATCAAGCTTCTACAATAACAACAACCATCTAATGATTCTACCATTAACATTTGATTTATTCATTAATTACTTGATGGCTTCATGTTTAGTATGTAAAAAGGTATGATAGCGAGTAATATAATGCCTGAAATTCTTTAAGGAATGGACAATGGATAAGATGTCCTTTTTAGTGACAATATAGTTAAGTTCAACTTTGGACATATTCTTGCTAACGAAATAAATCACATAGTGTAATTTGTCTTCTAATTCCCCAAAGGTTTCCCCCATAAATTTATCTACTACATCTGTGTGGATGTGGAAGGGCTGAGTCCAATTGGGACCTTGAAGAATGGGGGTAGTGGTTAGCTTTTCCTTGATGAGATCAAAATCCTCCTCACAGAGAATAGACCAGAAAAACTCATGATATTTTGCTAAAAATTTGAATAATGGCAAGGCCACTTTGTTGAATTCATTAATGAACATTCTCAACAATTTTCCTAAATTGGAGAGAGCCTCCTTGAAATCATACCCATAAGGTGTGAAATTGTCCATGTAGATTTCTACAGAGTCATGGTCTAGTTCAGAAAAAAATGCTCAGAACTGCTCTCTCGAAAGTAGTAGGGGCACTAAGCAACCCAAAGGGAAGGAATATATAAGAGAAACTACCCCAGGGACATGTGAAAGTGGTCTTTTCCTAGTCCTTGGGGCTGATTTGGATCTGGTTATATGTCCCACTGAACCCATCAAGGAAAGAGAAAAACTTCTTCCTTGCAAGACCATGTATGACTGATTGATGAAGGGAAAGGGGAAATGGTCCTTCTTAGTTCCTTTTTTTAGTTCTCAGTAGTTAACATAGGTTCACCAATTTCCATTTTTCTTTGGGACTAGAACAAGATGAGACACCAACTCACTATCTGATATGGGGTAGATGAAACCTACATCGAACAACTTTTGTAGTTCATCCTTCACTATGTCCTTTAGAGATGGGTTCATCCTCCTTTGGGGCTAGCACACAGTCTTGCATCCCTCTTTAATATAAATATTATGTGTGCACACTGAGGGATGCATCACTTTCATGTATTTTTAGTCCCACGAAAAAGCGTCTAGGTTTTACTTCAAGAGATGTCATAGTTTCTCCTCTTATTTGACTGAGAGGGATGAGTTAATATTCAAGGATTTTGATAGGCCAATTTACATAGCCTTGGTGGCTTCAGAGGTTAAATAAAATTAGTGCATCTCGGTCCAAGGGTGGATTTCAGATTCTCTCACTAGGTTATCAAGTGGAATGGCAGTGGGGGGATGGCTTTGAATGATGTGGTCAATGAGATCATCCTCCTCAAGTTCCCCCCCTCTAAGAAAAATATTATGGTACAAATGGGGTAGGGTGTGGTATTTTACACTTCATCTTCTTCTTCATCCTCCAACCACAAGGGTAGGTCATGGTGAATGGAAGGTTGGGAAAGAGGTTATAATAATATTTTTTTGGAGAAGGCCTCATTATTTATAATCATGTTTCCATCCCTGCAAATAATATAAGCATCGACAATGGCCAACAAAGGTCTTCCTAAGATGATAGGGTATCCATTAAACTTTTTTTTTAGAAGGAGGACAAGGAAATATGTGGGGTACTCCCAGGATTCAATTGAGACCATGGAATCCTCAACAATTCCTTCCATAGCTACTGTGAATTTGTCTGCAAATTTCATAACAGTGGTGGTCTTTCTCAATGTTACTTGGAGGTTGAGTTTAAGAATATTTTCCTTGGTAATCACATTGATGGAATCCCTGAGATCAATCATAGTTTGGGGGAATATGACACCATCGATGTGTACATATACTACTAGACTTCCTTGGTCTAGGTACTTCGGGAAGATCACCCTTCCCAACATTATGTCGAACAATTGTCCCACAACACTGATGGTGGGGTTGTCTTTCTTATTTCTTCGAGTTTCTTAAAGAAATTATCTTTGATAAGCCTATTGTAAATAAGTACATCCTTAATGGCCCGGAGAAAAGCTATTTTCACCCACATATTTTTTTTTCTCCTGGAAGTTCAGTTTCTTCTCGGGTGTGTTGACTAGGGTGGATTAGGTGCTTAGGAAAAGGAGGTTGATTAGTATGAGTATTTCTCTCTTATTTTTTCTCCTCAACCTATGTGGGTGGAGATGGAGGATGATTGTCTGGGATTACTCTTCCATACTTGATATTTATCTCATATATCTCCATAACATAAGCTAGATAGGATGTTTCCCCACTATAAACCTTTTTTTTTTCTTTTTCTTTTTGTTCTAGTTTAGATTGGGCTGACCAGGCATCTAAGGCAACTTAGGTGGGGTAGAGTGGGTGAGCTAAGGTTTTGGTTGGGGTGGAGGTAGTAAAGTGGGTGGTTTTTTGTGTTGGGGTGTCCACCCTTCTAATCGGTTGCTCCACTTAGGTGGTTGAGGAACATACTAATGGAATGGTTGGTTCAGAGGTTTAGGGTGATATGGATGGGTGTAAGGCCAAGTAGGAGATGTAGGCCATGATGGAGGAGTTGATGTGTACCAAGACTAGATAAGTGCATTTTATTTTGTATGATAGTAGGAGTAAAGTTCACCTTGCATGCCTTGTTGATATGACTGATGTCCTTGAGGCCTCATCTAATTTATGAAACAAAGTTTCTCTAGTCCTCCTTCCCCACCTTGATATAAAGTGTTGAGCCTAAGCAAGGAGTGACACATATATGTGGCATGATTTTCTTCACAGACTAAGAAAACATTTATGAAATTTAGTGGGAATTCATTTCAACGGTGTTTTTTTGTACATCTAGGGCAAAATATAGCCAAGGCCCTCTTTTCTTCACCTTTATTTCTCTTGATTTGCATTGTGTCCATTTTCAAATAAAAGGTGTGCAAAGCCTCACTTTTTAAGTCCTCCAACATATTTCCAATCTCATGCTTGATGTATGTGGAAGAGGAAGGGGTGTCGATCATGCTTTGGCTAGCTCTATCTTTCATCCTAGCTACCCTAGAGTGGTTTATAAAGAATTTTTATTGTCCTCATAAGGCAGCTGGTATATGTCTCCTCCATACCACATATTATGTGTTTCTATCACCTCTTCCCCGATCCCTCAAAGAAGTGCCAATTTTAGTGATTCAGGATCAAGGGTGAAATTGTCTCTTTTATAGTTTAGCTGGAATGTGTCTTCATAATCTTATGGAGATTCATCAGGTCCCAGAGTCATCCTAAATATCTCCTCTTTGGTTTATTTGAATCTACAATAGTCTCTATATTTGTTGTTGAAGGTGCTAGGTCCCTATAATGCTAGTGTATCCTCTTCTTGTTATTGTTAGTGTAGCCCCTTTATTATTATTGTTGTGCCCATGTAGTCACCATATTGTTATTATTGTGCCCCGTAGAAGCCCACTATTGTTATTTTTGTGCCATTACATTGTCATTATTATGTCGGCTAGGATTATATTATGACTCCTTGGAATCCTATATATAGAAATGATTTTTTTTCTTTTGTATCATCCAATAATTATATATTTATTTAATGTAAAGGAGGTTTCCCCCTCAAAGAAGCTTATTTCTAAGTCGTTGATCTATATTTTATTATATTTTGTGAGTTGGTTTCATAACATTTGGTATCAGATCATTCGATTCTAGGGTTTCGCTGCTCCAAATAGAACATTTTGGAATTTTTTCCATAGATTTTTTTCTACGAAGGGTCAGAAGCTGAAAAAAATCCAATTGAATGAAATCTTGAGGAACTTCGTGTAAAAATTTCAGATCTTGTGTCACTATATTTTTGGAGATATTATCTGAGGAAGTTTGGGTTTTTACAGGCTCTGGAATTTCATCTCAAACAAGTGGACGAGGAAAGATCGTCATAACTTTCATTTCAGACATCGGATTGAAATTATGTAAAAAATGGAAAAAATTGCGTCGACTATATTTTCTTGTGTATCAATTTTAGAGTTGAAGGTCGAAATAGTGACACATTGAATGTCATACAAGTTTTATCTACTAAACTAGTCCATAATTAGGTCATTGTGGGAGATTAGACATAAATTTAACTTGAAGAATCCAAATTAGGACTGATCCGTGGAATTGGAAAGAAGATGCAAAGAGATACTACTATACTAAAGATAAAATCTCAGCGATCTAATATTATAGAGATACAATAGTTTCAATATCGAGATCCTCAAAATCAAGAAAAAGGTGTGTATTTTTTTTTATATTGCGTCAGTATTTTTTGAAAAATCAGTTTAAAGTGATTCCAAGGAATATTGAAGAATATATATCAGTATTGGGTTCTAAAATTCCACCCAAAAATAATTCCACATCCAATAATCCCTCATAAGTCTCTACTATGACTCATGAAGAGGAACAAGTGCAACGTGATATATCAAAATTACGAGACCAAGTGCAACAAAATTCTCTCTTGTAAAGAGTAACAAAAAATGAAATGGAAGCTAAGATGGATGGTTTGAAGAAAGACATTGATGGATTGAAGAAAGGCATGGAAGCTAATATGGATGGTTTGAATAATTGCATGGAAGCTAAGATCAATGGTATAGAAGAAAAACTTAAAGGCAACATGGAAGACATGAAGAATGACATGGAAAGTTGAAGGAAGCTTTGACAAAGTTGCTACAAGAAATGATTCCTAATCATGAAATGGTAGTAAATGAAACTCATGATGAGAAAAAAAAGAAATTTTAATCATGATTTCATAGACTCTAATGTTGGATTTAAGACCCACCATATTCCAAAGATCGATATGAGGAATTTTCATGGTAAGGATATGGTAACATGGATACTACAGATGGAGCAATATTTTGATCTCCATAATGTGAAAAACACACAAAAGGTATGCATTGCAACTTTATATTTAAAAAAAATACATGTTTATGGTATTGATGGCTTTTCTCTCGTAAAAAAATTGTCACTTGGTCAATTTTTACAGAGGAAATGATATTACATTATGAGGATAAAAAGAGAAACACATTCTTTAGCCAATCGATAAATCTCAAACAAAAGGGTTCGATGGTGGAGCACATTGAGGACTTCCAAAAATTGAATATAAGGGTAACCGATATTCCAGAGGAACGCATGATTGATGTCTTCATAGAGACTTTAAAGAATAACATCCAACATGAGGTTCGCCTTTGGGAACCTGATTCAATGGATAAGGCATTCAAGGTGGCAGGAAAAATTAAAAACAAAATTATGGTAACAAGGAAGCCTAACACTCAGAACCATAAATATGGAATTGATGATACTCTTATAATTCCACAACCTACAAGGTTGACACCACAATAGTTGGAAGAAAAAGGAGCAAAAAGAGCTTTGCTACAGTTGTAATAGAAAATACACTAAAGGTCATAAGTGTGCCGAGACGAAATTATTTTACATAGATTGTGAAGATGGGGGAGAAAAGGAACAGGAAACTACAAAATAAGTGGATATACACTAGGAACCAAGCCTAGAGGAAGAATAAATGAATTTGAATATATCTTGTAACGCATTGGTAGGAATTATCACTCCTCAAACTCTCAATATAAAAGGACATATCAAGAAGAAAAATGTAATAATTTTGATTAATTCTGGTAGTACCCATAATTTTATTCATTGTAAGGTAGATAAGGAATTGAATTTCTTCTTATACCCATCATCAGAGTGTAAAGTGATGGTTGAAAGTGGATGAACTATAAATTTCTTTGGAAATTTCCATAACATCAAACTAACCATGAGGGAAGATGTATTGAATAGTCCAATTCTCTCCATCCCAATGAGTGGTACGAATGTTGTACAAGGAGTACAGTGGTTACAATATTTGGGGACGATACCTTTTAATTTTCAAGAACTTAAAAACAATTTCAGAAGGAAAGGAATTTGAATTATGAGGTATCATAGGGAAGATAGGAAATATAATCATCTCTAATGTCATGAGAAATATTCTGAAGAAATAAAAATGAGTCGTAATTTAACAATTATACTCACTACAAGCTCACACATCAAAATCATTTATTGCTCCATATGTCCAAAAAGTCTTGGACAAGCATTCTAAGGTATTTGAGACTCCCAAAGGATTCCCACCTATTCTTGATCATGATCATGCTATTCATTTGATTCCAGGAAGTGTTCCTCCATACATCAGGCCTTACGGATATCCTTATGCTCAAAAGAGTGAGATTGAATGTATGGTCACATAAATTATAGAGGTTGGTATAATTCAACCTAGTTAATTTTTTTTCTCTGCTCTAGTATTATTGGTGCACAAGAATGATGGATCATGGCGTATGTGTCTGGATTATAGGGAGCTCAAAAAGCTTAATATTAAAGATAAATCTTCCATCCCATTCATTGATGAAATATTGGATGAGTTACATGGACAAATTTACTTCACCAAGCAAGATCTTCGTTCTGAATATCATCAAATTAGAACGAAGACATTCAAAAAACAACATTTGGAACTCATAATGGTCATTATGAATTTTTTGTCATGCCTTTTGGCCTTAATAAAGCACCTTCCACATTTCAAGGTTTAATTAATTCTATTTTCAAACCCTTGCTTAGAAAATTTGTGTTAGTATTTTTTGATGATATAATAATCTACAACAAGTCTTGGAAGGATCATGTTTAACATCTTGACATGGTGCTCAAACTATTGGAGGAGAAACAATTATATGCAAAAAACTTCAAATTTTTCTTTGGAGTACATGAGGTGGAATATTTGGGTCATTTTATTTCATGAGGGTGTTAAGGTAGACCCTAAAAAAATGAAATCCCTTAAGAAATGGAAAATCCCTACAACTATAAAGAATCTTCAAGGATTTCTGGGGTTAACTAGGTATTTTCATCAGTTTGTTAAGAATTATGGGAGAATATTGACACCTTTAACATCATTAGTGAAGAAGGATGATTTTTTTTGGACTCCCAAAGAAACTAAGACCTTTGAACATCTTAAAGAGGAAATGTGTCAATCATCGGTCTTAGGTATGTCAAACTTTAAAAAAACCTTTATTGTGGAATGTGATGCCTTAGGAAATTGAATTGGTGCGATTTTAATGCAAGAAAGAAGACCCATGTATCGATAAAGGAAGATGAAATTGAAGCATAAACAACATGTTCTCCAAATCTTAAAGGATAACCTCACATTGGCACGAAATCAAATGAAACAACAATAAGGTCAACATCACAATGAAATAAGTCTTGATGTAGGCGACTGGGTATTTTTAAGGCTACAACCACACAAAAAAATGTCCCTTGAGCAAGCTAAGAAGGATAATAAATTATCACCATAGTATTATGGTCCTTACAAGGTGTTGCAAAAAATTGGTACTATGGCATGCAAATTGGAGCTTCCTGCATCTTCCTACACGCACCCAGTTTTCCATGTTTCATGCCTAAAGAAGGTTATAGGTGACAAGCTCCGAGTTCAAGAAATATTTCTAGAATTTGACCTATAATAATTCTAGGGTATGAAGAAAACCCTATGTAATTAGTGGAGAAGGATTTGATAGTGATTATTTGAGAGAAACTTGGGTTTATGGTAAAGACTTTAGATTTGATGTATGCAACCCTAGCATGATCTCTACACTCAAGCACTTGGGTTTTATTTGATGAATCCATAGATGACCTAGTTTTTTATTAAAGAAAATGCCATTATGTGGTCTATGGATGACTCTTGAAGGTTGGTTCATGAGGGAGAGAATTACCTCTCATTGATGATAAGTACTCCTAGACTCCTGATGTTTCTTTTTCTCTTTAATCTTGTTTAAACATATGGATCTGACTATTATGATTACTGTTTTGATCATTGCTTATACCTTCTGTATGTATATTGTGAGTACATATATTTTTCTAACCTTCTCGATGATATGTGATAAGTGGATCCCTCTTAAGGATCATTTGATATGTAGGAAAGAAAAGATAGATCTAGAAGAGGGTAAAGAGACACTTGATGAAAATGTGTCAAGAACTACAAGTTTCCCATGAAAAGGTGCACATGTATATAAATACTACAAGGTATGCATGGTATAATGTTTTGTTTCAACTTTAAGGTTTGTATGTTGAGAGCTTATCCTTTGCAAATGGCTCATGCATGTATATGAAATTGATTTGGGTGGTGAAGTGGTGCACCTAGTATTGAACAGTTTAATCATGAGAATCTTCTTGAAAGGTACTTATTGTTGATCTTGTACATAGTGGCATGACTTGATGATTGGATAAAATCTATTAATTTTGAGATCCTAATTTTAACTCTAGTAAATGATACTCTTGACATCTAATATGCATAAGTCATTTTGGATCTATTATAGAATATTACCTCATTGATATTGTATTGATAATTCTTGTGATAAGCATGATGAAAGCGCATGGAAAGAAAGATTGACACTATTTTTCATTTACAACATAACTTGATTCTATTGATCATGATAAGAATGGCATTGATAACCTTGATGATAGAGGTATATCTATGAGATTGATGTTCTATATCTCTTACTACCCATCGTCATGTCTTGATCACATATAGTGAATTTGAATGCCCTAACTTGATGGATTGACTTGATAGAAAATATTATTGTGTTTATAATATTTGAGATATAATGTCACATCCATATGTTTCCCTAATATTTTAATTCCAACCCTTTATTTTGTGATATGATGTTCATTTTTATCATCAATAACAACTAGGTTAGTTAAAAATGCCATTTTAAGTTAGGTCAAGTGTGTTGGTCCAATAAATTCATGAAAATTGATAAAATTTCATGATTGGTATATAGTCTTGCAGAGTTCAAAATGTTCTTATGTCATGTGACTAAGGTCTTGTCATAGGTAAGTTTCAAAAAAATTGCATACATCAGGTTAAATAATTCATTTGGACACTTGTCACTTTTTACTCGAGTCTGCAGTGATTTCCGTGCAAAACAGGTTGTTTTCACTACAGACTCACCTCACAATTCCATAGTGAATCTGCCATTTTTCTAATGGAATTCACTACAAACTCATGTTTTTCTACATCGATAACAGGATCAATGAGTTTTCATTTTTTCAGTGGTTAGGGGTCAATTTTCCATCTCATGCTTACCTATTACGAGTCATTATTTAGTGTATGCCATGCTTAGTCATCATTACAACCACATCATTCTGATTTCCCTAAAATTTTTCCTTTCTTTATTTAACCTTCATCTATTCAAAATAAATCACTTACCTTGTCATCCTTGTGAGTTTCTTGATCGATTGCCACCATTTCTATGTTTATTTTTGGGTCTAGCTATTTTCATACGTGAATTTCCAGCTCTGTCAACAAGCAACTTGTTGTAACATATCATCTTTTGAAAGTTTCAAGAGTTTAAATAGGGAATCACTATTTGGAGGATATGATTTCACATAAGGAGACAAAAAAGTGAGTTTAAGTAGTTAGATATTAGCTTATGAACATTAAATTGGTCATGACGGATCTAAATTTTGCAGAGGAATTCACCAATGCTAGCTGCATGAGATTCTATTAGAAGAAGTAGGGGTGCCATGTTCAAGTCTCCAAATATTTTTCTATAAATTTTGTTGGCACAACTTCAGAATTTGGCATACCGAGTTTTACAGTCTCCCATGAAACTATTTCTGAAGCAACATAAATTCCTATGTCAGGGGAAGAATGGTTCAAGGCCACCTATTTTAAACTGCAGAATTGTGATGTTTTCTTGAAGCAAGAGCATGCAAGGGTGGATATTACATCAGGTATACCTAGGAGTTGTCTTAAGGAGAATTATTCAAAGCTATTGTTGGTAATCCAGAAATATTTCACCTGTAAGGGAAGATTCCACATGATATACTAGTATCATTTCAGGCTTCTGCTCCACTTTACATGTAAACAACTCTTATACCTTCTAGTCTTCCTTTTCATAAGCTTAGGTAAGATGTATGATAAGGTTCAAGCTAGACCTGAGAGTAGTGATACATATATATTTCATCATGGTTTAATTACGTTGTTGTTAATGGAGGAATTGAAAAAATTTGTTAGAGACTCGGCTACATTTTTTTTTAAGTGGTTATGATGTGGATGTGATTACTCCAAAGAAAACACCCAAGCCAAAAACATGTACTCCCAAAAAGGATAAATAGACTATAGTTGAAGTTGAAGAAGAAATACAATCTGTAGGAGAACCCATGGAGATGGAAACTGAACATTTGCAAGAAACAGTGGCACCTCAGCTAACATCTACAAGTAGCAAGCCAAAATCTAACACAAGGACTTCTAGGAAAATTACTAGGAGTTAGACATAAGGAAAGGGTAAACTTGAAGACATTTTCTAGGCTATTGACCTTGATAGTGACCCTTGTGATGAAGCATGTGGAGATACAGGGAGCCAAAATGAAGAAGAAGGGCCTCACTGCAAAAAAATATTGATTTCTCCAGTGAGGACTTTGGTTACGTCTTCAATCCTAGAAAACCTTTTACTAGGTCACAACTCTCCAAAGGTGGTAAGCCTGATAAGAAGAAGAAGGAAGAAGAAAAGAGGAAGAGCCCATGGTGGAAGATATTATTGAATTATCCCCCATTGAAGCAGAAATCACCAAGTCACAAAAAGGTAAAGAGAAGTTATAGATAAATATGAAGTGGACATTCTTAAAGGAAACTTAAAGAGGAAAGAGATGAGGTCCTAGAGACCAATCTGGAGCTAGAAGATTTCAAGCAGGAAAGAAGGGAGCTGTCAAATTTTACGGAATAATTCAAAACTAAAATCAGTTTTTATGATGAGGTGGTTGAAAGGTCTAAGAAAATTATTAAAATAACACTAACTTTTCATTGAATGATGAGGCACACCATGAAGAGGAATAGGTGGCTTCAGGAAGAGAGGAGAAAGCTTCAAAATTAGTTTAAAGAGATAGAAATTCAAATGGTTATGGTGTAGAAATAGCTAAAGAAGAAGTGTTTGAAAATTATATTAGTAGATAAACCTGTTGAGGGTGAAAGTTATGCTTCTCGAGGAGGGTAAGATGTGTTTTGAACAAATTTTTCCATATGATGCTTCATCTCATCATTTCACACAGCCATGGAAAGTTTTTCAATGTGAAAATTGAAAATTTCAAATTCTGTAGTCTATCAGGCAAGTTCATAGTGTACTTCAGGCTTAAAGCCAAGTTTTCGTGACAAACTCACTGAAGATTACTTTATGTAGTAATCTCCAAAATTTTCCTTAAAATACATAAGTAAAGGAATTTATTTAAGTATTTTGGCTTAGTTGACACCCTCCAATGAGAAGAGAAATCAAAAAGTTTGCCAAAGTGGCCAAGTGAATAATGCTATAGACTCTTCAATATGAACTTGCCTAAAGAACTCTGTTTTTGTAGCGAGGGATAATTTTAAAGTTTTTCAAGCATTAACTGTATTTTTTAAGCACATCAATCATCTGGATTGGTTAAATTATATAATTGGAGACTTTGGTTAGTGATAACACTTACCATAGAAGATTATTGGGCTGCCAGCTCATCATGTTGGACACATCATCAAGCATAATAACACATCCTCAAAATACGAGAAGCAGACCCTAGATTTTAGTGTGGATATTTATTACTTAATCATGGTCATTGCCACCTCAGGAAAAGTGGTATTTTTAGATAAATATCATCAAGTATGGGGAATTTAAAGGTTTTTAGTGAAATAAATGGTGTTAGAGTCCTATTAGGTTTTAAATTTTTGTAAATATAAAAATCTCTATATTATCTCCTTGTAATATGTTCCTTATTGGATAAAGTGTCTTTGGAAGTATTCAAAGGTCTTGCCTAGCTGGAAGACTACATGTAAAGGTGTCTAATTCTATAAATATGCAGATGAAATGAGTAGAGAGGGTTGATTGATGTGATGTCAGATGTTAATTTTTTAATATTTTCGAGTCAGTAATATACATTTGCAGAAGGCTTCTCTCAAACCTAAGATTCATCATGTGCTCTCATGTGAGTTTATCTTATCTACATTTTTAATCTTTATTTATTTTTCTTTATGTGTAATTAATTGTAATTCATGGTTAAACATGCTCCAACTTCATTTATTCATATAGTTTACTTTTCATGTTATGTTTTGATGAGAGTACACGTGCCTTAGTTTCCATTACAGATGTTTTCCATGTAATTGAGTCCCACTCTGAATCCATGCCCAATAGTAGCCATTAATTAATTAAAAAACATTCAAAGCACACTCAAGAGTGTTCCAAGAATTATCTATTGAAAATCATACATTTCCTTGAGAGAGCTCTCTCAGGTTGGAAAGGCTAAGTTCCGGCCAAAAGTGGGCCGAAACAGTTATATTGAATTGACTGTTGAACAGCCCATCAGATTTAGTTTAGTGATAACATTTTTGTGCATCTTTCGGGATTCTGAAGATACATTTTCCCAAAATTCTGTGATCAAACATAAATACTGAACTCTTGAAGTTAGTAGGAGCTTAGAAGCATTTGAGGTTGCATTCTACCTTGTTAACTCCACTGAAATTATCATATTAAAGGTGGCTTCAAAGAATATACATATAAGGAGAAATCTAGATCCTAACCCACTTGAGAGAGTTGATAATCTAGAAATAATTCTCAGAGATATTGGAAGCTCATAAAAATTAGGTAGTCAATCTCATTCAAGAATTTCAACTTTTTCCTCTAAGGTTGTTTGAAGTGTTGAAGATAAATAGTTTGATGAAAAGATAGAATAAGTGTTTTTTAGGTCTAAATGTAAGAATGAATTGAATGAAATAATATTGGACTTACAAAGACTAGGAATTGATACATCATCCCTTATGTCGAAAGAAGATTTTTTTTTTTTTTGGAAGACTGTCACATCAGAATTGGCCTTGGAAAAAGAGTATTTTGAAAAGTTAAAAGAATTAGATCCTTTTGATTTCTTGTTAAGGAGAAGGTTTGGTGTCCCCTTTCCTGAATGGAGTTCCTTTGTCTCTAAATTCAAAATTCCCATCACAGCATCTCCGAGCATCTCATCCTCATTCACTGTTTTTTCCCATAGCCAGAATTTGATTTCATCCATTGATTTTTCAAGTAGAAAAATACCTATCATTATGGCTAGAGTTCCTCCTCCTACAAGGCTAGAAAGATATGCTCCTCTTTTCCTACCTCCCATACTTCATTACCTTCCAGAGGGGTATTCTACTAGGATTAAAACCTTTAGGAGTGAAGAAGAAATTACTGTTAAGCAGCATGTTGATTAGTTTAATGATTTCGTTGACCAAGAGGAGGTGGATTATGATGATGTGAAAATGAGTTTGTTTTCTCAAAGTTTCATAAGTGAGGTAAGAAAATGGTTTAAAGCTTTATCCCCAGCTAGTTTACAAAATTGGGACAAATTAGAAGACATTTTTTTGACAAAATGGGGGAGTAAGGTGAAACATGTTCAAGCCTTAACTGATTATAATAGTTTGAAAAAATTGATAGATGAATAATTCTGAGATTTCTCTAAAGTATTTAACCTGGTTTACAATTCTATACTTAATCACATTAAACCTCTTTGAGGAGATGCTTAATGACACTATGTTGTAGCTTTTGACTATGATTTTTCCATTTTATTAAGAGAAAGAAAATTTTCTTCCTTGGCTGATTTGTAGAATGATGTTGTTAACATTGAGGTAAATATGTCTACACCCAAGAGGTATAATATGGGAAAAGCTAGATTAAAGGAAGAAGAGAAGCCTTCGTTATATTCAGATGTGAATTTTGATACCATGATGAAGACCACGGAGATTCTTATGGGTAGGCTTGATCTTGGTGCTAATCCTTTACCTACTGCACAACAAGAAATACAGATTAGAAACCCTCAATTTAGGAGACCTAAAAACCAACCTAATTAACAGGTTGGACCTCCATTTCAAAAAAATATACATGATGAAGAAGAAACACAACCTAAATTTCAAGAAGACATCATTCAATGTTTAGATGAATATGTATCAGGAATGTTTCTAACCAAAGAAGTACATGATGAGTCTAGTCATGACATAGGAGAGGATGAAAAACAATCTGATTACCTGAAAGGATATAAACATGATATCTTTGAGATGAAAAAAAACTATTATTTGAGTTATAGAAATGTTCCTATTACAACCAATAAATCTCATCTAAATAAATATGCTCCTAAGCTAGTTGAACAAAAGAAAGACACACCACCTCATTGTAAACATATTGAAAAATACCATCTACTTTCAATCTAGAAATTTAGATTTCCAAAATCCAAATTGTAGTTTCCTTTGGTGAAATCATTAAGGCCATTGAGTATAGGAGCGAAATTTTCAATATTCTTAACATTTAGCCCAGAACTTCAAACATTCTAAATCTTCAAGAATACCATCCTACCATTTTTCTAGGACCAAGAGTAGATGATGGACATAATAAAGAAGTTCCACCTTTCTATGTGAGTTTGAACATCCACGACATGACTTTGCATAACACCATGTTAGACTGAGGGGCCTCCCACAATTTGATGCCTAAGGTGATCATGCAAAGAATGGGTTTAGACATTACTAGACCTTATAAATATTGGTTTTCCTTTGATTCCAAAAGAGTTCAGTACATTGGTCTCATTAAAGATGTGATTTTTGGCCTAGTTCAAGTTCCTGTTAAGATAGCGCTTATGGATATCGTTGTAGCTGACATTCCTCCTAAATTTTGCATGCTTTTATCTATCTCTTGGGTTGCTAAAATTAAAGGAACTATGTTTATGGATATGACTTATGCCACTATTATAGTCTTTGGTGAGCAGAGAAGATTGTACAAAGAGAGTAGGATGGATTATATGTTGAATAGCAAGGATAAACAATTTTTTTTCTTATTTAGGCAGTAAATACTAAATTGGGATCGTCCATTTTGTTCAATGAGGTTACTAATGAGGTGGAAAATTAGCAAATTGAAAAGCATCAGCAAGTAGAAAATGAGAAAGTTATGGAGGAAAATGAAGAAGGTTGGTGGCATTTGCACTTGGATGGTGCTGATAGAAGGGAAGGAGTTGGTTCAAGCATGTGGATTACTAGTCCTAGTGATGAGAGTAAGGTTTTCTACAAATTGAACTTTGATTGTACAAACACCATGGCTCAATATGAAGCTCTGCTTTTGGGTCTAGAAGCTTTGAAATATTTTTGAACCAAGAAAATATCAATTAGTGGTGACTTTGAGTTAGTAATCAAGAAAGTAGAAGGGCCTTATAAAAATAAGGATTTCATAATGGGATATTATAGGAATATGTTCCTTTATTTTCTTTTAAAACTCAAAGAACACAGTTTCACAATTAAAGCTACAAACCAGAATTCCATAGTTGATTCTTTCTCTGTTTTGGCCAAATTTTTTTTCATTCCTTCTCATTCTAGCAAGTTTTATGAAGTTGATGTCAGGAATATACCAGCTATCCCTGATAATATTATCAATTTTCAAGTGCTTGATAGTGATCAGCGGGGCAACAATTTCCTTGAGCTGAAAGAGGATTTTGAAAATATTCAAGCGAATCAGCAGAACATGTTTTCTTAAAATAAAGCAAATCCAGAGGTCCTTCAGCTGAAGAATAATTTCATTTGAAAAGGTTTAATACCCCTTGAGAATTTTTTTGATCATAGTGATGTTTTCAATTTGCCAAATATGAAGGGTGATGATGAAGAAGTGGAAAGTTGCAACCTTGGCACTGCAGAAATTCCCAATATGGTAGAGTTGTGTAAATTTCTTTCTCCAGAGGTGAGACAAAGGTATGTGGATATGACGAAAAGGTATATTGATGTTATTTCATGGAGTTATACATACTTGAAGAGGTATTATCTCAACATTATTCAACATACCATCCCAATCAAAGAGAATGAAAATATTTTAAACATAACTTAAGAAGAATCAATCCTTTACTCATGCCACTAATTGAAAAATAGATTAAGAGTTTGTTTGATGCAGAAATAATTTTCCCTTTGAGGTTTTCAAAGTGGCTTTCTAATTTGGTAACTGTGAAGAAGAAGAATGGAAAAATTAGGATATGCATTAATTTGATAAATTTTAATGAAGGATCTCTCAAATACAATTATCCTCTTCCAAACATGGATCAAATTCTCCAAAACATTGTTGAATCTCAAAGAATGTTTATGTTTGATGGTATCTTAGGTTATAATCAGATATTAGTGCATATGGATGACCAAGAGAAAAATGCCTTAACCATGCCACGGTGGAAAATTACATATGCCAAAGGGTGATGGACATTGAATTTTTTGAAGAGAAGGATGATCAGTGGTGGTTTACTTGGATTAAATGACTATGTCTTCAAAGAGGGAGGAAGAACACCTTAAGCACTTGGAGAAAATTCTTCAAAAATGTAGAAAATTGGTATTTCTCTAAATCCTACTAAGATTGTCTTTTCTTTTACTACTAGGAAGTTTTTCAGACACATTATATCAAAGGGAGGAATAAGGATTAATCCAATTAGGGTTGCTATCATAAAGAAAATAGACTAGCCAAGAAATAGAAAATAAATTCAATATTTTCTAAGTAAGGTCAATTTTGTTAGGAGAATAATTCCTAATTTTGTTGAGATTTTCAACAATATTAATAATATGCTTAGGAAGGAGTCTGATGTTAAATGGACATCAGAGGCAAAGAAATATTTTGGATAGATTAATAAGGCCCTCACCCAAGCCTCGGTGCTCAAAAGTCCTGATTTTTCCAAGTATTTTCTAGTTTTTACTTTCACCTCTGAACACCTAATTACTGGGGTAATATTGTATGAAACGAAGCAAGGCAGTGAGTATCCTATTTATTTCTTCATTATAACACTTGAAAACTCTGAATTGAAGTAAAATATCATGGAGAAAAATGCATATTATTTAGTAAAGGCACTTAAATATTTCATAATTTATATTATCCATTTTCATATTGTAGCATTTGTGCCTAATACTATGGTGAAAGACACACTAACCCAAGTTCATCCTGATGGAAAAAGAGGTAAGTGGATCTCCAATTTATTGGAATATGATATAGATATTAAGACTACCATGTTGGTAAAGGGTCAAGGGCTGGAAAAACTGGTGGCACAATCCAATTTTGATTGCCTAGACATGAATTTCATTGGATAAATTTCAGAAGTGATTGAATAAGAGGAATTGACCATTATTGAGGAAAAATTCACTATGTCCGAGTGGTATAGGGATGTAATTTTAGTATTGCAGCATAATAAAGCTCCTCCTCAATTCCCCAAGTCTAAATCCAGGTTTGTAAAGCTGAATTATTTAAGGTACTCTATTTTGAACAAGAATTTATATTGGAAGGATACCGGTGGGATTATTTTAAACTGCTTTTTAGAAGAAGAGATTGAGAAGATAATTGATGAATTTCATAAGGTATATTGTGGAGGACACCATTATTTGAAGGGCACAGAAAATAAGATACTCATAGCAGGATATTATTGGTTTTGTATGTTCAAATACATCTAAAAAAATATTGTTTCCTATCATGAATGCCAAATTTTCAATGGGAAAAATAAGTTGATACTTCTACCCCTGAAACTAATATATGTTGAAGCTCCTTTCCAACAATGAAAATTATATTACATAGGTGAAATACACCCTGAATTCTTGGGAAAAAATATTTGTATTTTGAAAGCCATTGATTACTTCACCAAGTGGATTGAAGTGGTCCCTACAAGGCATGTTAAAGATTCCGTTATCATCCATTTTTTGGAGAACAATATTTTGTCAAGGTTTGGCTGTCCCATGAAGATTATTACTGATAATTGTCAAGCTTTCAAGTATAAAAAACTGATTAGTTTTTGTCATCAATATCATATCACTCTTGGTCATTTCACAACATATTACCCTCAAGGTAATGGCTTAGCTAAATCATCAAATAAAAGCGTGGTCGGGATCACTAAGAAGGTTTTTCAAGAGAAAAAAAGATCATGTCATTTGAAGTTGAAGTTTGCATTGTGGGCTAATAGAATTTGTACTAAGAGGACTATAGGTGCATCTCCTTATGAAATAGTATATGGAGCTGAAAAAATTTCCCAACTTCTCTTGGAGTTCCAGTAATTAATTTGATGCAAGGGATAGAAGAAGAACCTAATTCCATCCAAATGAGGATAAATCAGCTCATTAATCTGCAAAAAAATAGAGAGGAAGTGTACAATTATAGTCAACAATCACAAAATAGAGTAAAAAAGACCTTTGACAGGAAGACAAAAGAGTAAAAATTCAAGGTTCAAGATGTGGTTTTGAAATGGGAAGACAAGATTGAAGATAAATGGAAGCATGGAAAATTCGAGAACATCTAGAAGGGGCCTTTTGTGATAGCTACATATAATGGGAGTAAAACATTTTTACTCCAAGAAATGAATAGGAAGCTATGTGGAGGAGGGCCTGTCAATGGCAGGTTACTAAAGCATTACTCTTCTTAAATTTTCTTGCTGAAATACATTTCATTGTACATATTTAATTCTCCATTATGTTGTTTTGAAAATAAAAATGATTTCATCATCAAGCTTGAGCCTGAGGAGAATGACATAAGAGCTTGAGAAATATTTCATCAATTTTAGAAAATTTCAGTTTTTCCAAGAAAGGAACTAGATATGTAGGTTCTTTTCTGCACCTCAGGGGCACATCATCCCCAGTGGAACCACTGTTATCATCAATATAATTAGGTTGGTTAAAAATTTAATTTTAAGATAGTTCTAGTGTTGGTCAAATAAATTCATGAAAATTGATAAAATTTAATGATTGGCCTATAGTCTTAAAGGGTTCAAATTTTTTTTTATGTCATGTGAATAATGTATTGTCATAGCTAAGTTTCAAAAAATCCACATACATCAAGTTAAATAAGTCACTTTCAACACTTGTCACTTTTTACCTAAGTCCGCAAAGATTTATGTGCAAAATAGGTTGTTTTCGCTACAGACTCACCTGACAGTTCTGTAGCGAATCTATCATCCTTCTAACATAATTCTCTACAAACTCATATTTTTCTCCATCGGTAATGGGATCGATGAGTTGCCATTTTTTAGTGGTTAGGGATAAATTTTCAATCACATGCTTACTTTTTATGAGTCATTATTCAGTGTATGCCATGCTTGGTCATCATTACAACCATATCATTATTATTTCCCTTCACTTTTTCCTTTTTTTTATTTAACCTTCATCAATTCAAACCAAGTCACTTACAATGTCTTCCTTGTGAGTTTATTGAATGATTGACATCATTTCTCTACTTAGTTTTGGGTCTAGCTATTGTCATAGGTGAATTTCCAGGTCTGTCAATAAGCATCTTACTGTCACATACCATCTTTTTTAGGTGCTAAGAGTTTAAACAAGGAAATGTTGTTTTGGAGGAGATGGCTACACATAAGAATACTAAAAAGCGAGTATCAGTAGTTATATATGATCCCATGGACATTAAATTGGTCATGGAGTATCCAAGTTTTACAGAGGCCTTCACCAATGTTGCCTGCATGAGATTCTGTCAGAAGCTTCACGTGTACCATGCTCGAGTCTCCAAATAATTTTTTGTAAATTTTGTTGCACAACTTCAAAGGTTGAAATATTGAGTTTTACAGTCTCCCTTGAAACTCTTTCTTAAGCAAGAAAAATTCCTAGGTTAGGGGAAGAATGGTTCAAGGCCATGAAGTTTAAACTGCAGAATTGTATGAGTTCTTGAAGCAAGAGAATGTAGGGGTGGATATGACATGAGGTATACCTAGGAGCTATCTTAAGGAGAATTATTCGAAGTTATTGATGGTAATCTAAAAATATTTCGCATGCAAGGGAATATTCCACATGATATACCAGTATTATTTCAGGCTTTTTCTCCACTTTACAAGTAAATAGATCTTAGACCTTCTGTTATTTCTTTTGAGAAGCTTAGGTAACATGTATGATAAAGTTCAAGCTAGACTTGAGAGTAGTGAGACATCTATATTTCATCATGGTTTAATTAAGTTGCTGGTAATGGAGGAATTGAAAAAATTGAATAGAGACTGGGCTACCTTTGTCTTTTTAAGTGGTTATGATGTGGAGGTGATTACTCCAAAGAAAACACCAAAGCCAAAGAAAAGTACTCCAAAAAACTATAAAGAGACTATAGTTGAAGTTAAAGTTGAACCTGAATAAGAAATACAGCTTGTAGCAGAACCCATGGAGATGGAAATTGAACATTTGCAGGAAAAAATGGCACCTCAACCATTATCTACAAGTAGCAAGCCAAAATCTAACACAAGGACTTCTAGGAGAATTACCAGCAGTCAGACAAAAGGAAAGGATAAACTTGAATACATTCATAGGCTATTGACATTGAAGAGACCCCTTTGGTTAAACATGTGGAGACAAAGGGAACCAAAATGAAGAAGAAGTGCCTCACTGCAAAAAAGCCTTGATTTATCCACTGAGGACTCCGGTTATGTCTTCAAGCCTAGAAAACATTTTACTAGTTCACAGCTCTCCAAATGTAGTAAGTCTGATAAGAGGAAGAAGGAAGAAAAAAGGGGGAAGCAGCCCATGGTGGAAGATATTATTGAATTATCCCCCACCGGAGTAGAAATCACCAAGTCACAGAAGGGTAAAGAGAAAATTATACAGAAATATGAAGTGAATATTCTTAAAGAGAAACTTAAAGAGGCAAGAGATGACGTCTTAGAGACGAAGCTAGAGCTGGAGGATTTCAAGCAAGAAATAAAGGAGTTATCATATTTTAAGAAAGAAGTCAGTAATAAAATTGGTTTTTATGATGAGGTGGCTGGAAGGTCTAATAAAATGCTTAAAATAACACTAAATTTATATAAAATGATGAAGTGTACAATGAAGAGGAATAGATGGCTGCAGGCATAGAGGAGAAAGCTTCAAAATCAAGTTAAAGAGCTAGAAATTCAAATGGGAATGGTATAGAGAGAGGTAAAGAAGAAGGGTTTGAAAATGATATTGCTAGATGAGCCTTGTGAGTGTGAAACTATTGATTCTTGAGGAGGGTAAGATTTTTTTTGAAATTTTTTTCCCATATGATGCTTCATCTCATCATTTTACATAGCCATGGAAATGTTTTGGAGGTGAAAATGGAAAATTTCAAAATCTGCAGTCTATCAAGAAAGTTCCTAGCTTGCTCCCTAATTAAAGATGAATTTTCACTTCGAACTCGCTGGCGATTACTTTATGTAATAATTTCCAATTTTTTTCATAAAAGGAATAAGTAAAGGCATGTATTTAAGTATTTTGGTTTAGTGGACATACTCCAATGAGCAAAGAAATTGAAAAATTTGCAGAAGTGGCCAAGTGAAGAATGCTATAGACTCTTCGCTACAGAGTCTTTTTCGAGCATTAAATTTATTTTTGAAGCACATTAATCATCTATATTAGTTAAATTATATCAGTGGAGACTTTGGTTAATGGTAACACTTATCATAGAAGATGATTGGGCTGCGAGCTCATCATGTTGGACACATCATCAAGCATAACAACACATCTTCAAAATCTGAGAAGAAGGCCCTAGATTTTAGTGTGGATGTATATTACTTAGTCATGGTTAGTGCCACCTCAGGAAAACTGGGATGTTTCTATAAATATCATCATTTATGGAGAATTTAAAGGTTGTTAGTGAAATAAAGGGTGTTAGAGTCCTATTAGGTTTTAAACTCTTTTAAACAAAAAAATCTCTATATTCTCTCCTTGTAATTTGTTCCATGTTGGATAAGGTGTCCTTGGAAGTATTCGAAGGTCTAGTCTAGCTGGCAGACTACATGTAAAGGTGTCTAATTATATAAATAGGAATATGAAATGATTAGAGATGGTTGATTCATGTGATTTCAGATGTTACTTTTGTAATATTTCCAAGTCAGTAATATACAGTTGTAGAAGGTTTCTCTCAGATCTAAGATTCATCATGTGCTCTCATGTGTGTTTATCTTATCTTCCTTTTTAATCTTTATTTAGTTTGTTTTATGTGTAATTACTTGGAATTCATGGTTAAACATGCTACAATTTCCTTTATTCATATAGTTTATTGTTCATTTTATGTTTTGATGAGAGTACACATGCCTCAGCTTCCATGACAGATGTTTTTCATGTAATTGAGTCCCACTCTAACTCCATGCCCAATAGTATCCATTAATTTACATCCTTCACCTGCATAAAAAAACATTCAAATCACAATAAATAGTTAGCAATATTTTTTCTAAGCATTATCCATTGAATATGATACATTTCCTTGAGAGAGCCCTCCCAGGTTGGAAAGGCTAAGTTCCCGCCAAAAGTGGTTTGAAACAATTACTCTAAATTGACTGTTGAGTAGTCCATCAGCTTTAGTTTAGTGATAACATTCATGATCATAATAGATATGTGTTTATGATCTAAAAAATCTCTTGTTGCATGACTACAGTAAATACAGGTTGTTGACATGAATGAAAATGAAATTACATGTTCTACTATGATTTATGGGTATCTGACATTGTCGATCTACAAAAAAGGTTTGATCCTCACTCACACAAAGGAAGGCCCATAGATATTACTATGCCTGATAGACACAAAATTGAAGTTTTGTACATGAAATCAGCCTGTACTCTGAATCAAGGGATCTCTTACATGTTGTCACATTCTAAACTGATTTCTGAAGTTCCCAGGTTAAATTGTTGATCAAATTAAATCATATGGTCATCTGGAAGATGTCATTTATGTGAATGTGTTGCAGATATTAGTAAGATCTGTCAGCATGAAAATTTTGTATATTTGAACTAAACTTGTCTTTGCAGGTGACCGATAAATTCATATGAATATGTTAGTATGTTCAAATTTTATGCTACATGTTTTGACTGCTTGATATATATGAGTTGTGTTTGGAACGTTGACATGATGCTTTAGAAATTTGAATTTATGATTGAGACATGTCTTTGGATTATTTATCTCTCTATTTTGATCTATTGATTGTTGATTTTCCATGATGAAAATTCTATGTGGCCATAGTGGCCTTCGATTTATTATGTGAGTATTCAAAATTTTGGTGATGTATTGGCCTCCTTTGTCCTAGCACAATTGTTGTTGGGATTAATTATGAATATCAAACTTGAAAAACTTAACTTCGATGTATGCACTTGCATATAGTGGTAGACATGGCTTTTAACGGCATGTTGAATGACAAACTTGATGTCTTGATAGTAAATGAAGTCAAGAATTGGTATGAGCTTTACCTGTCACCTAGTTGAAAGAATTGAAACTATGAAATCAATGTCTTTAATAATAGTTTTTGTTTTATTTGTAAAATTTGATGAGCTAACTTCATTGACACAACATTGATTTATGTGAGGCTTATTATGTTGGCTTGGTAAGGAATTATTCTTTCAAATACAGTTGTGTGATGCAATCTCCCCAATTTATATTTTTCCATATTTAACAGTTATCAGGATGATGAGTTCCAAGGTATGGCCTTGATTTTGATTATGGCTCTAGTTTTAAATATTGATGGTATACCCTTGAAATGTGATGAGCCTTTGAAAAATTAAGTAAGATGGATATGGATTATAAATATTGAAATGATGTATCATGGTATGTTGAATCGATTTATGTAATTTAGGAAAGAAATCCCATGTTGCAAATCTGTTGAAAAATGTCCTTATGTTATGGAAATGTAAAACTTGGACACTTTGATTTAAAGTTCAAATATTATTAAACTTGTCGTGACATATCACAATTGATTAAAGAATTTATGTTCCATTTTTAACATCCATCAGTATATTATGTGTATATAATATGATTAAATTCATGATTAAGATTCTTCATTCAGAATTTCCACTGAACATCCTTTGAAATATATGCATTAAATGTTCTACTTTTAAAGGATGAGATATTTATCCTATGATATGTACTTGCATGAATGTACTAGTGATGTTTGGGATTATTACTGATGAACACATTTTGATGCTACCTTAATATGAGATATGCAATGATATCTTGGATGAAAGGTCCATAGCATGATTGATCTTGGATATGATATTTCTAGCATGGCTAGCTATGAGGAAGGATGGAGAAGCTCCTTAGATATATTTCTGAGCATGATATGGATGATACATGGATACACTATGGTGACATATAATCCCCTATATATAGTTGGGACTGATATTTATCCATTCATTGATATAGTGTAGTTGTTACAGACAATCTTAGGATTTTGATTGACACCTCCTTGAGAGGGAGGATGATTATGGTATCCATTTTCTATTTTATACAATTATTTGTGTTCTAACATAACATTTTATTTGATGTCATGTATGAACAGGAATAAAATATTATTGAGACAAGTAGATACCATATTTGAGTATGATGACAACAACGTTGATCGAGGACAATGAGCCAACTCTTCCTCCTTAACTGAGCTCCCAGGATGAACAATTGAGATAAACGACTCACGGGGTTGAGAGAACTCTAGACAATCGGGTGTGACCCCTATCTATTACCCACAGGTTTAGAAATTTTTCTCACCTATATCCATAGGGTTGGAGAATTTTTTTCCCATATCTGCTCTTTGCAGAGTATATCGTCATTGGAATCATACCCACAAGCAGGGCTTGTTGGGAATACCGCTCCTCATTTCTCCAATGGGTTTATAGTGTAAATGGGGTTTACAACCCAATTTTATTATGATGCAGGTGTTCAACCGCATGGTTATTTAGTATCATTGATGGGAACACCAATAGGCAATAGGATGGGTTGAGATAACACTATGTGGCTCCAGGTTGAGATTGAGCTCCTTGATGTAATCCCAGGGTTGATATGGGCTCCCCTACATGTTCGAATATCCTATTGCTCCATATGGGGTTGTAGATATATAGCTCGCCCATGATATTTAGGGTCGATATATGCTGCCCGATGTTGTTACAATTCGAGATGTGATCGTTGATGATATGCTCTCTGGTGATGATTGATGATGACATTCCAGGGAGTAGCCCGCTGGCAAAGATTCTGAATGGTAGTATGAAGGATGAAGGTTGGTAACCTAAGCTCCCCTCTAGGGATGAATTATTCTTATTCTACATCTAATAATGTTCATCATACAACCAACAACAATAAAGGAATGATATGGAATAAGAAAGAGCAGTTCATTGATGATTTATAATGAAGAAGGATCACAACATGACAACTACATGACATAGATGATCAATGATGATAAGTGATAATGCATGAAGATACTAGAATGGAATATGGATAGATGAACATATATTGGCACGTGGAATTCTCCTTGGTTGAGAGGGAGTGTTAATATTATGCAACTGTAGTCACATTCAACTTTGGAAACCTCAGATGGTTAAGATAATAATTGCATTAGATTCCTCTTTTC
The DNA here is from genome assembly GCA_034641835.2 of Pinus albicaulis. NCBI lineage: Eukaryota > Viridiplantae > Streptophyta > Pinopsida > Pinales > Pinaceae > Pinus > Pinus albicaulis. Next base: position 1,146,221,220 of record CM076575.1, read on the forward strand.
AAGAGGAACAAAATCGACCTATAGATCAGCCCAATCAATTGAGCAGAAGTTAAATTTTGAATTATTTTATTTAGTAATGTATAACTAAAGGGCTCAGCTTAAGCCCATGTGGAATTAGTTGATTCAGGCTTAACCCCAAGTGCACCCACAAAAAAGTCTATATATAGAAGTTACCTCCAACTCATTCTTACACTTTCTCAAGTGATATTATATTTTGCATTATTTGTTTTGGTCAGTCCATTCTTTTTTGGCTTGCACAGGTTCAATGGAAGGAGTTCACGCAAGGTGTAGAATCATAGGAGAGAGGCTTGCTCTGAACTAGAGATTCTTGATCATAGCCACATGCTTGAAAATGAGGTTTATGGGCCATATTGTTGGAAATATTGTCATTGATGGCAATGGAATAGAAAGGAGTAACACTGGAATTATTGTTAAGGAAAAGGAGCAAAAAAGCAACATTAATAAGGCAAAGGAGTATATCAAGAAATGATGCAGTGAGAATGCAAAAATGAGGCAAGGAGCATCAATGTATAACAATGTGCAACGAAGAGGCAAAGGAGAAAGGCAAAGGAGCAGCATTAGAAGTATAATCTAAAGCAAGGAGAAGCAACAAAGAAGGAAAAAGTTAAGTGGAGAAGCATAAAAGAGAGGTAGAGGAGTAGCAAAGAATAAAAGAAAGACAGAGGAGCAGCATAGAGGAAAGGATATGCATTTGATAATTATCTAAGGCAAAGGATAAGAGAGGAGCAGCATTAGAATATTTATCAAGGAGAAAACACAGCAAAGGAAGAAATTTTGGGTTGAGTTGTGAATGTGTTGGGTCAAGTCATGTTATTTTACGTTAAGAATAGTGTGCAGGTCAAGGGCAGAGTTGTGCTTATTTTAAGTTCAGAAAGTGCGCAAGTCAAGGGTAGAGTTGTGCTTATTTTAAGTTCATAAAAGTGTGTAGTTCAAGGGCAGAGTCATGCTTATTTACGTACAGAACAATGTTAAGAGATATCACAAATCACAATCGGTGAATTTTATATTTACGTGTTAAGCAATCGTAAGTTAAATTATTTTAAGTTGTGATGCGAAGTATATCAAATACCACACAAAACAAGGAAAAACCATTATGGTAAATCATAAAAGGTGCAACGTGCGATAAGGTTTTTGGGCTGATTTGCGAAATCGAAAAATCGCAAATATTGAAAAATTCTTAAAGTCACGAAGTTGCTGGGAGGTAAGTTATTAAATTTACAAAGTGCAATAAAGAGTAGTGGACACTATGGTGTTACAAATCCGTAAAGTATTTAAATTCTACCGTGGGACCCATTCACATACCGCACATCGCATATCGCATATGATAAGAGAAACTTGTTATTGCTATGAGCTAAAAATTACGAAGTGTGATAAAGAGGCCCATATGGGATGTAGATTCAAAGGTGAACTGCAAAGGATTTCAAATCTGGATGTAAAGCATTTCCACTGTTAAATTTCATCAAAGGAGGAAAAAGATATTATAACGTAAAATCTATGGAACACCAAAATTCTATAGATAGTTGGATGCGATATCATTCAGAGGTTGATATTAACATATTTCGTCTCCAGGTTTAAAGTGTTTGTGCTATTTTTTATGAATAAAACATTGGAAGTGTAGGTCGACTCGGGTTACAAAGAAAATGCCTTAACGCGTGGAAAATGGACTTGGGTAGAGATACTCGACAGTATGTGCAAAAATGTTGAATGTTGTAGCTATAAACAAAAGTATGAACGCAAAGGAGGGGACTCGTGTAAGTGACCCGATTGTAGAGTAAAGGTACTATGACAGTTTATTAATCAAAAGGATGAACGCTACAGGTAAAGGAGAATATGATTTAGGAAAAAGACTGTTAAAATGACATTATTGGAAACGTGCCAACAGGGTCGATTCGAGCAGAAGATGATCATGCTGCACAGGTGGAAATTTAAGAAAGGGATTAGAAAAGGAAATGACAGTGATAGAGAAGACAAAGGGACAATAGGCAGAGAAGACAAAATGAATAGAAAAAAAGAAGATGAAAGGGCTGAATTGAAATATTTTTGTAATTGTAAATGTAAATTCATTGATTATTTTATATTATTTGTGATGCAAAGGCAAGTCTTTGTAGGCATAGCAAAAACTTCGTGAGTGCTAAAATTATTATTTCTAATGTAATAACCTAAACCGAAGAATGAGTATTCAAATGGGTGGAAGGCATAGGGTCAGGCCTGTTCACTTCATATTCCCTGTAGAATGAAAACAATCATGTAGCTATCTGTATAAAACATGTACTATCAGAGTGCAAAAAAAATGTTAGAAAGTTGCAGAATGCAAGAGAGCAGAAGAATTTAAGAGAGCTGCAGAAGGTTGGAGAGTGGAAGAATCATATAGAACTAATAGAAATGTTGTTCACATCAAGAACTGATATGAAGCATATATGAAGGCTGAAGAGGCAATAGTGGAGAAGGAGTATAACAGAGTTGATATCTAGGTAAACCAAAATTTTAGTTTCATGTTGAGTGAGGGGATTGCGGTCTCCTTTCAAGTTGTAGCTTGATAAATTTCTAGTTGGAGTTGGTTGAGGTAGGAGCCTCCTGCAGGTTGTAGTGTGCAGAAATTTTGTTCTTCTGTTTCATGTTATAGCTTGATAAATTTCCATCTCGATCTAGTTGTGGTAGGGGCCTCCTATAGGTTGTAGCCTGCAAAAAATACATGGTATTTGGTGCTTCCGTTTCAATTTGTAGCTTGATAGATGTCCAGTTGGAGTTGGTTGATGTAGGAGCCTCCTATGGGTTGTAGCCTACAGAAAATAGAGGGGAGTTGGAGCTTCCTTGCAAGTTGTAGCTTGAATAATTTGAGGTAGTAGCCTCTTGTAGGTTGGAGCCTACAAAAAATCAGTTGTGAGAGGGAGTTGGAGCTTGCCTTTTCATCACAAAAATAATAATATGTGTTTTTCTCCCTTATGGGTTTCCACTTATATCTTTTGTCTATGTGCTTGATGATTATGTGTTGATGTGATGATTTAATATGCCTAATTATTTGTCCATACATTAAATTTGTTGATTCATTATGTATTGAAATTCTTATGAAATAATGGTGGAAATGAGTTGAATGAAAAGAGTTTTAAATTTCCATGAATGTACTAAACTGGTTCGCCCTGCTCCCTTTTCATTTTAGCTAAGGGTTAATCAATTGGTATCAAATAAGTTTCCTTTGGTGTAAGCCTAATAGCTTGAAGGAGATCTGGTTGAGTCATGGACCCATGTTCAGTACAAAAAACTTTCTTGAATGGAGATATAAGGTTAAAAAAGATTTAATGGCTTATGAACGTAAGGCATGGAAGCTTGTATGTGATGGTTACTGCACAAACTCTCCCTCTTTGCAAGAACAATAGTGGAATTCCAAGGAAAAATGTTTGATATATAACAGTCTTCATAACAAGGATCTTGATTCAATAATTGATTTAACTTCTGAAAAATTATTCTGGAATAGATTGCATCTCATGCATGAAGGAGACATTAGTGGTTGCATTATCAAGAAGAGAAGATAAACAAGAAGAAGAAGAAGAAAAATTCCTTTCAAAAGGAAAAAAGTAAATCAAGTGAGATACATGCTAGGGTGAATGAATGTGAGTGCCATGAAGAAATTAGATTTGAAGAAGAAGAAAAAATTCGCACAAACTTGATTGAAATAGAAAGATTCAAGAATGAAAACAAATACCTGAAGACACTGGTGCAAATATGTGATGAGAGAGAATATGAAGATAAGGAAGAAATTTTTGGCCTGAAAGCACAAATTGAACAAGAAAGGAATGTAGAAGACATTCTACTGTAGCAAATAAAAGAGAAAATTCAGGAATGTAGAAGATTGGAAGAAGAGGTGGTGATCCTGAGGAAGAAATCAGAGAAGGCCCAAATTGAATTAACTATGAATATTCCACAAATGAAAATCTCTGGATAGTTGCACCAAATTCTAAATGCTCAAATATCTCCTCTCATAAAGGCCAAGAGAGGCTATGAAGCAGAAACTAGCAAATTCAAGGTAGAAATTAATAATAATATCACTTTTGTAAAAATTTTAAAGGATAATGAAGAAGCAAAAAGGGAACCCACAGAATTAGAAGCCAGCAAGACCATGATGTGTAATAAAGTAAACAAAAACAAACATCAACCTCAGGTGACAAAGAAAGAAATGAAGAAACAATCAACTGGAAAAGGCTCATATGCTCCTAAGGATGAATTGATCAAATTCGGAAGATGTTAAAGAAGGTTCCTTCCTCCTATGATAAGTATCATTTTTTTTCTAGCCACAAATCGGGACATATTGCAGCATACTGTAAGGCAAAGAAAATATTGTCTGGTGAGTAAAATATGCATCCAATAAGAGTAACTCCTCAAGAAAGTAGATGGAAAGGAAAATCTTTCACCATATGCACAAATCAGTTCCATGGCTACTGTTATTCATGCAATGACTATGGACATGTAGCAGGTCAATGTAAGACTAGGCAACTCAAGTTTAATCAGCAAAAGATGCAGCAAATGAAAAGAATACCTCAAGCAAGCAGATGGAAAGGAAAAGCTTTTACCAGGTACACAAATCATTTCCAAAGCTATTGTTATTCATGCAATGAATTTGGACATAAATCTATTGAATGTAAACTATGTTAAAAAAGGAGCACAAAATTATATACATTAGCTCGAACGTACCTTGGTAAAATAATATGTTATGTGTGCCACAAGCTTGGACATAAAGCAAATGACTGTAGGTCGCAATATACATTAAAGGAATCTAGACAGATGATGGAACCAAATCAAATTAGACCAAACTATGAATAAAAAAGAAATGAAAACATTATGAGGAACCCCAACAAAGTATGGAAGAAGAAGAAAAAAAATGGGGAGCCTGTTAATTTAATGAAATTTTGAATCCATCATAGTCTCAGGGGGAGCTTCTCTAGGACCAAAAATAGATATCCAATCAGTGATAGACAAGAAGAAACATACTAGGGGAAGAGTAGATCATAAAAAATCCCCATAATAATTGTCAAACAAGAGTTGCTTGGAATAAGAACAACTAAAATTTCAGGATGGGAAAGGAAAATTCCTTTGGCAGAGAACTATAGAGGAAGAAGGACACCTGAAGCATTCAATAGCCAAAAAATTGATGGAAGAGGAGAAAGAAACAAGCAATCATGGTGATAAAGGGAACATCATTCATGAACTTGGAAACTAAGAGGATGATTACACTATGTGTCTTACTACAAGTGTTGATGATGAAAAAAATATCTTTTAAGATGGATGAATAAGAAAAGTGTTATTATTGGAGCAGTGGTATGATACAGGTCCTTAGGATCATAATTTTATGGTATGCATCATGGTGGTGGTATGACATAAATACATCAAGGAAGTAGTCCGAACATTATTAGCATTATCATATGCATGGATTAAGTTTTGGTTGCTCTTATTAGTGCAAATTATCTACTGGGTTCAAATGCTGGAGAATTTCAAGCTGCGTTATTAAAGCATGGAAAGGTCATTAAAAGTTCTAAAGGATCATTATATTGTTTTCATTTGAAGTGTTATATTGAGCATTGATGCAATATCTATTATTGGATATAATTTCATGCCTTCCTCTAGTTAGTACATATATATCTTCAAGGCCTCTTTCTTAAGATCATTCATAAATTTATGTGAAGTATCTTTGCTGAGACTTCAATTAAACAAATAGAAGATGTTTTTCTAAAGATCATTATGATAGAACTATTGAAGTATCTAAAGCATGATGGGCTAGTTGTGATAATCTTACTATTTAAGTTCAAAGAGTCTATTATTGATTCATTTGAAGCTTACTTTAGCAGAAATAAATTGTTGATATTTCAGCACTATAGAGAGTCTGATCATTGACACAAATACCTCCCTCTGTCAAAAATTAAATTGTATAGCTGGTAGTGAAAAATTTTCAATGCATTGAATGTATCTAGCCTCAAGGGTTTGTTTTGAATATGATTTATACAGTATTAAAGGCGTTAGGTCCTTTTAAATTGAATATATTGTCTAATCTTACAATAAGTTGTAAGCTCTGTTTGGACTCATTTTTTACATCAACATGAAGGGCTTTTGGCTTGTAGTGATTATATCTTCATAATTCTAAAACATATCACCACTATCAAGAAGTAAGGAACAAAAGTACAAAAAATTATATGGTGACACGCCTTACAACATTCTCATGAGTTGTGATAGCATAATTTTGTTGTGTATAGTCATAACAAAAGAACTGAATGAATGATGATTATATTAAACTCAAAGAGGATCTACTCTAGGAAGCACCCAAGAATTATTATTGAAACAATGTTGGTATCAGAGCAAGCACTACTGATGTGCTAAGCTTGCATTGAAGTTGGGCATGTTTTGTTTTGGATATTATGTATATCGTTGATTGTTGTTGACAAAGTGAAATTACCGCATGGATTATCAATGGGTATCATATTATCTCATGGCCTTGGATGCATTGACAATTTTGGCATAAGTGTATATCGTAGACATCACATATATCAAACTATAACCATTACTCTTCCTTGAGCATGTGTTACACTTGAAAGGTATGTAACAAAGGTATGTGGGTGAATTTTAAAATCCCTTATAAGAAAGTATCTACCCTATGAACCAATTTCTATGCAAAGACATTCTTGAATCTGCGATGAAATCACTGTGTAATCTAGTAGTAAAGGTGAACCGTGGCTACAAAAGATATATTTGCATCATCATATTTGAAGAGATGTGTATTGCAGAAGAAGATATATTCCATCTACAATCTTCCTCAATAGATATGTATCATAGATGAAGATCATAATATAGACTGAGGTATATTTAGAGTAGACTTTATATATCATATGGAGCATTCTCAGTATTTTAGGATTATTCCAATGGTGCATTTCTAATTATATAAGTCTAGTATAGTTTGTTCTATGGAGTGTCCTTATCATCACTTTGAGCATTATATGAGTGCAAGGAGTCTGTGCTTTGGGATGGTATTAGCTTAGTTTGTATATAAATACAAATTCAATGATTTCCAAAGTGTTCTCCAATAATGCTTATACACCAAATAGAGTAGGAGTCCCGACCAGGTATGTGGACATAATGAAGAATGCTTATGCAGAACTCTAGTAAGGCAATGATTGGAAATACACTGAAAAAGGTGTAACCCTTTTCCATTGATGTGAAAGGGGGAGGAAAAGCAAGCAGAGGAAGATAGAGACTTCTCAGAATGAAAGGGGGAGGAATTTTTTTCATCAATTCCAAAGGGGGAGACTATTGGAAATATTGTCATTGATGGAAAAGGAACAGAAAGGAGTGACACTAGAATTATCATTAAGGCAAAGGAGCAGAGAAATAACAAAAATAAGTGTTTGAACGGGGCTCTCTAAGCTGCGAATTTTGTATATTTTGGTGAATTTTGTATATGTTTTGTATTAAGTAGTCTAATGTAGGGGTTTTGGGGCAGCTCAAAGCCATGAATGCATTGTAATGGGTAAAAGGGTAGAACTATAGTCCACAAACCACGGTTTGCGGACCACAGGATAGCGTAGGCTATATCGATATAACTAGATGAATAGTTGAGTCTAGAGGTAGGCGTGAATTAAGACTGATGCTACGTGAAAACTGTTACATCTATTTTAGGTTGTTTGGGGTAAGGACTCCTGTTGGCTGTGTGCACGGAGATCCTCAGTCCTGCTTTGTGCGAACCCTGGCAGGCTGTGTGTGTGGGTTGTTTATGGTTGTAAGTAGATCCGAATGTTAATGAATGTGAGGTATTGTTAAAGTATCTGTGTGTTATTTGGATCACTGATGTTTACTACAAAAGGATATTTGTGATGGTTATATAGCTATGAATGTATCTGTGTTTTTGCATAAGTATATCTGTGATCTCTTGTTAGTTGCAATTATAGATTCTCTGTGATGATATTTGGTAATGCACATGTGGATGTGAATGTAAAAATTAGATCAGATAGTTTTGTTATCATTATATGCTGAGTATACTGATAAAAAGGCTGTGAATAGACTCATTCTGGGTAAACCTAACAAGTTATAATACATATTTTCCTCACATTACCTACTCTCTCCCAGGGTGCGGAAACCTGGTTCCAGCACCCTCCCATACTACTTTGGGTGAGACCTTGGCCTACGCAAGTAGGTCATTGCCGAAAGGGCCAGTATTATAGGGGTTTGTTGGCAAACCTTAATGTCTGAAACTGGGTCAGGATCCCTGAAGCCAACAAATGGTTCTGTTGTGGGGACCAGGAAAATTTTGAGAGAGAGATCAGGTAATGCCAAGGGAACATTGGAGACCTGAGAAGCTAGAAATTTAAGACTGGTCCGAAAGACAGATTCAGGAATTTTCTGTAAAATAGAATCATAGCATGAAGCTGACAGATGATAAGTGGAAAAATAAGTACATTTTTAATGAATTATATGGAATTTTCTTTGTAACCTTTGCACATGAGCTGCAAGAGTGGCTAGTCAGCCTCATAGATTTCTAGACGTGTTGGAAGGACAAGCGGGTCATGCAGTGGACTCCATAATTGATCCAGCAGTTGGAAAGGACTAACAATAGCATCACTCGTACACTAGATCACTAGGTGGATAGAGTTATGGGAGGATTTGTGACATAATTCGCAGTCGATTAGTTCATATCTTCTTCTGAAGAGGAAAAAAGGTTCTTCAAATGTTTCCAGGGTAAGTTTTTGAAAACATTTCCATTATTAATCAAGATATTATTGTGCAAAAATAGCATTCTGTGCAACCACACCAAGTGAATGATCTTTGATCTGGGAGAGATTACCACATGAAGTGGTAAGTACGACTGAACTAATTAAGAAGGAGATAGATCCATCTATTTTCCATTAATAGAATTGGTTGCTAATAGCCCTCCAGCTAAACCACCTTCAAGTCAGCATAAGGGTAAGAACTTTCCCACACCTCTGTCGCCACCAGAAGAAGATATGGCCACCCACAGGAAGCTGCCCACTTTCAAGGGTGTAGGGGATGAAGATATGGACCAATTTTGGTTTGTCACAGAGTTAATATGGATTGCGTAGAATGTGACTTCCGACGCTGTAAAGAGAGTGCAGCTATCACTCGCCTTTGAAGGAAGAGCCTTGGATTGGTATATGGGGTATGTAGGACAGCACATAGATCCATCTATTCAAGAGATTAAGATAGTGTTAAAATAACAGTTTCGAAAGCCTAAGTCCTAATCTCAAATACTGGTTGAATTTAAAGACTTTAGACAGGGACCCACTGAATCGGTATGGGAAGCTGATCAAAGGTTGAAAAAGGTTATCAGACATGAGGAATTTCAGTATGATGATAGGCATCATGAGGAATGTTTTATTGCTATGTTTCTACCTTACCTACACGGAACTATGGGTCAGAAGTTGATTGCAATGCAAGAGAAGGCTTTGGAGTTTCTATGAAACTAGAATCTGTGCTGAGGGATGATGCTCAGTTTGGGGTGCAGTAGATACAGGGAAAGCTAGAGGAAAAGCACATAGAAATAAAGAATCTGTGAAAGGAATGGGGGAAAGAGGCTAGTCCAAACATATGGTGCATAAGATGCAGGGTATCCAGCCATACCAAGGATTAGTGTCCTCTACTGGTAGACTACATGCAGGCTGGGGGACCCAACCCACTACGCCCTAAGGAGGCTACAGGTCCAAGTAGCCCAACGCTATCGTAAATTGATTATCGTGTTGCTAGGCTACATGATACTAACTATTGTCCCCATCTCAGTTCTTATATCCCAGAATTGAAGCAACAAAGGTGTCGATTATGCTCCTCTTTGGGACATGACGAGCATAATTTCTGGACCTATGACTTGATGATAAATCGAGGACACCTATATAGGTTACAGGCTAACCCTTCTTGATCACTTTCTTCCTCGAGCAGAGGAGGCTCCCCAGCACGGGGAAGGGGAGGGGGAAGGTGTGGAGGCCTAGGTAAAGGAAGAGAACAATTGATCTGTTACAACTGTGGGGAAATAACGCACTTTGCAAGAGACTGTCTAAACCTTGTGAGACAATCATACTGATATTGTCGACAACTGGACCATGTGATTGAAGATTGTCCAATTCTGATAGAAAAAATGTGAGAAAAAAAAAAATTTGCGAGAAAAACAAAAAACACCTACGCAGATTGTGCAAAGGGTTAAAGTGAAACTGTGTGATGAAGGACCAAGTGTTAATGTCATAATGTGCAATGGCATGGATATGGGAGGAGCTGAAGAGAAAGTTGAAGTTGAACCTCTTATCTGGAAAGTTTTCAAAAAGGAAAGCTTGGACCTATAGAATTAAAAGGAGACATTTGTAGCAGCTTAGAGAGACTTTACTAAGGATGAGGAAAAAGCCCCAGCAAACCTGAGAGCAGACGATGAAGTAAAATCATTTCTACAAGCCTGTATGAAGCTACTATGCAACCAGAAGGTAGTAGAAAATATGAAAGCACTTATAGATAGCTACGCAGAGAGAACTAACCCTCCCCTGGAAGTTAGGGATGTGCTAAAAATTTACAAGCATAAAAAACACATTGGTCGGGAGATGCAGCTAAAAATGCAGATTGGCGACTATGAAATGGATTAGGTTATCTTGGACTTGGGGTCAGACGTGAACGTACTACCCAAGAAAACTTGGCAGTGGATGGGAGAGATCAAGTTGGAATGGTCTACTATCCAGCTATGCATTGCTGACGAACAGAATATCATACCATTAGAGAGGCTATCAAAATTTATGGTAGATATTGCAGGAGTTAAGGTCCAAGCTAACTTTGAGGTAATTTATATTATGGAAGATGTGGACTCCTATCCTACACTTTTAGGACTGGATTGGGCTATAGATATGGGAGGCATCATAAACCTAAAGAAAAGAAGCATGGTGTTTGAGAATGAAGGTACACGGGTGATAGTCCCACTAGATCCTGCTGAAGGACAATGGTATACAGAGCGAGTGCGTGAAGAAGAGGATGTGGATCACATCTATAAATTAACCGCTCAGGACAAAAATATTGGATCAATTCTATGCCTAATGGTGTGATTTTCTAGGAAAAGGAAATCGAATTCTTCTTTGACTCTAATGGGGAGATAAAAAATTGGCAAAATCTGTTACATGATGTATCTGTGTTGTGATGTCTCAGAATTACAAAAGACTTCCAATGTATCTCCTCAAAGGTAAGAGAATTGGCCTACTTTGATGTTTCTAGTTGTGTTAAGTAATTTTTGTGAACATTTGAAGCTGAATTCCCAAGGGAATGAAGGCTATGGGCCCTTAATCTAGCCATGCATGCAACTCTTGTGTGGTGGTGGGACATGCATAATGGGGATTTCCAAGATTTCGAAGAATATCACGACATGATGGTATTATGGTTTGAACCTCTGACTCACCTGAGTGTAAATACATTCTTAGGCCCAGGGGACCTGCGTGAGCACTTTTCAGCATGGATAGAAGAATGGGGCAAAAAAACTACAAAGGAATGGCTACATTTGTTCATTCATGCCATAGGGCCAATCCCAACCACATGGTATTTAGACGCAGAACTACACCTACGCATCCACCGCTGGGAAACCCTAAAGGATGAGTTTTTAGGGACATTTGGGTTGATAAGAGGAACAAAGGCACTCGATGAAGATCTATAGGATATTGATGCCTTAGTATATGATGAATCATGCCCCTACACAGCACATGGGGCACCAACATGGGAAATGTAGATGCAGGATATTGCCAAATGCCACAATTTATCAGTAGAGGAGTGTGATGAAGACCCATGAAATTTCTCTATCCCAAAGTGAGAGGGAGAACACATAGTTACTAGATCCCCATTGTAGACCATTGATGTCACTAAGCCTTTGAAGCTGCGAGAAGTCAACATTGGAACAGAGGCACAACCTAAGTTAGCTAATATTGGGGACTACTGGGATGATGATATAGTGGGAAAAGTTGTAGAACTCTACACGAAATACCAGGACTTATTCCCGACCAAATTTTCAGAGCTCAAAGGGATTATAGGGGACCTATGGGTCATGCACAAGACTTTAAAATGAAATGTGTGCCCCGTGAAGTAGCACCCTTATCGGTTGAACCCCAAGTACAAACAAAAATTCAAGGAAGAAATCGACAAAATGCTCGACGTAGGTATCATCGAACTAGTTGAACAATCAAATTGGTTAAGCCCTATGGTGGTTCAAGAGAAAAAGACTAAGGCTGAGATCTAGGTTTGTGTTGACCTGTGGAAATTGAAAGATGCATGCGTACATGATCCCTTTCCTACACCATTCTAAGATGAAATCCTTGATAGCATAGGTGGACAGGAAGCATATTCATTCATAGATGGGTTCTCAATCTACCATCAGATTAGAATCAAACCTGAGGATCACATCAAAACTAAATTCACCACTGAATGGAGATATTTTTAGTATATGATCATGCCGTTTAGGCTCAAGAATTCCCCTGACATCTTTTCGTGGGTGGTGGTCACAGTATTCAAAGAGTTCATCCACAAGTTTTTGGAGGTATATTTTGATGACTGGACTGTCTTTGGTTTGGTAAAGAAGCATGTATCAAACCTATGTTTGATGTTGGACACCTATAGAAAGCACCAGATTTCCCTGAATATAAAGAAGTGCATATTTTGCGTACCCTTCAGCATCTTGCTCGGCCACATAGTTTTTCGACAAGGATTGATGGTTGATCCCGCCAAAATAGCAGTTATCATCAATCGGGCAGTGCCTACAACTAAGAAACATTTGCGCTCTATTCTCAGACATATAGGCTACTACAGGAAGTTCATTCAATAATACGCGTTAATCATAGTACCTATGGAAAAATTGCTAAAGAAGGATGTTTCATTTTTTTGTGATGACGAGTGTCAGAAGAGCTTTGAGCTACTCAAGGAGAAGATGGTCTCTGCGCATATTATCATATTTCTTGACTTGGTGAAGGTTTTCCATGTTCATGTTGATGCGTCGGGAATTGCCTTAGGAGTTTTCCTTATGCAGCCTGAAGACAGAGACATTGACCACCTAGTTGCATTTGCTAGTAGGAAAATTTCTGGTGTGGAGCACAGCTACTCCACTACTAAATGTGAGGGGTTGGCCATGATATATGCACTAAAAAAATACAAGAATTATCTGTTAGGAGGGCCCCTCAAGATATTTACGGACCACTCGGCTTTGAAGTACCTAGTGTATAAGCCTGTGTTGGGGGGTGGGGGCAATCTGTCGGTGGCTGCTACTATTCCAAGAATATGAATTTGAGATCATTGTTAAACCAGGAAGGTTGAATATTGGGCCAGAACACTTATGTCAAACTAAGAGTGGTGAGGAACCCACCAACCTAGAAGAAGTATTACCTGATGCACAACTATTTTAGATTAAGATGGTTGATGCGCACTTTGCCAACATCATTCAGTTCCTGACTATAGGGAGGGCGCCCACAGAATATTCGGTACAACAGAAGAAAGAATTGGTAACCTGCACAACATATTTTACCATCATTGTAGGCCATTTGTATAATTTGGGAGCTGATGAAGTGCTCCGAAGATATGTATTGGAGCATGAACTTCACGCCATCTTAGCGGATGCTCAGGGCGTAGCAGGAGGGCACTATGTAGGGAAAGCGATGACACAGAAGATCTTGAGAGTTGGGATATGGTGGCCTACACTACATAGTGACTCTTACAACTATTGAAAATTCTACGATACATGCCAAAGGATGGGAAGGCCATCGCGTAGAGATGAAATTGTAATGTTCCAAAATTTTAGCCTCAAAGCTAAATGGAACATTAGAGTTAGCAGCAGCTCTAGCCGGTGAATAAATGGGTAGGAAAGCCCATAAGTCTCCTAAGGAGGATAAGAAAACTCCAATTGTGAAAGGGGACACTATTTATAGCTTAATAAAACACCTCCATGTGTGAACAGGGGTAAAATCAAGTTGATTCAGTCCACTTTGACTAAGTCAACAATGCAATTGTGGAGGAGGAGGAATCCAAGAAGGGATAGCACAATTTTGGAGGGAGATGTATATTTGGATAGAGATGACCTAATTGAGTGGGGCCAAGGGCAAGAAAACTCATGTTTTATTTAAGGAAGAGGATGGTAGCATTATTCTTCATGTTTTAGATTTTTATTCTTGTCTTCTCAGACTTTTTCTCCCTTTGTCACTTAGCAGGGTTGCAGTGTTGTTTAGCACCGAGTGTTTCCGAGTGGGAATCCCACCTCTCTCCATTAGGAGCCTCATTGGAAGAGTTTCCATTCATAATTTCACATCATTTTTTTAGGCCAAGCTTCAGCCAACTTCATTAGCAAATTTTTGCCGAAGATTGTGCAGTGTTGCTGGGTGCAGCAGTGGGAGGGATTGGAATCCCGGTTTCTGAGCTAGTTTCTCATCAGAGGAAAGTTTCCTTCACTTGAGGGAGTTGTTTGGAGAGCTCCAGAGCCTATTTCATATTTGTGGTATCAGATCACACATTTCCCATACATTCCTAGCGTTGTTTCAGCTATGGAATGTGTTATTTTGGAGGCAACATTCAGTGCATGGTCTACTGGCTCCGTTGCAGTGTTTTCTTGCGATTGAGAGGTTCATCCTTTCATGGGAGGAATACCTTGAGGGATATACACCATATCATACATATTTCAGCCTTATACACTCTTATTCTTCAGTGTTGTAGTGGTGATTCAGTAAATTTCTAAATATCACATTTTTGTATGCAGAGTGTTTGACAAGAAACCCTTGCTGGGTTCTCTTGTATTTTGTACGAGGAGACTAGATCTCTGTTCTTCATAATTTCTACTCAATATATGAGTATATATACCTGTTATAACATTTTCTAAGTTAAAACCCTATTTAGACAATGCAGTCACTTTTATGCAGAAATCCTTGTGTTGTAGTATTTGGGGGTTTTGGGTCATTTTCAGCTACACTAGTTTGGGAGGTGTGTTTAACCCACCTAATTTTATTTGTTTCAGCTCTATTCTTGGACTTAGGTTTTATATTGACTAATATATAGGTTCCAAGAGTCTGTTTCACTATTTTATTACATATGTTTCTAGAAATACATTTTTAGTGCATGATTCATGAGATGTCCCGATTTTGGGATATTACAGTGGTATCAGAGCTACTATCTTGGCTCAGCCTGTGGATCTTAGGCCATTACATTTCAGAGGAAGGAGATATAGACATAAATTAGAAATCTTTAGTATGTGAAGGAAGAAAGGAAGATAATCTTACAAATATTCTTCCAAAATCTATGCAGAGCTTTCAAGGAGAGATGAAGAAAATTAGATTGCAGATGGAATCTCCAAAGGAGTTTGGATCTACAGCTGAATCTATATTTTCACATGGTGAGTGTGAGCATGTAGCTACACACCATGATGCAAAATGCAGTCAAATTATCAGCTCTATCTTAAGATGGATGAGAGGAGGAAGAGTGCCTAAGAGGATGACTCTTAGTGATCTGTTGAGGAAGTATGAATCTCAATCTGAGAGGTTTAGAGATCATACTGATTTCCAAGAGTTTTGCAAGATCCAGGTGGAGAAGAGCAAGCAACAAGATGCAAGAATATTTCTTCTATCTACTTTTTTTGGATCACCTACATGTTTAGCTAGAGCTTGGGTGAAGGAGCTAGACTCATATTTATAGCTGCACCATAATTCTGAAGATGAAGCCATCAGAGTTGCAGCGCTGCCTTTTAGAGGTAAGCCTCATGCATGGTGGATTTTTGAATATTTTTCTTTGAATAATGCAAACACTTCCTCTTATGCAAGATTCATAGAAACATTGGTGGGAAGGTTTGGTGAAAAAATTCCTAATACACATGAGCAAGGAAAACTTGAGAGAACAAAACCCTTGCATGTGATGGAGGAAAATCCACTTCAGAAAACCATGGGAGGAGCTGACATCTTGCATTAAACTATGCCGAAATCAATAAATCTAGTTCATATTCTTGAACAAGAGGGCATAGGGATCTCCTTTTCACAGGAGGATCCAACTATTGAGATGTTACCCATACACATTGATGAGGATGAGGGAAATAGCGTTGTCACATATAGAGCACATCCAGTGCCTCATGCAGAGGGAGGAGGAGAACATGCTCCAACAGGGGGGATTTTTGTATCCTTACAAGAATTTCCCTAGGATATCATGCATGGAGGTCTAAGTACAATCAGTGAGAAACATGATTGTGCAGCATTGCAGCTAGAAGGAGGAGGTAGGGAGGAAGAGCAACATCACCTGATGAGAGGCACACACCCTTCTCTATTTCAGAGAGCCAATGCAAGGAAGATGCAGACTTATTTGCACTATAAGGGTAGGGGCAAGGTTTCCCAACCACATGAGCAGTCTACTCTTGACATTGATGTCTCATTACATGGAGGCATTCCACCTGGGAGGCCACCTCATCTAGAGTTGATGGAAGACATCTTGTCTTTGGATTCACCACTCTTGGATTTTGGAGAGGTGAAGATTTTGGAGGAAGACTTTGGCATGGGGGATTTCAAAGTAGCAGGCAACAGCATGAGGATAGCTTCCCATGCCAGATCACCAGCACTGTCTCTTAGGAGGATTAATCCTTATTGGAGATCTCAGCTCCTGGTAGAGTACTCCAAGGATCTTGGTGCATGCATGATTATTGATGACCTGGATGGACATGATAGATACATGGTGGATTATTTGGTCATCTATTCCTATGGCAGGATCTTCTTGACTAGATCTTCTAGTCTCAAGGAGAAGATGCTACATGCAGCACATGAGGACTGCTCTTCTATGCAATTTGATGCATATTTCCATTTGATGGAGGAGTTCACTTGGGAGGGCATCCAACATGACATATATCAGCATATGGAGAGATGCATAGCTCGGATGGTGATGAAGAGGAGTTCACAACCACTTCCCTACTCTTTGGAGGTGAGGGAGAGTTTCTAGTTGAGCCATTTCAGCTCAAGATCTCAAGTGCATGATGGAGGAGGTATCATTTCATATTTTGTATTGTACTTATTTTCCTTACTTGAGTAGCATGATGTAACAAGAAGAATTATCTCTTCTTGCATATTGTATGATGATGTACTTGCAGCTACTTGTAGCATTGATTTTGGCTATCTTTTTTATGGTTTATGGGGGAAGCCACATGTTTCTAGGTGTTCACCATTGGCACCATATTATAACTTTATGATTCCATATTATGAGATGATTGTGGCAGCAAGAAAGTGGCTAGTAGAGAACTTGCCATTTCTTATTTTGAAGCAGGCAAAGGATGCACTGTGATGATTCCATGAGTGGAACTATGATTCACTCTCCGATTGTCATTTGGAAAATTGTTCTCATCGTACTTTGATTCCATAAATTGCTAATATGTTTATGTTCATGGGAAGCTTTGTTTGGAGAATGGGCTTGAGATGGAAGATTCCCATTAAGAGCATGATTCTCCCCACTTTATATGTTGGAAATTTTAGGAGGATCCATGGGAAAACCATGATTGCCACATCACACTTTTTCTCTTCTTGTGGGAGGAACCACTTGGATAACTTGAGCATGCACTTCAT
This sequence comes from Pinus albicaulis, assembly GCA_034641835.2. Classification (NCBI taxonomy): domain Eukaryota; kingdom Viridiplantae; phylum Streptophyta; class Pinopsida; order Pinales; family Pinaceae; genus Pinus; species Pinus albicaulis. Next base: position 1,146,238,802 of record CM076575.1, read on the forward strand.
GGCTGAATTGTTTGTTGGGGAATCATAAAAGTTGGCCATCATGATCTTAATTCATGGATTATATGAGGGAGAGATGAGGAAGAAAAAAAAATTGTTGTTTCTGTGGTTGTACTTGGGAGAGAATGGGGAGAATTCTTCCCATACTTTTCATGAAATTTCTAGAGAGGAGGAAGGCACATTCATGGTGCAAGGAGGCTATCCTTCAGCATTGAAGGATCGTGAGATACTTCCATATAGGAAGAAGATCTTCTCACATAGCAGCATGATGGTGGATGGCTTTAGAATATGGAATGTCAAAGAGAGGATTCATGGAGCCTTATTTGTAAGGCCTACAGCACTGCCACATGGGAGTGTGTTCTTATTGATGGAGTGTTCCAAGGAGTATATGTATCCCTTCTTCTTGTATATTTTTATGAGGGGATCCTCACGGGGGAACTTATACATGGACCTCACTTTCAGCCTACTCACCATGCATGGTAAGAAATACATTTCTGTACTTGTTGATTACTCCATTGAGTATTTGTATCTTCTCACCATATATGAGCAGTGCATTGCTCCACAAGAGAGCAAGAGTATTTATGGGTTTCATGGTCACTTTAGGGCCAATGTTTGTAATTATAGTAGCCCATCTATACATGACCTTGGGAAAGTGTATTTTTATCTTACCTATGTACAGCTGATAGAAATTGATGCTTACTTACCCATATTGGAAGAACAAACATACACGGCTTATAACTTGTTGCAAAACCACTTGCCACATGACATTCTCAAACAACAGTTGGGGAGACTGCATGATATCCACTTGGAGAACCTTTGGTACCATCCAAAATTGCACATAACTTTCAGAATTTTTCTGATTTGGATGCCAAATGGTGATGATGTGCCATTCATCTTGAATGGAATGGTTTGGGTTAGCATGTCTCATGATTTTGGAGGAAGAGTATTTGGAGAATCAATATTCTTCTTGCCATTGGAGGGCAATCATGTTGCAGCCCGAGATCAGCATGCCCTCTACACTTATCATAAGTGGAGAGAAAGATAGCATGGGATAGGCCCTCTTGCTTATCATGTTAATTTATTCAGCCCACCTACATTTCAAGAGCCAAAGGTGGAGGAGATTCTTCATGGGTTGCCATGTTGGAGGGTAACTCACTTCATTTGGATGATAGCATGGGTGAGGGAGGCACTCATTCACCATGTTCATCATCACTCCTACTTTGTGGAGGCCATGAGACATAAAGCAGGTTTCCATTCACACTTTCCACCTTTGATTGATGTAGACTATTTGGTTTTTCACACTTGGGAGGAAACATTAGATGACAGTTTATTTGCAAATTCTCTTGATGCAGTGATGGAGGCTATTGATGTGAGGCCACATGAGGAGGAGGGGAAATTTTTTTCTCTCCCTATACATTTTCTTGAGGAAAAGAAAATATTTGGAAGGGGAGGACTGTAATGTTCCAAAATTCTAGCCTCAAAGCTAAATGGAACATTAGAGTTAATAGTAGCTCTAGCCAGTGAATAAATGGGTAGGAAAGACCATAAGTCTCCTAAGGAGGATAAAAACACTCCAAGTCAAGTGTGAAAGGGGAAAATATTTCTAGCTTAATTAAACACCTCCATGTGTGAACATGGGTAAAATCAAGTTGATTCAGTCTACTTTGACAAAGTCAACAACGCAGTTGTGGAGGAGGAGGAATCCAAGAAGGAATAATGCAGTTTTTGAGGGAGATGTATCTTTGGATAGAGATGACCTAATTGAGGGGGGAAAAGGGCAAGAAAAATCATGTTTTATTTAAGGAAGAGGATGGAAGCATTATTCTTCATGTTTTAGATTGTTATTCTTTTCTGCTCAGACTTTTTCTCCCTTTGCTGCTTAGCAGGGTTGCAGTGTTCTTTAGCATCGGGTGTTACCGAGCGGGAATCCCACCTCTTTCCTTGAGGAGCCTCATTGGGAGAGTTTTAATGCATCATTACACATCAGGTTTTTAGGAAAAGCTTCAGCCAACTTCATCAGTGCAGTTTTTCTAGAGATTGTGAAGTGTTGCTGGGTGCAACAGTGGAAGGGATTGGAATCCCGATTTCTCAGCTAGTTTCTCATCGGAGGAAGGTTTCCTTCACTTGAGGGACCTGTTTGGAGAGTGAAAAATCCTATTTAAGATATGTGGTATCAGACCACACATTTCCCATACATTCCTAGCATTGTTTCAGCTAGGGAATGTGTTATTTTGGAGGCAGCATTCAGTGCATGGTCTAGTGGCTTTGTTGCAGTGTTTTCTTGTGATTGAGAGGTTCATCCTTTCATGGGAGGAAGCCCTCGAGGGATCTACATTATATCAGAATTATTTAAGACTTATACACTCTTATACTTCAGTGTTGCAATGGTGATTTAGTAAATTTCTAAATAGCACATTTTGTATGTAGAGTGTTTGACAAGAAACCCTTGCTGGGTTCTCTTGTATTTTGTATGAGGAGACTAGATCTCTGTTCTTTAGCATTTATAATCAATATATGAGTATATATACTTGTTCTCCCATTTTTTGAGTTAAAACCCTCTTTATACTACGCAATCACTTTTATGCAGAAATCCTTGTGTTGCAGTATTTGGGGTTTTGGGTCATTTTCAACTACACTAGTGTGGGAGGTCTATTTAACCCACCTAGTTTGATTTGTTTTAGCTCTATTCTTGGATTTAGGTTGTATATTGACCAATATATAGGTTCCATGAGTCCATTTCACTGTTTTATTATATATTTTTTTTGAAATGCATTTTTAGTGCATGATTCATGAGTTGTCCCAATTTTGGGATATTACAGAAATTCCCCTAGAAGCACAGATAGCCCTGCAAGTGTTTGAAAAATGGGCCATTGACTTCGTTGGGCCCATCAAACTTCCAGGGAAGAAGACAGGTGCATGGTACATCATCACCATAACTGATTATGTAACTAGATGGGCCGAAGCACAAGCTGTGAAGGATTGCACTGAAAACACCACTGCGCACTTCATTTTTGAGCAGATTATGACTATGTCTGCCTGTCCAAAGATATTGATGAGTGATATAGGTACGCAATTTGTTAATGAAACAATACAAGCCTTAACTGAAGAATTTTAGATCCACCACACAAAAAATACCCCATATCATCCTTAGGAAAATGGAGTTGTAGAAGCTTTTAATAAGATCTTGGAGTAGGCATTGACCGAGGTTTGTAATTCCATTCGCAGTGACTAGGACATGCCCATCCTATCAGTTCTTCGGGCCTATCGAACCACCTAGAATAATTTGATGGGGAAGACACTGTTTAGGATGGTCTATGGCAAGGAGGCCATTATGCCCATGGAGTATATTGTTCCTAGCCTGTGCATCACAGCCAATACGAACATGGCGAAGCTTGGTATCATGGAGGAGCATTTAGCGCAACTTATGGCATTGGAGGAAGATCATTTCATTGCTAATTTCCACCAGCAATTTCAGAAGGCTCGGGATAAGGCATGGCATGATCGAAATATTTGGAAAAAGACATTTGCGGAGGGAGAATTGGTCCTGTTGTATGACAGCAAGTTTTCGAAACACCCAGGGAAGTTTTGACAACATTGGCGAGGTCCCTATATGGTAAAAGTAATCACTGATGGAGGATTTTTTTGGCTAGCTACCCTGCCCCGTGATATGGTACCAAGATATGTTAATGGCAGTAGGATCAAACCATATCATATCAAATGACTATATGGCTAGAGTAGTTGTATGGGGCAGAATAAATGCACAAAGGAAGGCTATTGCAGGCAAGACTGTGGTACGCGCAGGGATCGATCATAGGTTTGGAGGCCTGGGGAGGTGCACCGGGAGCGCAGGGGTGTGTTCAGAGTGCAATAGGTGCATTGGGAGCATAGGGGTGTGCTGGGAACAAAAAGGTACGTTGGGATCACAGGGGTGGGTGCATAGGGGGGTGCAAAAACTAGCCATTGGAATAGTGAGACTGGGTAAAAATAAAATTTTACCATTGAAAGGAGCAGGTGGCCGAAAATTAATAAGGTGACTTCCGAATATTTTTTAACGTTTACTTGATGGTTGGTTCCGAATAAGTTTCACCCAATTGTTGGTTAATCTCCAAGGCTATAAAACCATAAGGATAGCTCAAAATAGGGTTTGATATGTCTTGAGTAGTTGGTGTTCTGTAAGAATCCGTGACTATTGCACCTTTTTCATGTCTGAGCGTGCTTCCCCCTCAGACAGTAGCCACCTAAAGTTCATTTTTCGCACTAGAATGACTACATCTAATCTCACTAAATCTTCCTAGCCCATGACCTCGACGGAGAGAGAATCTGAGGAAGTGTTGGAAGTTGACCCTGAAGTGGAGGAGGTTATGTCCACACCAAGCCAGGGGAAGCAGAAGGGGAAATAAAAGGCGCAAGGGTCAGGGAAAGCTACAAAATTGGTTGGGGTGATGCAATGCACCTCTCCTCGAAATGTGAAGTCCCCGCAAGCGATTCCCCAGGCACGTTCGCCAAACCCATTGAAGAGACCATTGTCCACTCAATAAGAGGCTCAGATTGCTGAACTGATTAACTAGCTACCGCCCTATGTTCTGCCTCACAGGCCCTCGACACGCATGCCTAAGAATCTTGATGGCCTGCTAACCTATCTGCAAATGCCACTAACTTTGTGTGAGGTCCCCATCATTGGAGAACCCTTTGGAAAACTTCATGAGGTAAAATTTAATGACCACGACCTGGCCAATTTGGAGGCCTTCCCCGAATTAGCACCGAAACTCTATCTCGAAAGGGTCTTAGAAGAGGATGGAAAAAAAATAGTCCCCATGCCATGGGTGCACAGATTGGCTAGTTCCAGGCTCTTAAACCTATTGAGGATGCCTCATTTTGGCCACTACAATGTCACTAACGAACTTGTTCACCAGTTATTTTCCCTGGTCCATGATGGCAGCTTGTGGATCCAGGATTGAATCCCCATTGATGTCGTGCTTATTCACTAAATTACTGGTCTCCCCATGGAATGGCCAGACCCTATGCTGCACATCAGCAAAAAGTATGAGAAAAATATCGCTAAAAAGGTGCGTGAGGATTACCATTGGAAAGAAACACTTGGGGATTCATGATCAGCACCATCAGTGAACTTGGTGCGCAGATGGGTACCTTGTTGCGATCATGCAAGATGATGCACAAATTCTAGGTTGCCACCATCCCTATGTATGTAATTCAACTAGCGGGTTGATGCGAAAAAGGGGTCTGATACAATTGGTGCCAGTACCTGTGCAACAAATTTATGGGGAACGTACGTGAAGCCCAGGATCATGGACGAGCATTAAGTTACTCTTGGTTGCTGCTTCTCATCGCATTGGTCACATGGGAAGCCCCTGATGACTCGGTCCTTCCTAAGGTCACCCTAGATATGTGTGAGTGGGCATGATATGAGAATTTGTGGGACTCAAAGGAAACACAACGTATTAAGGACAATCAAGTCTTTTGGGTCCTATTTCAGAGTGGGCTCACAGTAGCAATAAATTCCCAGCCGCGCTTTTCGCTCACAGTTTATGATAAATACAAAAGAATCACAACATTTCAATTCACCATGCATAATTTAAAGATCAGAGGCTGCAAGTATCCAACATGGGTCTCACTCCCATACATGGTTGTTGATGAGGAAATTCACTCCCTAATTGCGACTTGGCCTCCACATTGGAAGCTTGGATTCAATTTAGGTACAAGGGACACTACAAGGATGAGCACCATGAAGGTCACCCTGCCTAACACCACCAAATAAACTGGAGGATAGGGTAAAGGTACTAGGAAGAAGGTAGACCTGGGATCGTAGAAGGGTTTGCGGTAGGGAAAGAGTACTGGGGAAGGCATAGAACTGGGATCACAGAAGTATTTAGAGCATGATATAGGTGTAGAAGGTCTGGAGGTGGGAGGTGTTGAATCCCCTCAGGGTACGAAGCACACTGGTGACCCAGTTAAAGGGCCATGAAAGAAGCAATGAGCTTAATGCCTGGAATGTGACACAAGAGTTACGCTGATGGAGGAGTACCTAGAGTTGATCACAGATGCGGTCACCCTGGCTACAAAAGAAAAATGGCTAGCTATGGAAGAACAACAAAAAGCGACACTTGAGACATGCTAGGCTAAGCTCTGAGCTCTACAACTCAAGACTGATACATTGCAGACCAGTATGATTTAGGCAAGGTTGAACCTAGCGACAAGCAGCGCAGTCATTAGTACGTCGGAAAGCCACCTCTACCCTCTATCGGGCACAACCCTCACACTAAGTCCACTTGACATAGGAATGAAAGTCCAGGCCTATGCAGAGGTATATTTGGATCTCTCTTGCCTACCACATGAACCATTGCAAATCCTTCACGCATCCCTGTTCGAAGAGATTCAACATAGAGACCGTCAAGTACATCACTGTCCCTGTACAAACTTCTTTATCGCATCCATGCATCCTTATTCTCCAGAATGCTACTACGCAAAGTGAAGGAGTTCTGCCCCCACTGGTGGATGCTATCAAGCAACTTCAGGAGAATATGCAAAACCCACAGCTACAATGACTCGGGACGAGTCACAAGATTATGTTGGGGGCCTGTTGGAATGGGGCTCCCTAAGCTATGAATTTTGTATATTTTGGTGAATTTTGTATATTTTTTGTATTAATTATTTTAACGCAAGGGTTTTGGGGCAGGTCAAAGCCTTGAATGCATTTTAATGGGTCAAAGGGTAGACCTAGAGTCTGCAAACCATATTTTGTGGACCATAGGATAGCATAGGCTATATCGATATCAGTAGATTAATAGTTGAGTCTAGAGGTAGGCATGAATTAAGACTGATGCTACGTGTGAAATTTTAGATCCATTTTGGGTTGTTTGGGGTAAGGAATCCTGTTGGCTGTTTGTGTCGAGATCCTCAATCCTGCTATGTGTGGACCCCACTAGGCTATGTGAGCGAGCTGGTTTTGGTTGTAAGTAGATCTGAATGTTAATGAATTGGAGGTATTGTTAAAGTATCTATGTGTTATCTGGATATGTGATGTTTACTACTGAAGCGTATCCGTGATGGTTATTTAGTTGCTAATGTATATGAGTTTTTTCATAAGTATATATGTGATATGTTATTAGCTGCAATTATAATTTCTTTGTGATAATATTTGGTAATGCGCACGTGGGTGCAAATTTACTAATTAGATCAGATAGCTTTGGTATGGTTATATGCTGAGTATAATGATAAAAATTCTGTGAATAGACTCATTCTAGGTGAACTTCCTCACATTACCTACTCTCTCTTAGGGTGCAGAAACCTGGTTCAAATATCCTCCCATACTATTTTGAGTGAGACCTTGGCCTCCGCAAGTAGGTCATTTCCGAAAGGGCCAGTAGTATAGGGGTTTGTTGGCAAATCTTAACCTCCAAACCTGGGTCAGGACCCCTCAAAACAAAAATAACGTAAAGGATCAGATCAAGAAATGATGCAGTGAGAAAGTAAAAAGGAGGCAAGGAGCAGCAATATGCAGCAATGTGTAGCAAAGAGGCAAAGGAGAAAGGAAAAGGAGAAGCATTAAAAGTATAATCTAAAGTAGAGGGAAATATCAAAGAAGGAAAAATTTAAGTGGAGAAGTATAAAAGAGAGGTAGAGGAGAAGAAAGGAGTAAAACAAAGACAAAGGACTAGCAGAGAGGCAAGGAGCAGTAGTAGATCAATATCTAAGGCAAAGGAGCAGAGAGGAGCAACATTAGAATCTCTATCAAGGAGCAAACACAGCAAAGGTAGAAATTCTTGGTCAAGTTGTGAATGTGTTGGTGTTACACTAAAAATTGTCACCTTGACATTCTGCTAACTGTATGAGCTCATTAACACTCATACATGCCTCCTCTGCAAGTCTTACAACCTTTGTTCCTCATTCCAAACCTAGAAAATCAGAGAAAAGTTCCTAAAAATGGAGGAAAAACCCTTAAAACTCAAAAAAGCCTTGGGTACACAGGTAACATGAAGCCTGCCTGCGTTTTTAGCTATGGTATGCAGGTAATGTGAAGAGAAACTGCGTTCTAGAACACATTTTTCCAGTGTAATGCCTGCGGTACCCCTGTAAAGTCAAAAAAGCACGAAATTAAACTGAAAAAGTTGAATTTTGGTCAATTCTAGAAGGTTCTGGATGAGATTTTTTAGGGATGAGTACGCTTTAGTAAGGTGCATGTATCCCACACCTTAAGGAACTAATCCCTTGATGTGAGGAGCCTATCCCTTTGAAGGAGGATTATATCCCTTTAAAGGTGGAATCCTAACCTCCTCATCTTCTCCATAAAAGGAGGCATTGGGTAGCCTCATAAGGTTAACTGAAGTGAAGTGAAGAAGATTGAGTTGAAGTGCTGTTGAGATTTAGACTTTTTTCTGTTGAGCTTTTGAGAGGAAAGATCACATACCTCTTTGTGCTCCTGAAGGAAGAGTGCAAGACTTATCAAAGTAGAGGAGACTCCTACTTCGGACCCCGGGAAGGCCTTTCGAACATCAAGGCTAAGGTTGTAAGGTTCTTCTGTATATTTTTAAGATTAATACAATCAAGTTCTATTTTTCTCAATAAATTGTCGTTCGATTGTTTATTTCAATAAGCTGTCGTTTGATCATTTATTTCATAGATTCCTTGATCACTATGATAGGTATGTTTTATGATTATTTGTTATACAGGTGCTATTTAATATTTTCTTGTTTGTGATTGCAGATCAACGAAAGATGATACTTTCTTGTGAAAAAAGAGCTCCTGTTGCGACGAAGGATTATTGATGCAACAGAAGCACTACGACCACAAATAAGCATTTGGATCTAAGGTAGGATCGACACCTTCATAGCATTAATTTGTAAAACGAATATATCTAGAGAAAGACAAACTTATTTGTTCGTTTGTTGCTAGATTGTCTTCTGACACTAGGGAGATCGGTCTTGTCCGCAAGAACGATTTATCCGGCCAACAAATTGGCGACTCCACTGGGGAAAGAACTTGTTGTTTTTGGTTCTCTTTTATTTTTATTTGAGGAAAAAATTTTCCTGGTTTTTGATTGATGGATATCTGCCTGGGTAGCTTAGGTTTTATTTGTTTTTGAAATTTTGGAAATCTTTTAAGTTTTTCTTGAAGTTTTCAGGGGACCGCAATTTGTCTTCACACACAGTGTGGGCATCTCCAAACTTTCCTTAAGTAACCAGTGCGGGACCACACCTGTTACTTCTAGGAGCCTGCGGAACCTGTTAAAATTTTGGAAAAACTCCAGATTTCTTTTTTCTATTTTAGTTTAGATTTAATTTAGGATTCTTAGCATCTACCCATATCTGTATTTCTCTGTAAAAAATCTCTTGTTTCTAAATTTCTTTCAGCAATTCTTCATCTCATCAATCTACATTAAGTTAATTGGGTATTTTGAGTCTCTTTTTTGAGAAATTCTTAATTTGATTTCCTTTGGTCATTACTTGGGGGGGCTAAATTGTGTATGAGTGTTAATCGCCTTTGAGTGTTTTTCGATCTTTGGAACTCTCACCCGATTTTATTGACTTGCACTTGATTGGTTCTTAGATCACATTAGAATCATCTTGTGTTTGAGAATTCTCTTGCATAGATCACATTTGCATAATTAGAATTCTCATTTTCAGAATATAAATGAAAAATGTGCATAAATTACATTTGCATACTTTTCAAGTGAATTGTGCATAGATCACAATTGCATAGTTTACATTCTAAAAAATCAATCGTAGATTTAGATCAATTTTCTTTGATTTGAATTTAGATGTTTTTATGTTTGTTTTAAAAAAAACACAAAAATATAAAAAAAAAATTTGGGATTGATTTGCATTAGTTTTTCTTGATGAAATTAGTGCATTAGAGAATTTGTTATATTTTCTCTTATTGATCAATCTTTGCATTGTTGGAAGTGAATGGAAACTCTCTCCTTTCTTTAGTTAGGATTCATCAAATTGAAAAGATTACATTATCATATTTTATTGCATTCAGTTTTGGTTCGGGTCATAACACCATTGGTTTCATATCCATTTACCCTTTTGAGTAATAACAGCCTAAATAACACAACGCTTAATTAAAATTCATCTAGTAATTTTTACATTTCTAGGGCTCTTATCACCAACATAGCTTAGGCTAGTATCTTGGAGTAGGGAGTAATTAACTCTCCAAGTTAGTAAAACAAACAAGTAGTCAATCTTGCGGTAGGAAAAATTCCAATTGTTGCATGTATGCTCTGGGAAGCTCCTCCTAAAGGAGTCAAGCACGAGATCATATCTGAACCAGTGAGGTAATCAATCCTTCCTCATTGGGAACGATAGAAGATATACACATATTAACAACGGTAAACCTCGGATAGACCATTGTCGAGGAGCCTGGGGTCACTTGTCGGTAAACCTTAGATTATGTCAAGGAGCCTTCAAGGGGATTGAGCTTTATTACTCTACCCTTGCGTGTGTATCGGATCGTAGACTGTTCCCCCAGGTATATTTGTTTCTTTTGGTAACCTTAGTGGCCATAATCTATATGACTCTTTCCTAAGGTGACGGTGGAAGGAAGATCCCACTGTACCTGGAGCAGACGTCGACTAGACTCACTTGGACTCTCTGGGGGTTCTCTTCACTCGAGATGGTTTTGTGAAGAAACTTGTGCCAGTTTGTTTCATTAAGAAGGTTGTCGGGGTAACTGTTCCAACTGCCCTTTTTGTATTAAATTCTACGATGTTGGATTTCATCACCAACTAGTGTTTTTAGTACTGGAAGTTACTGTTTGTGTGTGGTTTGACTCCTAGATTTGATAGCGCGTGTTAATTTGTTTTTTTTTTACTTTTAGAGACCATAGGTGTAAATTGTGAATTTTAATTGTTAGGTGTGAATTGTTAATTGTTAATTTTAGTTTTAAATTTTTAATAAAATTCACTGAAGTTGAATATAATGGCAACTGTTCCGGAATTACCAACCAAGGAACCCCTCTTAACGAGAATCCTAGTACTTTTCCTTACTTTGGAAATGTTGGTCCTCCTTATATGGCTACTTTGTCGTTACCTGGATTTACAATAGGTTTACCGATATGGTTATTTTCAACTTCGTTGGCCCCGAACACTCTAATTGTTCCACCTCAACCGGATGCTTCACCTCAACAGAGTTCACCATCTCAACATCACCAACCTTCTGTTGACCCTTTACCTTCTTCACCCAATATTTCTTCCTCCATTTCTTCCTCTTCGCTTGCTAAAAGCCTTGACGCTAGTAACCATGTGGCTAAGAAGAAGAAGAAAGGGAAGAAGAAGAAGAAGAAGAACCAAGATAAGAAAGAAGTCAACCAATCAACGATGGATGTAAGTGTTAGTTGTGTTGAGGAAACCTCCAACATGAATCGTAAACCCAAATACCCTTGCAGGCTTTGTAAGGGTGACCACTTCCTTATCAATTGTCCTGGTATTCCAAAGGTCTTGGAAGTATGGTCATAAAATTCTCATCAACTTTCCATTGATCCATCAACCAGTGATAGTCAGGTTCCTGGGAAAAATGGTAAAGTTAGGTTTCCTTGTAAGTTATGCAAAGGGAGTCATCAAACTCACATTTGCCCTCACATGGATGAAGCCTCAAAATTGTTGGAAAACCTTACTGTTCCACAACAAGAATTTCCAACTGGTTACCGTAAACTTTCTCCCAACCTACCGTCAACTGACGGAGTGATTGATCTAATTTCAAGTACGGTCGATCCCACTCTTCCATTGAAGAGTGAAACTCATATCACTCAGGTTGATGATCCATTAGTTGATCAAGTGGTCGATTCGATTTCACATTCGGTCGATCCCATTCTCCCTGTAGAGAGTGAAATTCATACCGCTCAGGTTCTTCTTGTTACATCAGATTCTTCTACGCCGGGGGGAATTTCACCTGTTTCTACAGAACCCCCTCCAAGTACTGAGGTCTTTTCCTTTGATTGGAATAGACTGATAGAACCTCGTCTTCCTTCCTCCATCCCTTTCCAAATCATTGTGAAGTTTGGTGATAGGGACATACACCGCACACAGGTAGATGAAGGTGCTTCTGTTAGTATTTTATCCTCAACTGCTTGGAAAGCTTTGGGTTCCCCTCAGCTTGTGCCTATTACGCAGAATCTGAAAGCTTTTAACAGAACCATTAGTGAACCTTTAGGGATCCTTCCTAAGTTTTATATTACTTTGGAAGGTAAAACTGTCTGTATTGATCTTATGGTAGTTCGAGGCCCCTTGGATTTCAATTTACTCCTTGGGCGAGACTATGTCTATGCAATGAAAGCTGTCGTATCGACACTCTTTCGCATGATGTCTTTCCCTCACAATGGCAATATTGTGACTGTAGACCAACTTTCATTCCCTAGTCTTGTTTCGACTACCAATAATATGACATCCCTAAATGTTCCTGATTCTAAAGTGGTATCTACCCCGCCACGGGTTAATTATGTGGCAACTAGTCCCATGTTTTCAGTTACCGATGGAAGCGAGCCTCTCACTGTTTGCTCGACTTCCTATGACTTAGATCCGGTAATTGACATGGAAAACTCTATGGGATTATTTGAACGCGATGTTCTTATCCCTTTTGAGTCCCTTGACATGTGTTCCTTCCAGAGAACTTTTCTTCCTTCTGATGAAGACCTCTTGGAAGCCATGATCAAGGTGTGTCCATTGATATGTATTTCTTCCAGTTGGAAGCCATAGTCAGTGGTACGAGGATAGTTCCTTTTACTGTGTCAACCTCGTTAAAAAATGAATCAGTGGGTCAGAGGATAGTTCCTTGTACTGTGTCAACCTCGTTAAAAAATGAATCAGTGAGTCCGAGGAGAGCTCCTTTTACTGTGTAAACCTCATTAAAACATGAATCAGTGTAGATGAGGATAGTTCCTTTTACTGTGTCAACCTCGTTAAAAAATGAATCAGTGGTGAGGAGAGTTCCTTTTACTATGTCAACCTCATTAAAAAATGAATCAGTGAATATGAGGATGGTTCCTATTATTGAGTCAACCTCTTTAAAAAATGAATCAGGTATGAGGACAGTTCTTTTCCTGTGTCAACCTCATTAAAAAATGAATCAGTTGGTCTGAGGATAGTTCCTGTTATTGAGTCAACCTCGTTAAAAAATGAATCAGGTATGAGGATAGTTCTTTTCCTGTGTCAACCTCATTAAAAAATGAATCAGTAGGTTATGTAGGTAGGATCGACACCTTCATAGAATTTATTTGTAAAATGAATATATCTAGAGAAAGACAAACTTAGTTGTTCGTTTGTTGCTAGATTGTCTTCTGACACTAGGGAGATCAGTCTTGTCCGCAAGAACGATTTATCCGAACAAGAAGTGAAGATTGGTTAAGAAGTAGTAGGTAGATTGTAGAGAATAGATTGGTAGGTTAGAAATAAGTAGTTTCTGAGGATATTTCCTTTTACTGTGACAACCTCATTAAAAAATGAAACACGTTGCCATGAGCATAGTTCTTTTCCTGTGTCGAGCTCGTTAAAAAATGAAACAAATCCTCCCCTAATTAAGTTGAGTCTTTGACTAGACCTCGTAAATGTTAAGTCATATATTTAGGTTAGTTTTTAGGTCGGGTCTTTCATATGATCTTGTAAATGAACCTTCATTCCATCCAGCTATTAATTACCATTAGTTTACTTAGTTGAATGAAATGAAGCTGAGGGGGCATGCGCTCTAGCAGTTACGCTTAGGGGGCATCAAGCACAGTTTTCTCTCTGTTTCAAGCTTGTGTAAAAATGAAACCACTCTGAAGCATATTTTTTCTCTGTTTCAAGCTTTTGTAAAAATGAAACCTATCTGGAGCCAATTTTGGTTATTTTCAAGACTCGTTAAACTCATGAAAATCCCGAGATCATTTTGCTATTTTTCATTCTCGTAAAACACATGAAAATTCCGAGTTCTTTCCGTATTTTCCTGCTCGTTAATTAAATTGAAAGTCAGCCACAGGAGTACATTTTTATCCCTTTTTCAAACTCGTTAAAACTTATGAAAAAGTGAAAAACATGAGTATATTTTTATCCCTTTTTCGAACTCGTTAAAACTTATAGAAAAAACGAAACTATTGAGTATAATTTTATCACTTTTTCAGACTCTTGAAAATTACAAAAAAGCGAAACCTTGGAGTCCTCTTTTAAGCCCTTTTCAGACTCTCTAAATATGAAAAGACTGCTGAGTACTTGACTATTCGAACTTGTTAAAGTAAATGAACAATCGTCCCTTCAGTATAAGTTTACCCCTTTTACGGACTGAAATGGACTATTTACGAAAAAGGTATACATTGACTAAATACGGTCAATAGAGTTCTATCCTGCATTATTTTATCCTTTTTCGGGCTCAAGAGACTAAATTTACAAAAAAGTACACCCATGGAGTTTTCTTAATTTTTTCTTCTGACTCCCTAAAATTGAAAAACACCGAGTTTCTCCTATACTGGACTCGTTAAAACTTAACAGTAAAGGACCTGTTTAATTTTCAACAGGAACGAACCACTACTTCTTAGGGTCTTAATCTTAACTAGTTGGACTCATCCGAAGGATGAGCTTATAAACAAGCAAATGTTATCCTCCCCAAGCTTGTCAAAAATAAAGAGGTACTTGCCAAAAACTATGGGGGGAAAAGAGAGAAAAAATGAACTGTTGAAAGCATTATATTTATTATTCTAAAACGTTGAACGTTACCCCGAACACGACACCTTTTGTTGACCTGGGTTGGGAAAATCCTTTTCCTAACAGTTAATCAAACCATATTGAAAGTCTTCAGCCGGTTTCTGGGTATTAGCTTTGGGTCAATTGTTACCAAGCCATCTGTAGTGTCGTTATGTGTTTAAGAGAACAGTTCAAATAAACCATTCATTTGCAAAATATCTGTCATCCATTTTTTACCATCCCTGAGTCAGTCCTTGCCAATACATTTCTTCAAAACTTGATCTATTATTTCATGTTGTGGGCTTGCCTACGACAGATCACTTTCTATCGACGACAGCTCATTATCTAGGAAGTTGATCTAGAAATCGTCAGTACCTTGGAATATGCATGCCTCAATGGCAGGTTTCTTGCCTTCGACAACAGGTTGCATCATTGACCTTCGATCGAAAGATTCCGTGAGATGTTCGACTTCAGCTCATTCATTCACATTTCATGGATTGTACTGAGTACTTTGAGAGCCATTGAAATTAATGGTGGTTTCTCTCACACTTGTTAACAGTTTACATTATTGACTGGTAATCAAGTGGTTTCTACCATGTTCGACTTCAATGCATTTAATCACATGGATAGAATCGTACTAGTTCGGGAAGCAGAAATCAAGACCCTGGATCTAGTTTCCACCATCCAGGCTGCGAGGAGTTTTATTATTATACAGTAGACTATTCATTACAGATGGTTGCGCCCATGCTGTGTCTACACTATTGATGTAATATTAAAATCATTCCTGTATCAGAACAATTTAAGTTAGTTTTAGTTAGTTTTTGATCTGAGTATGGGAATGCCTACCTCAGCGATGATAAGATTACATATATATATTTTGCGTTGAATTTTTTTACAGGTTCTAACTCGGGTGTCCACAGGATGATCCTTGAAATGATAAAGTACTTCACTCTTCATATATGACAGACTTCATCTTCATTTATTTCAGACTTCGCACTTTAGGGGGCAATCTGTTACACTAAAAATTGTCACCCTGACATTATGCTAACCGTATGAGCTCATTAACACTCATACATGCCTCCTCTGCAAGTCTTACAACCTTTGTTCCTCATTCCAAACCTGGAAAATCAGAGAAAAGTTCCTAAAAATGGAGGAAAAACCCTTAAAACTCAAAAAAGCCTTGGGCACGCAGGTAACATGAATCCTGCCCACGTTTTTAGCTAGGGTACGCAGGTAATGTGAAGAGAAACTGTGTTCTAGAACGTATTTTTCCAGTGTAATGCCTGCGGTACCCCTGTAAAGTCAAAAAAGCGCGAAATTAAACTGAAAAAGTTGAATTTTGGTCAATTATAGAAGGTTCTGGATGAGATTTTTTGGGGATGAGTACGCTTTAGTAAGGTGCATGTATCCCACACCTTAAGGAACTAATCCCTTGATGTGAGGAGCCTATCCCTTTGAAGGAGGATTATATCCCTTAAAAAGTGGAATCCTAACCTCCTCATCTGCGTTAGAGTGCATTGCAGCCTCATAAGGTTAACTAAATGAAGTGAAGAAGATTGAGTTGAAGTGTTGTTGAGATTTAGACTTCTTTCTGCTGAGCTTTTGAGAGGAAAGATCACATACCTCTTTGTGCTCCTGGAGGAAGAGTGTAAGACTTATCAAAGTAGAGAAGATTCCTGCTTCGGACCCCGGGAAGGCCTTTCGAACATCAAGGCTAAGGTTGTAAGGTTCTTCTGTATATTTTAAGATTAATACAATCAAGTTCTTTTTTTCTCAATAAATTGTCGTTCGATTGTTTATTTCAATAAGCTGTCGTTTGATCATTTATTTCATAGATTCCTTGATCACTATGATAGGTATGTTTTATGATTATTTGTTATACATGTGCTATTTAATATTTTCTTGTTTGTGATTGCAGATCAACGAAAGATGATACTTTCTTGTGACAAAAGAGCTCTTGTTGCGACGAAGGATTATTGATGCAACAAAAGCACTACGACCGCAAATAAGCATTTGGATCTAAGGTAGGATCGACACCTTCATAGCATTTATTTGTAAAACGAATATATCTAGAGAAATACAAACTTAGTTGTTCGTTTGTTGCTAGATTGTCTTCTGACACTAGGGAGATCAGTCTTGTCCGCAAGAACGATTTATCCGGCAAACATTTGGGTCAAGTCATGCTATTTTCCATTCAAAACAGTGCGCAAATCAAGGGTAGAGTCATCCTTATTTTACGTTCAGAACAATGTGCATGCCAAGGGCAGAGTCATGCTTATTTTACGTTCTGAATAGTGCTCAGGTCAAGGGCAGAGTCATGCTTATTTACGTATAGAACAGTGTTCGGAGTATCGGAAATCGAAATCAGTGAATTTTTAATTTACGTGTTAAGAAATCAGAAGTTAAATTGTTTTAAGTTGCGATGCAAAGTATATCACATACCGCAAAAAATAAGGAAAACACATTATGGTAAATGCTAAAAGGTGCAACATGCGATAAGTTTTTCGGGTCGATTTGTGAAATTTTAAAATCACAAATATTGTGAATTTGTATGGAGGTAAGTTATTAAAGTTACAAAGTGTGATAAAGAGGAGTGGACGTGATGGAGTTACAAAGCCATAAAGGGTTTAAAGTTCGTCTTGGGACCCATTCGCATACCGCACATCGCATATTTCATATGATAGGAGAAACATGTTATTGCTATGAGCTAAACCTTGTGAAGTGTGAGAAAGAGGCTTGGATGTGATTTAGTTTCAAAGGTGAAGTATAAAGGATTTAAAATCCAGATGTAAAGAATTTCTAGTGTTAAAGCGCATCAGAGGAGGAAAAGGAGATTGTAAGGTAAAATCTATGGAACGCCAAAATGTGATAGATAGTTAGATGTGATATCATTCAGAGGTAAATATTAACATATTTCATGTCCAGGTTTAATGTGTTTGCACTGTTGTTTATGAATAAAATTTTAGAAGCATAGGTTGACTCGAGTTACAAAGAAAATACTTGAACGCATGGAAAATGGACTCGATTAGGGAGACCTAACATTACATGCAAAAAGGTTGAAAGTTGTAGCTATAAACAAAATTTTGAACGTAGAGGAGGAGACTCGAGCTAGTGACCTGACTGTAGAGTAAAGGTATTGTGACATTTTATTAATCAAAAGGCTGAATGTTGCTGGGAAATGATAATAGGCAGAGTCGGGCAAACGACAGTTAAAATTAATTTTTTGGAAACTTTCCAATAGGGTCGAGTCGGGTAGAAGACGATCATGTTGCACAGGTGGAAATGTAACAGTGGGAATATAAAAGGAAATGACGGCGATAGAAAAGACAAAGGGACAAAAGGAAGAGAAGACAAAATGAACATAAAAGCATGAAGCTGAAAGGGATGAATTGAAATATTGTTGTAACTGTAAATGTAAATTCATGGATTATTTTATATTGTTTTTGATGCAAAGGAAGTCTCCGTATGCATAGGAAAAACTCCATGAGTGTTGTAATGATTATTTCTAATGTAATAACATGAACTGAAGAATGAGGAATCGAAAGGGTGGAAGGCATAGGGTTAGGCCTGTTCACTTTGTATTCCATGTAGAATGCAAACATTGATGTAATTATCTGTATAAAACATGTAATATCATAGTGCAAAAAATATGTTATAAAGCTGCAGAATGCAAGAGAGCAGAAGAAGGTAAGAGAGCTGCAGAAGGTTTGAGAGTGCAAGAATTAAAAGCAGATATGAAGGCTGAAGAGGCAGCAGTGGAGAAGGAGTATAACAGAGCTGATATCTAGGTAAATCAACATTTTAGTTTCATGTTGAGTGAGGGGATTTCAGTCTCCTTTCAAGTTGTAGCTTGATAAATTTCCAGTTGGAGCTGCTTGAGGTAGGAGCCTCCTGCAGGTTATAACCTGTAGAAAATACATGGGATTTGGTGCTTCCATTTCAAGTTGTAGCTTGATAAATTTCTAGTTGGAGTTGGTTGAGGTAGGAGCCTCCTTTAGGTTGTAACCTACAGAAAATGCATGGGATTTGGTGCTTCCATTTTAAGTTGTAGCTTGATAGATGTCTAGTCGAAGCAGGTTGAGGTAGGAGCCTCCTGTGGGTTGTATCCTACAGAAAATAGATGGGAGTTGGAGCTTCCTTGCAAGTTGTAGCTTGCATAGTTTGAGGTAGTATCCTCCTGTAGGTTGGAGCCTACAGAAAATCAGTTGTGAGAGGGAGTTGGAGCTTGCCTTTGCATCACAAAAATAATAAGATGTAGTTTTCTCCCTTACGATTTTCGACTTATATCTATTGTCTATGTGCTTAATGATTATGTATTGATGTCATGTTTTAAGCTCCCTAATTACTTGTTGTCTGTTACACCATTTTTTGGTCATCTAACCTATTATCATTAGATGAACCCAAGTACACCATGTAAGACAAATTTTACCCTAAGTAAAATTGCTTTCACTATGTGAAATAACTTAGTAAAACACCTTTATTAAGTTTTTTATGGTCTAAACAGGAAGCCCCAAAAGGAAATAATAAACAAATCTATATTTGTTTATATTTCCTAGTCATATTTAACCCAAAACAATGAAATCAATTAAATAAATCCTTATTTATTTTATTATTTCCTAGGAATAAGTTATTTAAACCCTATTTAAATAATATTCTTAGTTAAATTTGACTAAGTCATTTATAAATAATTAAATAAATAATTATTTATTTAGTTATATTCCCACCATTTCCTTAAAAATAGTAAATAAATCATTTACTTATTTATTATTTATAAATAAAGGAATTGACCCAAGTCAAAAATCCTTTTCCCTCCAACAAATATAATAAAATATTCCTAAAGGGTGGTTCTAGAATTTGATTAATAATATTTTATTCATGCACCAAGTTATAGATTGCCCTAATATTTTGTTATAAATAGGATGGTTTTCCCCATTCATTAGACACCTTTTGTTGCCTATTAGATCACTCTGGATCTATACACTTGGTCACATTTTCTCCATTTTTGCCTTGTGAGCTCCCATTGAGTTCTATGTTTGTCTAGGTTTTCTACACCAATAAGAGAGAAAGATTCTAGATCTGAAATGATGAGGACTGTCAAGAACCCATCCCATTGAGGAGAACCGGAAAACACCTTTCTTCTTTTCCTCTCAGGTGCCCCCTTTTCAATATAATATATATTTTTTTTCAAATACATCATGCTTGTCTTATATATTGGATGCATGGAGCCACATTTTACTTTATCTGCTTAATGTCTTTTGTGATTAGATCTAGATTTTTGCAGCATTATTTGGATCACCTGATTGCATATTTAAAGATATTTGGCAGCCATAATTGATGTTAGGGCTATTTTTTATGTGTAGATAAAGTGGTATTTTAAGACGAAAGATTCATACTAACATTGTCCACATTAAATTTTTTGATTCATTATGTATTAAACTGCTTATGAAATGATGGTGTAAATGAGTTGAATGAAAAGAGTTTTAAATTTCCACGAGTGTAATAAACTGATTCACCCCCCCTCTCAGTTTATCAATGGTTTCATCACATATCCACAAGTATAATGTGTTATTATTGCATCTAAGGTGTCATAGTCACAGGCACAGAGTGCTTTAGGACCATATTTGGTTGATCTGGGCCATAGTCACAGGCACAACGTCTCCTGCCTGTGGCCAGGAAGCCATAGCTATAGGAACAGAGCACTATGGCTGTGGCTAAGGGATTTCTGAGAATAAATGGGCTTTATCAACCCTATTTTCTCGTGCAGTGTTTCATCTGCATAGTCACAGATGCTCGTAGTCAGTTTTTGGTAACATCTTGTATTTAGATCTAAGATTTGACAATTTTTTTAGTTGGCTTCAGTGATCTATTGGATCCATGTTTTAGATATAAATATCTATAGATATTTTCAATATATATCATATATATATCATACCCTCAAATATGCATCTATATTTCTTCAAATTTTCCACTTAGTGACAACAATGTTCAATAGTATGTTACAGGAAGTGACAGTTCATCACAGTTCTCAGCATCAGGATCCATTAGCAGAAGTATGATTATGGTTATATTATGCATATGCTAGTTTTTCTATTGCATTATGAATATATGGATCAATGGATAATTGTACTCTTGTTTGATTAATAATTTGATGAAAATCCAAGAAGAAGAATTTGCAAGGGTTTTCCCCCCAATGGGGTTTTCCTTGGTCTCATACCAATACTGGTGTCTATATGTGTGCATGTTTTTCTTCCTTTGTTCCTTTATGTTATGCTGCATAGATGACTATCTTATTTTTGTTTCTACATAGTTCCATATACTAATATGAATAATGATATAATGATATGGGGTGAACTTAATGTGTTTATGAAGAAATGCAACTATATAATAAAATATCAATGTAGTAATATGAAAAATTAACAGTAGATGCTCCAGTTGGTTCCATAAGCGTACATTGATTAATGCCTAATGCTTCAAGTTTGGCTTCAATTAATATTTTCACCACCCCTTAACCTAGCTTGAGGTCCTACACTTGAATCTTAGTAATCCATTTTCCACTTCTAACGTCGGTGTCATCTTGAAGACAAATATATCTCATTGTTGAATGGAAGATATAGACAATGGATTTTTATTGTAGTATGTATTCCCTAAATTCATTCAATGTTTTAAACAAGGTATAAACATGTTTCTCAATGATATTTTATTTGAGCTTAGATTCTTGCATGGCCTTACCAAAAAATGTGGTTGGCTTTTCATGACATTGGGGGTTTTTCTATAGAAATATTGGAGCTATCGTATGATGGGAGGAAAAAGGGAAAATAATAAAATCTTAGTATAATCTAGACTAACTAAAACTTTTTCCTCCATTATTTCTCGCTTGACCCCGTGGAAATACAATTTTTCTCCCTTGTCCCATTTAATATATTTCCATTTCTTCATCATATTATTTATATTTTTAACTATTTATACAAATTTTGGAATAAATCGGTGAAGGAAGTTTCTTTTTCCCAAGAAATCCTAGAATTATTTTTGGTGTATGGAAGAGGGATAGTTTGGATGGCTTTGAATCTTTTAGGGTAAATCATAACCCCATTCTATGACATGATATGACCAATTAATTTACCTGCATTCATAGAAAAGAAGAAATTACTGGGGTTTAAGGAAAAACCATACATTCTACACTTCTAAAAAATAACTTCTAAATGCTTCAGATGTTGCTCATCAGTTTGGGAAAAGGCAGCCATGTCGTCCATATAAAAAACTATGAAATGATCTTCTCATTAGCAAAGGAAATGTACATGGCTATTTGAAAATTATTCCTCGCATTCCTTAGACTAAAGGGCATATTTTGATACATAAAGGTCCCTTAGGGGGTAGTGAAAGTTGTTTTGAACATATCTTCCTTCTGTATGAAATTATGGATGTAACTATAAAAGTCATCCAACATTGAGATACAAGTGCCTTGCACCACTATCTACAAGATAGTATCCATATTGGGTAATTGATAATTTCCATTTAGCAAAGCTCAATTGATATTTCTTTAGTCTACGTGGAGACCAATTTCTCCATTTTTCATCCTAACTGGTACCAAATTGGCAACCTAGTCATAATGTCATAGAGGAAATATTATCTTAGAATCTGTAAGTTTTATAATTTATTTCTCAATTGGAGGTAGTAGAAGGGAATTAATATGTTTGAGCCTATGCATGAAAGGAGTGACGACTTCATTTAAAGGTATCTGATGTTTAATTGTGTTTCGATCATATGTTTTAATTTTGTCATAAGTCCAAGCGAATACATTAGAATATTTTGATAGGAGATTAATATATCACTCTTTAACTTCAGGTGGAGAATTTCAAGACAAATTAACTAGTTTATCTTTCCCTCGAAGGGAAAAATTTACAAGCTTTATTTCTAAACTGAGGGGTCTGAAAGTTGTATTAACCACTGCATCATTTTAGTTTAATATATTTTCTAAAGGGATGAGGCCCCTAGGGATATAATTTTATTTTCAATTTAACGATTCCATGCCTTCCTATTTTATTATTGAGCTCAGAGGTGTTCATATCCACCTGGAATTCATTAGGATCATCGTTATGTATTGTTACAAAAATTCACTCATTAACTTAAGAAAACTTTTAATCTCATGATCATCCTAAAACACTTGCCAACATTTGGAATTGTTAGGGATTGAAGGTCGATACAATATGTAACAATACTGGTAAAAATCCATGTAAAAAAATATATATATATAAGACCACCATTTATGGGACATGTATTCCATGTTGAATGGTGGGAAACAAATCCTAGCGACTGCCCATTTAGGTCATTATGGCTAAAGGAAATTGGAAAAGGAAATGGTTAAGCCATTAAAGAGGAAAAAAGTATTTTGGCACATTTATTTATGAAAATAATGGAAAATAGGAGAAAATGAAGGTGAAGGTCACAAATTGCATGTGAGGAGGAAAATTAAGGAAAATAATGGAAGTTGAAGGAAATAGAGGCCTCATTAATAAAAAGGTTTTTGAGGATTATCAATTAAGATTTTGGAGCTCTCCCATTATTCTCTCTCTCTCTCTCTCTCATACTCATGGATACTTATAGTTTTCTTTGAGAACTCATGGAGAGTGTGGATACTTGGTGATTTGGAGAAAGAAGGCACACGAAGAGTAGCAAAGCGCAAGTGGACATTGGGACCAACAGTTACAATGAGTATTTTTTGTAGGTACCAAGTTGCATGTATGTTTTCCTCACTTGCTTTGGCATGCATGGTGTATGAATGTGGATTTTCCTAGCCTTTCCATTTCCTGGATAGCCATGTTGTTGTGCCTTTATTTCCATTTAGTTTTTCTGGTTCATTCCCATGATTCCTTTAATTATGGGTTGATTTCTTATTTCCTAGAATCCTTGGTTGGACAAATGGCCTCGAAGTCCGAAGGAAAACTCTCGGTTGAGTTACTAGTCCTAGAAGCCTTAGATGGAAAAACATTGTGGATGCCCTAGGAGATCTGAGTTAATAGTCCTGGAAGCCCTGGTTTGAAAAACACTATGGAATCCCTGTAATATTTGGAGTTCAGTTACTAGTCCTGGAAGCCCTAGTTGGGGCAAACAATCTGGAGCCCTACAACAGCTTGGATAGAGACCAATCTCTGATGGTTCTGATGTCCAACTGTGAGGTGGAATCACTACTTGAGGTTTGAGGTATTTTTCCATATGGAAGCTATGGATTGATTATAATTTATGTGTTTGATGAGATCCCACATTCATGCTTGGAATATGACACGAGGATGATTAGCGGAAGAGAGATTTGGCTTAGTTAATCTATGGTTGGGTGGAACATATCTGGTTGGTTTCTACATTTAGTAATGAAAAATTCATTACCTTGGTATTTGTTATGAAAAATTACTGATTTATATGTGGATTATATTGTTGTTTTATCCATGGATTATTTTTTTTGTTATTGTGCTTGCTATGAGCATGTATTTTTACAATGATAATGTATCGTTATCCCCATGATTTTACTTGTAAGTGAATGCATAATGTATTTATGTTCAAATAGATTGTATTGTATTTAATGATGTAGTGCAACAATGCTTCTTAGTGATTCTTAGATAAGTATGAGACCCCTATGCTTATATTTTTTTTTTACACCTATAGCTTTCATGTTTGTGACATGTTTGACGAAATTCTTGTCATGACTAAGAGAGGTATATATGATTCCTTTTTGATGTGATTGTTTTTGTATTTATTATTATTATTTATCATCCCCCAAGTTTTCATAAATTGTTGGGAAGTGGCATAGGCTTTGGGCCTTATAAGGTGGCTCAAATCCTAAAGAAATAGGCATAGAAATGAGGTTTTTGGACCCTAGCCGTAGGCATGATGTGTCATGCCTGGGGATATAGCCTCGTGGCTGGAAGAATGTAGTGTTATTCCTATGGATATCGCTCAAAGAGGCTGAATGTCAGTTTGATCTAGGGGCAAGAAGCCTGAAGGGTTCGGTTAGCTCCTGGGGGTGTCATTGATGATGCAAACATTTTTTATGTTGTGTTTCCACCAGTTACACTTCCTTAAGGTGACCTAGGAAGTTGAATCCCATATAGTAGCCTCTCATAACCTACTTAACCCGGTTGGATGATTACTTGGGTAGATGTGGGAAGATTGTGTTATAGAGTGGTATCAGAGCTTCGTTTCACTCTCCTAGGGAGATGTTTGGGTTTTGGTCTGTTTTTTTTATATATGATACCACAGAGTGGTATCAGAGAAAGGTTTAGCCCTTGGATTAGATGGATGGTATGCTGATCATGTTTTTCTATTAGTTGCATATGTGTTTCTCATAACTATAGTGTATGTGCTTGTTGCATCTGTGTTGTGTTGGCCATGATGGAAGTGGTGTCGCCATGGAAGTGTTGATGGTGTTTTTATTAACAAGGTGTGATGAGTGTATGATTGGTTATGTGTTGCTCATTCTTGTGTATCGCTCATGCATGCTTTCTTATATATTGTTACATATCGCACATTAATTGTTTTCTTATGTTAGGGTTACATATTGGTCATCTTTTGGTGTTATCTGTGTATGCTTGCTTGTGTGATGTCATATTGTAATATTCCCAAATTTCCACCTGATATTTGGAATATTAGAGTTCTTAAATTTCTTAATGAATTAAGTAAATAAAAGGGTGGAGGGACCCATAATCCTCAATATGAATAAATACCCACTTTTTGTGTGTGAATGTGGATTAATTAAGTCTGGATCTACATGATAAGGTAGTTGAGCAAATACTAATGTAAATGGAATTGGAGATTATGTCTCATTAATTGAGATAGATCATGGAGGTTGACACAGTCAACTAAGATCTTGAAGATGTCAAACAAGAAGATCATGGAACATTCATGATATAGTGATGGAGGATGTTGTGCAATCAAAGCACACATGATGCAGAGGGTGTACATTGCACCTAGATATGATGGTTGATTTTGTCAAACATCGTAGTCAAACTTAGAGGATCTTGTCCACATGCACAGCGCAGTCTAGATGAGGACCAAGGCATGGGATGGCTCAAACATTTTATAAATAATATGAAGGCAAGGATGGAGGTATTCTAGTTATTCTTTATGTAATGATTTTTTCAGTCCTGGAATTTTCATGTGACATTCCATTACTTTGTCAGGTTATTTAGTAGAGATTGCAAGTGTTGTTTAGCACAGGGTGTTCCTAATCGAGAATCCCACCTCTTTCTCAGAGTAGCTCTATAAAGCGTATTCTACTTCATTCCACATCAGGCCTTGGTGCCACATCTCTTTCCCTACTTTATGCAGAACATTCATATTCAGAAATTGTAGATTTTTGAGGATCAGTTTGGAAGGTGGAATTTGTCTTCAGTACTTCAGCTAGAGAACTGGTGAGGGTTTATTTCTATCACCTTGGGCTTATATATTATCATTCTGAGAGTTTCATTTTAGATCTGGCATCAGGCCAAAAGTTATTGACCTCCTAGCAGAAGTATTTTCTTCAGGAATTACATTGTCCAATTTGAAGATCCAAAGCGAGGAAGGAAGTTACTAGCATTTCAGCTAGTAATCCTATGAGGGATCATCCCCTCCCATTTCTATCAGTATTACAATCAGCCTAGAGTTTATTGCAGCATTTTTTAGCAGGAAGAAGGCCTCTCTTTCTCTCATAGCATAGTTTCTATTAGTAGTTGTGTTGCAGCAGCTGTAATCATTATTGGAGGATTGAGAAGCTAGATCTAGAGCTTCCATCTTGTAGATATGAAGAATGGATCAAAACTTCAAGCATAGATCTAATATTGTAACATATTTCATCCATCTATCTGATAGATCTAGCTCTAGATCTATACTTCCCAGGAGACCAAGGATAAAATCTTAGGGAGGTGATTTTCCAAAGTTGTAGATCTAGAAAATAGTTTTTGGGTTATCTTGGGAATCCATCACATTGGCTAGATCTTGAATCTTGGCATCATCTGAGCTCCATATTTGAGTAGATCCTTATTTTCCTTTTCAACCTGCAGTCATATTTTCATATTCTTCTGAAGAGACGGTGCATTATTTACTTCAGTGATTCTCCAGTTATGCAGTGCATATTGTGCCATGTTTTCCGAGTGATTCTATGCCATATATTTGGCTAGATCCCCTCATATTTTTTAAATTGTGTAACTAAATCTTCTCCAATATAATAAAATGGCTCACCTTCTTTGTAAATTCTGATGTTGTCTTAATATTTATTTTTTATCTTGCTGCAGTTCTTATATTGTTTTTTAGTATTATTGTATTCTCACTTTTGGGATATTATAGTGGTATCAGAGCATGATATTTGGCTCAGCTTGTGGACACGTCATCTTTTGCATCTAAAGAAGAAGAAGATAGATGAGATATATCATGGAGGAAGAAGATTATGCCACTCGTTTCTATAGATCTATGCAAGATCTCCCCAAGGAGGTCAATCAAATGAATGAGGAAAGGTAGAAAGAATATCCAAGAAGAAGATGCGATGAGGAAGGTCCAAGCACTTCCTATCAGCAAAGAAGAAAACCAGAGAATCCTAGATATCATCAAAGATCCACTATGCCCACTTTCTTTAGAGAAGGTGAAAGGTGTGGAAATGAAGAAAGGAATGAACCTGAGACTCATGAGCCTCTCAGTCTGTATCTTGAAGATTACAAAGCACTTTCTAAAGCATTCAAGGAGAAGCTAACTCTCCAACAATTCTTCAAAATGAAAGAAGAAAGAGGATCCTATAACAGAAATAGAAGAAAGAGGCATAATAGATTCTATTTGCCTACATTTGATGGATCTTTCTCAAGCACTGTTAAGGCTTGGAGGAGAGAGTTAGATGAATTTTTTAGGCTACATCCTATAGCTATAGGACAACATGTTCAAATTGCAACATTTCATCTTTTAGATGAAGCTAATGATTGGTAGTTTGGTCACATGGAGCATGCAAAGGTGACAAAATATTCATATTTCTTTCACAATTTGAGAAAGAAGTTTGATGTGAAGAAGAAAGAGATGTGCCACAAAGAGACATTTCCTAAGGATGAGGATGTCAACCTTGCCACTCTAGACAAGAGGTCACTACATTCACCACCAACTGCAGAAGTACTTGCATCTGGAGAAGAGACACTCGAAAATTTGCAAGATGGTATTGGGATCTTGAAATATAGAGTGTCATGCATGATTCAGGAGGTCCATGAGGAAGAGGAGGAAGATTCCAGCACTGGTACATTGGAAGAAGAGCAACCATCTCTCTTACCAGCAGTTGGAGACACCATTGTATCGGTTGAAGGAACTCTTGTGTTCTGTCAAGAGGTTCCCACATATCAATTGATCCAAGTTATGCATACACATTAATCACCTATTTTTTCATTATATCTTATTGAAACTTATGGGGACATGCCATCAGGGCCAATGCATGACCAAGGGTTAGATCCAAATGTTGATTTGAGGCAACAAACTTTCACAACGCAAAGCACCTTAGACCTAATCAAGGAGGAGATGAAAAGATATCCCAGTTTATCATGGATGGACTAAATTCAATCTCTTGAGTTGAAGTGTAGAGTTTCAGAAGAATGGATGAGCATGATCCTATGTACAATGTGTAATGTTCCCAACTAAGGAACAACTACACTATTGGGAATAATATGAGTTATTACCAATTTGGAGCTACAGAAATATGACTTATACAGATGTTAAATCAGTTATCCTTCAATAAAATATACATCAGAAAATTTATACAACATTTTACAAGGCAAAAGGTGGGAAAAAGAGGTGATTTAGGCCCTAAAACGAATGTATTCAGAGATTTGCGTAACAATGAGATGGGAAAATGGTTGTATATGATAGCTAGAAATATGAGGGACTCCCATGTCGAATTTCAGTGAAAAAAAGGGCATTTTTATATATTAAACAGTTCCTCCTTTCCTAACTAGGCTAGGAAACCCTAATTTCCCATGGCTTAAATTATGCAAAAATTTGTTGAAGCATGGATAGAATAATTTCTGAGGGTTTTAACTGAAATAATTTTGGAACATTAGTATGGAAAATTATAATATGAATTATATGGTTTACATTAGGAAAAACATAGATTTACATAAATAAATGCCTCTAAATGAGGTGTTGCAACCATGCAATGAGACAAAAAAGATGAAAAACGTAATTTATAGGGGACTGAAGAAATTTTTAATTATATTTTATATGTACAACATATTTTAATATAAAATCATAGATCAAAATGGGATATATATGAAAAAATATCTTTTTAGTACATTCCCCTTGGGGATCTCAGCAGAAGATGAATAACAATGAATAGATTTGAGATCTACAGCATAGATCTGCAGTAATATTCAGAAATTTCTAAAGAATATGATACATAGTAGATCAGATCTGAAATATAACATGGATTGGTTGGCCAATCCACGGATCATCACAGTGAAGGAAAGGAGTCCTTCGATCGAAGATCTCTCTTCCAAACTGCAATCAAATGTACACTGCAACTTTTCCTGCAAAGAGGATGTTGTTTACTCAAGTGATTGCATTGAAGAAGTGGAGCACACTTTGGCCTAATGCCAAGATAATAATATGAAGCTCAAACTGAAGAGGCACTCTTCCAAGAGGTTAAAAGACACACTCCATGAGAAGAGATGCCAAAACAAAACTAGATCTCTATAGATCTAGAACTCCACTTGCTGCAGCTTACATAGAGAAATCACCCCAAAAATACTGTGTTCTAGATGTAAGATGAGGCTTGGCCAAAATTCCATATAGTGTATCAATGTAGCACAATCTCCTCCAAGAAATCCTCAAGGAAGGAGGGAGGATTAATAAATAGGAAACCCTCACTATTCTCTTGCTAAAAAACCCAGAGAAATAGAATTAGTATAAGGAGACTAATTTCTGAATATCTTCAAAAACTCTTCTCTTAAGCCTTCTCCTTCCTTTTATAAGATGAGGATGTGCAAAACCCTAAACCACCTTGAATCACTTAACCCCTTTCTCATGAGGTCCTCCTTCTAGAACTGTGTTGTCCCTTTAGGAGATACAATTAACCTAGACATCATTGTAGATTAAAAAATGGTCCTGTTGACCCAGTCAAATAGCTCAAACTTGTTTCACACACAAGTGGATTTTATTAAGAAAGCCCTAATTTTTCTCTGTTCACATTGGGCATTGATTTATTTTTATGTTTTAGGAGTTTTTCATGTCCTCCTTTACATTTTATTCATCAATAAATAAAACTAAAGACATAATGAAATATTCCTATTAGCTTGTGATAATTAGGAATATTACAGTCCTCCCCTCCAAAATTGTTGCTTGTCCTCAAGCAACTGCAAGGTGTGTGCTGCAAAATCTCCTCCTTGGTGACACCAACATAAGATAAGCTTCCCCCATAAGCCAAGTGCTCACCAATCCATCCATCCATGTCTTGCTCCTCCAAGGTTCTCATGAGATGCAAATAGCTCATCCCACAAGGAGACAATAGATCATATGAAACAAACATGGTTTGCCCCCATGCTCTCCCTGAAACAAGAAAACATAAAGTACATGGAGAGTAGCCATCCCATGAGGCACATGCCATTCTTCCTTCTTTCCCCATACATCTCCATAGAATTACAAATACATTATCAAGATAGGGAATCAAAACAATGTGCTTGAAAAAAAAAATTTACACATATGGAGGTGGGTCATAGTCCCACATGTGGAACCAATGCAGGGCATCCCCTGCTTGCATCAAATGTAGATAAGGTAAGTGGTTTTTCCACCACTTACTTTCTGCCCACAACATATCACCATGGCTGAAAGTGTGATGTATGTTAGGTGCTTTGGGGAAGCACCCATAATTTTGAAAAATCTCCCTTTTCCTCTCAAGGGAGTGGTCTAATTTAGAAATTTTTGGGGCCCAACATTGGCCAAGAGGCTCACATGATATAACACTCCTCCTTGGAGTCATGGCCTGCAAAAACATGGTGTAAAAGTATATGAAATCATAATATAAAACATATGTAACATGATCATGTTTTTAACCAAAAATCCTCCTCCCATCAATGACGTGGTGCATGGATCTATTCTCTTCCTCAAAAGAAGAAAGAGTGAGCTGATTTGATTCTTTCTTTTCGACCCCTTCCATGCCAAACGTGTCATGTGGAAAGTTTCCCTTCCCATGCTGCTTCAGATCATAGCATAATAAATGGCCCTTTGTAAAAAGAAACAAGATATACAATGCAGTAGCCATGTAGTGTTCTATCCTCTTCTGGAAATACAAATGAATTTTGGATATTGCATTCCCAATGAATACATTCACCCATTGTACCTTTTCTCCTCTCATGTTTACAATAAAGATTGGAGCATCATTAACATCATGATATAAACATGCTCCCGTATGCCATCCCATGAGAAGGTTACATCTTCTCCCAACCCAAAGTACATACATGATTATGATATTCATTCTAAATAGAAATGCATGTACATACATCATGGATACAACTAGATGTATGGAGATGGAATTCATCATGGGGTGTCCATACTTTCTCCTCATCAACAAAAACAAACATGCCTTCTTCTTATGCATTCTTTTTTTGAAATAAAAGGCATGAGACAAGAAATTCAAAAACCTTGGGTGGTACCCAAACTCTCCCAATAGAAACCAACACAGTTGATCTCCTCCCTGCTTCAAATCTAGATATGGTAAGTGGTTTGCATGCCACTTACTTGCTGCCCTTATCATTTCACCATGGCTGAAAGTGAAATGTATATTTGGTGCCTTAGGGAACCACCCATCATGTTGTAACACCTCCCTTAGCCCATCAAGGGAGTGGCCATATTTGAAAATAATCCTGGCCCATAGTTGGCCATGAAGCTTGTAAGGTAAAACACTCCCTTTTGGAGTTATGGCCTACAAATGTAAAGTAAGAGAATACATGCAATCATGTAATAAGATGTGATTTACATAAGCATGCTTCTTACCCAATGTATCCAATGTTGTGTTGGCTTCCCTCTTAGAAGGAGATGACATTGATGCACAAGGTTGAGGGAACACTTTGCTCTTCTGCTCATCATGGGAACTCCTTGGTGGAAATCCTTCAAGTAAGGAGACATCAAGGCATAGATCATGAAGGATGTATGGACAGATGTGTCCTTGATTTTCTTGAATAGATCTCTTTGCCTTACTTTTGCATTATTATGCTGAAATAAGGGGGGACAAATGTTTCTTACCATGTGAAGCTTTCCCTCCTTTTTTCCTTCTGCAATCTGCAGGGTCTCATCCTTTGATAGTGATGACACATGCTTACCATGGATGGTGCCATAATATTCATATAATGAGACCTCCTTAACGAGAGATGACTGAATACATGAGTGGATAATACCTTCCATGCTTCCAATACGCAATCCAATCACCTTCCTAGGTGTTTCAACCTTTTTCAATGGATAGGAATGAGGCTAGCCCTCTTCCCCATCCCTTATTTGTGTCCTCGTGGTTTTACACCTTCTGAATTTCAAGGGATTTTGAAATGCAATCCCTTTGAGATCTTCAGGAAAATACCTCTCATCAATTTCCTTCCAAAACCATTGAGGTTATGGATCTCCTGCAGGTAGAAGTTTCTCTTTGAGCTGAGGAGTGCTCATTGAGAAAGAGGCATCTAGAAAGAAGAAAAGGTTTCTCACTTCAAGATGTCTACCATTCATCATGTCTTCCTTCATTGCTTCATGAATTAAGATGCAATTTGAATTCCCCCATGAGGAATGGTTCATCGTTTCTTCCTTACTTCTCTTTCACAACACAGTGCAACTTTGTTGCTCTAAATCAGCAGCATACAAAAATGTAAATCTCTTCATACAATGTGTTGAAATGACAACAGATGGATTTTCAATTATACCTTGGTGGGATGTAGAAGCAAGAGCTCCTTCTACAACTGTGTATTCTTCATCCATTACTACACATGAAGGCTACTCTTCCAAAGTTTTTCCATCACCGATACAAACCTCCACCCTTTCAATTTTCTTCATATCTTCTTCAATACCCTTCATAGCCCAGAAAAGGAGTAGGGAGATCTCCTCTTCTGTCATTCTCCCAAGTGGAGGAGCCATGCTCTTGTTTTTTCTATACAATTCATATTCTTTGTGAGGGTAGTAAGTGAATGGGTCTTCCTCTCCTTTTTAAAATCTTCTGTAGGTCTCAGTGCAACTTTCTTCTCCTTGAAACCCTCTAGGAGTTTCATCTTCTTCTTCTTTCTCCTTTGTCTTTCTGCCCTCTTTGAAGAGGCTCTTCATGGATCTGGAATATGATGAGGTGAATCTCATCTTCTTTAGAATTCTGATCTTTCTCCTTTCTCTACATCACTTTGGCTTGAAGCCACAGGCTGAGCCAAAAATCTTGCTTTGATACCACTATAATTTTCCCAACTAAGGAACAACTACAATATTGGGAATAATATGAGTTATTAACAACCTGGAGCTACAGAAATATGACTTATACAGATTTTAAATTAGTTATCCTTCAATAAAATATACAGAAGCAACTTTATACAACGTTTTGCAAGGCAAAAGGTGGGGAAAAGAGGTGATTTAGGCCCTAAAACGAATGTAATAAGATATTTGTGTAAAAATAATATGATAAAGTAGTTTCATATGATATATAGGGCTATTAGGGACTCCCATGTCGAATTTCAATGAAAAAAATGCGTTTTGCTATATTAAACAGTTCCTCCTTTCCTAATTAGGCTAGAAAACCCTGATTTCACATGGCTTAAATTATGCAGAAATTTTCTGAGACATGGATAGCGTAATTTATGAGGGTTTTAACTGAAATAATACTGGAACATAAATATGGAAACTTATAATATGAATCATATTTTTTACATTAGGAAAAACAGAGATTTACATAAAGAAAGGCCTCCAAATGAGATGTTGCAACCATGCAATGAGACAGAAAAGCAGAAAATCATAATTTATAGGGGAATGAAGTAGTGTTTCATTATATTTTAGGTCTACAACAAATATGAATATAAAATCACAGATCAAAATTGGATCTATATATAAAAGATATTTTTAGTACATTCCCCTTGGGGATCTTAGCAGAAGATGAATAACAATGAATAGATCTGAGATCTACACCATAGATCTCTAGTAATATTCAAAAATTTCTAAAGAATATGATAAAAATTATATTAGATCTAAAATAGAACATGGATTGGTTGGTCAAACCATAGATCACCAAAGTGAAGGAAAGGAGTCCTTCCACTGGAGATCTCTCTTCCAAACTGCTATCAAATGTACACTACAACTTTGCTTGCAAAGAGGACATAGTTTCCTCAAGTGGCTACACTGAATAAATGGATCACACTTTGGCCTGATGCCAAGATAAGAATCGGAAGCTCAAACTGAAGAGACACTCTTCCAGGAGGTTAAAAGACACACTCCATGAGAAGAGACATCCAAAACAAGCTAGATCTCTACAGATCGAGAACTCCACTTGCTGCAGCTTACATAGAAAGCTCACCCCAATAGGACTATGATGTATATTTAAGATGAGGCTTGGCCAAAATTCCAGATAGTAGATCAATACAGCACAATCTCCTCCAAGAAATCCTCAAGGAAGGAGGGAGGATTCCTAAACAGGAAACCCTCACTATTCTCTTCCTAAACAACCCAGAGAAATAGAATTAGTCTAAGGAGACTAATTTTTCAATATCTTCAACAACACTTCTCTTGAGCCTTCTCCTTCCTTTTATAAGATGAGGATGTGCAAAACCCTAAACCACCTTGAATCACTTAACCCCTTTCACATGAGGTCCTCCTTATAGAACTGCACTGTCCCTTTAGGAGATACATTGAACCTAGATAGCACTGTAGATTTTTTCCTGTTGCCCCAGTCAAATAGCTCAAACCTGTTTCACACACAAGTGGATTTTATTAAGAAAGCCCTGATTTGTCTCTGTTCACATTGGGAATTGATTTATTTTTATGTTTTAGGAGTTTTTCATGTCCTCCTTTACATTTTATTCATCAATAAATAAAATTAAAGACAGAATGAAATATTCCTATTAGCTTGGGCTAATTAGTAATATTACACAATGAATGGTTATGATATTAGTATTGTACCTTGATTTGAGATAGTAGATGTATCACCTTGTAGATCTATAGAAATGTCACTTAGTAGTAGTGATAATAATGAGACCCCATTATTCTTGGAGCATTTTGAAGGTAGATTCACTCATGAAGCAATGGAGATGATGAATGGTAGACTTATATATATGAGAAATATTTTCTCCTTTCTTGATGAAACTTTATCAAAGAGCATCTCACAGCTCAAAGAGAGACTTCTACCTACAGCAGATCCAGAACCTCATTGGTTTTGGAAGGCCTGGATGAGAAGAAGGTCTCATTAAGAGATCTCATTGGAGGTGCACTTCAACATTTCATGAAGTAAAAATTTCTTCATGATTTTGAGGAATATGGTATTATACAAAGGGATGATACCATAATTATGCATCACATCACTCATCTTCCATATTTGGGTGAGTGGGTGAGGATGATAAGCAAGGGGTTGCATGACCACTTGCAGATTTATGACATGGGCCATCAAGCTTGGTTACATTGGTTTCCCTTGGGAGATTCCTGTCACTGCCCAAAGGCTCCTATTTCTTTGATCCATGCCTTGAGAAACACTTATGAAATAAATAAGGAGGCATGGCTGCATTGGCTGCTCTTGGGTGATTATGGTTACCACCCAATAGCTCATATTTTTCTGATTCATGCCTTGTGTATCAATGATAGAATGCAGCAAAAGAAGTCATGTTCATTTTGGTCTCAATTGAGAGAGATTGGCCACCACATTACATCTCCTATGTCTATGTGTTTTGTATTGGGTAAAGCTTGGCATGATGCTATCATGATGTGCATTGATGATGTTTCTTTGTATTGGGCTGATGTGACATTCCATATGTCCATTAGTATGTTTTTGCTTCATGGTGCACATGAGGAGGAGAGAAAGCAGCAAGATATCTTCTTGCTTTGGTTACTTTTGGGGGAGTTTGGCTTCTCCATCTTACATGGAGGATATGGAGGATGGCAACCAAGGGCCTTACTCTGATGGTTACTATTAGGAGAATATGGTTTGGCATATTTTTCTACCCATATAGCTCCTTTCCTTCTTATTTTTGCATAACATTGGAATGATTCTTGGATCCAACAAGGTCAATAGGTCTAAGGATGAGAGCATATCAATGCTCCATCAAATTCATAAAGCATGGGATGGAGAGACGTATTGTGAGATGGAGCTTTTCCTTTGTGGAAAGAGCCACTTTATTTTATGTATCTCATGTATTAATGATGAAGTTGGAACTCATATGGTTGTCAGTTGGTACTTCATGATGGAAGGAGGACATCTAACCATATAGTTAGAGGCCATTCTATATGTTTTTGAAAGAAAACTTTGGAACCAAACATACATAGCACATTGTAGCAAATGGAGGAAGCCTTCCTTATGTGGATTCCATTTGGAGGGGAATAAGTGGCTTTGCATTTACCTTTTGGGTTTCTTGAGGACAAGAAACATTTTTTTGGGGAGGACTGTAATATTCCCAAATTTTCACCTGATATTTTGAATATTAGAGTTCTTAACTTTCCTAATGAATTAAGTAAATAAAAGGGTGGAGGGACCCATAATCCTCAATATGAATAAATATCCACTTTTTGTGTGTGAATGTGGATTAATTAAGTCTAGATATACATGATGATGTAGTTGAGCAACTAATAATGTAAATGGAATTGGAGATTATGTCTCATTAATTGAGATAAATAATGGAGGTTGACACAGTCAACTAAGATCTTGAAGATGTCAAACAAGAAGATTATGGAACATTCATGATAAAGTGATGGAGGATGTTGTGCAATCAAAGCACACATGATGGAGAGGGTTTACATTGCACCTAGACATGATGGTTGATTTGGTCAAACAATGCAGTCAAACATGGAGGATCTTGTCCACATGCACAGTGCAGTCTAGATGAGGGCCAAGGCATGGGAAGGCTCAAACATTTTATAAAGAAGATGAAGGCAAGGATGGAGGTATGCTAGTTATTCTTGATGTAATGATATTTTCAGATCTGGAATTGTCATGTGACATTACATTTCTTTCTCAGACTGTTTAGCAGAGATTGCAAGTGTTGTTTAGCACAAGGTGTTCCTGATCAGGAATCCCACCTCTTTCTTAGAGTAGCTCTAGAAATATTATTGTACTTCATTCCACATTAGGCATTGGTGCCACATCTCTTTCTCTACTTTCTGCAGAACATTAATATTCAGAAATTGCAGATTTCTAAAGATCAGTTTGGAAGGTGGAAGTTGTCTTCAATAGTTCAGGTGGAGAACTGGTGAGGGCTTATTCCTATCACCTTGGGCTTATAGATCAACATTCCCAGAGCTTCATTTATGATTTGGCATCAGGCCAAAAATTATTGACCTCTTAGAAGCAATGTTTCATTCAGGAATTACGCTATCCAATTTGCAGATCCAAAGGGAGGAATGAAGTTAATACCATTTCAGCTAGTAATCCTATGAGGGATCATCCCCTCCAATTTCTATCAGTCTTACCATTAGCCTAGAGTTTATTGCAGAATTTTTTAGTAGAAAGAAGGCCTCTCTTTCCCACACAGTGCAGTTTCTATTGGAAATTGTGTTGCAGCAGCTGTAATTGTTATTGGAGGATTGAGAAGCTAGATCTAGAGCTTCCAGCTTGTAGATATGAAGAAGGGATCAACCCTTCAATCTTAGATCTGATCTTGCAAAATATTTCATCCATATATCTTACAGATCTAGCTCCAGATCTATATTTCCCAGTAAATCAAGGATCAAATCCTAGGGAGGTGATATTCCAAAGTTGTAGATCTGGAAAATCCTTCCTGGGTTATCTTGGGAATCCATCACGTTGGCTAGATCTTGAACCTTGGAATCATCTAAGCTCCAGATTTGAGCAGGAGTGCATTTTCCTTTTCAGCTTACAATGATATGTTCATATTCTGTTGAAGGGGCAATGAAGTGTTTTATTTAGTGATTCTCCAGTTAAACAATGCCTATTGTGGCATGTTTTCTGGGTGATTCTAGGCCATCTCTTTGGCTAGATACCCTCATATTTTGTACATTGTGTAACTGAATCTTCTCCAATATAATAAAATGGCTCAGCTTCTCTATAAATTCTGATGTTGTCTTAATATTTATTGTTTATATTGCTGCAGTTCTTATATTGTCTTTTAGTATTATTGCATTCTCCCTTTTGGGATATTACACATATGTTGAACATGCATTGGTTGTTAATGATTGGTTGTACATATTAAGTGTGTTCATATGGTCACTTTTGAATTGGTTTGATTGAGGTTGTTGTAAAAAAATTCATTGTATGAAATTAGGTCATCATGATGATAATGGCATGTTATGATGCTAATGTCTTGGTTGAGATAGAATAGGAGATGGAGATCATTAAAGTGAAGTTGCAACGATGGACTTTGGTGTAAGAGCATACCATCATAAAATTTTATATGCTTGGCTTGCAGGTATGTGACTCATGTTTTTTGTAAGAATTAGGGTTACCTATATGTTTGTCATTCTATTATTATTATGGTTACATATGTGATAAATGCTAGTTGATCAGTGTAGTCATATGCATTATGGTTACATGTATGCCTTTCATTCTATTGATTTTATTGTTACATACATGATAGATGATAGTTAACTAGTGTGATCATATGCACATGCACTCGTTAGTCAGGCATGGTAATCTGATGACTATGATATATGGTGTTGATGAATATGTTATATGTTAACTTGTACTTATCTCGGTAATTATGTTATATGTTGTTGATGAGCGTGTTATATTTGAACTTGTTGTTATTATATGTTAGTTAACTTGATGATTAGAGTTAATTCACTAATATATTGATGTTATATGTATAATGTTGATCTAGATTGACCTATTCAAGTGTGATTTTTATGAATGAATTACAATTGTTTATAATTCCATGATGTGAACATGTTAGAAATATATTGTTATGGGAATCATGACCTTATTTAGGATTTCAGTTGATGTGTTATGAAGTTATAGCATGTTAATCTAGATGTGTTGGGTAGATAAGATAGCCTCCTCGAAGATAAATTGAGGTATGAGGTTTCTTATGTCATATACTTGGTGCTTGAATGTTTTATTACGTCATGTACTTGGTGTTTGAGTGATTTGGTGTCTATTACGTCATCTAGTTTATTTATTTTGCATGGTATGTTTACAAGTTGATTGAATGTTTGATTAATCACATGATATGAGTATGTGTTTATAAGATTGCAGGAAGGAATTATTTTTTTTGAAGATTATTATACTAACACATAGGTCCTGAGACAATTGATATGTACTTGAGTTTAAGTATGTGATAGTTTTAGTATTATGTATTATCAATGGATAATATGAGTTATTTACGGATTATGGCATGGTTTTTAGCCTTGGTAAATGTTGATTTTGAATTGATAGATATGTTTTCTTGATGTTGATACATATAGGTCACATGTTTTTGTTCAGTTTCAAGGTAGCATGATTGGCACAACAAGGTAAGGTAACTATCTTGTTGTTATTTTTATTTATGCAATGACCATTATGTGTTTATTGCAGTATGATGTAGGGGATTTCATGGAAAAATAGATCGCAATGGAATCTTAAAGAAGAATCAGGCTGAGATTTCCCTGGGAAGCACTGGGGAGCCATGGTGATTGAGTGTTAGTGTTTTATGAGATTTTTGTGCTTTTCGTATTTTGTGATTTTTTTGCACTTGATTTGCATCTTGTTTATGTCTAGTGCATAGATATGCCAGTTTGTTTGTGTTGTCATATTTTTATTGGTTTTCATGGTTTTCTTCTTGTTGTTTCTTGTCCTTTTCCTTCTCTTTTATGCTATGAGTCTTGGGAATTGGTTTGGAAAGAGGAAATTTAATGTATCTCTGGGAGATTTGTGTGGTACCTAACAGGTAATTTAAGACACAAATGAAACTTGGTGCATGAATAAGTGCAGAAAAAAGTAATAATATGGTAGTCTCTAGGACTAGTTGTGTCCATTGTGGTAAATGGCCAGTGCCAGAACAATCACGAGAAAGATAACATGACAGTTAAAGAGAATGGATATGAGTTGTTAGATGCCTTGGATATGTTGGGAGCTATTGTTATCAATCTTATTCATGTTGTGCACGAATAAAGGAATTTATCTTAACCTCTACCTTATGATATCTAGCAATTTTTTTGTGCTCGTGATTATGTCTATGTTTATATATGTATACATGTATATGTATGTGTGTTGTGTTTGATAGTATGATGATTGTTTTATTCTAATGATTATATGTATGTATGAATGTGTGTATGTATGTATATATGTCACTGTATGACAAGGTTTTCAAGCATAATTCTTGTGGAGGAATGAATTCTTATGCAGGTGATTAGAATTAAGAGGCTCTTGGCTATGAAGAATCAAGTGGTAGAGTATCCTTGAAAAATCTATAAGGTCATTATGACATAGATATGATTTGATATTATATTCTTTCACTATTTCTATGTGTTTTTTATGGACAGGTAATGCTAAGGGGTATATCAACGAAGTGAAGGTATTGTGTTTTGCGACATGCTAAGATGAGAATGGATAGTGGAAAGACAACAAAAGCAATGTTGTTTTCTGGGTTCAGTGTATTTTCTATGTATGTGCAACACTATTGTTGTGTATATGTTCTACATGTTGTATATTTAGTGATTGTATCTATGGTGATATGTACATGTAACATATGCAGTATTGTGTACATATGATGTTGTATGGATGTTGTATATATGGTGTTGTGTGTATATTGCATATGTAGTGCTAGGTATAGATGGTGCTATGTACATGTTGTATACGGAGTTCTATGTACAAATGGTATTGTGTGAATGTTGTACATATGGTGCAATGCACATATGGTGTTGTGTGCATGATTGTAAAAGTGGTGTAGTGTGCGTGTGGTGTTGTGTACATGTTGTACATGTGGTGTTGTATGGAGGTGTTGTCATGTACATGTCATGTGTGTCACACTGTGTACATGTGGTGTTGGGTACATGAGTTGTTGTGTACACATTATAGAGATGATGTGGTGTACATTTTGCATTGTGTAAACGTTGTGAAGGTGGTGTTGTGTACATCTAATATTGTGACATGTTTTGTGGGTGGTGCTATGTAAAATTGGTACTATGTGCATGTTGTGCATATGGTACTGGTATACATGTGGTATCATGTGCATGTCAGACATGTTGTGTGTTGGTCGCTTTAATTGTTTCACAATTCAAGCTCCACATAAATTGTCAACCCGAGGAAGTTTGTTTATTCCAAAGACAATCATGCACTGGATATGCTCAAATTCAAAAGCAAAAACAATGTTGTAGTAAAAAGCCACACAATTATCATTAATACAAATCTAATTATTCACTCTTCATTTAGTCAAAGCTGAAGTCATTTAGGTTATAGCAGAAATAATTCCTATGTTGCAGTTTAGAGTCCAATTAAAGGGAAATCAATCTGCAGAAAAGGAAACCAATCAACCATAACAGGAACAGGACCCTATTCCTTAATTAGGAACTTCAAGACCCTACTGCCTGACACTAATCACTCGTAGAAAAGATCACCGGGCAGAGGCAGTGAGGATCAATTCGTAGAACGGGAAGTCGTGACCCTGCTCGTTTCAATCGTCAATCACAGTAGTAATAGTTACAATTAATGTGAGCAGACCTTGTCTTTACAGCGAGAACCTTTTCGTACCGTCTTTATATCATACGAATAATGAATGTAATAGATTTTCAATTTTTTAAGAATGAAAATGGCTAAACACAAGGCAACAATATGAAACAGTAGTATTCAAGGCACTGTTAAGAATTCCATAAACGGGTGTTTCAGCAAACATAGCATTAAATGAAGTGAAAGCAGATAAAGAAATTAAAAAACTAATAGGATGTGTGAAGGGTGAATCTTGTGAGGAGACATGGTTTTTCTTCACAAGATTCTCAGTAAGAATTAAATTGGTCATGAAGATTTTATTCATCTGTCAAAAGGAATGATACATTACAAATGGAGTCTAGCTCCAGTCTGTCAAATACAATGTTCTCCTGTATTTTTCAAACTTGAACTCCCTTCTGATGATGATGTCTCCTCTTTTTAAAGAGGAGACATCTCCTACAATTACATGAGAGTAAATCTATGTTTATCCCTAACTCTGTTCTTCTTTCTTAAAACAGGACTATTCTGTTCTTCCATAAAAATCTATTGTTACAACAGATACAACAAGAATGCTATTTTCAGAATAATCCGTGTAACCATGTCTTCATGTTGTTGCCACTGTTCCGCAAAATACTCTTCCAGAATCGCAAATTACGAGTGACGGAATTTACGTGCTTGTTGGCTGTTTCAGCTGTTTCAGCAACAGGGTCAATTGTTTCAGCAACGGAGTTTGACTGTTTCAGCAACGGCCGATTGTTCCAGCACATCATATACTTATCTGCGATATTTTAGACTTATGTTAGCAACAATCCACTTCGATTAATGACAAAATATAAGAGTATTATAGAATTATATGTAAACAGATTAAACATATAATAAAGAAGAGGATTTTATGTACCTTGGGTAAAGTAAATGAAAATGATAATGGAATCATAGTTAAAAAGATAAGATGATGTCAAAGTATATAGTAAAAATGCTACATAGTGGAGTCCTAACATCCCCCCCAGCTGAAAATGTTGCATGTCCTCAGGCAACCCCTAGTCTGAATCAGAGTCTGAGTACTGATACTGTGCATGCAAATTACTCAAGCAGTAACTGGAGAAGGTGGCATTTGTAGGAGCTCGGAATCCTTTATTGTTCTGCAATTGTTGCCATGCTGAAGCTTCATCTCTGCCAGCCAATTGGTAGTGACACTGATATTTCTCTGAAGGCAGCCATAGAATTGGAAAATGAAAATGATAACCAATCCAGTTTACTCCACAATGTCGAATGCATTTGATATAAGTAGGTACCCTGTAAAGTGCAGCTTGGAGATTATCAGGGTTAAAAGGGTGATAATCTTGTCTTTCTTTACATGACTGCTTTCAAAACATAGTATTGGCCTTCACTACAGCAGCCTCCTTTACTCTGATTTGCTGTTGACACTTCAAAAGTGTTGCAGCCTGTAGTTGTTGCATGTACCTATGCATTCCTGGCTTCTGTAAGAATTTGTGATATTGTACTATAAACATGGCTAGACTTAAAGGTTCTGGTCTAATCCAAAGGAGCCTATTCTCCTCATTATGACTGCTTGCAATAAACGCAGTTTGCCAAGTGAGCTGATTGGCCAAAAATGAAAAAAATGCCCTTATTTGTATATCACCTGCAATTGGAATGAGATTGACTCTTCTATTGTCGGGAATGGCCTCATTATGAAGGTAAAGTTCACACAGCAAATGCTGGTCACTTTCAGAGGCCTCAGTAAAAGTCTCAACAAATTGTTCTGAAGTAAGTAATTGATGCGGTCTGCCATCCTTTATTGCTTTTAATTGAAAATAAACTAATCGTTCATAAAGGAAGAGAGAGTAATTTACAGAAGGTTTGCGAGTAGCCATCAACTTTTGCACTAATGAAAACATCAAGGCCATCTTTTCCTTAGATTCCTTGACTTCCTTTTTGGAGTCCCTGAGCTGTTGCAACATTTTTTCCCAACTATCCCAGTTGGCATACATGTGGTTCTGCCATGCTAACTTATGCTGCTGTAGTATTGTATCTTGTTCTTCAGCATATTGTTTCTTCCATTTGTTCATCAGTTCCAATTGATTCCATGGCAGGGTCTGTGTGCTAGCATTAGAAGTGCTGGGTTGGGACATTGTTTGAGTTGCTGCATTGACTGACTCAGGGCAAGATACATGTGGTTGTGTTTCTGTCTGAGTGGCTGCACTAATTAGCTCAGGACAAGATATCTGAGGTTTAGTTTCTTTTTCTACACTTTTTAGGAGCCCTACTGGTTCTTGTGGAGCAGTAGGGCATTCTTCTTTTATTACAACTGATGTAGATGCCTCAGATATTTGAATTTTGACTAGTTTGTAGCCTGCCTGCTGGTAAATATTGCCACACTCATGGCACATGTATTCCCTGCATGGCTCCCTATTTTGTGATGATGCTGTGTGTGCTAGCAGATAGAGATTTAGTTCTCTATCGAAGGCTTCTCGTGCCATGATTAGTTCATTCTTAGAGGCTTCCAACTCAGACTTCAAAAACTGATTTTCTTCCAATAAAGATGCCACAGTATATGAACCCTGTATGTTGGTTGATTCTACTGGGATTGTCTGCTGATGCACAGCCATAGCTGGTTCTTGTGGAGCAGCTACGGCTGGTCTCCCTGTATCATCGTGCTTGGTGTATGATTTTTGTACCACAGTGGCTGGTTCTTGTGTTTCAGCCTCTGGGTAAGTGACTGGTTCTTGTGTGACAGTCACTGTTTCGGCCATAAACAATGTCTTATTATCCCGGGGCACTAGTTCTTGTGTGGCAGTGCCACCGGACGAGACAGGTTGGGGGATTTGAAATGGGGGTGAAGATTGGAGTTTTAACAGAATGGTGGCGGGGTCA
This sequence comes from Pinus albicaulis, assembly GCA_034641835.2. Taxonomy (NCBI): domain Eukaryota; kingdom Viridiplantae; phylum Streptophyta; class Pinopsida; order Pinales; family Pinaceae; genus Pinus; species Pinus albicaulis. The sequence continues at coordinate 1,146,283,111 of CM076575.1, forward strand.
GGGGAAATGGGAGTAGCTCCTGTTTCAACAGTCATCTTCATTTTCCTTTTTGGTAGGAAAGCAGAGAAAACACTGTCTTTCCTTTTCTTCGCAGGGGAAGATTCTTTTCTGGGGGAAGGGCTTTCGGAAGAAGTAAAAAATTGGAATTTGGCCCTTGTTCGACGTTTGGAGACAGCGACTGTTGGGGTTCTTTTCTTCCTTTTATGAGTAGGTGGGGATGGGGGTGTTAGAGAGTCATCGCTAGGGATAGAAATAGTGGGATTGGTTGACTCTACTAAGTGGGATGAAGTTGGGATTGGGTCAACTGGCTCTGAGGGTGGGATTACTGGGGAGTCTGGGATATCATCCAGTTGCCCTTCATGAGGAATCTCAGGAGTTTCTTGGGAGCTTTCATCTTGTTGGGGGATTTGGGCCTGCTGAGGAACTTCAACGTGCTGGAGAAGAAGGAGTGGATTATTTAGAGGGAGGTTTTGCTGAGCAAAACCCCTCTGAATTAAAAATTGGCATAAACGATGATGGGTGAGGGATAACAATGGGAATTTAGCCCGTCTGCAATAATAAGACATGTTTTTGATACAACCAAGCAGATAATAGGGAATATTAAGTAATCGACCATTCCTTAAATGATTCATCAAAACGAAATCGTGCTGGTAGACTACCTGGTAACGCCCTTCACATGTCAAGTAGTGTTTGATGAATTCTGCTACTGTCGGCCATGGTCGAGGAAGTGAATGCAGACTTACTCCGCGGCCCTTAAGTTCAACTGGTTCATCTGGATGAAGGAAATCTTGCTGTGCATTTAAAATCACTTGCTTCCTACTGAACCAGCGAGTCCCAATAGCCGACAGACCTGAAACTTGAACTATGTCCTCCTCTGTAACTGAAATGCGGACGCCTTGAACCACTGAGAAATTCCCCTGAAGATTTTGTGCAAACTCTAAAACCTGCTCCTGATCAAATTCTCCTAACCGTTCAAAGTATGATGTCCATCCTGCTTGTTGGAAAATTTGATAGGCTTCTGGGAACATTTGAAGAAGATTCATCGAACCGGGCTCGTCTCTGATAGCCTACCCTCCCATGGCTGCTAGCTTGAGTTATATGCAGAGGCACAGAAGACAGAAACACAGGCTCTGGTCAAGCTAATTGTCGCAACAGAGGATGCGGGGTCTCAATGATGGCGGAATTGGATATGAAAAATGACGGAGGATTGGTTAATGTGAAATTATTATTCAGTTTTCGAAATTCCCCCCCCTACGTATGGTGCAATGATGATTGGGCGTGTGGAGATTGCAACCATTATGAGCAAGATCCTCTCCTTAATATATAATTTAACTGCATTACATTAAAACCACATACCTTACAATTTTACCTTTGGTTTAATAATTCGAAGTGTAATGTGCTTCATAGTGGCTTAATATAAATGGAAGAATCTGTAGATTTCTCTGAAATTTAAAACAGGAGTGTAACAGGATTTTCTCAATACTGAATAACTTTCACCCAAGGGATCTGAAGCGTAGAAGTGGAGAAAAAAAACTTGTAAAGCAGCGGGAAGAAATGATGTTTTAATGATGAAATGATAAATGACAGGTTGCTGAAACTGGTGTTTCAGCAACGGAAAAATGAATGACGTGTTGCTGAAACTGGTGTTTCAGCAACGGGAAAAATCAGGAAAATGGGATAAATGACTTGGGTTTGAAACAAGTGGGGGAAGTGTTTGATAAGGGATAATTTCAGCAGTAAGGGATAGGAAATACTAGCTGAAGGATAATATTTCAGGAATGGTAGAAGTGGGAAAAATGGGGAAAAGGGTAATAATGTAGAAATGGGGTGAAGGGATATTACTAGGAAATGGGGTAAAATGAAGGGAACAAGCTTCTGTGATTGAAGCTTCAGATCTTCTTATGATGAATCTGTCCTCCTTAATGAGCTTTTCCAGAATCTGCAAAATTCAATTGTAATATGCCAACCCTTGACAGGGATTATTAGTTTAAATCTAATCTAATCTAATACTAAAAAAACAGTGCAGAAAATTAAATGCTGTGAGGAGCAGAAGACTCCCCTAGAAAAAGATAATGAATATCACTCATGCAAGCAGTCTTGAAATCCTCTTTAGAAACAGGGCGCTGGTATAGACGGAGCCTATGACCATTGACTAGTAGAGGTGTTTTAGAATCATCAATTGTTAAAAGTCTTACCATTCCATTAGGAAAAAAAGCATCTACCTCATATGGTCCAAGCCAGCGTGTATGTAGCTTACCCTGAAAATTTTCAAACCGAGAGTCATACAACAAGGCCCAATTACCTTTTTGGAACTGCTTGTGTTTGATAATTTTGTCATGCCACTTCATTCTCTGTTGTTGAATCATGGTTGTTTGGTGAATGGCATCTAATCTCTTTTCATCCAACTCAAGAAGCTGCTGCAACCTAGCTGTCTGCACATCAGTCAAATCAAGGTTAACAGCTAAAGCAGTTCTTCGAGTTTTGATTTCAAATTTTACAGGAAAAACAACATTTTTACCATAGACCAATTCATAGGGAGAGAAACCTGTAGTGTTTCTCCAAGTAGTTTTGTAAGCCCATAATGCTTCAGGGAGCCTTTGAGACCAATCCTTCCGGTTGTCCTTCACTGTTTTAGTTAGAATGGCTTCTAATACTTTATTTGTACTTTCCACCTGCCCATTGGCCTGGGGGTGGTATGGTGTAGTCATTCTATGTTGAATATGATATTTCTGAAGGGTAGACTTAAAACCATGAGAATTGAATGGAGGTCCTCCATCTGTAACTAGCTCTCTAGGAATTCCAAATCTAGTGAAGATTTCTTCAAATAAGAAAGCTAGGACAACCTCTTCATTGGCTCTAATGAGTGCTTTGGCCTCCACCCATTTAGTCATATAGTCTGTACCGACTAATATATAAGTTCTCTGATTGGATGGAGGATTAATGGGTCCTATGAAATCCAAGGCCCATCTTTCAAATGGTTCAGAAAATACCTGAGGGTTTAATGGCATTTGATCTCTATGGTTGGGTTGACCCATTCTCTGGCAGCTGTCACAAGCCCTTACATATTTCTTTGCATCCTTAAATAATGAGGGCCAATAGTAACCCATCCTCATAATTTTGTGTGTTGTTCTTTTATCAGCGAAATGCCCTCCACAAGGGCCATCATGACAAGCTTTCAGTATGTCATACACTTCATCTTCCCTAATGCATCTTCGGATTTCCTGATCAAGCCCTGTGTAGAAAAGACACCCACTTATCCAGCTATACCTGGCACTTTGTTGAACATTTTTTCTCTTTTCTCTGTATGACAGGTGTGATGGTAATTTTCCTGCAACCAAATAATTAGCAATATTTGCATACCATGGAGAGTGAGCAGAAACTGCAAACAAATACTCATCAGGAAAAGAATCATCTACTGGAATATCATTGTCAGTTTTTAACCGTGAAAGGAAATCAGCCACCACATTTTCTTTACCAAGCCGATCTACAATTGTGATATCAAATTCCTGCAGTAATAATAGCCATCTGGTAACTCTAGCATTTGTAACAGATTTGTTCATTAAATACTTGATAGCTGAGTGATCAGTGTGCACAAAAGTAGAATAACCAGTGATATAGTGTTGAAATTTATTAATGGCATAAATTACTGCAAGAAATTCCTTTTCAGTAACTGTGTAATTAAGCTCAGCATGGGTCATATTCTTACTAATGAAGTAGATAGCATAAGGAAGATGATTCACCTCTTGTCCCAAGACAGCTCCAATTGTAGTGTCTGAAGCATCAGAGGATATATGAAAAGGGAGGGCCCAATCAGGCCCCCTCAAAATAGGAGCAGTAGACAACTGATGCTTGAGTTCTTCAAAAGCTTTTGGCAAGAGTTAGTCCACTTAAATTCAGCATTTTTCATAAGCAACACAAATAATGGAGAAGCTATCTTAGAAAAATCTTTAATAAATCTTCTATAGTATCCAGCATGTCCTAGAAAACTTCTCACATCAGTTTTTGTTTTAGGAACAGAAAGATTCTGAATGACCAATATTTTAGATGGATCTACCTGAATACCTTGAGATGAAATAAAATGTCCAAGCACCACTCCTTCACTCATCATCATGTGGCATTTTTCAGTACTTAGGGAGAGGTGAGCTTGTATACATCGTTTAAGTACTTTTTCAAGGTTTTGTAATGCATCTTCAAAAGACACACCATAAGGAGTAAAATCATCCATAAATATTTCCATAGAGTCATTCAACATATCAGAAAAAATTCCTATAACAGCTCTTTGAAAAGTTGCTGGTGCATTACATAGCCCAAATGGAAGAATTCTATAAGCAAAAGTTCCCCAAGGGCTGGTGAAAGTGGTCTTGTCTTGGTCTTGGGGTGCAATTCTAATCTGATTATACCCACTAAATCCATCTAAAAAAGAAAAGAATTTCTTCCCTGCCAGACTATCCAACACCTGATCAATGAAGGGTAAAGGAAAGTGATCCTTTTGGGTAGCTTTATTCAAGGCTCTGTAGTCAACACATACTCTCCATTTCCCGTTTTTCTTAGGGACAATTACCAATGGGGAAACCCATTCACTGTTAGATATAGGGTATATAAATCCTGCATTAAGCAATTTCTGAAGTTCTTCTTTAACAATTTCTCGTAAATTAGGATTCATTCGTCTTTGGGGTTGAAAAACAGGCCAACATCCCTCTTTAATGTAAATTCGATGAGTACATAATTCAGAAGAAATACCTTTCATATCCGTTTAATCCCATGCAAATGCTTCCTTATATTCATACAATAACTTCATTAACTGCTGTGTTTCAGCATCTGTTAGATCAGGATTTATGTTTAATGTATTGCCAGGTTCAATTTCAACTGTTATGCTTTTAGATGAGATGGTGGTTAATGTCTGAGATGAATCTTCAGATTCAATCTTTTCTTGTGTATCAGTTTCAAAAATTGCAGTTAATTGATTATGTGTTCTAGCACTTACAGAAGAAGGTTCACAAATAAAATTATTAATTATCTCATCCTCTGTATTGGCTTTAAGAGTTAAAGCTTGTCCAATAGTTAGAATAGGCTAAACAACATTATCATCATAATCCATCCATATAGAATCTTCATTATTAATTATTGGTGTAGCATGAGGATAAAGAGTAAGCTGTTTTGTTTCATAACCATTAGAAATTGTCATTGAACCGGATCTGCAACTGATAAAAGCATCAGCTGTGGCCAGCCATGGCCTTCCTAGAATTAAGGGATGTCCCCCCAGCTTTGTTTTAGTCTGCAATACAACAAAATCAGCTGGGTATTTCCAGGATTCAATTGAGATAAGTAGATCCTCAACAACTCCTTCAGGTTTAATTGTAGAACGATCAGCCAACTCTAAAATGGTGGGTGTATCTCTGATTGTGTTATTCAGCTGTAATAATTGTGAAGTTTCAAGGGTCATTATGTTTATTGCAGCACCTAAATCTACCAGAACTTGGGGAATCATTGTTTTACCAATCTGAACTGTCACAATAGGATGGCCAGGATCACCATATTTCACATGAGGGGCTTTTCCTGACATTAATGCAGACAAGTCACCCATCACATGTACTATAAGGGGATCTTTAGTTTTCCTACCAGGTTTCTTTACACAAATATCCCTTATTGTTCTGGCATAAATTGGTACATCTCTTAATGCTTGTAAAAGTGGAATTTTAACATACAAATTTTGCAATTCCCCTAAAAGATTAAAAGCAGGTGTTTCAAGCGTTCTAGTTAAAACCAAATGCTCGGGGAATGGTGGTTCTGTTGTTTCAACATTTTTGTTAGAAGGTGGTTGTGCTTTCTTATGTTTCTCAGTTTCCTCTTTATCAGAATCAGAAAAAGTTATGTCATCAATAATAGGTTCTACTATTTTCCCAGATCTTAAATGAATATCATTACATTTCATAGTAGGAAATATAGACTGATTCTGAATATCAATGACTTGCACAACTTTATTATTGGGGTTAGGATTTGGTTGCACAGGTAGCTGGGGTCTCATTTGGTTATTTGGCGGAGCATTTGATGGCAGAGGGAGTGGTTGTTGGAATTGAGGCAATTGATTTGGATACGGGAGTTGTTGGCTTCTCCAATTTGAATTCCAAGGATTAAAAGAAGATGGCTGCTGTGGGGGCCAAGGAGTCCACATTGAAGGATCAACAAAGGGAGGGTTTGATTGCTACATGGGTGGGAAATTCACTTGATTAAAGGGTGGGTATTGCTGCATGGGTGGGAAATTCATTTGATTAAAGGGAGGGTAATTTGTTTGACCGAAAGCAGAATAATTATTCCAACGATTAAATGGCATACTAGAGTTCATACCTTGTCCTTTTGGTTGCCATTGTCTTCTTTGAGTTAGCAGGTAAACTGCTTCAGCTTCTTCTTCCATTGGCTGCAATGCTGCCTTTATTCCTGGTAGAGATGGACAATGTTTTGTTTCATGGTCTTTCTCACAAAGGGTGCAAATTGTTATTTTTTCCATTGGGCATTCCCTTAGTGGATGTTTGTCTCTGCACTTTGGGCAAAAGACAGCCAGAGTTTCTTCTGCTTCAGCCTACTTCTTCTTAACTTGCAAAGTGTCAATTTGTGAAGCAAAAGAACTTAACATCTCAGTTTTAAATTCTTCAAGTAAATTACCTATTTCAGCTCTTGTTGCTCCTCCACTAGCTGATTTCTGCACTCTTGAATAGGTGGAATATCTATTACTTACTCTGTTCCTTGCAGCTCCTCTTGAACACCTCTTAGAAAGTTCAACAATCTCATCATATGATTCCTTAGATATATCTCCTTTGCCAAGCATGTTTAACATATCTAAACAATCATCCCTTAAACCTCTAAGTAATATTGTTTTGTGAATTTCCTTACTTATATTCGGATGATCAGATCTCTGAATATTGTACTGCAACCTTTCTACATAGTCCTCCAGATTCTCGTCCGGCTTTTGTGCCATATTGAATAGTTCATCCTTCTTTTCTCTCGTCCGACAGTAGTCTTGATATTTAAGCAGAAATTTCTGTTTCATCTGCTCCCAAGTTGTGATTACCTGACTCCCAAGGCTCATGAACCATCTTAGAGCATTTCCTTTTAAGGTTGCTGGAAATAGTTTCAACTTTTGAGCATTAGTAACGTAATCATAACTTCAGAGGATAAACCATGAAATTTAGGTAAAGCAGACAATGGAATGTTTTTCATAGGAGTTGTCCCTGCAGAGAGATCACTGATAGGAAATCCCAAGGTAGAGAGGGAATTTTCATCCCTTCCTTCTCCCTCGGGCTCTACACGTCCTCCACCAAAGAAATCGTCATTGTTTCCTTCCATTGTTGGCTCTCCTACTGCACTTGCTCGATCGTCAAGGTCTTCTACTGGCTCTTCAATGTTTTCCACTGGTCGTCCAACACTCTCTATTATTTCCTCAACGTGCTCTGCTGATTTACTAATACTTCCTTCTGACTCTCCAGCACTGACTGCTGGTTCTTCAGTCACTGGCTCTCCTATATTTTCAGGACCCACAACTTCCTCTGTTTTGTAATCTGATTGAGGGGAGTGCTGAAGTTTTGGTCTTCGAGAACTTAATATTTGTGATGATTCAGCCTTTGATACAATCTCGTCAATAAAAGTCTTTCTTCCTCCCCTTCCTTTGCCTTTGCCACCTGTGGGGTTATTTTTCTTCTGGTTTCCGCGTCCTCTCATACAATCTGCACATCTAAAAAGAAAATATTAATGCTTTTGAAATCTATAATTTCCTTCCCCGGCAACGGCGCCAAAATGTTGGTCGCTTTAATTGTTTTCACAATTCAAGCTCCACATAAATTGTCAACCCGAGGAAGTCTGTTTATTCCAAAGACAATCACGCACTGGATATGCTCAAATTCAAAAGAAAAAACAATGTTGTAGTAAAAAGCCACACAATTACCATTAATACAAATCTAATCATTCACTCTTCATTTAGTCAAAGCTGAAGTCATTTAGGTTATAGCAGAAATAATTCCTATGTTGCAGTTTAGAGTCCAATTAAAGGGAAATCAATCTGCAGAAAAGGAAACCAATCAACCATAACAGGAACAGGACCCTATTCCTTAATTAGGAACTTCAGCACCTGCTGCCTGACACTAATCACTCTGTAGAAAAGATCACTCAAGAGAGCAGGACCCTATTCCCATGAACAGGAAGCTCCAGCACCTGTCTCCTGTTTCTAATCACACTGCAGGAAAAGAAAGGCAATTAATGGGAGCAGGACCCTATTCCTTTATACAGGAACCTTCAGCACCTGCTTCCCGGCATCATACATTCCATTAATGAACAGAAATAGATTTCTCAACCTTTTAAGAATGAATGTATTAAACACATGCAGCGTTAAGGAAACAGAGTATTCAATGAACTACAGAACTGTATAACTGGTGTTTCAGCAAACAGAATTAAATGAAGTGAAAAAAGTATAAATAAATTAAACAAACTACAGGGACGGAAGGGTGAATCTTGTGAGAAAGGCGGGCCCTTTCCCTCTCACAAGATTCCCCAGGGAAAGAATTAAATTGGAGCGCTCAAAAGAAGATTTTATTCATCTGTCAAAAGGAATGATACATTAGGAATGGAGTCTAGCTCCAGTCTGTCAAATACAATGTTCTCCTGTAGTTTTCAAACTTGAACTCCTCTCTGATGATGATGTCTCCTCTTTTTAAAGAGGATACATCTCCTACAATTACATGAGAGTAAATCTATGTTTATCCCTAATTCTGTTCTTCTTTCTTAAAACAGGACTATTCTGTTCTTCCATAAAAATCTATTATTACAACAGATACAACAAGAATGCTATTTTCAGAATAATCCCTGTAACCATGTCTTCATGCTGTTGCCACTGTTCCACAAAATACTCTTCCAGAATCGCAAATTACGAGTGACGGAATTTGCGTGCTTGCTGGTTGTTTCAGCTGTTTCAGCAACAGGGTCAATTGTTTCAGCAACGGAGTTTGACTGTTTCTGCAACGGCCGATTGTTCCAGCACAACATATACTTATCTGCGATATTTTAGACTTATGTTAGCAACAATCCACTTCGATTAATGACAAAATATAAGATTATTATGGAATTATATGTAAACAGATTAAACATATAATAAAGAAGAGGATTTTATGTACCTTGGGATAAAGTAAATGAAAATGATAATGGAATCATAGTTAAAAAGATAAGATGATGTCAAAGTATATAGTAAAAATGCTACATAGTGGAGTCCTAACATTGTGTTGTGGGCATGTGGTATTATGTATGTGAATGATGTATTCATGGTATCGTGACATGTATATTTGTTGTGTTGTGCTATGTATATGTATATGTATTGTGTTATGTTGTACACAAGATGTACGTGTATGTGTTTTTTTGTATTGTATAGTGGGTGTAGTTGTATGTGTTATATGTTGGCCTAGGCATATGTGTTCCACTGTATTGTACACCGGGTGTATGTGTATGTGTTGTATGCCAGCGTAGGTATATGTATTGTGTTGTATTGTACACTGAGTATAGGTGTATGTGTCGTATGTCAGTATGGGTGTGTGTATTCTATGGTGTTGTATGCCATGTGTGGGTGTATGTATTCTATGATGTTGTATGCCATGAGTGGGTGTATGTGTTGTGATATAAACTATGTGTATGTGTATGTGATTGAAGAGAAGCAAAGGAATTAGGTGCTTTCCAGGTGTGGAAACCGAAATGGTGTGTGTACGAAAAGAACAAAAGTAGAAGTAAGGACTGATGAAGGATAAGTATCATTATTTTATTTTAATTCTATTATGCATGTGATATACGATTCTGAAATATGATGGTTACATGTCATTTATGATTATGGTTTATAGTGATTTAATGTGATTCATGATTTTCACCTATGATGGCTTTACCTAACCAGATGTGATATGTTATACATGATGATTTGAAAAAATAGCTAGTTTGATCCATATCTTAGGGGGAGGTCACTAAGATATAAAATATTAAAATGGATTTGGAAATATTTGCAAAAATAGAATGCCTTAAGAAGGAGAGAACATAAATTAAATAAAACCAGAAAGAATTTTTTTTATTAAAATAGAGAATAATTCTAGAAGCTACATTTTGGTGGACAATCTGTTATTTTACAAGATGTGAATTGTTACTTATAGTATTTTTTAGTTACAATACCACACATAAATTCCATGGGTGGGTAAATACCATGGCTAAATGAATACTATGGGTGAATGAATACCATGGGAAGATGTCACTTAAAATACCATGGGTGATGAATACCATGGGTCGATGCCATTTAGAATACCATGTGTGGATGAATACCATGGGTGGATACATACCATGGGTGAATGAATACTATGGATAGATGTCACTTACAATACTGTGGGCAGATAAATACCATGGGTGGATGAATACCATCTGTGTAGGCCATTTTCCATTTGGATCATTCCTCCTTCTTTAAGAAGAAATGGTCCCCATTGTGTGAAGTTGCTTCCTAAAAAGCCTTTGTTGAATATGAAGAGACACTAAAGAGAATGGTTTTGTGTGGTTAACCCATAACCATGATGAAAAAAATTTCAAGGATAGAGATACCTTGTAATTATTGTGACCAACTTTGATATTAACAATTTGCAGCCTAGAAAATCAAATTCGATGAAGTGTTGGTTTTTGGATGACCCATAACCATGACAAATGAATATCTCAGGATAGAAACACCCTGTAATCCTTGTGACCAATTGTGATGCTACAGTGTGCGGCCTAAAATGGAATTCGATGAAGTGTGGGTTTGTGGATGACCTAGAACCATGAAAAAGTAATATCTATAGATAGAGATACCTTGTACCAATTGTGATACTAATAGTGTGCGGCCTAGCAAATGGACTTCGATGAGAAGGATTTAGTGCGATGAACCCATAACTTTGATGATGATTTTTGATGAAGTAGTAGTTTCCTACATAGCTTGGGGTGGGAGTGCATGTCTCCAAAGAACCCAATATGAACTTGGATCTTTTGAAACTGATGAATGTTAAGCAGGTTCCTACTAAAGCGGGGTGGGAGGGAACCTCTCCAAAGGGAACCCGTTCTAAATGTTGATCTAGATTTAGAATGGGCACAGCTAGGTCAATATAACTTAGAATATTAATTATAACTTATTTTTGGAAATTGAATGATCATTATGCATCATCCCATGTGATTGAAATCACTATCTGGAGACTCTAGAAACTCAGATTCACATTGCAACTATCCCGTCGTCACAAAATATCTGAAAAAAATAGTTGATTTTAAATTAACAATAAATATATTGTTCGGAGTCCGATTCGACCGATTTGATTTTCAAAATTGGGTTATTTTGTAAGGGTAGCTAATATATATAAAATTTTCTTTGAAATGTTTCATGAAAAATGCAAAAAATTCAAGAGAGTCGTTGTCCATGAATTTTCGTCCAAAACATTTCTGCAACACTGCTGATTTTAAACCAGCCTAGATCCATCTTAACTTCGGATCTATCAAGCGCCGAGAGGGATCAAATCTCTCGAGGTGAAAACTTCTTTTTTGAGTGCAAAAATTGAGGAAAGGTTTTCACCTCGAGAGATTTGATCCCTCTCAGCGCTTAATAGATCTGGAGTTAAGATGGATCTAGGCTGGTTTCAGTTGTGTGCGACCAAGAAAAATCTATCGATAATATGAGGAACATATGCTTAATTTTATCAATAATATGTAAATACATCTAATATTAACATAACCATTTTAAATATGTTAAATATGTATGAGATTTATTGAGTCATTTTAATTTTAAATTTGATTAGTTACCTCATTTTGTTGAGATGATAAATATTGTAAAACAACTTTAATGATCAAATAAAATTTTGAATGCAAAGTGACAATGTAATAATATTGAATGATAGAAATTGTGAATAATAAGAATGTACTCAATTACAAATAGTATTCATTGTGATCGATTTCAAACTATTTTCTTCTACTATTCTTATTTTCACCCATGTTAGTTTTGTCATATTTTCATATTGATTATTTGAAAAGGACAGTTGGAATCATAAACCATTTAAATATTTAGCTCAAGCTGTTGTAGTAAACATCATACCTTGTCTCTCTTGCTCTCAAATATTAATAGGTTGAATTACTATAGCACAAAAATCAATGTACATTGTCAATAATTTTTGGTGCTTAAACTTAAATCATTGCACACACACTATTAATCCAATGAATTTAAAATTAATGTACCATCATACATCCAATTACATCAAATTAGAAATCAACATATACACTGAAATCAATGCAACTAATGTAAGAAATCAAATAATAATAGAAAACAACATCTATACTAAAATCAATGCATCTAATGCAAGTAATGAAATATGATTAGAAATCAACATCTACACTCAAATAAAAGAGTCTAGTGCAAGTAGGAAAATAGGATTTAAAGCCAATATCTACACTGAAATCAATGCATCTAGTGCATGCAATCAAATAGGATTATAAATCACCATCTACACTGAAATAAATGCATTTAGTGCAAGGAATCAAATAGGATTATAAATCATCTACATTTAAATCAATGCATTTAGTGCAAGCAATCAAATATAATTATAAATCAACATCTACACTAAAATTAATGCATCTAGTGCAAGAAATCAAATAAGATTAACAACACTGAAATCAAGGCATTTAGTGAAAGAAATCAAATAGGATTAGAAATCACCATCTACACTAAAATTAATTCATTTAGGGAAAGCAATCAAATAAGATTAGAAATCATCTACATTAAAATCAATCCATCTAGTGTAAGTAATCAAATATCATTAGAAATAAACATCTACACCAAAATCAATTCATCTAGTGCAAGAAATCAAATAGGATTAGAAATCACCATCTACACTGAAATCAATGCATCTACTGCAGGAAACCTTCTTCCCTCTCTCCCCCATATATATCTATATATCCATCCATCTCCCCTTCTTTTTCTCTTTATCTCACCCCACCATACACACACTCTCTCTCACTACATATCTATCAATTTCCTTGTCCCTCCCTCCTTCTCTCCATCTATATTTTTTTCTCTTCACCTTACATCTATATCTATATCCCACTCTATCTCTCTATATCAACTCCAAAACATAAAATCTCTTTCTCCAATATATCTATCTATCTATCACTCCCTCCTCCTCCTCCTCTCTCTCTCTCTCGCTTCATTTCTTCCTCTCTCTCCATCTTCTTTATCACTCCCTCTCTCTCTCTCTCCACCTTTCACCCTCTATGTATTTATTCTTAGCTCCCCCTCTCTCCCTCTCCATCTTCATATCTCTTTCCCTACCTCTCTTCACTCTCTCTCTTCCTTTCTCTCCCCCCCCCTCTCTCTCTATCTTCACCTTCCAACTTTGTTACCATATGCCTCTCTCTCTCCTTCTCTCCCCCCTTCTCTCCATATCTCCTTATTTGTCTCTTTATGTCACCCCAAAACATATAGACTGCCTCTTCATCTCTCCCTTGTCACTCCCCCTCTCTCTCCACTACTCACTCTCTATGTATTTATTATTCCCTCCCTCTCTCCTCATCCAGCTCCATCTCTCAATCCCTCCCTCTCTCCACCTCCAAATCCATATTTCTATCCCTCCCTCTCTCCTCCCCTCTCTCCTCCTCTCTTTCAAGTCCCCTCTCCTTTCCTTCCTCTCTATCCCTTTCTCTCTTACCTCCCTTTCTCTTCCCCCATCTCTCTCTCTCTCCATCTCTCAATCCCTCCCTCTCCCCCTCCAAATCCATATTTCTATCCCTCCCTCTCTCCTCCTCTCTTTCAATTCCCCTCCCTTTTCCTTCCTCTCTCTCCCTTTATCTCCTACCTCCCTTTATCTTCCCCCATCTCTCTCTCTCTCTCTCTCTCTCTCTCTCTCTCTCTCATAATTCCTCTCTCACCTCCTTCTATTTGACCCCTCAGCTCTCTTTCTTTCTCTCTCTCTCTCTGTCCTCCAATCCTCTCTCTTCCCCCACACTCTATCTCACTCTCCAACTATCTTACTATTTATATCCCTTTATCCTTCTCTCCCTACTTGTCTCCATCACTTCTCCTTTCTCCTTCTCTCCCCCTTGTCTCCATCACTCGTATGTATCTTTATCCCACCCATAAACATACAAACTCTCTCTCCATCTCTCCTTTGTCACTCCCTCTCTATGTATTTCTTCTTCCTTTCCTCGCTCTGCCTCCAGCTCCTTCTCTCTCTCTCACTTTCTACCCTCCATTCCTCTTTCCTTCTCCCTCCCTCTCTCCTTATCTCTCTCCCACCTCCATATTTTTGTCTCCCTTTCCCTCTCTTATCCTTCTCTAACTCTCTCTCTCTTCTCACTCTCTCTCTCTTCATTCCTCTTCTCCCTTTTCTTTCAATTTATTTCCATATCTCCCTTGTCACTCCCCCTATTTCTCCACCTCTATAATATATCATGATATATTAATATATATTACAATATAATAAATTTGATATTTTATTAATCTAAACATATTAAATTTAAAAATATTAATATTTTAATATTAATGTTAGGATTAATAATGTTTTTTTTTGGATGGTATTAATAATAATTTGGTCCATGGTATTTGACCCTTATACTTCATATATAATTAGATCTTGATTTCTAATCATATTCGATATATTTTTATTTATTTACCTTATATCTTTATACCTCTTTTATATTTACTTATTTACCATACCTATTTTATAAATATATTATTTGGCCCATGGTATTTGCCCATGGTATTATTAATGATTTGTCCCATGGTATTTGGCCCATGGTATTCATAATAATTTTTCCCATAGGCTTCACCTAAATAAAACTTGTTTTTTTGTTTTTGTAAATATAAAGTGGTTTATTGAGCAAATATAAAAATCGGTTTTATTTATTTACCATACCTCTAGTTTATTTATATTTTTATTTATTTACCATACCTCCTGAGTAATATAAAAAGAGGTTTTATTTATTTACCATACATATGGTTTATTTATATTTTTAGGTATTTACCATATTTTATTTATTTACCATATCTCTTTTTTGAGTGTCAGTAAACTCTTCATATTTTAAGTTTATATCCTTTAAATTTATTTTTAATAAATGTGTAATTGTTCATTTATATGTTTATGTAAGCTATTGTTCAAGCCGACATTTTTTTTGGATTCCGACATACTTACACATCGGGGTCATACTGGGTTGTAGAATGCGCCTCTCGGCGCAATTAGTGATATCTCCCTCATCGAGATGTCGATTCAACTGATTTTTTTTTCAAATTTGCTATGGTTTTGCGAGGAATTCAGATATACTATTTGTTTCTGAAAATTATGCACCAATATTTTTATAGCTTCTCTACAAACTCGCCGCCCAAAAAATTCCTCCAAACAATTAAAAAAAAAAAAGTATTCCTGCTTTGTCCAAGAAAGTGCTTTGTGGAGGTTGTGGAACTTGCATGGAGTTTTCTAAAGAAGGATGAAAAATGTTGAAACTAAAATATGCTTCAAACCATTATTCCCATGGATCCATAACTTGGCTCTCATACCATTGATCTGGATCTTGTGGGGAGGCCCCCAAGATCTAAAATATTTAAATGGATCTGGTAAGCTTTGCAAAATTATAATGTTAGAAAAAGGAGAACACACACTAAATAAACCTACAAAGATTTTTTTTTATTAAAATAGAGAATAATTGCAGAAACTACATTGTGGTGGAAAATCTATCCTTCTGAAAGATGTGACTTCTTACTTATAGCTTTTTTTAGTTACAATACCGCATGTAAATTCCATGGGTGGGTAAATAACATGGGTGAATGAATACTATGGGTGAATTAATACCATGGGAAGATGTCACTTAGAATACCATGGGTGCGTGCCATTTACAATACCATGGGTAAATTCCATGTGTGGATGAATACCATGGCTAGATACGTACCATGGGTGAATGATACCATGGATAGATGTCACTTACAATACCATGGGTTGATAAATACCATGGGTGGATGAATACCATATGTGTAGGCCATTTTCCATTCGGATCATTGTTTGGGTGGGGTGACGAGTGAGTAGGATTGTAAATGTACCTTATTGATGAGCTACAAATTAGATATGATTCGAAATCAATTCAATTTATTTTGAATCTAATGGAATTTAAGTACTTGGTCTAGGAAGCACAAAAAATTCTTGGTTGTGATGATTGAAACCAAGTGCAAGAATTAGTAGCAACAACAAGATGAATTGAAATAGTAAACAATATGTTTGTAAAGCACTTTAGGAATAGGGCCATTGTGTGACACTAGTACCCAATAATGTCCATTGATTTCTATGAGCATGCTATGACAGATATGATGGTTTTGAGACACATTTATGCCTTGATTTTTGTATCTTCTAATGTGAGGATGCCTTGCCAAGGGATGGAATACCAAGATGTGGATGCCAATGGAATTGGGATGGTGAGTGCCTGCATCGAAGTTGTGATTGGATTTCCTAAGGGACTGTGTAGCATAAAAGGGAAGGTAAGTGATGGATTTGTTTTGGTCATTAGAATTTCCAAATGGAACCAGATGAACATTGGTAGTGCACCCTGGAAAATGAGCTAGTAATTGTTCACTGAGGACACAATAGTGCAGGATTGTAGTGTAGGAAATTGGATGAAAAATTCAACTTTGCTAATGGATTTTGGATTTCCTACTCCTAGCAAGGAGGTGAATTTGGTATTACTTTAAGTGTGGAGGTGTGAGACTTTAGATTCCCTTGTTGGTAATACAAGAATATTATCCTTCTATTTTTCGATCAAGAAATTGTGTATATGTGTATATGTGTATATTATTGTAAATATTATATCAAATTGGATTTATAAAGCTCCATAGACAATATGATTATTTTTCGGTTGAAGAAAGTATCGTAATGATCTATGTATAAAGCTCCATTAAATGGTATGATTTTCATGTTTTAGCAGTGATCATTGTAAATACTACAATGAGTTGTGTTATAAATCTCCATAGGCAGTACGTTTTAATTTTAACAGTTTGTTGGTTTGAAGGTCTCATTGAACACCCAGGATGGTTTTCCCCCAAGGGGGAGGGTCTTGTAAAATCCCTGATAAAAATCCATGTAAAAAAAAAACATAAGACCACGGATTACAGGACACATATTCCAAACTAAGTGGTGGGAAAAACATCCTAGCTGGTGTTCATTTTAGTTATTATGGATACAACAAATTGGAAAAGAAAATGGCTAAGGAATTAAAGAGGTAAAAAGTATTTTTGGCATATTTATTTATGAAAATAATTGAAAATAGGAGAAAAAGAAGGTGAAATGTCACAGGTTTCATGTGAGGAGGAAAATGAAGGAAAATAATGGAAATTGAAGGAAATAGAGGTCTCATTAATAAAAAGGATTTTAAGGATAAGTTGGTAAGCTTTTGGTTAGTGCATTTTTGGAGCTGTCGCTCTCTCTCTCTCATGCTCTTAGATACTTAGAGTTTTATTGTAGCAGTCTTGGAGAGTGTGGAAACTTGGTGATTTTGATCAAGAAGGATAAGGAAGAGAATGAAAGTGAAAATGGACATTGAGATCAGTAGCTACAATGGGTTTTGATTACAGGTACTGAGTTGCATGTATGTTTTCCTTGTTGTTTTAGGCATGCATGGTGTAGGCACATGTATTTTCCTAGCCTTTCCATTTCCAAGATAGCCATGGTTTTATGGTTTTATTTCCATTTTTTTTTCTGGTTGGTTCTCATGATTCCTTTAGTTGTGGGTTGAGCTATTAGTTCCTGGAAGCCTTGGTTGCACAAACTCTCTAGAATATTGACAGAAAATTGTGGGTTGATTTACTAGTCCTGGAAGCCTTTGTTGGACAAACACTCTAGAAGCCCTAGCTGGGTTGAATTACTAGTCCTGGAAGCGCTAGTTCGATAAATTCTCTGTAACCTTGTAAAAGTTGGGGTTGATTTACTAGTCCTAGAATCTCTGGCTGGAACAAACACTCTGGAGCCTTGGAACAACTTAGATAGAGACTAATCCATGATGGTTGTGATGTCTGAGAATGAGGTGGAATTAATGGTTGAGGGTTGAGGTCATTTGGCCTCTAGAAGCCATGGATTGATTTTTATTGATGTGTTTGATGATATCCCACATTCATGCTTGGAATATGGAACGGGGGTGATTGGCTGAAGTGAGATTTAGCTCAGAAAATCTGTGGTTGGATGGAATCTGGAAGTCCCATATCTGATTGGTTTCTACATTCAGTAATGAAAAATTCATTCCCTTGGTTTTTGGTATGAAAATGTACTGATTTATATGTTGATTATATTTATGTTGTATCCATGGTATTTGTATTGTTATTGTCTTGGTTATGAGCATGTATTTTTACGGTGATGTTATATGGCTCTCACTGTGTTTTTACTTGTAAATGAATGCACAATGCATCTATGGTAAAATATATTATATTTAAGTTAATGATGTAAGGGATAATTTCTTCTTAATGTTTCTCAGATAAGCATGAGACCCATATGCTTAGACTT
This sequence comes from Pinus albicaulis, assembly GCA_034641835.2. Taxonomy (NCBI): domain Eukaryota; kingdom Viridiplantae; phylum Streptophyta; class Pinopsida; order Pinales; family Pinaceae; genus Pinus; species Pinus albicaulis. The sequence goes on from CM076575.1 coordinate 1,146,301,653, forward strand.
GTTGTTTACACCTATAGTTTTCATGGTTGTGACATGTTTGAAAAAATGCTTGTCATGGATAAGAGGGGTTGAGATGATTTATTGTTTATGTGATTTCTTATGTATCATTTAACTATTATTATTTATCATCCCTTATGTTTTTTTGAATTTTTTTGCATTGACTTGGGCTTTGAGCCTTAAAAGGTGGGTCAAATACTAGAGCTACAGGCACAAAACTGAGGCTTTGGGGCGCTATCCATAGAAATGTAGTGTTATCCCTGGGAATATATCCTCCTAGCTAAAGGCATTTAGTTCAGATATTGTGGATATGGCTCAAAGAGGAAAAAATTTCAGTGTGACCCAGGGGAAAGGGGCCTAAAGGGTTGGGTTAGCTCCTCGGGTTGTCATTGTTGATGTACGAGGTCTGTATGTTAGGTTTCTGTCGGTTCCACTTCCTTAAGGTCACATAGGAGGTTGAATATCATATAGCATCCTCTTTTACATGTTTACTCTAGTTGTACGGTTACTTGGGTTGTTGTGGGAAAATGGTTCTACACAAGATTTTGATCTCTTGTTTCAACTTTAACTCAACAGGAGGAGTGAACGTAGAAATAGTGATGGCTATGGAATAAACTAGGTAATTTCTCTCTCTGAGGATCATAGTAAATTTATTTGATAATTAAAAATTATTCATAAGATCCCATACCTTATTTTTATATTCCCTGAGCCAAAGTTGTTTTATTTGGCATTTGTTAATTACCTGCTTAATTATTAAGTCAGAGTCGCCAAAAATAGCCAGATTTTGAATATTAAGTTTTCATGTTGTTTCTACTTCTAATATGAGGGATTTGTGTTCAACAACGTTATAATTCATTTAAAAAATAATCTTAAATGGTAAGGTCACATTTTTTCAATTGGGTAGAATTAGATTGATTCATGCACTTGATATTTCTTTAGAAGATGCAACATCAAAAACGATTTTCCAGGGGGCATTAAAGTCTTTCGGCTTAGTAGGGATTCATTTCTTTTCATGCATTAGGGACTTTTATTAATAAGAGACATTAAATAAATGTCAAGGTATAAAATGGGTCTCCTAAGGAATATTATAAAATAGTAGTCAAAATAAAAAAATAAGATTATATTACATGATCACATTTTATAGGGAAAAAATAAAAACTACCTTTTCAACTTGTATTCCAACTTACTCCCTACGGTTTTACTCAAATTTCGAGCAAGAGCACTCATTGGATGCATAATTTAATTCCTTATCGAAGGATTACCTATTATTCATACTTTCAATGGACCCTTCTACATGAAAAATGATAAATACATGAAAAACATGATTGCAATCAAATTTTTTCATGTTCTTCTCATTTTTTGTGTAGTAGGGTCCATGGAAAGTATGCAACATGGGTACTATCTGGATGAGGAATTAAATTATTCATCCAAAAAGTGCTACCACTCTAAATTTGAGTAAAATAATATGGATATAAGTTGAAAATACAAGTTCAAAATGTAGTTTTTTTATTTATTATTTTTTTTCTTTTTGTTTTTTTACTCCAAAAATGGTGAATCATCCTCCATGTTTGATATCATAATCTTGAATCCTAAGGCTTCTTAAAGAAAATTTAGTTCACATGCGGCTTGGTAGATGACGAAATGTGCCCTTGTGATCAATTATTTGTAGCACACAATGCCTGCATACAACCTGTCGCCTATGCGGTCAAGTGTTTGCACCGCGCAATGCCCGCGTGCATCTCGTCACCTCTGCAGTAAAGTGTTTGCACTGGGCAGTGCCAGTGGGCATCCTATCACCTCTTGTGGATCAATATTTTGATGAGTGGTCCCATTTTATTCTTCTAGTGCCTTGAGGGATATTTAGATGTCCATAGGTCAACATTGGCTCCAATTTGGGACGACATGTTGTACTTAGCATGTTGAGAACCTGCAAACCAAATTCCTACATGATTTTGGGCAATGTTGTCATCTTATTTTAAAAGCACTTTGAATGGTATAAAAAGAAACAACAGAGAAAACTAAAAAACAAATTATTTACAATAATATGGTATATACAATGGATCAAGGGTACCATCTTCAGTATTGGAAATAGAACTTTACAAATTCTCTATTGACAGGCATCTCAAGTACGTCACCATCCAAATTCTTGAGAATGAAGGTCTTGTTTCCCTTGGCTTCCACAATTATAAATGGCCCAGACCATAGTGGGCCATGTTAGGTGATTGTAATTTATTAGCAAGATTGGCAGAGTCCAATTACAGAAACAACATCGTTTCAACCAACTTTGGGATTCTAGGATCTAGCCCGCCTGAATCCGGAGAGGGATCTCTCCAATATGTACAAAGATGGATATTGTCTTCGAAAGCTTAAGGTAATGATATTAGGCTAGTTATGAAGGCCAAGGGTTTTTTTTTGTTTTGGATGGTTGAGCATGATTACTGTTTGAGGTGAAAAGTTCTGAATGCAAAGAGTTTCAAAGGTGAGAAGTTACAAGAGGGAAGAACAGCTATGGCTAAGAGATAGATATAATGCTGGTTTTTAATCCATTGGGCTATGGAGTCATAACAGGGCTTTAATTGAACAACAACATCAAGAGTGATCGAAGGGGCAAGTCATCTATACCACAAGATTATTGAGATTAGAGTGATGGGATGAGAACAATAAAGTGTTGGAGGGGTGGAAACTGATAATAACTTCTCAGAGGATTTATAGTCAGTCCAAACAAGAAAAGCCTCTTAAGTAACTGTTTAAAACCAACCAAGGACAGGACTAACCATAAAATTCTTGGGCAAGTTCTATTAAAGCAGATTAATTGCCAAACAAATCAGTAATCCACATAATTACCTTTAGAAAGTATGAAAACACATAAGAGAAACAAAGTGTGACTTAAGATCAAATAAATTACTTTTAAACCTAGTCTGCTTTCAGTCAACACCAAGGGAAACTTTCAGAATCTGCCTTTGGAGAAAAGAATCTAGGAATCAGGGCAAACCATATCTTCTCTAGTCTAACTTTAGTAGCAAATAATGGAAATCACATTCAAGAACAATGTTTATGTAAACCGAAGGACGAGGGAACGCCAACATTCCTAACTGTTTAAACAGTATTGAATCATTCTTAAATAAACAAACTTGAGGAAAACATTAAGATAAAGATTTCTCAGCCAGAGAAGGTTACTGATATACAGTAGATCCTAACCCTGTTTAAACTGTTCTTTACAGAGGAATATGAACAATATGGCATACATAGAAGGAAAAAAATAACAAAGAGAGATGCACTTCACCAATGACATAGACCAGGATCCCAAGAAAAAACTTTTATATTGATGTCAAACCGGTTACAGTCTTCAAGTCCAATGTTTCAGTTCAGCAATCATCTTCACTATTCAACCCAACTAATCTATCACAAGCAGAGCTCCAAGGGCCAGTGAACACTATTTACAATCACGGGTTTAGGCTCAAATGTATTTCAAAGCTTTGTAAGCAACTCAACCAACAATTTCTCATCTTCTACAGAAGTATTTATAGAAGAATGAGGAGGTGAGATCTGATAAAAGATCTGCTAAAGTAATTAATACAGATTCAAGAATTCTTGGCCCTTTGAGGGGCTCGATGAAGAAGTTTACAGGTGGTTCTCTGTATTAACTATTCTACATTAACTATCAAGTCTGCTGGAAAGAATTTATTGACCTTTGAAGTCTGGCGTGAGGTTGAAATAACTCTGCAGGTATTTCTCAGATTAAGTTCCTTGCAGAAGTAACTTCTCGGCTGCGTTGAGGAAAAACATCTTCCTTTGCAATAACTTCGGCCCTGGTTTGAAAGGTTTGAGGCAATAGGTGGCATTTAGTTGCTGGGAGGAATCAATTCGCCTCCTTTTTGTGGCGGTGGGGGGTTTGCTGTCACTAAAACACTTTAGGTATTCTACAGACTGTGTTTTAGATTGGGGGATTAGGCTTTTGATAACAGTCTTAGCTATAATCCCCATAAAATTGTCTTCAATTCTCTGTGCTGGCACATTTCTGGTCTTCTACAGCTGATACTCTTTGACTGTGCCAGATTCTTGGTGCTTCACCGTTACACAGGGCTGCGCAGGGTTATACGGCATCAATGCCTCATGAAACACTGATGAAAACGTGAATTTGACACCTGCGAAACGATTTCCTTTGATAAATCGAAGGAGGGAGGGTCGTCACCCTCATCTTTCGAATTTCATCTGAATATAGCGAAAAACGTTAAACCCTGCGAAATACAAACAAAAGTTATGAAATCCTGCGTTTATAGGTTAAACTGCATTGGAGGATGTGCGGAGGAAGCAGGGCTGCTGGATGGCATCATCCAACAGTCGGGATTATTTGGAGAAATCATAGAATGGTGGAAAAAGATAAAATCTAAGCCGTCGATCGCGCAAGATCGACGGTTGGGAGAAGGCAGTGGAAAAGCCTTTGTAAACAATACAATATGACGTTTTTTAGTTTTACAAAGGAAAAAGGCGCATTTTATATGAGCGGGGAGGGGATCGTACGGTGGGCCCGGCGGGACTGATCGCAAATCGCAAAAAGTGAAAAACGTGATGGCGGATTATGCGACGGAGAGAAAATGCGATATTGTGATTATGCGATGGGCGGAAACTGCGATGGATCGCATCGCAAATATTTGCAATGGCTCTTTGGAGGAAAACTGAAAATTGCGATCTGCGATCTGCGATGGATCGCATCGCAAATATTTGTGATGGCTCTTTGGAGGAAAACTGAAAATTGCGATCTGCGATCTGCGATGGATCGCAGCGCAAATATTTGCGATGCATCAGTTAAAAAAAATAACAATTTGGAAATTCTGCAATCTGCTCTTTGCGATAAGCGCCAAAGGGTTAAAACTTGGTTCCAGGGTGCGGGCGTATGGAAGAAAAGGGGCTAAGGGCTTAAGCTCGAGGGGCTTAAGTTCTATATAAAAACATGTATTTTCATGGTTTTTGAAGGGTTTCTTGAAGGAAATGAAGGTTTCGGTAAGGTTAAAAAGTGGGTTTTTAACCTTATAAAAGGGATTTTAATAAAATGGAAAGGGAGAAACATGAAATTGTGGGTTTTTCATTGGAAATGGAGAATAGAAAATGAGGTTAGTGAGGAAGAAAAGGAAGGGGACCAAGGGGTTCTGCAGCAGTATTTAACTTGGGATTTTTGAAGGATTTCAGAGGCTTTTAGGATGTAAACAACAATAAGGGATCTGGACAGAGGCATGAGGCCTTATAGAGACATCAAGAGCCAACAATTTTTAGTGATAAAATTTTTCCTTGGAGGCTCCAAAAAGATTTAGCCACCTTTTGGTATAACAAAATATTATAGGTGGCTAACAGTGGCTCCACTTGGGGATGGTGCCTTCTTGAAGGCATCAAGAATTCAGACTTGATTTCTCTGTGATGCTGACTTGTGCCTGATCCATTGGGTTGCCCTTCCTTTGCTGGATGATCTTGTTTGAAAACATATTTAGCAGCCATGAAAACAATGGTCCTTCATCAATACAAACTTTCTACCTACCCAATCCTACTGATCTAACATTTTTTCTTCATCAGAGTGCACTTGGATTGGCAAACTCTATTCACAACATTTTATTCTTTTGAAAGCATAAAAACTAATCTAATGCTACTCCTTATTTCTCCCTGAACTCAGATTAAACAGTTGAGCTCAGATATTTCTCTACCTAATCTACTGTCTGTTGGGATTAAACTGTCCAACAGACTTTCATTCTCTAAATTCTACAACAGAAATTTAAAAACAGTCAAGTCAAGATTAAGCTGTTTGAATTACTGTGATCTATGGCATAAAAACAAGCTGCACAAAGATTATTATTTGCAGAAAATTTTAAAAATCAAAATGGAAGGCTTAAGATCTGAAATTTTTTCATTATGGCCTTCTCTTTTCTTCACAACTCTGTTTTTGCTTTTGTTTGAGCTGTCTCTTCCTTGATATCTGATTCAGATTTTGGGCAAATTAGAACCAGTTTTTCTCTTTTATGACTCATAAAATAAAACAGTTTTGAGTCATCTCTCTTTGGAAACTTTGGTTCAGATTTTGAGTTTGTTTGAACCTTCATTTCTATCCTAATCTATCTACTAACAAGCCACGATTGAACAGTTTGGAAAATCGAATTCACTATCCTATCAGCAGAAAATTTAAAGCTAATTAGTCAAGATTAGGCAGTTTGAATAACTAGAAATGTGTTTTGAGGAGTGGCATTTGAGCTTGCACACTTTCATATTTATTTCTCTTTTTGGCATGGGGCTGTGCCTTTCTTGTTTTCCTTCTGCCCTCTTTTCATTTTCTTTGTTTTTGTATTTTTGATTTTTTACAACTTGAATGCAATGGTGGATGAAATATTTATAATGGAAAAAGAAAAAGGAAGGCTTTAAAACATATCATGAATCAAGAGAAGTAATTCTTGAGCATCCTGCCATTGACGGGACCCCCAAACAATTCTGATCCATCCAACTGCTGTAAGAAAAATGCGTTATTACCAGTAATTGAATGAATAGAGTAAGGGCCGAGCCATAGGTTGTCAAATTTTCCATGCTTGCCCCTTTCTTCCCTTCTTGATTCCCACTTTAAAACTTTGTCCCTAATCTTGAAATTTTTGGCCTTTGTTCTTCTGTTGAAAAGCCTTTTAATGTTGTCTTGTTTGTGCAATGCCTTGTTATACACTTCCTCCCTGGTCTGCTAAAGATGAATGGTTTGATTTATTGTTCTGGTCATGTCATTTTCTTCAGTCTGTAACTTTTGAATCAACTTCATAACTGGTACACCAAGGCTGTTAGGAAAAATTGCATCTGTACCATACACAAGCTTGAATGGTGACATACCAATAGATTTTTTCAAAGTCAATCTGTCAGCGCAAAGTGCATGGACCAGCTTTGTGTGCCAAGACTTCTTATTGTCCTCCAACAATTTCTTGATTATGTTCACTAGGCTCTTGTTTGAAGATTCAACAAGTCCATTACCCTGAGGGTAATAGGCTGTGGAATTCCCAAATGTTATCTGATATCTATGACAGAAGTCAACAATTTTCTTTGATCCAAATGCTGCTGCATTATCTGTGATGATCTTGGTAGGACAGCCAAATCTGGAGAGAATGTTAGTCTCCATGAATTTTATGATAACTGAATCATTAGCCTGCCTACAAGGGATGGCTTCTATCCACTTAGTGAAATAGTCTGTGGTTGTGAGAATCCACCTATGCTGGGCAGAAGATGGTGGATGGATTTTTCCTATGAAGTCAAGTCCCCACTGTTGAAAAGGAGCTTCAACAGTGATTGGATGCAGAGGAAGGGGTAATATTTTTCTCTTGCCTTCAAACAATTGGCATTTATGGCAAGTAGTGGTCATCTTGTGTACATCATGAAAGAGAGTAGGCCAGTAAAAATCAGCCCTCAAAATTTTGTTGGTTGTTGATTTCCAGTACAAATGACCTCCACATTCTCCTTCATGGAATTCTTTCTTAACCTTCTCTGCATCTGACTCAGGCAAACATTTAAGCAATATACCACTTGCATTTTTCCAATAAAGACATTCATCAATAATGCAATATTTTACAGATTTTAACTTTAGTAATCTTGCCTTTGTTTTTGTCAAACTAGGAAGTGCATTTAAATTAAGCAAAACGTAGACAATATCAGCATACCAAGGAGAATTGATAAAATGGTCTTCAACAATGGGAGTTGAGAATTCTTCTTGGTTATCCAAAGCACTAATCATGTTAATATCAAGAACTTCACAATTTGATTCATCCATTAATCTAGATAGACCTTGGCCTTTGATGAGTTTAGTGGGTTTTATCTCTAAATCATATTCAAGAATAATAGCAATCCACTTACCTCTCTTACCATCTGGGTCTTGTGTCAGAATGTCTTTAACAACTGAATTTGGGACAAAGGCAATGATGTGGGAGTGAAGGATGTATACCCTGAAGTCTTTTAAAGATTTAACCAAAGCAAAAGCTTGCTTTTCCATAATGTTGTACTTCAACGGAGCATCCCTCAATGCCTTACTAAAGAATGCAATAGGCTGCTCTTGTCCTTGTGGATTTTTTTGTAAAAGGACAGCCACTATGGTATGTTCTGTTGCAAATGAGAAGATATAAAAATCTTTTGAAAAATCAGGACTTATCAGAACTGGTGTTTTGGTTAATGCTTGTTTCACCAGTTCGAAGGATGTCTTTGCTTCCAAGGTCCATTTTACTCCTTGCTCCTTTTTTAACATGTTTGTGATATTCTTAAGGAGCTCAGCCAAGTTGGGGATGAACCTTCTCAAAAATTTAATCTTCCCAATGAAAGATTGCAACTCTTTGATGTTTCGAGGTTGAGAGATTTGCAATACGGCCTTAATCCTCTTGGGATCAATCTTAATACCCTCCTCAGAAATAATTTTCCCAAGAAGTTTACCTTCTTGGAGACCAAATAAAGTCTTCTTAGGGTTTAAAGATATCCCAAACTTTCTGCACTTCTCGAAAAATTTCCTCAAATGTTCTAAGTGTTCTTCATCTGTTTTTGAAAACACAGTAACATCATCAAGATAGATAATGATGAAGAAACCCAATTCCTCCGAGAATGCTATGTCCATGGCTCTTTGAAAGGTTGCTCCAACATTCATTAGACCAAAATGCATTTTCACATACATGAAGGTGCCCCAGGGCATAGTAAAAGCTGTCTTTAATTGATCAGCAGGGTAAACCAAGATCTGATTGTATCCCGAATAGCCATCCAACAAAGAAATTCTTCTAGACCCTACCACCCTTTGTAAAATATGATCCATCTTTGGTAAAGGGTAGTTGTCTTTTATGAAGCTTTTTTTAAGTCTCTAAAGTCTATACAAAGCCTGATTTCTCCAGTTTTCTTCCTAACAGACACCAGATTAGATACCCATTCAGAATATCTAACAGGGACAATAATACCAGCATCATACATTTTCATGATCTCCTTCTGAACCAACGGCAACTGGACAGGGTTTATTCTGTGTAGTTTCTGTTTGAATGGTTTTTGGTTTTCTTTAAGAGGGATTTTGTGCTGTATTATTTCAGTGTCATAGGATTTAAGATCTTCGTAACTCCATGAAAAAATATCAAAAAATTCTTTGAACAGCTCTATGTATTTGAGTTTAATGTGAGCTGCCAAAGTTTTGGATAGTTTGATCATTTTTGGTTTCTATTTACTGCCTATATTGCATTCCTCCACTTCCGTCTCTACAGGTTCCAGTTTTGGCTTATTTGCCACATCGTTAAAATCAAACAACTCTTCTAAAGGGGTTAGACCCCTAGGCAAAATTTCGTCTTTAGGGTGCAGAGTTTCCAATTCTTCTGTTTCTGATTCTGCACTCAATTCTATTTTGTTTCTGAGCTTGCTAGACAGTAGGTTAATATTGACAGGTTCAGGAGACAATTATTCTTTACCAAGAAATTTTTCTTTGCTGCAGTCTGTATCATAATCTGAGTCCGAACTATGCAGTTCGAATTCATTTCTGAATTGCATGAAGTCTTCTATTTGTTTGTCATTGTCAAAAACCTGCCAATATTTTTCGTTATCAGGCACGGCTGGTCTAAATTTTATCAGAGTTGTGCTTTCTCCAGTTTCATATGGCGTCAGACATGTTCTAGCTGCAAAGGCTAAATTGTGGGCTGTAATATTTTCTTTTCTTGGGAAAAAAATTAATTCAGACTCATCGAAATTTTCTAAAAGTTCCATGACATCATTTTGATAGGCCCTAAGTCTGGGGTGATGAGCGTTATATTTTTCATTGACTTGCCTAATGATTAATTCCGAATCCCCGTGAATTTTAATTCTCTTGGCTCCTAACTTTTTCAACAAATGTAAGCCTAATAGAAGGGATTCATATTCCGCTATGTTGTTGGAACACTGAAAGTTTAATTTACATGAAATGCATTCTGTATGGTTGTTTTCAGTGTTAGTAATCCAGACACCTGCACCCGCGTTATTCCTAGTGCATGACCCATCGAAATGCATATTCCATAGGGGACTGTTTTCAGTTTCATCTGTTAGATGAATGTCCTCTTTAACTAACGTGCTTTCGGATTGTTGTTGAATGTCTGCACTTAGTTTTAGATGTTTTGATTCCCCCTGATTTTCGTTCATTTGTGGCTCATATTCTTTCATGTCCAGGTTTAAAAGTAATGGATGCATGACTTGTAGTTCAAGACCCATATTTGGCTTGCTATGGTTTAAAGGTTCAGCAAACTTTTTTGACAGTTCCGTGGTATTTACCTCCTCCTCTCTATCGACCATTAATCCTGATGACGCGATTTTTTCACTAAGTGCTTCATCGTTAAACATGATAAAAGAATCAAGGCCTGTACTTACGGAATAGAGAGGAGATTTTTGAGGTCTGTCTTGACTCGTGACCGTATATTGCATATGAGACTCCCTGTAAAGTCTTCTAGTCTGATTGAAAACAGGGATAGTCGCATACGTCATGTCCATCTGCATAGTCCCCTATAACTTGGCTCCCCAAGATCTTGATAATAACATTCCATACTTTGGGGGCACATCAGCCACAACAATGTCCATGAGTAAGCATTTGGCTGGGATCTGGGCTAAGTTAACACAGAGGTCTTTGATCAATCCTAGACATTTTACTCTACTTGAGTCAAAGGAGTAAAGGTCTTTGTAAGGTCTGGTGATTTCTAGCCCGAGGCTCTCCATCACAGCTTTAGGCATTAAATTATGAGAAGCCCCGGAATCATGCATAGCGTTGTGCAAAATTTTGTCATGAACGTTTAAACTCACGTAGAAAGGGGGAACAGGTCCCTCTTGGTATCTACCTTCAATATTTGGACCAAAAATAAGCTCGGGTTGGTCATCACTAAGATTGACTGTATCTCCATTTTCCTCTATATTCAAATCCTTCAAAATTTGAGTTCTATATACGTGTTGGGCAGCTAACTCAGTTAAGGGAACAAAGATTTTAATCTTGGAAATTTCCTATTCTAGGCTGAAAGGAATTTGATTCTTTGAAGTGTTGGTTTCAGCCTTGTTAGCTGTCACTTTATCAGCAGCAACAACTTGCTGATTTGTTTTATTTACCCTTGACATAACGGTTGTGATAGGAGTACTAGCTGAATTGTTAGTACTTCTAGAGTCTGCACTCTGTTTTTCAGTGTTTTGAGTGCCTTTCCTTTTACCTTTATTAGAATTTACAGCCACCGTTTTTTCCTTGTGTTTGACCGTTTTAGGCTTGGTTGACGTGTTGTTTTGTGAAGATTTTTCAGAGGTTTTGGTGTTGGGGGATTGTTGATTAGTCTTTCTTCTAAGGTCATAGTCCCTTTGAGTTTCTATGATGACATTTTCCATGTCTTGATAATGATTTTCATCATCATCTCTTTTGTCATCATACGGTGTATATAGACCTTGTTTTTTATCATAATGAATCTCAAAATAATCATCATCTACCTCCAGCATGTTGATAGCACCTTCCTCTGTTATTTTGTCTGTTTCCTCAACCTCACTTATATAGTTTTGATGAAAGGGAGGAGTGATCTGTTGATCATCTTCCCTAGGTCTGTTTGGAGGTTGGTTCCTTCTAACATTCTGATTCTGGTTTTGGTTTCTGTTTTGAGGAGCAGTTTGATTTTGACTTTCTTGTGCTCTTTTAATTATGCTCGTCTCTTTCATCATCTCTTCCATCATCCTTTCCATCTTTGAGTTGGAAGTAGAAGGTGTCGAATCCTCTCTAAAAGATACTCTCTTCTCGCTCTTCATTCTTGCTCTTTTCTCCATCAAGTTCACTTCCACAGAAAGAGCACCCCTTTGCATGTCTTCAAGAGTTGCAAAATATCTCTCTCTCAGTGAGTAGGTCATGTCAGCGTCAAAACCTTTGTGAAATTTGTTTAAAGCTGAACCTTGTGAAGGTTTTAGTTCTGAGGAAAGTGCTTTGTATACACTGTTGAATCTGGTGCAGTAGGCTTGCACACTTTCCCCTGGGTTCCTTTGGAGATTGTTGTAATCAGCCAAAACTTGGAGAGGGTTCTTCCTTACTTCCCACTTGTTTAAGAATGTTTGATGGAAGCCTTGGAGATCATTTATACTATGGGGGGCTAAGCCTTTAAACCATTTTCTTACTTCTCCCCCTAAGCTTTGAGCAAATAATCTGAGCTTGACAGAATCATCATCAATTTCGTTTCTATCAAAGTAGTCATTCATCTTATCCACATGTTGTGATGCAGTTGTAGCATTGCTAGCATCATACAATGGGATTTTGGACTGATAGTCCTGTGGAAGGTTGACTAATGGTACATGAAGGACTAAGGGAGCATACCATGCAGCCATGGTAGGAGGTGGAGGTGGATTCACAAGAGGTGGATTAAAAAAAGGGAAAGTAGGCTGAGGTGTGGTGGTTTGAACAGTGGATGTAGGATGAGTAGAAGTGGATGGATTAGGGGTAGACTGCTGAGCTGATCTTGGATGAGAGACATCTAGGTTGTGAAGGAAATGTAAATCAGGAGGTGTTGTTTCTCTACTACCAGGATGTTTACTTATCTCCGGGGATGAAAGTGAAAACTCAGAGTCTAGCTGCATTATATCATCAAATGACCTAGTTCTGAAAGGATTTACTAAGTCAACTTGTGATTGTTGTAGAGCCGAAATATTTTCAAGGACTAAATTAGCTCTCAAGGGTGATCTGAAAACAGTTGATAATTTAACCTTAGGAGACTTCCAAAGGATTCTTTATGGGTCATCAACTATCTCAGGTGGATTAGGGTCAGGATGGGCTCTAGTGTGAATATTTCTAGAAGCCACTATGCTGTGTTTTTAGACCCGAATAAACAAAACAAGTTCAACCATATATGAAAATATTTAAGAGGTTAACTAATATGTTTACGCAAATTTAATCCTAGAGTCCTCTAACTGAGTTTTAAATGATGTTATGATGATAAGGGTTCTTCCCAGTGGAGTCTTAAGGTATGTTAAGGATTGTGGAGTTGCCAAGGGGAAATTTTTAGCTCTTTTGGAGGTAAAAGGTTTTATGGTCCACCACCATGTTTTTTGAATACCAATCTAAATTTTTTTTAGGTTTTTTTGAATTTTTTTTAGTAGTGTGGTTTTTAAGAATACCCTAACTCTGTTTCAAGACTTAGCTACGGTTATGAGACAAAGGAAGTCTACTCTTATGGCTAAGTTAGCTGATTTTTCAAGGTTAGATAAAGTCTTATGAGAATCCTAGGGTTGACCTAGATTGTCACTGATTCAAACAAGTTTCATCATGATTACCATTTCTTGGTAGTGCTTGAAAAGGCTACATTTTACTCTCAAAGTTTTGTGTGAAAATCAAGGGAAAATGAGATGAAAACTCAACTCAATCCCCAGCGGAGTCGCCAGAAATGTTACGTGACTCCAGCTGGTTAATAAAGCAAATGCTCTATGAACCAAATCTCTGATGTCGTATGATTATCTTTAAATGAAAATGATTCGGGGTTCGTTCCCCAGCAGAGTCGCCAGAAATGTTAGGTGACTGTAATTTATTAGCAAGATTGGCAGAGTCAAATTACAGAAACAACATCGTTTCAACCAACTTTGGGATTCTAGGATCTATCCCTTTTGAATCCGGAGAGGGATCTCTCCAATATGTACAAAGATGGATATTGTCTTTGAAAGCTTAAGGTAATGATATTAGGCTAGTTATGAAGGCCAAGGGTTTTGTTTGGTTTTGGATGGTTGAGCATGATTATTGTTTGAGGTGAAAAGTCCTAAATGCAAAGAGTTTCAAAGGTGAGAAGTTGCAAGAGGGAAGAACAACTATGGCTAAGAGATAGATATAACGATGGTTTTTAATCCATTGGGCTATGGAGTCATAACAGGGCTTTAATTGAACAAGAACATCAAGAGTGATCCAAGGGGCAAGTCGTCTATACCACAAGATTATTGAGATTAGAGTGATGGGATGGGAACAATAAAGTGTTGGAGGGGTGGAAACTGATAATAATTTCTCAGAGGATTTATAGTTAGTACAAACAAGAAAAGCCTCTTAAGTAACTGTTTAAAACCAACCAAGGACAGGGCTAACCATAAACTTCTTGGGCAAGTTCTATTAAAGCAGCTTAATTTCCAAACAATCCAGGAATCCACATAATTACCTTCAGAAAGTATGAAAACACATAAGAGAAACAAAGTGTGACTTAAGATCAGATAAAGTACTTTTAAACCTAATCTGCTTTCAGTCAACACCAAGGGAAACTTTCAGAATCTGCCTTTGGAGAAAAGAATCTAGGAATCAGGGCAAACCATATCTTCTCTAGTCTAACTTTAGTAGCAAATAATGGAAATCACATTCAAGAACAATGTTTATGTAAACAGAAGGACGAGGGAATGACAACATTCCTAACTGTTTAAACAATATTGAATCATTCTTAAATAAACAAAATTGAGGAAAACATTAAGATAAAGATTTCTCAGCCAGAGAAGATTACTAATATACAGTAGATCCTAACCCTGTTTAAACTGTTCTTTACAGAGGAATATGAACAATATGGCATACATAGAAGGAACAAAATAACAAAGAGAGATTCACTTCACCAATGACATAGACCAGGATCCCAAGAAACAGCCTTTATATTGATGTCAAACCGGTTACAGTCTTCAAGTCCAATGTTTCAGTTCAGCAATCATCTTCACTATTCAGCCTAACTAATCTATCACAAGTAGAGCTCCAAGGGCCAGTGAACACTATTTACAATCAGGAGTTTAGGCTCAAATGTATTTCAAAGCTATGTAAGCAACTCAACCAACAATTTCTCATCTTCTTCTGAGGTATTTATAGAAGAATGAGGAGGAAAAGATCTGAGATAAGATATTTGAAGACAATAAATACAGATTCAAGACTTCTCGGCCTTTTGAGGGGCTCGATGGAGAAGTTTACAGGTGGATCACTGTATTAACTGTTTTACAATAAATATTAAAGCTCTGTGGGAGCTTTATTTGACTTTGAGGTTCTGTGTTATGTTTGGAGTAACTCTGCAGATATTTTCTGCATTGATTTCCTTGCAGAAGTAACTCCCTGGCTGCGTTGAGGCAAAACATCTTCCTTTGCAATAACTTCGGCCCTGGTTTCAAAGTTTTGAGGAAACAGGTGGAATTTAGTTGCTAGGAGGAATCAATTCGCCTCCTTTTTGTGGCGGTGGAGGGTTTGCTATCACTAAAACACTTTAGGTATTCTGCAGACTCTGTTTTAGATTGGGGGATTAGGCTTTTGATAACAGTCTTAGCCGTAATCCCCATAAAAAAGTATTTAATTCTCTGTGTTGGCACATTTCTGGTCTTCTACAGCTGATACTCTTTGAATGTGCTAGATTCTTGGTGCTTCGCCGTTACACAGGGCTGCGCAGGGTTATATGGCATCAATGCCTCATGAAACACTGACGAAAACGTGAATTTGACACCTGCGAAATGATTTCCTTTGATAAATCGAAGGAGGGAGGGTCGTCACCCTCATCTTTCGAATTTCATCTAAATATAGCGAACAACGTTAAACCCTATGAAATACAAACAAAATTTATGAAATCCTGCGTTCATAGGTTAAACTGCATTGGAGGATGTGCGGAGGAAGTGGGGCCATTGGATGGCATCATCCAACGGTCGGGATTATTTGGAGAAATCATAGAATGGTGGAAAAAGATAAAATATAATCCGTTGATCGCGCAAGGTCGACAGTTGGGAGAAGGCAGCGGAAAAGCCTTTGTAAGCAATACAATATGACGTTTTTTAATTTTACAAAGGAAAAGGGCACATTTTATATGAGCGGCGAGGGGATCGTACGGTGGGCCCGCCGGGACTGATCGCAAATCGCAAAAGTGGAAAACGCGATGGCGGATTATGCGACGGAGAGAAAATGTGATATTTTGATTATGCGATGGGTGGAAACTGCGATGGATCGCATCGCAAATATTTGCGATGGCTCTTTGCAGGAAAACTGAAAATTGTGATCTGCGATCTGCGATGGATCGTAGCGCAAATATTTGCGATGCATCAGTTTAAGAAATAACCATTTGGAAATTCTGTGATCTGCGCTTTGCGATAAGCGCCAAAGGGTTAAAAATTGGTTCCAGGGTGCGGGCGTATGGAAGAAAAGGGGCTAAGGGCTTAAGCTCGAGGGACTTAAGTTCTATACATAAAAACATGTATTTTCATGGTTTTTGAAGGGTTTCTTGAAGGAAATGAAGGTTTCGGTAAGGTTAAAAAGTGGGTTTTTAACCTTATAAAAGGGATTTTAATGAAATGGAAAGGGAGAAACATGAAATTGTGGGGTTTTCATTGGAAATGGAGAATAGAAAATGAGGTTAGTGAGGAAGAAAAGGAAGGGGACCAATGGGTTCTTCAGCAGTATATAACTTGGGATTTTTGAAGGATTTCAGAGGCTTTTAGGATGTAAACAGCAATAAGGGATTTGGGACAGAGGCATGAGGCCTTAAAGAGACTTTAAGAGCTAACAATTTTTAGTGATAAAATTTGTTCCTTGGAGGCTCAAAAAGTCTTAGCCACCTTTTGGTATAACAAAATATTATAGGTGGCTAATAGGCCAAACTTGTAGAAATTTGATACAATTTTGTATTGTCTGGATTCTCCTGATCTAACAATTATATGCCACTGTTAAATACAGAATCGCTTCCACAAAAATATTTGCGGAAATTTAAAACACCATCGCCAATTGCAAACACATGAAGAAATATCAATCACACATAACATAGATGTTTTTACTGGGAAATCATAAAGCTTAAAACCCCACTATCATATATTATGTATATATCATGGATCATGAAACAATCTCATACAAAACTCTAATCCAAGAGCTCTCGGTACAATATAAAATCGTCTCACACTGTCATACAAAAATTGGCAAATACATGTGCCAATTTACTGCCTCCTGACAACTTGCCTCCACTGCACAATCCCTGCTGATAACAATCCCTGAATGAATGAAATTCTACTTGCCTTGACCGTGCAATCCTCATTGGAATCTCCAATGTGTTTTTGGTTGCATCAGTGCACCCACTAATGTCACAACTAATAGTCAAACTTTCTGTTTCACCTATCTCTCAATTGGATCTCCACTGGATCTAACATGCATATAGTTAACAGTAGTAAATCTTCAGTTGCATGTGAGACCACTACTTGTGAATTAATTAAATAATTAATTATCTGATCTCTCACTAGTGTATGTTCAATTACAACTTGCACAACTGATTTTAACCCATTTAACTGAGTTAAACTACTTTACAACTCACACAAATACACATCCAACTCTGTTACAACTTCAAATCACTCAATTACAACTAATTCCACTTGCATGTCCCACCAAGAAACCTTTGAACTCAAATTTACTATAGATAATGGGTTTTCCACTTCAATTAACTATTTCCAAGTGCTCCATGAGAATAGATTAGTTTTATTGTCCAACTATTATTAAGGGATAATAATAGTCTACATGCATCTATAAATATACATGAGATCTATAACTAGACTTCGCATATAAATCTAAAAATAGAACATCATCTATAAATAGAATTTTCTCAACATCTATGAATAGACTTCCACTATAAATATGATTTTCTCATCCATTCTAAAAATAGACTTACACCTCAAAATAGCCCGAGGCTCAATGCTAGTGTAGGTGCTTAATTTTCACTAGGATCATCATCTTGTTGAATCTCAACACTCCCTCTCAACAAGAAATGGATTATCCTTCACCCTGATCTTGTCTCTATGGTATTCGAATTTTCTCCTGGTGAGTGCCTTCATTATAATATCTACATCCTGATCTTCCATAAGAATGTACTGAAGCAACATGATCTTCCAATGCACACAATCTCTGATATGATGATATCGAATATCTATATGATTAGATCTATCATTAAACACAGGATTAATCAACCAACTAGGATCTTTCTCATCCAGATAGCCTCACATGCAACTTGACTTGTTGCCATGTATTCAGCTTCTGCTGAACTGAGTGCCACAAATCTTTGTTTTCTGGTGTACCAAGAAATAGCTTTAGATACGATACTAAAGACCCCTCCTGATGTTCTCTTTATGTCCGTTGGGCTACCCACCCAATCTACATCTATCAAGAAATGAAACTTCACTTCATCCATTTATATGTACCACAAGCCATACTCAGATGTGTGTTGATTCTTTAGTTAAACTGAGAGGGAGGGGGGTGAATCAGTTTAACACATTCATGTAATTTTAAAACTTTTTCATTAACACTTGTTTACACCTTCATTTCATGTTCAACTTAACATGTGAGTAATCTTAGAATGTGAGCAGCAAGTATTAAGAAGATGATATAAACCAGATCAACACATAAACATCATGCACAGAGACACCAGATATAAATGGAAACCCATAAAGGGAGGAAACCACATCTTATTATTTTTGTGATGCAAAGGCAAGCTCCAACTCCCTCTCACCACTGATTTTCTGTAGGCACTGACCTACAGGAGGCTCCTACCTCAATTCTGCAAGCTACAACTTGCAAGGAAGCTCCAACTCCCATCAATTTTTTGCAGGCACCAACCTACAGGAGGCTCCAACCTCAGTCAGCTAAAACTAACATTTTATCAAGCTACAACTTGATATGGAAGCACCAACTCCCATCTATTTTCTGCAGGCACCAACCTACAGGAGGCTCCAACCTCAGTCAGCTACAACTGACATCTATCAAGCTACAACTTGATAGGGAAGCTCCAACTTCCTTACTCTTTCAAAAGAAAAACACTTACTGATTTACCTTGGATATTAGCTCTATTTTGTACCTTCTCTTCTACTGTCCATCAGTCCTCATATCAACCCTGCATCATATCTACTCAGCTCCTCCTTCTTCTCTACTCAGCTCCTCCTTCTTCTTGTCTTTTCTCCTCAATTATTCATACTCTGCATTTTCTATACTCACTCTCTCTAACCTCTTGCAGCTTTCTTATTTTCTTCAACTCTCTTCAATTCTGTTGCACACTCTCTTCTTCTCTCACTCTGTTTTCGTAACCTTCTCCCCCAAGATATTACCCTGTTTTATACAAAATAGCTTCATGGCTATTTTTATTCTACTGGAAATTTGAAATGGACATCCATGTCTCTTTGCCTTCTGCCTTCTCATCTCTTTCATCCGCTCATTCAGAAAATATAACTATAGGTACCAATTTAACATTACAGTGTGATATTTTTTCTCTTCCGAAGACTTGCCAATGCATCAAAAAAATATAAACTAAAATAATTTACATTCAATTACAATGAAAACTCCAACTCACTCATTCAGCCACTTGGCTCGCTGCACATTTGTCTTTTCTTTGACTGTGTCTTTGTCCCTTTCAGCTCTGTTTGTTTCCTTGTTCACTGTCGCAGGGTAACCCCCATATGCCATACATATGTAACTGTGATTGTGTGTCTGTTGTATATATATGACTGTTGATCTAGAAATCTAATTAAATACCCCAAATAAAATCAAAGTCTGGCACATATAAAAATGTCTCTCCATTTTCTTTCCTTGAACTGGAAATTTGAATAAGTGTCTGCGGTTGCTTATCTTTTACATCTTTGATTTACAATCAATCCCCAGTTCACACTCTTCATATACGGAAAATTTACCTATTTCAAATCTATGGTTAAACCATGGGTCAACCCACTTCATAAGCCATCAAATGAATATTTCAACTTTGGATTACAACTCAATATATCATAAGCCCAAAGCTTATCCTTTGCATATAACAATAATATGCTCAGCAAACAATTTCATTTATACAAGGTTCAGCTTGCGTTTGGAACTTGAAGTATAACTCGTTTTTCCACATATGTTAACCTATGTCGAGACTTTATATTGCGCCAAATATCATATCTGACCCACGACACTTTAATTTTATTTATCAATTTCGACTTTGATTTAACCAACGCTTTATCAATCCTGACTTTGGTTAAAACGCAGACTTCAATATATATATATAAGAAGTTGGGCCCCACTTGCCGAACTCTTTCTATTCCCCGATGCGACAAGCCTCCTCCAATGAATTCCGATTGCTATTACATCCTTTGTAATTTTCCCGATGCGATTGATCGCAATCGCATCCTTCTATAGGATGTTCTGATGTTCTGCCATTTTTCCGATGCGATGGCATACCTTTAAGCCAGAATTCAAACACACATGAGTCACCATGTATAATGAATCAGGTCCGGAACTCAATCGCAATCGAAAATTTTGTTAACAAGTTCCGATGCTCTGCTCCTTCTCTGATGCGATGCAACACTATTTACCAGAACTCAACCATATATCAGTCATGGTTTATAAACCCATCAGGTCCGGTCTTTCATCGCAATTGCAACTTCTATTGTCATGCTCCGCTGCCACACATTTCTCTAATGCGATTGACCACCGTTCATTTAAATGTGCCAATGTGATTAGGATGAAATTCAAATACGTGTTAATCACAGTTTATACGCCGATCGGGTCCGGGCTTCAATTTCAATCGCAACTTTTAGTTGCATGTTCTAATATGCCTATACTCTGATGCTCCGATGTGATTAGGCCAGAATTCAAATATGTGTTGATCACAGTTTATACGCCCATCGGGTTCGGGCTTCAATCACAATCGCAAATTTTAGTTGCATATGATCCGCTACCAACCTTTTTCTGATGTGATTGATGAGGGTCCCACCATATAAGGCTTTTCTTTTGATAGAACCTTTGGTTCTTTAGATATCGCGATACATATAAATGTATATTCTTTAGACCTATATATATATATATATATATATATATATATATATATATATATATATATATATATATATATATATATATATATATATATATAAGGCGCATCATATGTATCTCACTGCATATATATAAGCTTTCGCTTCCATATTTAGTATATCTTCCGGCTGGTGTAATGATTCTCGGAATTTTCGGTAGTGTATCCTCCAGCTGGAGTAGCGATTCTCAGAATTTTCTGTAGTGTATCCTCCAACTGGGGTAGCGATTCTTGGAATTTTTTGCTCGCTCTGTCTCTACCTCTGCTACTCGACCATTTAATCTCGATCATTTCATCTCTGCCTCTGCCTTCGCTGTGCCTCTGCCTCTACTTCTCGTTTCATCTCGACCTTTTCATCTTGATGCTATTTGATAATGGCTCTGCCTCTGGCTATGCCTCTGCCTCGCTGCCTCTGTCTCTACCTTTCTACCTTTGCTGCCTTTGCCGCCTTGCTCCCTCTCTTCTTCTTTACTATATCTGCTGCTCTCTTTGCTTCCTCTGCTACTTGTCTTATGCTTTCTCTGATGCCTTTGCTTATTGTCTTATGCTCTCTCTGTTGCCTTTTCTTCTTGTCTTCTTATTTGTTGCCTCTATAACCTGGGCTACTTCTTTTTTCTGCCCTGCTTCTTTAAATGGCCCTGTCTCTGCTGCTCGATCCCCTCTACATCTTGATGCCTCTTTTGCTACTTCTATGCTACTCTCTTTTCCTTGTTGTTGTTTCAAGTGTTCCTCCTTTGCCATCTCCTTTGCCATCAATGACAACATTTCCAATAGTCTCCCCCTTTGGCATTGATGGCAATATATCCACCGATAATCCAATGCTTCCTCCAAGTCTTCCTCTACCTAGCTTCTTTTAGAAGACCCTTTATTCTATTACCTGCTTTTCCTCCCCCTTTCTTCAATGGAAAAGGGTTGCAATACTTTTAAAGGTTACCCCATCTTTGTATTTCTCCGGGGATGCGTTTAGGCCTTCTTCTTCTGACTTTGTACCCTGCTGCTCCAAACTAGTGTAAAAGAGTTGTTGAGAGAACACTTTTTAGGATTATTGATCTTGAATGTACACTACAAGTTGATACAATCCCAAGGCACTAACTCCTTTCACTTGTATAAAGTTGAAAGTGAGGATAATGACACTTCATAGAACACATTGTACCAGCTTTATCTAATCAGAGATGCATCATTGGATTAAACCTAAAATACTGAGAATGCTTCAAATATACTTCAGTCTCTATCTGATGTAGTGCGCCAATACATTTCTAGTGAGGAAGATTGTGGATGGAATATGTCTTTTTCTGTAATACTCATCTGTAGTACAACATTTGTTCAATTGTGATGAAGCCAATATGTCTTTTATCACCGTGGTTCAATTTTCTTGCCTAGTTGTGATGATATGAGCCAGGATGCTGATAATGATATTACACTTAATAGCTGCAGGTCCATGTTACTGATGTGATCAATGAATTAACTAGAATTTGATCTAAGAGATCAAATGCCTTTATTGCTTGCATAATGAACTTTCACAACAAAACCTTGGGACTAGATACATTCAGTGTATTAGTCAGTATCACTTATCAATCATGCACTGTTTATGACATAAGGGGGTATGTATGTCAGTGATCAACCTCTTTTCAATGGTGAGATGTCAACAAATCGTTTATGCTGAAGTATGTTCTTGATTATTCAAAGACATAGTTTTGAGCTTCAACTGACCCAATTAGTCCTTCATACTTTTGATACTTTAACTTCTCTATCAGAATGAACTTCCATGAAAGCATATTCAAGTTGTTTAATTGAAAACTCAGCAAACATACTTCACACAGTTTTGTAACTGATCTTAAGAAAGAGGCCTTGAATATATACATGTACCAGCTTCAGGAAGGCATGAAATTATATATAGAAAAAGATATTTCTTCAGTGCTCAATATACTACTTCAAGTGTAAGAAAGATAATGTTATTTTTGCTCTACTACTGACCTTTTCATGATGAATGTAGATAATACTGGGAATATTACCTTGAGGTTATTTTTCCATAATCCTTTGATCCTGAGGACCTGTACCATACTGCTGCTCCACTGATAACACCTGATATTCAGTTGATAGCCATGATGTTTGCACCAAGTACCAAATGATATTAACTTGATAAAATATGTAGATATTTCACTTTATCTTGCACATTTACCCATAATTAAGACATCCTTCATAAATTATACTATTGAGCTTTCCGCTGTTCACACCAACAATCATCCATATCCTGAATTTGATCTTGGCATTATTAACCATTCTTCTTTTTCTGTCATTGTGTTCCAAGGAAAGCCATTGCATGTTCCTTTCTAGGACTGCTCCAGAATCATTGCTGCTTTATATTCAATTCAATTGTTCTAACATAAATATCTTTGGGAAGACATCTTCAATTTCTATACCAGGAGTCTTCATGGGCAGATCACTGAGAGATTTATCACTCACTTGATTACATTCCTCCAAGGGAAATTTTCATAGATTAAAGATGCAATGATATAATGATGATAGGCTCTTCTCTTATTCCTCCTTATTAAAGTGGTTCACTTGTTCATTCTGGCTGTATGATGCACACTGTGATCATCACTTATGTGCTGGTGTCTTCTTAGCTTACATGCTCATGGCTGATGTTCTCTCTACCACCAAGGCTTCTTGCTGTCTTCTCTTCTTCCATCAATCTGTCAGCTATTTAATACTTCAGATGATCTTCTTTCTCTTTATTTCTCTATTAGAGAAATTGTCCGGTGAATTCCTGATCTTATAGCTATCCTCATTCCAAGGAGCTCTTCTTAGACTACTTTCATGGCGACTATTTGTGAACTTCTCTCCCCCTGGGATGATGCTTCATATATATCACTAGATGGATTTTTTCTTTGCTTCCTAGAGCTTCTCCCCCTAAGACTGTGATAGATTCATTATTTTATTGAGGTAATAGGCTCCCCCTTTCTATTTTCCTTCCATACTTTATTGGGGTTATTCATAATGTCTGCACTCCTTCTTGATTCATATTTTTGATTGTTCTGTTTTGATCCCATCATCTATCTAGAGTTCTTTAATGTATATGGCAGATTACAGTCCTTTTATTTGTGACCACGCTTGAGGCATACATAACATCTTATTTGACCAGCATACATTTGGGTTGATGTATAATATTTTGTTCCCCTTTTTCAATACAATTTACATTCAACAGATTTATGTCCAAAATTATTGCATGCATAACAATAGCCATGGAAATGATTTGTGTACCTGTTGAAAGATTGTATTTTCCATTTTCTTGCTTGAGGGGTTCTTCTCTTTTGCTGCATCTTTTGCTGGTTCAAGTTGATATGCCTTGTTTTACAATGTGCTGCAATATGTCCTAGTTTATGATAGGAAAAACATGTGATATTTTTCATAGGAGGGAAGAACCTCCTTTGACAACTTCCAAATTTATTCACTTCATAATCAAGAGTGTATGAGCCTTTTTCACCTGCCTATCTCATCCTTTCATTTTCTGTCCTTTCATGTTGTTGCTTGTTTTTTTTTGTTTCTTTCCACATCAAGTTATTGTTGGTTTCTACTTTTGTAGGAATATTTTGAGCTACTTCATTATCTTTTACAGCTTTTACAAAGATGATATTCTTGTTATCTTTAACCTTGGACTTACTGGTTTCACCTTCGTATCCTATCCCAAACTTTATGAGAGGTGACCTTTGAGCCTTTAGAATCTGGTCCAACTGTCCAAAGCTTTTCATTGTAGGTGTACTCATTAATAGTTCTCTTTGGGATTTTTCTAAATTCTTTCTTAGGCTCACTACTTCTTCTTCCAGTCTCTCACATTCCATAATTTTCTCTTTCATTTGTTGCAGCAGAGTGTCTTCTATTTTCCTTGCTTCTTCAAGGTGTGTCTTCAGGCCTATAATTTCCTTCTTATCTTCATATTATTTCTCATCACATATTTGCACCAATGTCTTAAAGTCTTTGTTTTCATTCTTCAATCTTTGTATTTCAGTCAAGGCTGTGTCTAGTTTGGCTTTTTCTTCAGCTGCAATTTCTTCATGGTTCTTACTGCCATTCACACTAGCAGGTACCTCATTTGATTGAATATTTTCCTGTTGACATGAATTTTTCTTATTCTTAATCCTCTTATCCTTCTTGTTAGTGTAGTCCTTCGTGTCTACTCCATGCATGAAGTGCAATCTATCCCAAATTTATTTTGCAGAGTGTATATCCATGATCAACTCAAAATCCTTATTATGAAGATTTTCATATATCACACACTTTGCCTTGGCATTCTGCTGTTGTTCTTGAAAAGAGGGAGAGTCTGTGTAGTAACCATCAGATACAAGCTTCCATACCTCAGGTTCATAAGCCAATAATCTTGTTTTAACTTTATCGCTCCATTTAGGAAAGTTTGTTGTATTTAACACAGATACATTTTGATAGTCCATGACTCAACTAGATCTCCTTCAAGCTCTTAAGATTACACCAAAGGAACCTACTCTGATACCAATTGTTGAACCTTTAGTTAAACTGAGAGGGGGGGGTGAATCAGTTTAACACATTCATGGACTTTTAAAACTTTTACATTAACACTTGTTTACACCTTCATTTCATGTTCAACTTAACATGTGAGTAATCTTAGAATGTGAGCAGCAAGCATTAATATAATGTAACATCAGACTTAATATTAGAGCATCAAGTATTAAGCAGATGATATAAACCAGATCAGCACATAAACATCATGCACAGAGACACTAGATATAAGTGGAAACCCATAAAGGGAGAAAACCACATATTATTATTGTTGTGATGCAAAGGCAAGATCCAACTCCCTCTCACCACTGATTTTCTATAGGCACCAACCTACAGGAGGCTCCTACCTCAATTCTGCAAGCTACAACTTGCAAGGAAGCTCCAACTCCCATCAATTTTCTGGAGGCACCAAACTACAGGAGGCTCCAACCTCAGTCAGCTAAAACTGACATTTTATCAAGCTACAACTTGATATGGAAGCACCAACTCCCATCTATTTTCTGCAAGCACCAACCTACAGGAGGCTCCAACCTCAGTCATCTACAAATGAAATCTATCAAGCTACAACTTGATAGGGAAGCTCCAACTTCCTTACTCTTTCAAAAGAAAAACACTTGCTGATTTACCTTGGATATCAGCTCTATTTTGTACCTTCTCTTTTTTTGTCCATTAGTCCTCATATTAGCCCTGCATCATCCCTACTCAGCTCCTCCTTCTTCTTGTCTTTTCTCCTCAATTCTTCATACTCTACATTTTCTATACTCACTCTCTCTAACCTCTTGTAGCTTTCTTATTTTCTTCAACTCTCTTCAATTCTGCTGCACACTCTCTTCTTCTCTCACTCTATTTTCGTAACCTTCTCCCCTTGGATATTACCCTATTTTATACAAAATAGCTTCATGGCTATTTTTATTCTACTGGGAATTCGAAATGGACATCCATGTCTCTTTGCCTTCTGCCTTCTCATCTCTTTTATCCGCTCATTCAGAAAGTATAAATATATGTACCAATTTAACATTACAGTGGGATATTTGTTCTCTTCCGGAGACTTGCCAATGCATCACAACAATATAAACTAAAATCATTTACATTCAATTACAATGAAAACTCCAGCTCACTCATTCACCCACTTGGCTCGCTGCGCATACTTTTCTTTGACTGTGTCTTTGTCCCTTTCGTCTCTGTTTCTTTCCTTGTTCACTGTCGTAGGGTAACAACCATATGCCATACATATGTAACTATGATTGTGTGTCTGCTGTATATATATGACTGCTAATCTGGCAATCTAATTAAATACCCCAAATAAAATCAGAGTCTGGCGCATATAAAAATGGCTCTCCATTTGCTTTCCCTGCACTGGAAATTTGAATAAGTGTATGCAGTTGCTTATCTTTTGACATCTTTGGTTTACAATCAATCCCCAGTTCACACTCTTCATATACGAAAACTTTACCTATTTCAAATCTATGGTTAAACCATAGTCCAACCCACTTCATAAGCCATCAAATGAATATTTCAACTTTTGATTACAACTCAATATATCATAAGCCCAAAGCTTATCCTTTTAATATAACAATAATATGCTCAGCAAACAGTTTCATTTATACAAAGTTCGGCTTGCATTTAGAACTGGAAGTATAACTCATTTTTCCACATATGTTAACGTATGTCGAGACTTTAAATTGCGCCAAATATCATATCTGACCCACGACACTTTAATTTTATTTATCAATTTAAACTTTGATTTAACCAACACTTTATCATTCTCAACTTTGGTTAAAACATAGACTTCAATATATATATAAGAAGTTGGGCCCCACTTGCCGAAATCTTTCTATTCCCCGATCCGATGAACCTCCTCCAATGAATTCTGATTTCTATTACATCCTTTGTAATTTTCCTGATGAGATTGATTGCAATCGCATCCTTCTATAGGATGTTCCGATGTTCCGCCATTTTTCCGATGTGATGGCATACCTTTAAGCCAGACTTAAAACACACATGAGTCACCATGTATAATGAATTAGGTCTGGAACTCAATCGCAATCGAAACTTTTGTTAACAATTTCTAATGCTCTGCTCCTTCTCCAATGCGATGCAACACTGTTTACCAGAACTCAACCATATATCATTCATGGATTATAAACCCATCGGGTCCGGTCTTTCATCGCAATTGCAAATTCTATTGTCATGCTCCGCTGCCACACATTTATCCGATGCGATTGACCACTGTTAATTTAAATGTGCCAATGTGATTAGGCTGGAATTAAAATACGTGTTAATCACAGTTTATATGCCCATCGGGTCCAGGCTTCAATCGCAATCACAACTTTCAGTTGCATGTTCCGATATGCTTATACTCCGATGCTCCGATGCGATTAGGCCAGAATTCAAATACGTGTTAATCACAGTTTATACACCCATCGGGTCTGGGCTTCAATCGCAATCACAACTTCTAGTTGCATATGATCTGCTCCCAACCTTTTTCCGTTGTGATTGATGAGGGTCCCACCATATAAATCTTTTCTTTTGATAGAACCTTTGGTTCTTTAGATCTCACACTACATATAAATGTATATGATTTGGACATATATATATATATATATATATATATATATATATATATATATATAAGGCGCATCATATGTATCTCACTACATATATATAAGCTTCCGCTTCCATCTTTAGTATATCTTCCGACTGGGGTAATGATTCTCAGAATTTTCTGCTCACTCTGTCTCTGCCTCTGCTGCTCGACCATTTCATCTCAACCTTTTCATCTTGATGCGGTTTGATAAGGGCTCCGCCTCTGCCTTCGCTGCCTCTGTCTCTACCTTTCTGCCTTTGTTGCCTTTGTTGCCTTGCTTCCTCTCTGCTTATTTTCTATCTCTGCTGCTCTCTTTGCTGCCTCTGCTGCTTGTCTTATGATTTCTCTATTTCCTCTGCTTCTTGTCTTATGCTCTCTCTGCTGCCTCTGCTTCTTGTCTTCTTCTTAATTGCCTCTGCTACTTCTTTGTTGCCTTTGTAACCTGGGCTACTTCTTTTTGCTATGTTGCTTCTTTAAATGGCCCTGTCTCTGCTGCTCAACCCTCTCTGCATCTTGCTACCTCTTTTGCTACTTCTCTGCTTATATGCTGCTCTCTTGCCTTTTTGTTGTTTCAGGTGTTCCTCCTTTGCCATATCCTTTGCCATCAATGACAACATTTCCAACAATGTACCCCTGAGGTATGTCAGGACATGCTTACTAGCCTTCAAAAAGAGCTTGGTATGCTTAACCATCGCTTTACTAAGCTGGTTCAATGCATAGCATATGTTGGGTCTTGTATTCAATAAATACATTAGCAAACCCACTAATTGTCGATAGACAGTAGCATCCGCTACCTCTTCAGATGTAGCATCCTCTTTCTTGCAATTTCCTGGAAGAGGAGTATCCATGGATTTACATCCCTCCATGTGAAACTTACCCAATATGTCCCTTGCATACTTTCCTTGAGACAGAAAAGGTTCACCATCTCGCTGCCATATCTCCAATATAAGGAAATAATGAAGGAGGCCCATATCCCTCATCTCAAACTCCTTTGCAAGGTCCTCCTTGCATGAGTGTATTAGTTGCTCATCACTAGTCAGTATTAAATCATCAACATAAAGAAAAATGATTAAAATCTTACTGTCCACCACAATTTGGTATAGGTTTGCATCTTCCTCACTCTTAGTGAATCCAAGTCTGGTGAAATAGTTGTAGATCCGAGTGTACCAAGCACGGGGTGCTTGCTTCAGCCCATACAATGATATTTTGAGTTTGCACACATGCGACTTGTTGCGAAGATCTCAAATCCTCCATGCTACTCAATGTACACATCTTCCTCAATGATCCCATTGAGAAACAAAGTCTTTGCATCTATCTAATGAATGATCCAACCCATCTATGCTGACAGAGCAAGGATGATCCTTACAGAAGACTAGCGTGCGACAGGTGAAAAGGTTTCTTCATAATCAATCCCCTTGATCTGTGAGAAGCCTCGGTCCACAAATTTGGCCTTGTATTTCTCAACACTCCCATCAAAAAATTTCTTTACCTTATAGATCCATCTTGAACCTACCACTCATTTATTAGCCAAACTTGGAACAATTTCCCAAGCATTTTTTCTGATAATGGAGTCATACTCTTCCACCATTGCATCTACCCCTGTGGGCTCCTGCTCTTCTTCCTCAAAGGAATATGGTTCAGTCACAATACATTTTCTCATGAGAGCCATGTATCCAATGAATTGGTCATGAGACTGTCTTTATCTGCACTATGAAGTAGAGGCTCCTACATTCTGCACATCATCAAGTCTCAACCTATCATCTTCTATGGTATGCCTTCTGCCAGTTTAGATTTTTTGCTATGCATGAGTGGACTCCTCCACTCCATTACCCTCCTCCTGTCATTAATCCACATCTAGAGACTCATCTTTGGGAATCAAAAGTTCCTCCTATACATGTAATTCTAGCTCCCTCTCAAGCGACAACTTCATGGCTTTCGCCCTAGTGAATTTTATATCCCGTCGTACAACTGTCATTCAACTGTTTGGAAAATGTACACGATAATTATGTGGTGTTTATGTCTACCCCACAAATATCCCAACTTTAGAAATTGGCTCCAGCTTCTTTCTAGCATTCTTGGTCACATGCACATAAATAGATGAGCCAAAACTCTTAAAGTGAAAAAGATCTGGTTTCTTACCAGTGAAAGCTTCTTCATGTGTACTCATGCCAAGTACTCTATGAGGAAAATAGTTTTGCACATAAACTTCAGTGTTGCATGCTTCCACCCACAAATGCATTGGTTGGCCTTGATCATGTAGCATTGCTTGTGCTGCACCCATGATCATTTTTTTCTTCTTCTCTGCGACCCCATTTTTCTGTGGGTTATGAGGCGGTATGAGTTCTCTTTGAATTCCTTATTTTTTGCAGAAGTATTTGAATTAGTTAGAAATTTATTCTCCACCATTATCGCTCCTCGGAGCCTTCTCTTACTTCCCCGACTCTTTCTCCACCAATGCCTTAAACACATAAATTTGAGAATGTTTGATCCTTCTTCTACATGAAGAAGATCCAACATTTACGAGCAAATTCATCAACTAAAATAACACAAACCTGTGTTTTGTTGTCAAAGAAATTGAGAATGGTCCACACACATCTATGTGAACTCTCTCCAGGATCACCGAAGCACGGTTCTCCTTTTCATGAAAGTTGGACTTTACATACATCCCCATGGTGCAAAACTTGCACTCATATAACTGAGCAAATGTTCCCATTGGAAGTCCAGTAGATATTTTTTGCATAAATTTCAAGACTCCATGATGAAGATGGCCCAATATCCTATGCCATAATTCACCCTCATCTTTGCTCACCACTTTTTTCTACCTTTCCCATCATTTCAATGTGACCATATACCTCTAGCTTGTAGAGGTTATTAACTCAAATCCATATCCTCTTGGCTTAACCCGTTGTTTTATGTCGCATGAAAGCTTTTCCATCGCTGAAAATTTTTGATCAGTGGTTGTCATTGATGTCAACCAAAGCATCACCAGGGGCTACCCCGATATTGCATGGGATTTTTGACCTACCAAATTAATATATTATATGTCAATAATGTTTTTAATGGTTTCTACTGCTCGAGATGTTTCTGTTGATATATGGAACGCCACGTAATTCTTCACAGTTTGAGAGATAATCATGATTGAAGTTAGTAACACCAATTAGTGGACTTAAACCCCATGGGGTTCTGGCATGGGTCATTGAAAATTCAATAATTTATAATTTTTAAGCCCCTAAAATCTCTCCCAAATTCACTTGTTGAAGACCCTCTCAACCTAATTATTTATATAAATTTTTATCCTCATATCCTCCTCATGCAAGGATTTCACTACCTAAAACAGGTCATTGAGGAATATGTGCTATAACTTTTTTTCTACAAATATTCAAAAGCGGAAATTTTTATGTGGCAAAGCCGAAACATTGAGGAAGCTCCTGTCAAATTTTTAGTTCAATGTGAGCAATATTTTCGAAGATATGATCTGTGGAAGTTAGTGTTTTTGGAGGCTTCTGAACTTCATCTCAAAGAATTTACCTTGGGAAAATCATCATAATTCTCTCTTTGACTATAAAATTAGAATTTTGTAAAAAGTGTTGAATATTTAACATACCATATTTTTCTTTATATCAATTTCAGAGTCGAATGAAGAAATAGAGACACATGGCATGCCGTACAATTTCGCTCTACTGAACCAATCCATAATTAGGTCATTGTGAGAGATTGGGCATAACTTTGCCTTGAAGAATCCAAATTGGGTCAGACCTGTGGCATTGGAAATAAAACTCAGAGGACTAATACAAGACCAAAAATCACATATTGGGGATCTGAAATAACAGAGATACACCAGATTCAATATCGATCTCCTAGAAGGCAAGAAAAAAATTAGATAATGTGTTGTCAAGGGCTGAAAAGGACCAAAATTTCTAGGGAAACAAAGAAAAGGAGGGTGCAGCAAAGGGTACCATGAAAAGAGCAACAATCAAGGTGCATAATAGTAGCAAGAAGTTCACCACATGAATTCTTCAAGTGGGCAGCAATGCATACAACCATTGTAAAGGTATCATTGTACTAAGTCATTGTCAATGCATCATTGTAAAAATTTTACAAGTGTCTATCTGCCAAGAGTTGAAGAGGCATTTTTCGGGAGGTCTAAGATCATCATTAGGTGGTTGTGTCATAATTGGGCTTATATTCTAGTGTATCTTCTTGTTCTACATCATTATATGTCATTGTAAAGTGGATCATTTTCCCTGGTATAGGATTCCATTCTTCTTTTATTCTTCTATAAGGTGGTAGGGTGGGGCTAGGCTGGTACATAAAGTCACCAACAGGTTCAAGCCTATGAAACATTTAGGGTGGTAGGGTGGTGTTAGGGTGAGTTGTAGCTCATTTAGTGTTGGGGCATCTGTTCAGTTTACGATTGAAGAATCTATGGCGTTGGAGCATCCATCCAGTGGTAGCTAGAGAAGAATTCTTTTCTAGATTCTAGCAAGCTAGAGATTTATTTTCAATTGGAGTTGAATATTAAAGAATTATTAGAAAAGAATTCAGGTGGTTTTTTTCCAGAGAGGGTTTCCACCTTAAAAATTGTGTGTAGTTGTGCTCCTTTTGCTTACTGCTATCATTGTACAAACAATGATAATAATTGAAGATTAAATAATGCTATGAAAGATTAATAATAATACTAATTTAAATGAATACTGATTCACCCCCCCCCTTCTTAGTATTTCCAAAAATTGGTATCATAGCTTGGTTCCTTCAATAGCAGTTTAACAGCTATAAGGAGATCATGGAGCATACCAAGAATGGTGTACCTCTATTTAATGAAAATAATTATGTGCTCTGGAAAGGGAGAATGGAGGTGTATCTCATGGCACAAGGTCACAAATAATGGGACATTACTCAAAATGGATTTACATCAACCGCAGATGAAAAAGGTAAGAAGAATTTTGTAAATGATGCAAAAACAAAGAATATTATTATCAGTGGACTTATTGAATCAGCTTATAATAATTATTTGGGTTGTAAAACCACAAAAAATGTATGGGACAAGCTTGAGAATATATATGCAGGTGACTTAAATTTCAAAGAAGCAAAACTTCAAATATACAGAGAAAAATTTGAGCAACTTAGAATGATAGAAGATGGAAACATTCTTGCATATCTCCTACAAATTGATGAAATAACCAACGACCTTGAAGGATTGGGAGAGCCTATTGACAAGAAGACTACTATACGAAAGATTCTTAGGACATTACTAGGATGATTCAACCCAAAGGGATCGGTCTTAGAATATAGTGAAAATATGGCAAAAAACAGCAAAAAGGAATTACATGGAGTTATCATAGCATATGAAATGAGACTTGATGAAGAAGTGGGTACTTTACATCTAGAAACTGCGTTCGCTGCATCTAAGAAAACCAATAAGGACAAAAAAGCTTCAAAGGCAAAGACTTGCACCTGCAAGTATGAAGAAAAAGGAGATATCTCATCATCTGATGAATACAATGACAATGAAGAAGAAGCCAATGAGAGAGTATTTTTTATGGCTAAGCACAATAAACAAGAGGTATCAAACAACAAATATGAAGGGTTGACCACAGAATAATTTTCTAAGGAGAAAATCAAGCTTATAAAATAACTCAAGGTTAAGAAGACTCGTTCCAATACTCTTGAAGAAAAAGTTAAAGGTCTCAAAATTGAAGTTGAAGAACACAAATTTATGGAAGACTCACTTCAAAATAAGTTGGAAGAAAGCTACCAAGAAAGGGAATAATTAGAAGTCGAAGTAGTCTCACTGCATAAGGAAGGGAAGAAGGGAAAAATAATCCAAAACTATGCCAACAACTCAAGGGCATTGGAAGAACTCATCAAAAATCAACAAACTTAGAATGATAGAACTGGCCTTGGTTACAAAGAAGAAGAAGAAGTAGGACCTTATACAAAAAAATACAATGAACCTATGAGATCTGACATGCATGTAGACCTCATTCGACAATATTTGCAAGAAAAAGGTTGGAAGACAATTCCTCGACGAAGATTTCCATCTAGGTACCAGAATATTTTTCATGGCTATTGTTATTCATGTGGAAAATTTGGTTATAAAGTTTTATACTGTCGCACATACCATAGGAACCAATACAATTATAGGAGATCTGTCAAATATGAACCTCCCATGGCTCAAAAAAACATCAATAGGTTTTAACATTTAAGAAATAATATTGAA
Organism: Pinus albicaulis; assembly: GCA_034641835.2. NCBI lineage: Eukaryota > Viridiplantae > Streptophyta > Pinopsida > Pinales > Pinaceae > Pinus > Pinus albicaulis. The sequence continues at coordinate 1,146,335,770 of CM076575.1, forward strand.
TGTTACAAATGTCAAAAATTTGGACACATAACCAGAGACTGTAGACTTGAAAATCATCCAAGAGATTCTTTGAAGCCACAAAGCAAACGAACATGGAAGAAGAAGAAAACTGATATCTGTGCTCTCGCTCTCAAGGCTCAATACAACAAATATGTGTGGTATGTTGATAGCGTTTTCTCAACGCATATGACTGAATATAGAAAGAAATTTGTATCTCTGAAAGAGAAGAAGGATGGAACCGTGTCCTTTGGAAATGATGGATCTTCAAATGTTATAGGATCGGGTACCGCCACTCTCAGAAGAAAATATTCTCTAGCCAAGAATGTTCTATTGGTTGAAAACATGAATCACAATCTGATCAATGTTGGACAAATGTGTGATCAAGGAGACACAATACCATTCAACTCCACAAAATGTTAAATCAAGAAAGGCAGGTATGGTGAAATTGTGGCTACATCAAGTGGAGCTCCAAAGGACATATATGTTCTGGATGAAGCAACTAAAGCATGTCTACTAGCTAAAAAGGATGATATAATCTTTGGTAGAAATTATGATCGACTAAGTAAGAACTTTGCTACAAGGATGCAAAGAGAGTTACAGATGTCTTTACTTGGTGAGCTGGCATACTTCTTAGGGCTTCAAATATGTCATCAAGAGAAAGGAATATTTATATTTCAAGCCAAGTACATCGAGGAAATGCTCAAGAAATTCAAAATCGAAGACCCGTCCTTATTCCGATGCTAATAGGTTTCAAATTGAACATAAACGACTCATATAAGGATGTGGATGAGAGGTTGTATAGATATATGATTGGTAGTATTCTATATGTAACAACCTCCCAACTAGATGCTATGCAAGCAGTTGGACAAGTAGTAGGATTCCAAGCAGCACCAAAATAATCACATATTATTGTCCTCAAAATAATTCTTCGATACCTAAAAGGAACAACAGAATATGGCTTGTGGTATCCCAAGGGTAACAATATCATTATTTAAGCCTTTATAGATGTAGATTGGGTAGGAAGCGTTAATGATCGTAAGAGTACTCGTGAAGCATTTGAATATCTTCGCCAAAAGCTTGGGATTCTCCCAAGTTCTCATTATATTTTCCTTATTCATAAAATAAAGGGGGAGTGGAAGTGTGTACAGGTCCACGAGACGGTTGTGTGTCAAGGGGAGTTACCATTTTCCATTTATGTCAAAATGGGGAGAGATAGGAAGAAGTGTCATGATCATAGGGGGAGTACTTGTGATTCCATTAATGCCAAAGGGGGAGATTGTTGATCAGTGGTTTTCATTGATGTCAACCCAAGTAGCACTAGGGGCTACCCAAATATTGCATGGGATTTTTGACCTACAAAATTATTATATTCTACTTCAACAATGTTTCTGATGGTTTCTACTTGTCGAGATGTTTCCATTGATATATGGCATGCCACGTAATTCTTCACGGTTTGAGAGATATTCATGTTTGAAGTTTGTAACCCCAGTTAGTGGGCTAAAACCCCATGGGGTTGTGGCATGGGTCATTGAAAATTCAATCATTTATAATTCTTAAGCCCCTAAAATCCCTCCCATGTTCACTTGTTGAAGACGCTCTCAACCTAAGCATTTATATAAATTGTGATCCTCATATCCTCCTCATGCAAGGATTTCACTACCTGAAATAGGTCATTGTGGAATATGCACTATAAATTTTTTTCTACGACGTTTTAGAAGCTGAAATTGTTATGAGACAAACCCGAAATCCTAAGGAAGTTTCTGTAAACATTTCAGCTCATGGTGCACAATATTTCCGGAGATATGATTTGTGGAAGCTAGTGTTTTTGCAGGCTCCTGAATTTCATCTCAAAGAAGTGACCTTGGGGAAATCTTCATAACTCTTTCCCTGAGTATCGGATTGGAATTCTGTAAAATGTGGTAGATAGTGTACGGAATTTATATTTTTTTGTATCAATTTTAGAGCCAAATGAAGAAACAAAGACACGTGTCATGCAGTACAATTTCGCTCTACTGAACCAATCCATAATTAGGCCATTGTGAGATATTGGGCGTCACTTTGCCTTGACAAATCCAAATTCGGTCAGACATGTGGCATTGGAAAGAAAACTGATAGGACTGCTACAAGAATAAAAATCACATATTTTGGATCTGAAATAAAAGAGATACACTAGATCAATATCGACCTCCAAGAAGGAAAGAAAAAAGCTAGATGATGTGTTGTCAAGGGCTGCAAAGGATCAGAATTTCTAGGGCAACAAAGCAAAGCAAGGTGAAGTAGAGGGTACCATGACAAGAGCAAAAATCAAGGTACAGAACAACAATAATAATTTCACCACATGAAGTCTTCAAGTGGGCAGCACTGCATACAGTCATTGTAAAGGTATCATTGTACTAAGTCATTGTAAATGAATCACTGTAAAAATTGTACAAGTGTGTATCTACAAAGAGTTGAAGAGGCAGTGTCAGGAGGTCTTGAATCATCATTAGGTGGTTGTGTCATAGTTGTGGTTATGGTATAGTGTATCTTCTTGTTCTACATCATTCTATACCATTGTAAAGTGGATCATTTTCCCTAGTATGGGAGTGCATTCTTCTTTTATTCTTCTATATGGTGGTAGGGTGGTGCTAGGCTGGTGCATGAAGTCACCAACAAGTTCAAGAATGTGAATAATTTAGGGTGTTAGGGTGATTCTATGGTGATTTGTATCTCATTGGGTGTTGGAGCATCCGTTCAGTTGACTACTGAAGAATCTCAGGCATTGGAGCGTCCATATAGTGGGAGATAGAGAAGAATGTTTTTCTAGATTCTAGCAAGTTGGAGATTTATTTTCAATTGGAGTTGAATATTAAAGAATTATTAGAAAAGCATTCAGGTGATTTTGTCCAGGAGAGGGTTTCCACCTTAAAAACCTTGTGTAGTTTTGTTCCTTTTGTTTATTGCTATCATTGTATAAACACTGATAATAATTGAAGATTAACTAATTCTCTAAAAGATTAGTAATAATAATAATTGAAAGGAAAGGAATATTGATTCACCGCCCCTCTTAGTATTTCCAGCAAAGTCATAGCCTCTTTCCTCCAACATCGTGACTGAGACCAAGTTTTTCTTCAGACCTGGAACATGTATAACATATTTCAATTGAAATGGTTTACCTGACTCCCTCTCAAAGGTAATGGTACCAATGTTGATCGCATTGTATCATCCATCATCGCCCGTCTCTATGTGCATTTGCAGATATTTCTCCTCCAAGTAAATGAAAAGCTCCTTATCTCCCGTCATGTGGAAGGAAGCACCACTATCAAGATAACACATCAATCCCAATGCGCTTGATACCAAGCATGTGATAAAAGAGAAATCAAGTTCAAATTTCAAGGCAAGGGCCTCACCAGCTGCAGCTCCAACAGACTTCTTATTCTTCTTCTTCTGTGGGCAGTTAGTGGCGAGATGCCCATGTTTGTGATAGTGAAAACACTTCACCTTGGACAAATCCAGCTTCTTGCCTATAGATTTGGATTTTGAAGGGAATTTCTTCCCCTTCCCTTTCCTTTCATTGGCAGCCAAGGCACAATCCTCTTCATCATCATGATTTGATGAAGAGCCATCTCTGGTGTTCCACTTGAACTCCTCATGCACTAGATATGACCACGGTTGTTCACAATCTTATATCTTTTCCCATTCGTTGATATATTCTTCATAATTGCGCCAACTCTTAGGAAGTACCAAGAGAGCCAAGCTCACCAAATCATCATCAGTGACAGTGATTCCCACACTCCCCAGTTCATCCCGACAATGGACAAAATTTGTGAGATACTTTGGATTATTTTCACCCTTTTGCATCTTAATATTTCTGAGTTTATCCTTTAGCGCCAATTTCTTATGGTTACTGCTGCTTTGGAAAATATCCATCAAAGCCTTCCACATAGCATTTTGAGTGGCTTTCCCATGAAGGCTTGAGACAATGTGGTCTCGTACACCTTCCAACATAATCCTTCTCACCTTCGCTACTTTATTTTTCCACGCATAAAGTAATGTAGCATCCATCGAAGTGGGCTTAGGAACATCACTGTCGATGAATTCCTTCAATCCATTATCTTCCAGCACCGCCTCCATCCTGTCCTTCCAGGAAATTTAGTTCAAGTTTTCCTCGAGTGCATACTCTAGACGCAAGCCATTGAAATCAATTTTGATATTTACTCAACAGTCACACCAATAAATTATTGCAGAAAATTTGAATTGTTTCCACCAAAAAACTCAGCTCTTGCTTCAAAATTGAAATCTTTTGTGCTCCGATACCATGTAGAAATTTGATATAATTTTGTATTGTCTAGATCCTCCTGATCTAACAATTATATGTCAATGTAAAATACAAAATCTCTTCTACAAAAATCTTTGTGGAAATTTAAAACATGATCACCAATTTCAAACACATGAATAAAGATCAATCAAACATAACACAGATGTTTTTATCGGGAAATCATAAAGCTAAAACCCCAATATCATATATTATGTATATATCATGTATCATGAAATGATATCATACAAAAATCTAATCCAATATCTCCTAGTACAATATACAATCGTCTCACATTGTCATACAAAAATTGGCAAATACATGCGCCAATTTACTGCCTCCTTATAGCTTGCCTCCACTACGAAATCCCTTCTGATCACAATCCCTAAATGACTGATATCCTACTTGACTTAAATGCACAATACACATTGGAATCTCCAATGTGTGTGTGGTTGCATGAGTGCAACCACTAATGTCACAACTGATATTCAAACTGTCCCTTTAATATATCTCTCAAATGGGTCTCCACTAGATCTGACATGCATGCACTTAACAGTAGTAAATCTTCAGTTTCATGTGAGACCACTACTTGTGAACTAATTAAATAATTAATTCATTGATATCTCACTACTCTATGTTTAGTTATAACTAGCACAAGTAATTTTAACCCACTTAACTGAGTTAAACCACTTTACAACTCACATAATTACACATCCAAATCTGTTACAACTTCGAATCACTCAGTTACAACTAAGTCCACTTGCATGTCCCACCAACCAACCTTTGAACTCAAATTTCCTATAGCTAACTGTTTTCCACTTTAGTTAACTATTTCCAAGTGCTCCATGATAATATATTAATATTTATTGTCCAACTATTATTAAGGGAGAATAATAGTCGACATGAATCTATAAATAGACATGATATCTATAAATAGACTTCACACATACATCTAAAAAAAGAACATCATCTATAAATATAATTTTCTCAACATCTATAAATAGAATTCCGCTATAAATATAATTTTCTCATCCGTTCTAAAAATAGACTTACACCTAAAAATAGCATGAGGCTCAATCCTAGTGTAGGTGCTTAATTTTCACTAGGATCATCATATTTTTGAATCTCAAAAAAAAAAATTATGCTTCCCTTTTTTTACTCTTCTAATGTCCCATATTAATACCAAGTCTCCTATATAAAAACCCTTATCCTTTTCCTTTTAGTCAAACAAGTATTTCAATTTGTCTTGGTAACCTTCCATTTTTTTATTTACCTACTCCCTTATCTCATGAAGTTTGACCAACTAGTTCATTCTTCTCGTGAGGGAATTTGGTTCTTCTTCAATGTCTTGTAAGAATCATGCTACTGGTAATGCCATCTATGTGGGAAACACTATTTCCCTACCATAAACCAATTCATAAGTAGATTTTCCTATGGATCTTTTGGTTTTGATTCTTCTCGCCCATAGTGCAAATGTCAACTGGGAGTCTCAATTCTTTTGATTCTCACTAATCGTCTTTTTTAATATTCTTACCAGGGTATTGTTAGACGACTCGACCATTCCATTCCCTTATGGATAATATGCGGTTGAGTGTCCCAACAAGATGTTGTATTTCTAAAAGAAGCTTATGAAATTTTCATATTTGAAGTTCTAGGTATTGTGAGTTACTGTTTTTGTTGGACATACGAAAATTTCAAGTATATTATCCTCCAAAAAAACTACCACTACTACATTTGTGGCATTTCTGGGTAGCACCGCCTCGACCCACTTTGTAAAGTAATCGGTGGCGGTGAGGATCCACTAGTGTTGGCTACTAGACATGGTGTGAATTTCACCAATGAAATAAATTCCCCATTTCTTTAACGTTTCTTCCACATGAACCAAAATGAGTGGGAAAGGCATGAACTTTTTCTTCTAAGTGAAAAATTGGAACTTCTCACAAGATCTGACATGAGCTTGAATGTCGCCGAATAATTTAGTCAAAAAGAAGACGAATTTAAGTATCTTATGAGTTGTCTCTCACCAAATATAATTCCCATCACACACTTCATTGTGGAACTCGACTATGACCTCCTTAGTTTCCTCCTCTTTTAGGCACAACTGTAATATTCCCACTAGTCTCTCTAGTACAACCATCCATTTGCCACTATGAACTTTTGAGACCTTAGTCTTAGGGTATGGTATTTTATATTGTTAAACATAGGTTGGAACCTTAGTGTCAAAAAATATTCCACTATGTCTTTGTACTAAGGGGACACTAAATACTTGATATGTGCTTTTTGTGTGAAGGTCTCTATTTCAGATTGTAGGTTCTCGCCTCCTTCCAGTTCACTACTTACTACTGATAGAATTATACCCAAGGCCTGGAAATTCAACTCTGAGAGGATCTTTGTGACTCCTTGCCCCTTAATCAACTTATTGGGCTTAATTTTCATCACATATTCTTGTATATTAACTATCCACTTGCCTCCTTTTCCTTCGTTGTCACCCGATACCAAGATGTCCTTCATAGTTGTATTATGTACATAAGATGTAATAGTGGACTGTATAATATACAACTGAAAATCCTTCAGGGCCTTGACCAAGACATATGAATACTTCTCCAATATTTTTTATTTCATCTCCATGTCTTTGAGCACATGACTAAGAACATGATGGGATGCTCAAGCTCATCGTCATTCTCTTGTAATAGTGCTGCAGCTACTGTGTGAGGTGATGCAAAAGAGAAAATTAAGAACGACTTCAGGAAATTTGGACCAACCAGGACTGGTGATTTTGTAAAAACATGTTTGGTTCTCACAAATGACTCCCTTGATAGGGCAGTCCATTTTACTTCGTTGTTCTTTTTCAACATTTCAATGATATTCCCGATAATCTCAATGTAGTTGGGTATAAACCACCTTAAAAAAATTATACTTCCCAAGAATACTTGTGTCTCTTTCTTATTTCTTGGAAATAAAATATTGTTTATCACCTTGAATCACTGAGGGTCAGTTTTAACTCCTTCTCTGGTCACTATGTGCCCCAATAGCTTCCCCCTGTTAATGCGAACTAATATTTTTTGGGGTTCAGTGATTGTTGGAATGGGGTCCCCTGGGGTGCATTTTGAGTAATTTTTTGTATATGTTTTTGGATATGCGCGCTACGTGGAAATATCAAGGGGATTTTGGGCTGGTCAAAGTCCCTCTCTTATGTAAAATGGGATGTAAGGGTAAAATTTTGGCATCAAACCACGGTTTGAGACCATAGTATCTGCACGTTGGATGAATATAAATAGAGATAGATCAAGTCTAGTAAAAAAAGTAATGTTTTTGGATCTAAGTATGTTTATGCTTTGGTGATACATTTTGTAAGCCTTGGTTGGGTAGAAAGGCTCTTGTTCGTTGTGTGCATGGAGACCTAGTCCTGGTTGTGTGCAGACTCTGCTCGTTGTCTGTGTGGAAGGGTAATTGTAAGGGGAAAGTCTGATTGTACTAAAATGTTTTGAATCTAATAAAAATGTTGTTTTTGGAGAAGAAATTATGTTATGTGTCTGATATCTAAGATATCTATTTATTGTTACTGCTTTGAGATTGCTTTAATTTTATTATGATCAATTATATATGCACGAGTAAATATGTTCTTTATGCATGATTATATGTCAATGGTTAAGTACTTGAATAGACCTTCTTAAGTCGTTGCATTGTAAAGATCTGATTTTTTTATTTATATATCCACGACAAAGTAGATTTGCGATACATTGTTATATGCATTATATTTATTTGTGGTTAGCTGATATGATAAAAATTGACTTATATATGCACACATATGTTCCCGATTTGGAACAAGTTTTGTTATAAACCTATTTAGGGCCACCACATAATTTTCTTCCTCATGGTGTGGTAACCTAGTTCCATCACCCCCCCATACTATTTTGGGTGTGACTTTGATCTCCGCAAGAAATTCATTGTTGAAAGGCCTAGTAGTTGGAGTGTTTGTTGGTTGAGCGATAAACTCTGAACCTGGGTTAGGACCCCTCATGCCAACAAATGGTTTTTTTGTTGGGACCAAGATATTTTTGAGGGATGTTTAATGTTGTGGCATCCTACACAGAATGAATTGCAATATTGGTTGGATATAAATATCCTTGAATTCGCGATCCAAGAGAATCGAATTTCTAATCTATCTGCTCAAAATTGGGTTCAGAAGTTCACAAGATATTATTTTTCCCCTTTGTAACTGAGTTGGATGATTGTTTGTCGCAATTGATTGAATTTAATACCTACGCAAAGGATAACACAGTCACTCAATGGAATCCTATATTAACACAACAAATAGAAAAGACAAGAAATAAGATTACTTACGAGATAGATCATTCGATCTATCGTGTATTAGGAGGATTTGTGACTAAATTCTCCATTGATCAGTTTTTGTCATACACTAAAGTAGAAAGGATATTTTTCAATGTTCCTGGATGTAAGTTCCTATGCTCTTTGAAGTTACTATTGACTATGATATTATGTGAACAGGGCTCTCTACATAAACATATTGTATGAATTTACTGAAGAGGACCGAATATGTGTAGTGGAAGGATTTACCTTGCATACCTAGAAGAAGGATTTTTTTATAGTCCTCTCAAGGGTAGATATGATATTGAGGAAGAGACAAAAACTAGTAGCTCTAGCGAATATTCATGCTCTAAAGAAGAGGATGCTACCTGAGAAGAAGTTTCACTAGATAAGAATGATAAGGGAGACTTGACCATCATTCAAATCCCATCCACTCCACTTCCACACTCATCTCACCAGTCATCCACTCCACCTCCACCTCTGCCTCCCCCAAGCATAGATATTTCCACATCTATGAAGCTACCTACTTTCAGAGGTATTTGAAATTAAGATACTAATAAATTTTGGTTCGTGACTGATGTTGCATGGAGAGAACAACAAGTTAATAACCATGATGTTAAGAAAGCACAGCTAGCCACTTATTTCCAAGATTGTGCATTGGACTAGTATATTATATATGTATAAGTAAATTGTAATGCCACTCTGGATGAATAGAAATATGCCTTAAAAGAGAAATTCAAAAATCCTAAGTTGTATTCACAACGTGTTACAGAATTGAAAGAAATTCACCAAGATATAAATGAATCCGTGTGGGAGGTAGATCAAAGGCTGAAGCACAATATCAGAGATGGTGGATTCACTATCGATGATACCCAACACAAGGAGTGGTTTATTGCTATGTTATTCCCACACCTGTGCCAACCATTAAGTCAGCATAAGATTTCCACATAGGCTGAGACTGTGGAGATTGGGACTCAACAGATTCAGAGCCAGTTAGAAGTGATGCATTTGGAGATTCAAAATTTGCACAAATATAAGGACAAGGAGGTGCGTGTAGAAGTTGGGTGCATACGATGTAAATATGTGGGGCAGCATATGGAGAAATACCTTGTCTTCAATGATTATCTAAACCCCGGAGGACCAAGCCTAATGAAGAGCGTGACATTGCTGGGTGGGATACCTCGAGTATGGTATGGAATCTATTAGGTTATGGGTCTTCATGCAACACATTTTTTCCAAGGGTTAGAAAATACACCTCTAATTTGAAGCAATTGTTTTGTAGATTATTTTTTTTCGTTGGGACATGATGAACATCATTGCCGAAATCTTGACATGATTTTGGACTAAGCTCAAATATATATAATGCAAGCCAAACCTACCTCACCAACATCCCCATCTGCATGTGGTGGATTGCAGGACATGGGAAGAGGAAAAGGAAGAGGAGGTGGATCAGCTGTTCGGGGAAGGGGGTAGGTTATTTTCTACAACTTTGGAGACGTTGGTCACTATGAGCACAATCATCCAAATCCAGCGCAACAATCATGGAGACATGGTAGACAGTTTGACCCTATAATAGAATATTGTCCTATTTTAATTGCTAAGATGTAGGATAAAAATATTCAGAATCCAATGCAGAATCTTCAGATGGTCAGAGTAGAAACCAATGAGGAAGATCCTAGCATGAATTTGGTCACTAGGAGAGGTGTAGCCACTAATGATTATAAGGGAGAAAAGCGAAATACTGGCCTCTGGATTCGTAAGGCACCTGAGAAAAAGGATGGATTTTATTTATAACACATAAAGGAGACTTTTTTTGAAGCTTGGAAGGGGTTTTTAGAGGGAAGCACATCAACATAAAGTAGACCCATGAAGGAGGCAGGACTAGATAATGAAATAAAGACATTTTTACAAGCTTGCATTAAGTTTATACGCAACAAAAATGCGGTGGAAAACCTTCAGGAACTGATAGATAATTGTGCAGAAAAGGAATAGCCTCCAATAGAACAGAAAGTTGTCAACAAAATATATAAGAATAAGAAGAGAACGGTGCAAAAAATGTGTATGACCGCTCATAATAGTGCTTATGAGATGGATCAGGTTACTCAGATCTATAGTCTGATGCAAATTTCTTACCTAAGAAAACTTGGTAGCACATGGGAGAACCAAAGATGGAGTGGTATACCATTAAACTGCGCATGGTAAATCAATAGAAAATTATACCATTAGGAAGGTTGTCACAAGTCGTAGTCAATATTGAAGGTGTTAAGGTACTCGCATATTTCGAAGTTATACAAATTTAGATGATATTGATCCTTATCTTGTGTTGTTGGGATTGAATTGGGCTATTGATACAAATGGTATCATAAACCTGAAGAATAGAAGAATGGAGTTTGAAAAGAATGGAACCAGAGTCATAATTCCCCTAGATCCTATAGAACGAGAGAGGTGCACAGAGCATGTGTGCACTGATGATGATATTGATCATATCTATAAGATAACTTTGCGTGACGAAGGTTGGATCAACCCAACGGTTCATGGAAGTATTAATTGGGAAAAGGACAACTCTTACTTCTCAGATTCTAATGAAGAATTGGAGAAGTAGCAGAACTTATGAAGTATCTGCATTGCGCTGCAATCAAGGTATCTTTGATGCATAAAATCAAAGGTAAGTGAATTAGCACATTATGTTGTTTTAACTAATGTAGATATGTTATTAGGAGAACTTGAATGAATTTTCCCAGAAGGACATAGATTCCATGCCCTAGATCGTAGACTGCATGCTACTCCAACATGATGGTGGGAAACTCATAAAGAAAAAATGGGAAGCTGGGATGAATGCACACGAATGATGAGATTACACTTTGAATGTCTAACTATCAGAATGGAAGAATTCTACTCTAGAAAGGATGATCTGCACATACATTTCGCTAAATGGAATGAGGTATGGGGCATAGAACTGAGACCTGAGTGGGTTCATATGTTCATTCATGCATTGGGGAAGGCCCCTACTAATTATTATATGGAGACAGAGTTGCACCGAGGTACAAGTAAATGGTATACACTAATGGAGAGTTTCAATCCAACCTTCGGTTTTTAGAGTGGGCTTGTAAATACTGGTAAAGCAATGCATGATATTCAAGAATTCATGTTTGACACAACAAAGCCAATGATAGATTGTGCTTCACCAACATGGGATAAACAGATGAAGGATATTGTTAATTGCAGAAATATTATGGTTAAAGAAAATGACAAAGATCCAAGGAATATCATAATTCCAGAATTTGAGGGATAGCGCGCAATGGATGGGCCCTCAATAACTTTAATAGATGTCACAACACCTATAAATATTCGACAAGTAAATATTTGATATGAAGAACAAGTGAAGTTGGGAAATATTGGAGATTAATGGGATAATGACATAGTGGGAAAGGTTGTTGAGCTTCTGACAGAGTATCATGACCTATTCCCTACAAAGTTCTCAGAGTTGAAAGGAATAATTGGAGATATTTTAGTCATGAATATCACTTTGAAACCTTATGCATTCCCAATGAAGCAGTGCCCATACATATTGAATCCAAAATATAATTAGAAGATAAAGGAAGAGTTGGATAAGCTGGTTGCTGCAGGCATTATAGAACTAGTGGAAGAGTCTGATTAGGTGAGTCCTATGATAGTGCAATATGAGAAGAAAAAAGGAGAAATTAGGATTTCTGTAGACCTGTGCAATTTGAATGATTCATGTGTGCATGATCCATTCCCAACACCATTCTTTAATGAGATCCTTGACAATGTTGGAGGACAAGAAGCTTATTCATTCACAGATGGTTTCTAAGGATATCATCAGATCAAGATTGTGCTAGAGGATCATAGTAAGACCACATTTGCAACAGAATTGGGATATTCTAGTATATATCCATGCCCTTTGACTTGAAGAATGCACCTACCATATTCTTGCACATAGTATTAGCTGCATTCAGGGAGTTTATACATAAATCCCTGAAAGTATACTTCGATGGTTGAACTATTTTTGGGTCATTGAAAAAGCATGTCTCCAATCTGCACTTAATGATGGATGCATGTCAAAAGTATGAGATCTCACTCATCTTGAAGAAATGTATATTCTATGTTCCATTTGGGATATCATTGGGACACACTATCTGCCAGCAAGGGTTGATGGTAGATCCCATGAAGATCATAGTGATTGTTAATGTGGATATACCTGCAAATGTCAAAAAATTGTGCTCAATATTGGGGCACGCTGGCTATTATCAAGATTTCATTCAGGGTTATGTGTTGATGAATATGACCATGGAGAAATTTCTCAAGAAGGATGTAGTATTCTATTGGGATGAGGAATGTCAAAAGAGTTCTGAATTGCTGAAGGAAATGATGGTGATGATGCCCATACTGATCTTTCCAAATTGGTCAAAGTTGTTTTATGTGCATGTTGATGCCTCCTGTATCATGCACATGATGCCTCCTGTATCACACTCGAAGCTATTTTAGGTTGCTAGGAGCTGGAGAGATTTATCGCCCTATTTCCTATGTCAGTTGGAATCTCTCAAGCGCAGAAAGAAATTATTCAACTACAAAAAGATAAGGATTATAAATGGTCAATACGGGGAAAAAATTCCGCCACTACCTTCCAGGAGGCCATTTCAAGATGTTTACTAATCACTCTAAAGTACCTTGTCAATAAGCCTAGGTTGGGTGAGAAGATCTATAGCTAGTTGTTACTATTCCAAGAGTATGACTTTGAGATCATTGTAAAACCAGGAAGACTAAATGTGGGTCCATACCATCTATCTGGCATTGAGAATGGTGAAGAACCTACCAGCTTGGAGGATGGATTACCCGATGTGTAATTGTTTGTGAGGAAGGTAGTTGACGATCATTTCCTTGATATTATTTAGTTCCTGACTACTTGATGTGTGCCTGAGGAATATACAATACAAAAAAAGAAAGAGCTTGTGGGGCACACATCGGACTTCACTATTATTGCTGGGTTGTACAATATGGGTGCAGATGAAGTCCTGCTAAGATATATTTTGGAGTATGAAATGCGTGAAATATTAGATGAAGCTCATTGATGGGTTTTCGGTGGTAATTATATAGAGAAGGAAATTGTGTAAAATATTTTTTGAGATGGGATAGGGTGGCCCACATTTCAAAATGATGCCTATGCACATTGTCACACATGCGATGTTTTCCAGAGGACCAGGAAGCCATTGCACAGAGATGAGATACACATGCATCCACAAGTGGCACTGCAAGATTTTGAGAAATGGGCCATAGACTTTATTGAGTCTACTAACCTTCTAGGAAAGAAGAGTGGTGTGTGTTACATATTCACTGCGATTGAATATGTAACCAAATGGGCGGAAGCTAAGCCCATCAAGGATTGTACTGTGGATACAGATGCACATTTTATCTTTGATAATATTGTGGCCCACTTTGGATGACCTAAGATTATAATAAGTGATCAAGGTACGCACTTTGTGAATGAAACCATTGAAGCATTGATAGATGAATTCGAGATTCATCGTCAGAAGAGCACTCCATATCACCCTCAGGTGAATGATGCAGTGGAAGCCTTCAACAAGATATTGGAGACTGTGCTTACAAATTCTTGCAATGCTAACTAGAATGATTGGGATGAGTGCATACCTGCAGTTCTGTAGGCATATCAAACCACATGTAAAAATTTGACTCGTAGGACATCGTTCCAGATGGTGTATTGGCAAGAACCTTTGTTTACAATGGAGTACATTATTCCTAGCCTACATATCACAACATTTAAAAATATGGTAGAAGCCGATATTATGGAGGAATGGTTGTCACAGTTGGTCGCACTTGAAGAAGATCCCTTCATTGCAGATTTCCACCAGTAAGTTTAAAAGGCATGAGAAAATGCATGGCATGATAGGCACATCAGAAAAAAGGTTTTTAAGGAAGATGATTTGATATTTTTGTATGATAGAAAGCTTGCATGCCACCTAGGGAAATTCAAGATGCATTGGCTAGGGCCATATATTGTCAAGGAGATCACTGATGAAGGTGAAATTCACGTAGTCACGTTGAGCGGATAATATATTCCCGAGTATGTCACTGGAAGTCAATTGAAGCCATACAGTGATGATCCTCTCCCCGAGGGCACCAAATGCCTATATGGCCGGAGTATTGGCTCTATGCAAAAGGTAAGGTAGATGTGCAAAAAGGAGTAACACATGTGCAGTAGTTGCGCAAGGAGGTTGACTAGGTCACATAGGTGCCAAAATCTAGCCGTTGGAAAAGTAAATCTAGAAAAGGAAATTTTATTACTATTTAAGGCAGTGTCTAGGTTGCATTTATTGAGGGGATTTTACTAAATTTGGAACCATTTTTCATTTACGGAGACACATTAATGCATAAGGGACCATTCAAGATGCACCAAAACTATAAATATGACATGAGGGGTCACATTAGCTCCCTTTTATTTCTATGCGAATTTTCTACCTTGAACTCTCTGAATTCTACAAACTATTCATTGTCTATTTCTGGTCAGGATCTGATATTTTAGGAGGAGTTGCATCGTATGGGTATCGGTTATGTTATCCCTCCAAGCATGATAGCTACGTGCCCAGAAGAGGATCCTACTGCATTGATCGGCGAGACACCTGTGCCTATGAAGAAAAAGAAGGGTCACACATTAGGGACTCGTAAATCCCCTTGAGAGAAAAATTTGAAGCTGAACTCCACTACGACTAAGCGCCATAAGAGACCCATGGAATAGCTCCCCGATACCATCATGGAGGAGGAGGATGTGGTCGAAGTGGCACCATTCTCACTATTTCTGACCTATGTTTCACCATGCAAGGTGTCTGTCAAGGTCCCGAAGGATCTTGGCAAAGTGCAGTCCTATATTAAAATGCCTTTAATTCAAGAGAATGTCCCCACTTGAAGGTGATATGTACGCTAAATTATCACAATTAAAAATGGAGGATTGGACCTCATGGATGTTGAAAAGTTTCTTGAGATTTCGCCTAAGCCCTATCTTGACCACATACATTATGAAAGGGGACTCGTGCGCATGGATATGAAACGAAGGGTGTTGGGCCTGCACAAGGAAGTGCTTCTAAATTTATTGTAGGTCCCACATTTTGGGCACAACACGATAAATGATATATGTGTGCGACAATTGCTCGTGCTAGTACATGATGAAGCCTTATGGTTGGGAGAGTGCATACCAATTGATGTCATGCTAATCCATCGGATGAATGGCCTTCCTGATCAAGGCAGAGATCCCATCGATAATTTTAGAGGGAAGGCATAGGGAAATAAGGTGGCATAGTATAGGTTTTGTAGTTAGTTAAATCAATGATCTTACTGTCCAGTTTGTGATTCTCATATTGGCTTGCAAGATTATGCATAAGTGTAGACCTAAGGAAGTCACTGAGAAAGTAATTTCACTCGTAGGACAGTGTGAAAATCAAGTTATCTACAATTGGGTGCACTATTTGTGCAAAGAATTTTTAGAAAATGTGCACGAGACACAAGAGGAGGGCAAGCACTTCTATTATGCTTGGCTTCTGCTACTGATAGTTCTGATTGGATGGAAGACCCCATAGGAAACATAGTTTCTTGACATATAGTTGCAGATGTGTGAAGTTGCGCATTATGCCACGATGTGGAGTTCCTTCATCTTCACATGCATTATGGAAAACAAAATATTTTGGGTCTTATTCGATGCTTCCATATTTCAGGCGATCCAATCCAAACTAAGGTTGTCTCCAACTTTGTATGAGCACTACAAGTTTATTGGGGATTTTAAAGCCACCTTCCACAACATTCACATCTACGTGAAGGTTGTTTTTGAGGCAATTTGGTACGGATTTTCGTATCTCATCACTGAGGACGACTTTTTGCGCATCATTGCAAAGTGGCTTCTAGCTTGGCTAAAGGCACGCACAGTGGATGGTGCATATACATCTATTATGAAGATGCCCACCAAGCCTCACAATGATATATAAACTACTGAGAAGGCCATAGGAGTAGAGCCCATGCTGACTACAACCAATGAAACGATTGACCTGGAGACGGACACTACACCTGAAGAGAATGGTGTCGAGCCTAAGGAGATAGAGGAGTAGGTGGAAGTCTAGAGTTCCAAGGGAAAAAGTGTGGTTCTTAGGCCACGAGAGGATTAAGGAAGAAACGCAAGGGCTCTTAGGCCACTGACGAGGAAGAGCTGACACTGACCGAAGATTATTTCAACGAAATACCCAACATGGTCATGACAACAAATGAGGATATTTGGAAGAACATAGAATCACAATACAAGGATATGCTCGATGGGGTGCATATTATCATCCAAGAAATGAAATTTCAAGAGAGTCTGATTCCAACGAGCATTTCCCAAGCAAGCCAGTTATAAGTGAGCATGTCTGCTGTCGACGGGCAACCCATTACAATAGTACTACCTGCAATAGGAGAAGTCTGTTTGGTTCAGATACTTGAATAAGCCATTTAAGTTGAGTCTCAACTGTTGCATGTGTAGCTCAAAGCCTATTGGAAATTAATATTGATTTGACTCTGTTACCTGCAAGGAAATTACATATGGTCCGCAACATGATCGTGGACTAGCTGTAGTTTCATAAAGCCCGTGCCTACGGTGACGTTACTGAATCTTAGCAGCACATGGTCTACCTTCAACAGAAGTACCAAAGAAGCAATGAATCATGTCAAGCAGTCAAGGCTCAATGCGTTGTTCTCGAAGAAAAGATCAACCAAGTCTGTAGTGACATTTCAACGGTCCCTACCACAAATGCCACAACAGAGAAATTATAAGGGATGGCCATTGCATTGAAGGCCTTGCGCAAAAAATTTCAAAATGTCTGGGCTAAATTTTAACACAAAATTGTTAGTCTCCAGTTAAATTCACAGCCAGAAACCCCATCGGAAGTAAGAGCTAAAAGGGATGCCAAGGTCAAACAAGGCACATATAGCATGGTTTTCAAAGTCACATGGTGCAGTCAGCTATTGGACAAAGCCATGGCTATTTGGACTTCCGTTTAAAATGACCAAATGGTCCAGCAGCTGCAGAATGAGTTGTGCATCAACTAGCAATAGCTTGTTCATATTAGGATGGTGATGCCCACCCTCGTGATTGTATAGTGCCTCACCCGCCTATAGGAGGGTTGGGTAATTCAAACCAAAGTCGAGGACTTGCGTCAAAGAGAAATTTTTATCGAAGAAAAGATACATCCATGCATTGAGGAGGCTCTACAACTGTCACAAACATTGGATGGTGTGTTAAAGACCCTTCAGCAGACTCATCAAAGTATTGAACTTGCTACTAAAGGGCCCACTACAAAAAAAGTAGTAACTGAAGCATAGGGAGCTACAGCACAAAGCCTAGGTGGTGTTTCCACTAAAAACTTATGTTGCTACACTCCAAGAAAAGATGAAGGAGCCAACCCCACAGTGACAAGGAACAAGTCACAGGTTTGTGTTGGGGGCCTGTTGGAGCAATGTCACTTAGGGTGCATTTTGAGTAACTTTTTGTATATATTTTTGGATATGCGCACTATGCGGAAAGGTCAAGGGGCTTTGGGATGGTTCAAAGTACCTCTCTTATGTAAAAGGGGTGATAAGGGTAAATTGTGGGCCTCAAACCATTGTTTGAGACCATAATATCTGCATGCTAGATCAATATAAATAGAGAGATCGATTCTAGTAAAAAAAGTAATGTTTTTGGATCTAAGTATGTTTATTATTTGGTGATACTTTTTGTAAGTCTCAGTTGGGTAGAAAGGATCTTATCGGTTGTGTGCACGGACAGATAGTCCTGGCTGTGTGCGGATTCTGCTGGTTGTGTGCATGGAAGGGTAATTTTATGGGGAAAGTATGACTGTACTAAACTATTATAATTCTAATACAAAGACATTTTTTTGCAAAGAAATTATGTTATGTTTCTGATATATGACATATCTGTTTACAATTACTGCTTTGAGATTGCTTTACTTCTATTATGATCAATTATATTTGCATAAGTAAATGTGTTCATTATGCATGAGTATATGTTTATGTTTAAGTACTTGAATAGACCTGCTTAAGTTATTGCACATTGTGAAGAATTGATTATGTTAGTTATAGATCTGTGACAAAGTAGATCTGCGATACATCTGTTATATGTATTATCTATATTTGCAACCAGTTGATCTGATAAGTATTGAGTTATATATACATGGATATGTTTTCAATCTGCAACAAGTTCTGTTATAAATATTTTTAGGGCCACCACATCAATTTCTTCCTCAGGGTGTGGAAGCCTAGTACCAACACCCCCCCCATACTGCTTCAGGTGAGACTTTGATCTACGCGAGCAGGTCATTGCCGAAAGGGCTAGTAGTTGGAGGGTTTGTTGTTTGCGCGATAAAATATGAACCTGGGTCAAGACCCCTCAAGCTAATAGTGATAATCCGTAGCTTCTAAATTTTTTGAAGGTTCACCTTAGGTGCTTAATGTGTTGTGCATCCAAATTAGAGAAAACAATGATATCATCTAAGTAAAATACCACGAATTTATCTTTATCTCCAACAAAAGCAATATCCATGGTGCGTTAAAACATTTCTCTAGCATTTATGAGACCAAAAAACCTCCGAGAATACATGAAGGTTCCCCAAAGCATGGTGAATGTGGTTTTCTTTTGGTCCACTAGAAGCACAACTATCTAGTTATACCCTGAGAATCCATCCATCTTCGACATGCGAGAAGAACCTACAACCTTCTATAAAATGTTGTCCATTTTTGGTAGGAGTTATTTTTATTTCAGTGATTCCCTATTCAAATTTTGGAAGACTACACCCAGTCTGATTTCACCACTTTTCTTCCTTACCAGTAGCAGGTTCGCAACCCATTCAAAATACCTTATAGGTATAATGATTTTCGCTTGCAGTAACTTTTTTAATTTATTCTCAATGGCAGGAAGCACGAGTGGGTTTATTTACCTTAACTTTCTCTTATGAGGTTTGGCACGCTCCTTCAGGGGAATTTTGTGTTGTATGACATTTACATCAAATGTCTTTAAATCCTGATAAGACCAAGTGAAGACATATTTGTAAGATCTGAAAAGTTTTTAGATATTGTTTTTTGAACTCCTCAAGAACTCCTTTAGATACTGTTATAAACTTCATGTCTTCCTCAGTCCTGGTGTTGAAATAATCCACCTATTCATATTGTTATGGGTTGTGAGGGTTAATGGGGACATTGTTTCTATTGAAAACCCTCTCAATGGGTACCAGAACCCTAGAGATGATATTCCATTTTAATTGGTGGAATTTATGACTAGTAATGGTCTTCTCCCATCTTAATTTTTGTAATTCAACCTCTAAATATTCCTCTTGATCGATTACCAAATTAGAAAATTCTCCTATCATTCCCATGAAACACTTAATATGTTCCTTGTCTTCAAGTAATTTCCAGTATTTGACATTGTCAGGGATTGAGGGACGGTGTTAGACCTCAATTTCATATCTTAGTAGTGGGTTCTGCAAAGGGTAGAAATCACTACCTGCCATGGCTACTGAGTCTTCCATCCAATTTATTTCGCGAGGCATAAAATTAATATTGAAATCTAAGAAAAAATTCTTGACCAAATACCACTCGTTTTTATAAGCCCTAAGCTGCAGATGTTTCACTTGACATTGATTCCTCACTTGTTTCAGCACTTGCTCTGAATATATGAAAACCTTAAGACTCTTAATATTCATGTTTTTTTCTGATTGTAACCCCAAAAACATCGCTTCATATTCGGCCACATTATTTATGACTTCAAATTATATTTTGAAAAAGAGGGGAATCAAGAAACCTTCTGGTGATATTAATTGGACACCAGCCCCATTTCCATATTTAAATTAATATCCATCCAATTTCAGAGTCCACATTTCATTTCCTTCTTCCTTATAATGGTTTTCTTTCTTTGAAGGTGGGGTCTTGGTCTCCTCGAGAATTGACTCATCTTCTTCCAGCATTAAGCAAGACAACTCACAATCTTTCTCGTAGATGGGGGAATTGGTGGAGCCATCAGCTTTGGTGACCATTTTCATGAATCTTTATTCTCATATAATATTCTCTCCACCAAAAAACGGAATGGTGGCATAGGTCAAGTCGAGCTTTATCGAACCTCCAATTTTTTATTCCCATGACCTGGACAACAACATCCCAAGCCTGGCTGGTATGTCTTCCTCCATGATGTCCATCACCACACTCTTTTCTGGAATCTGATAAATATTTATCACAAAATATTTTATCATCCATAGAAATTTTACTCTCTTAGAGTCAAATTATTACAGGTATTTATACGGTCTGGTAATTTGCAACCCTAGTCATTCCATGACAGACAGTGGTAGCGGGTTGTGATATGCTCCTAAGTCCAACATGAAAATATGTAATAGGAGATCATGTATTACCAAAATTTCATAGAACGAGGGCGTCAATGGATATTTCTCTTCCACATGGGGTCCAAAAATGACCATGTCTCTCTCCTCCTCAAGATTGATATTGTATGGAATGGGGGTCATGCAAAGAGGATGCATGAATTGAGACACCTCGGATTTATATGATCGTTTCTTTAAAAACTCAGTAAGGGGAACATGGATCTTGACCTTTTCTAATTCCTTTTGGGGATTGAAAGTGGGAGAATATTTTTTAGGAGGATGTGATTCAGTGGGTTCGCTGTCATGATCAGGTAGATTTGATGATGGTGTGGAAGATTTTTTAACATTAGGTGTTTGGGACTCTTGGACTATTGGTTTGGATGTAGTGGCCTTTTTATAATTATTTTGTTCTAGTGGAATATTTCCTTTATCTAGGGTGCTAGAGCAGCTTTGGATTTTTGAAACCAACTCATCACTTTAATCTTGCACCCATGTTCCCTTGTGAGAGGACCTAACTTCATATTATGTACTTGAGTTTGCATAAAATCCATTTACTTCCTACAATAGCTATCAATATCCTTATCATCTATGGAGCGTTCAACTCTTCCCCATCTTCTTGCAATGTGAGCTCACCTTCTTCCTTATCAGAATAATAAAAAATTGATTCTCTTAGGTGTTTATGATCTCATATACTTTCCCCTCCATGTCTCCTTCCAGATATAATGGAGGTTGATTGTGATCCTGATGTTCCTCTCTATCTATTTGTAACAGTTGTAAGGGAGGCTTATGATATTATGGGTTTAAGCCTCCATTAGGAATAATTTGATTTGAATGAGGAGAGGAACCTTTGGTCTCTAATTCAAGATTTACCATCTCGTTATAAATATTTTTGATTAACTTTTTCATTTTCTCTATTCGGTATTCCTCATATTCTCTTTCTTGATTAGAATAGGTACCTTACTCCTTACCTCTCCTTCTTTCCCCTTGATCTGATTTTCCCTTGAACTTCTCCATAGAGGAAAATTTGGATTCTACCTCCAAGGAATCTATGTGGATCTGTTCCAGGGATGTAGACTTCCTCTCTCTGATGGTGAAACCGAATTCAGGCTCAAAAGGTCTAGAAAATACTACTTTAGTAGCTGGTTGAGGAGTTCTTACCTCTGTAGGGATATTATTGTATGTTTCTTTCTCATAGCACTAAACTCAGTGAGGATGTATCCATGATCCCTCTTCTCTCCCCATTTTTCTGTAAATACATTCTCCATCTCTTCCCAAGTATGAACGGAGTGGTCTGTCAAGGATTTGAACCACTTTAAGCTTCACCATCCAAATATTATATCAAGAGTCTCAACACCACAATTATGTGTTCCACATTCAAGTTCTCTGCAAAAGCGCAAAAGTTCTAAATATATATATATGTGTGTGTGTGTGTGTGTGTGTGTGTGTGTGTGTGTGTGTGCTCCAATGTTATCTTCTCCATTGAATCAAGGAAGGAGATTTAGATAATATTGAGGCATATCATTCAGTAGTTGGGGAAGAGCCAAGGGGGCATAATTATTTAACAGAAAACCAAGTAACACAATAATGTGCTAAGGAGGGGGAGGATTTATGATATGATTTTTTTGATGAAACATTTGAGAGGTGATAGGTGTATTCTACGAGGATGGAGTGTTTATTTGGAGGAGAATGTAAGTTTTTGGGATGTTCTTTACCTCCTTGACCTTAGGTGTAGGGTGAAACCCAAGGAAGGGAAAGCCAACTATTTTTTTTTCATCGTTAAAAAAAGGGTTGAAATGATGGAAAAAATTAGGTGGGTACTCCACACCTCATGTAACAGAATCTGGGCTCGGGTTTCAACTCGCTATGAGGAGGAAGATGCCTCAAGTGAGAATGGGGGTAAATCATACTGACCGAGGGTCATTTCTTTCCAAATTATCTTTAATATTAATTTCTCAAGGTCAAATACATAGGGTTTTTTTTTGTGTGGTATATGACCAAGTATGAGGCCTCGTGAAAGTCAGGGTTACCTATACATTGAATTTTGTGACAATGGAGTCACCAAGGTGAGATATGTAAAACCCCCAACCCTTCTTGCTCACCTCACTTAAGGGTGGAAACAATTTCGTATCCCAGGGAAAAATTTTCTAATTAAATTCCCCAGCAACAACGCCAAAAAGATGTTGTAACCCATAGAGATAGCCCCTGAGTTTTTAAAGGACTAGTAACTAGGACATCTTAAAATCAGAGGATTATGGTATCACTATGTGGATTTTTCTAGGTTATTTGATTGAAATGGTTCACATAGTAATTGTTCAGGAATGATGAAGGTTCTTGATACTGATCTCATGTAGAAATAAAGGACAAGAATGAAATTTAGGAAGCTGTATCTCACTGGAAGGCATCAACATGGCCAAACAGAAATTAATGAATAAAACTTGATTTAAAAGTGCGATGTAGTGAAAGAATTCAAGTTATATTTTTGATGAGACTAGGCTTAAGAAATATAATAATCCAGCTCTCTAAGAACTAGAAGAAATATGATAGACTAGAAACATGTGAAGATTTCATTCCACGGAGCATGATTTAGTGTTGCGTACAAGTTTAAAGCATGAATGTTATCCTTCCTCTACGAGTACATAAACAAATTCATGAAATTAAACCGGTTATGTCCAGCGAATTTTACGCATGGAATTTAAGAAATAGCATATATCGAATGACTAGTAACAACAAACTGAAGAAATACACATACATATTTCTCATCAATTCAAGTGAAATCCACCTGACACCAAGTTTCATATTATAGTACCCTCAGAATAGCTTCCCAAAATATATATTTCAGAGCACAAAATGCATATACATGGTGAGTAACAGATAGGACCAAAAACTTAGAAAAAATTAAAAACCTCTTGTTTGTCTCTGATTTTTCTTCTTATAGAGTTTTTTCTTACGGTATTTTCTCTTGATATTAATTATTTATATTACAGTACATTCATCGTAATAAAAAATGGAGCGTGCTCCGAGCACTACTCTCTAACAGAAAAACAAACTTAAAATATCTGAAGTGAAATCATGGTTTCACTATTCAAACAAAGTACAATAATAGTAAAACAAAACAAAATATATGAAGGTCACATGGGCCAAATCCTGAAACATATATATGTTGTGGAGATGTGTTGTAGAGGGACCTGAGTGTTGTGGCTGCAATGGAGTGGACGATGAGCTGGAATGATGATATGACATGGGAGCTCTCGACTGCAAAGTAGAAGCTTCTATGACATTAGCATCTTCATAGAATCTCTGCCACATGATCTCCATTGGTAGTGGTGTCATTTTAAATAACTCAAATAAGGTGTGAAGCTTATTCAACTCGCAGCAATCCAGGTTGGCCAAGAAAAATTATTCCACCTTGGCCAGAAACGATCCAAATTTAATATTATACCTTAGCATTTATGCTTCGGACCTTAGGCAGGTGGTCCCCACCATGATTTTTAGAGGGTCTGGAAAGCCTTTGGAGAATTTGGCGATCCCCCCTAGAGTGCCTCTTATTTGCTGGCTTGTCTGCTAACATCAAGCGCTCCGGGCGGTTGGCTTCGTCCTCCTCCTGTGGCTTGGAAACGAATGGAATTTTCCCTTGCGTTCAAGTTTTTACACCGCACAGTGCCTGCGTGCATCTCGTCACCTCTACATTCAAGTGTTTGCACTGCTCAATGCTTGCGGACAGCCCACCACCTCTTGTGTATCACTGTTTTGATGTGCGGCCCCCTTTGATTATTTTAGTGCCTTGAGGGATATTTAGATGTCCACAGGTCAACATTTTACATCATAATATTGAATCCTAAGGCTTTTCAAAGAAAATTTATGAACTCTATCTCACCAATATTGGATAAACAACAAGCTTAAAATCAAATAACATTTCAATTTGCAGTTCAATATTGGAAGAAAGCAAACATAAACCTATAATGGGGCCTACATGAAAAAAAAAAATCCAAACCATATACAAAGGAAAAAATACCTAAGAAGCCATACCACTTACATTTATTCGCAATTCAAGTAATCAATAAGGTCATAAATACTCACCAAAAACTCATATTAGGTTCTCAATCTCATAAAAACAACAAAAAGGAAATTGTTGCTAGAAGCAATCAATTTGAAATACAACCTTGAACTCACAAAGAAAAGTTATAATCAAGATAACTATATTAAGATAATAGATCTTTGGGTTATATATAAAGCATATCTAACCCTTACATAGTCCTACAATACATATCTAATCTCGAGAAAAAAAATTCAAACCATATTACACTAAAAAAAAGCCTCCCACATGCACCTTCACGAAAAATAATTTTTCTTTTTCCTCTTTATAATATGAAAAGAATCATAAAAATTACATCAAAAAATAAGTTCCTAATGGTATATTATTAAATAATATATTCCCTTGGGCTCAAAAGAAAAAATATAGAAAAAAAATCATGAAACAAATAATGGATGCGATGGGTACTCAGTCGCTGCAAGGATTATACCCTGCGAGTGAATACAAAGAAAAGTTACTCACTAAACCAATTATATGGACTGACCAACCTCCAAAATAGATATTTCAAAAAATGAAGCTCAAATATTAGAGATAAGATATGGATATAGGAAAAAGTAGACCCAAAGAAGGTTGAAGATAACAAAGAAAGACTCAGCAATAGGTAGCAATAAAAAATCAATACCAAGGAAGGAGAAATACAAAACTGGGAATATGAGTCACTAGATTTTTTAGCTTAATAAATACTTGGAAGGAAAGTATCTATTTCTCCATGTATGTATCCATTAGATATGTCAAACTATGTGTGTGAATGTTCAAATAGAATCCCAAAAAACTTATTTTACTACCATCCACATACATGAAAGAGATAAATAAGAAAGAAGTGCATACCTCAACCCTTGTAGATTGATGTAGAAGACCCCTGGCTATTGAATATCCTAGTCCTAGTTGTGGATCCAACCTCAAATACTAGACCTGATATCCTAGACATAATCACAAACATACAAGGATAAAAATTTCCTCTATGGAAAGAATATTAGTATAACAAGTAAACTTAATACATAAACATGATCAATTTTTCAATATTAGAAGAAAGACATAGGAAGGGAATGATATTTTTATTCATATTAATCGAAAGTACAATATATGGTATACATTTGAAGGAATTGGACTCATTTCCAATCGTTAATATCTTACTCTTCTTGGCTTATTAATGGGCTGTAAAAATATCATGTTCAAGGAAACTCGAATAGAAATCCATCAACATAATTGAGAAATGCTCTCTATCTCATCTCCTTCTCTCCCCTTAAGAGGGTCTCATCATATAGGATTTTCTCAAATTTAGGAGGATGTGTCTTGAAACTCAAGGCCATGAGAAGTTGGGCTTGATGGCATGTGATTTGGGTGGATACAAGTCATGGATATACTTGATGGTATGTGAAAAAATAAATTACACACCATGCACAAGTTTCATGCTAAATTATGAGCTTTTTCCAACTCACTAAGAACCTTCTTCTCAATTATGAAATTTTTTTCCCAATTATGAAGTAATTGTTATTTCATAATTATGAAAATTTTAAAAATTACATATAATAAATTACCAATTATATAATTTTATCCCTATAACATCTAATAACTTCTTCGTAAGACCCATATAAGTAAAAACAAGGGTGAAAGGGGATGAATTTTGGCTAGAAACTAATGTAATATGAACTAGGGTCTCTCTCACTATAGTGGAGTGGAAAATAGGGTCCTAGGAAACATCATCTATGTAGGATATTGTCTTTTATTCAAATTTAAATGTATCAAATAAAGATTAATATTACATTAGCTAAAATTTTGGAAATATCTAGATAGGTTCCTTAAGCATTATAAATATTAATTATTTATTACAAAATTATCAAGGTTTAGGTGTCACAAACATTATAGAGATATCTAGGAAATTTCCTTAACTAAAATTATGTAAATATTTAGGTAGGTTCCTCCAAAATTATAAATATTAATTACATAGTACAAAATTAGCAAGGGTTGGGTGTTCTCGACCTTACATCAACACAATAATTAAGGATCTTTATTCTGATGCGTCTTGAACTCTAATGATTACAAATGACCTTGATGGTTCTTAAATGTACCCAACTCATAACCACTTAGGAGCGAATTCATTGAGGATTCTGAGAACCCTCCCACCTTAGGTGTTTCAATTTAGTCTCCAGTACACCATAGGGGGTATTCCCTTACTGAAATTACACATATTTTCAACATGTGAATAGAATAGGACCATTTATTGATAGGAAATGGGCATTCTAGTAATTAAATGGCATAAGAAAAAGGAATTTAAAACTATAGAATCATTGATTCATAACATACCCCATACATGGAATATTGAACCTTAAAATATGATGATCAAGAAAATAATTAAGATCAAAACCTAAGAAAGACAATTTGAATATATAGAAGAAATATTTTGATATCAGAACAAAAAATACGTTGTAGCAAGTACATATGATCCTTTCTTCTCACATTGATATAACAATAAATCCTAAAATAATAGTATATATCAAAAGAGTAATATCACAGAAAATCGTCTTCGAATTAAAAAGAAATAGCCTAATAAATTTGGTTTCAAGCTTATAGCATAAACAAACATTGGAATGATAGTTTATATTGTAAAAAAGAAAAACAAACACACAACACCTTTAAATTTTACTCAGCAGATGATTGATCTTCGATTCTAGATGCATGCTTGTGGAACTTAAAATTCAATAAAAATTCTCAATACTTTAATTACTAGATACTGATAGTAAATATCAGAACACCAGGAAACTAAATTAAACATATATTATAGAATACGAAATAGGTTTAACATTCCAAAACATAATAAACTATTGTAAACACACATAAAAGGAAGATGATTCAAGAAGGATACATTGAATATGTCATTAAATCAACAATAGATCTATCTATCATGTACATGCAGATCCAATAATATCAAAATATGTAATTCTATTATCAACCCCATGTAAGCAAGAAATAGGGTCTTAAATAAAATTTTACAAAAAATAACTATTCATTCTAATTGTCTTCAAATTAACGACATTAAAATTAAAATGACTATAATTAAAAGTAAATGAATAATTAGAGCTCTTATGAGCACCTTCTTTATTTAATGTTTAATTTGGATGTTTGTGCCCTTTTAGACGTGGAAATAGGGCATGAACTTTGAATTCACACATTTTTTTCATAAGCATTTGAGGAGTGTTTAATTCTACCTCAGTCGAGTCCTCTACTTGATCTATAACTAATTGCATTTGTTGGACTAGTTAGACTACTTGAGTGCTTGAATTAGCTTGCTCCAAGACGTTATTTCTATTCAAGTTCCTCTTGACCTTTGCGAATTTATCCTAGTCAGTTGTTGCTATCCAAGGTGCATTTATGTACTTGGTTATCACCATTGTTAATCATGATCTGATTTGGAAGCGAGTTATAAGGAGGCTTTGTATCTATTCTAACCAATATAGTAAAATCCCTACGTAGTGCATTAATGACTAAATGGGATGAAATAGCTTCTTCATAGATAATATACAGGAAGTTGAGGTCATGTTTAGTAGCCTTCAGTTTGTCACGAAATTCATTTTGTGATATCGACCAATTATCTTTTTCCCAAAAGGAAGGAACTTTGAACCTGCCCAGATACTTCTATACACTTCTAAAATTATCAATCTATTTTCTAACATTTTCCAATTCCTCTTTCATGAGAAGCATAGAGTTATGTTTCTCTTTTATCATGCATGAGGAGAAAATACACGTGTCCCTTTGATGGATGTTCATCTAAGCCAGGGTGTCATCATCAAGGGTGTTGATGAAATCAATAAGTTGATATATGTCCTTTAACTTTTCCTCAAGCATGAGAGAAGTGTTTCTTACTTTCAAATTAAAACTCTTCATTATCTGTTTTTTAGAATCTGACAGAATCAACATGTATGATTGCACTATTGAGATCTTCTTATTTATTTCCCTCCATATATCTCCCTTTATGTGGATGAGAACTTGTATTCCAGTAGTAGTTACTCTTATTAATTCTTGTAGGGACTTAACTTCATCTTGTTTCTCTTTGAGGGTGACTTGTATTTTCTCAATTACTGCATTCTTGCCTTGCACCTGCATTTTCTACCTCTTCTTAGCCTACTCCTTTTCTAGTTTCACTTCATTTAGTTCTTACTCTAATTGTCAAAATTTCAATTGTAATAATTTCAATATTATGGCATTTAAAGGTTGCAGAGAAACGAGAGCCTTGTCAATAGTAGCTTGGTATTCTGCAATTGTTTTAAGGTGTTGTTTGTCTCCTATTTTGAATTCTTCTCTCAGACCTTCTATCTAGGTTTACATATTTATAAGTTTTTAATCCTTAGCCTTCAAGGAAATATACATTGCCTGTAATTGGTTCTAAATCTCTTCTCTCCTTTCATAATTTTGGATCGAGATGTTAGCATCATAATATAAAATATTTTTAATTTATTTTACACCCTTGATTTCAATCTCCTGTAACTCCAATTACTTCTTAAAGGAGCCTACTCCTTTGGGTTGTTCAGATTGTGCTACTGTATTTTCTTCAAGTTCTTCAATTTTGTTGCCTCTAGCCCTTAAAGCCACTCAGGCGATGTGGATCTATTCTTAAACTTTCTCTATCATAACTTGCTTCTTTATATTACTAGTAGTAGAATCTAATAATCATTTAGAAAAATTTTCCCTTGTTTATTTATGCCAATTGACCATGTCAAAATCAGACACTTTTCCAAGATTAATAGCCATGGAAGAGGCACAAGAGCCACTATTTTTTTATTCTCGTTAAAATTAGTCTGCATTGTTGTGATATTGAATGTGCTCGTTTCAAAGTATGTTGATGAAATGAATATTGGTCTAGCATTGGGGGTTATCTCATTTAATATCGCCTTCTCTGAGACTTGGGATTTTTGAGGAAATAACATTAATTCAATTCCTATATTAAAAACTAAATTTTCTCTCCAAAAATTATTTCTAACATCTAACTCTTGCATTCCCAAGTCCTTTCGTTTGGTTTCATAGATGACCTATTGCATTTCTCTCCTTAATTGTTCTATTGTTTTCTCAAAAGCTTCAGTGTTTATGTCTTGGCCCTATTTTCCCTTCACATAGGGTTGGGCTTCTTCTCACTCTAAATTATTTGACTTCATCTTCATCATAGGAGGTAATGTAGTTGTCAACGGTTCAATAGATCTTGATGAGGAGCATTAACTGCCATTGTTATTAGTGCTTCACCGCTTGTTTCTTTGTTGCTTGTTTGTGCGTGGCCTTGTTTTGTAGACATATAATATGGCCACTGGGTGGGAGAGATTTTTTCCAAATTTTCCACCTTTGACCTCCTATTATGAATATAGATTGACATACCTACATGTTTTCTTAAACCAAAAATTGTTTCGAGTGGGTCATAGTGCCAAGATTTATCATGCATTAAATAAAGTAAAAGCATTTCCTTTTCAATTATGTAAACAACATTATTATTTTTAGTGATAAGAGACTAAATTGAATAGGGATAGTTAAACAATGCTCCCATTTTCTAAGAAGAAAAAATGTAACTCATTAACCATAATTATTTGTCTCAAAACTTCACAAGAAAAATTAAAAGTGTAATAAACTTTAGCAATTGAAAGGGCTCCTTTTGGAAACCATATCACTACAAGGAAAAGACCCTCTAGTGGATGTTTTTTAGGAAGCCCTTATAAAAATACCCCAGACATCCATTTCTAGTATATTTTACTGGAGGAGGTTGGCGGGTGGAGGGTTTTGCAGATGTTTTCTTCTCGGTGTGCTTATGATCCAAAATAGCACTAGTGCGCTTAATAAGAGAAAGCATCGGTGCGCACAAAATATTGGAACACCAGACACCATGCGCTCTGCACACACTCGCTTGGTGCATCATATTATTGCATAGCACCAGTGCTTTAAAAATATTCCACACCATTGCGTTATAAAACACCGCGCCAAAACTGAAACTGCCTAGTGTGGTATTAAGAAACCAGACCAATGCGCCTACAAAACCCCGCACTCCTGAACAGGGTTAAATAAAAAAAAGCTTATGACCAAAAAACCACATCTTTCACTTATCTTAGTGCTCTAGAGCTCTCAAGCATCGGTGCAATTTATCCTTGTCTGAGCCGCCCTAACATCGGTGCTCCCATTGCACCCATTGCATGCACTGTTATTATGCATTGCCCACCAATCTCCAGCTTGCATTTTGCAAAATGGTGGTAAAATTTTCTTTTGCAAATTATACAGCCAATATGCCTCCTCGATGGCCAAATGTATAGGTATTTTTCTTGTTTTTCCCATAATTAAGCTTTTTAGCATATTATAATTTCAAATAACCTTAAAATTAACCAATTTAAAGAAGAAGAAAAAATTGTGCAGTGTGCTCGAGCCATTCGGCTCACACCGGTGAGCAATGTTGCCTGTAAAATTTACAAGTCACACCGCAACCAACGCTAATGGTATCCACACCATTTCCAGGGTGGTACCGAAAGGCACACCACATTATTTTAAAATTAAAAAAAAAGTGCAGTGCAGTCATTTAGCTGGCCGCACCGTTGAGCATGTGGAATAGTGGCAACACAGTGCGTTGATGGAAATATCTACCCCGGTGTTTTTTAGCACACCACATTGGGCATTCTGATAGTGTACGATGTGACCTGGTAAAAGACCACACTGTTGACTATGTAATTCATCAGGAGGTCGGTGCGCAGACACAACTATACGCATCAAGGCATATATTTTAGTCAATACACCACACTCCTAACAGAATACATAGTGAATGGTGCTCTAAAAATTTTGAGGTGCACTACCTACAATGTGTTGAATGTCATCTGGGACACCACCCCCAATGTGCAACAAACAAAAGATGCACCAGAATTGGTGCATGACTGTTTTTTGTGGCACACTGACTGTTTTGTTTTTTTTTTTTTTCAAAATAAATTATATATGTATATTCCTAAATACATGTCTCATTTAATAAATAAAAAATATCTAATATGTCAATTATTCAGAGAGAAGAGGGGGAACAAAAACAACAACAGGTGGAGCAGTATGACATGGTTCGCCTGTGGGAGGCACGAGAGAGGGAGAGAGATGCGTACCCTCGCCCTATTATAAGAGCTAACCAAGGGCACCTAAGGAAGGTAGGCCTCCTCAAGTTCTATGAGGAGGCTACTTCCCTAAAGGGATATGGTGTGTTTTTATGACATCTTATCCACATGTGGAATGCCCATCGATAGGCTTTATAGTTTGGTCGTAACCAGTGGTACATGCCCATTGAGGAGGATATATATTTCATTATAGGGCTATCGAGGAGAGGGGTGTATTTTCCCTCATTCCCAGAGGTTCCGGATGGCTGTGTAGCAGGGATTTAGTTAGTGTACTCCCAGGGATACATTGTAGAAAATGTACTATCTCCTTCAGATTGTTAGGTCACTGGAGGTCAGTTACGTATTGGTGCGTTTGGTAGTGATGAGGTGCAGTGCCTCTCACTTCTCATTTTGACCATTTCACACAACACCAGTGACGAGAAGTTCATTAGTTGCTCTCTTCTATATTATGTTGAGTCTTTAGTATAGGAGCCATGATTTGTCAGGTGGTCTGCCATTTTTCACGGTAGTTCTATACAACCTTAGATATATGTCATGCTCATGCACAAGGCAGGGTCAACTTCCCTTTTGCTTCAGAGATTTTTTGTTTATTTTTTGAGAGGTTTCCAAAGACGAGGCCTAATTTTGTTTGCCAGCCTCGTAGGCCGATGTTCGAGGCATGAATGCACATATGGGGCTAGATGATGCCCAAGAGGGACGAGATTGTGTTTCCAACAGGGATATAGCATGATGCACTGGTGTTGCTAGCCAGTGTTGAAGAGCTGCATCCCTTCATTATTGTCCGTTTTCCTTATCTTGGATTGGATTGGAAAGGGTGTCCCAACATCCTCTTCACAGATGATGAGCCTCTAGATGAAATTTATTCTAACATGTTCTTTAACTTGTTTTTATTAAATTGTGCAATGAAATTGTCTAATTATATTTGTGTACTTGTATATATTTTGCAGACAATTGGTCTTTTAATGGCGAGGACATGCCAGCACCACCACATGATCCAGGTATGGATCCTAATGATGATCAGGGTATGCCAGATTCTGAGGATCATCACGTGGTTTGTGCAGAGAGACCTGCTCCTGCTTGTCTGCCGGTATCGCCTTTTTCTAGGCATGGTTGACTTGATACTAGATACATGATGGAATTGCGAGACCAACTCACTACATTGATTTTTGAGGCAGGAATCAAGCCCACTCATATGAGAGACATACAGGCCGATGGTAGGCTGTTACATATGTGGAGAGGCATGCCACATGACATGTATAGGTGATGCAACATGTCGTAGGAGCTACGACCTTAGCTACATGGCTAAGGAGGATAGTTGCACATTATAGGCATGGTAGAGATGCATCATGTGATCGACAATTAGTGACCTCATGATCATTCAGCTCATGTCGTGCCAAATGAGTAGCGTCCACTAGTATCTAGCATTAGTCATAATCGAGATGAGGTTGGACCATCATCCACGTCCAATCAGTAGTGTGCAACATCGAGCATTACTCATGATCATGAGCAAGCTGGACCATCGACCGTCGAGGTTTCACCATTAATTGAGCGGGCCTCGAAAGAAATGCTATTGATGTTTTACCACTAGATGAGCCATGACATTTATATTATAGTTGTATATTTTTAACATTGTTCAGTTATATATATACATATATATATATATGGTCCTTGTATTTTATGTTCATGTTACAGTTGTACTTAATTTACATGTTGGTGATCATCATGATGTGTATATTGTTAGGTCATGTTAGATATGTTCATTTAATGTGCATCTTGCACATAGATGTGTATGTGATAGCATGAGTTATTTGACATGAAATGTATATTTTATGTTTGTGTTGTGATGATGTTATACAATGCTAATTGTGTTTTGTTAGATGATCATGATCACAATGATGTTAGAGAATTTGAATGTTTCTTTTAGTTGAATATGATGTTTGTACCATGGTTATCATGATCGTGATGTTTATTAATTAAATTAATATTAAATGACCATGATATTTATTAAATATTATGTCGTGATTTTAATTGAAATTGAAATTTTAATTGTATTTAAAATTGTAAAATTGTATTTGTATTTGTAATTATAATTTTAATTGTAATTGTATGTAAAATATTTAATGTAAAATTTTGATGGTAATTGTAATATTTAATCTATTGTGAAATTATTGTAATTGTAATTTTAATTGTAATTGTATTTGTAATTGTAATTGTATCTAAAATATTTGTAAAATTGTAATTGTAATTGTAAATGTAATTCTAATTCTAATTCTAATTTTATGTAAAATAATTGTAAACATTTAATTCTAAAATTTTTATTGTAATTGTAATTGTATTTAAAATTCTAAAATTGTAATTGTAATTCTAATCGTAATTGTATGTGAAATTGTAAAATTTTAATTGTAATTGTATGTAAAATATTTGTAAAATTTTAATTGTATTAATCTGAAAATTTTAATTGTATTAATGTGAAATGATTTTATCAAATTTGTAAATTTGTAAATAATTGTAAAAGAATAAATCTTGAATAATATGATTTTTTGTAACATAATAAAGTTTAGAAAATAATGCAAATAAATTCATGTACTTTATAATTATCATTATTTTATTATGATCTTACATACAATATTTATATTTTTATACAGTACGACATTTCTAGCTGAGATTCCTAGTTTCTTGTTTGGTGTGCTTATAATCATAACCCTCACTGATGCGTCTTAGTACTAAGATGCACCAGTGCTTCACAACTCTTCCACACTGGTGCATCATAAAACATCGTGCCAAAACATAAACCACAATCTTACGAACCGCACTGGTGCGCCTATAAAACCTTGCGCACCAGAACAAGGTTAAATAAAACCTCGCGAGAACCAGGTATGTCATTGAAATATATTTTCTAAGAAGGAAAATTTATTTTGTAAAGTGAAGTATTAGAGAAGTAGAGGGTTCAAATCGAGGGCAAGAATTTTTTTGAGGAGATGAGGGTTTAAAAAGACGAGATTTCAAATTTAGGCTAAGAATTTTATAGCAGAGAAAATTAGTGATTGAAAAAAAAATATGGACAAAGACGCTTTCAGGGATGCATATGGCTACAGAGCTCGATAGAGCACAAAAGGAGAAAAGGTTTATGAAAAATCTGAGACACACATGAGAGAGATCAATTGAGTCTCTTGAATGGGCTAAGAGATCACATGAAGTTAACAATTCTCATTCTTATAAGGATAGCAAGGAAATATTGGACAGCAGAGAAAGATCAGTCGAGGCAGAAAATAAAGCCAAGAGGCACCATGAAGGGAAGGATTCCCATTCCCTTAAGGACAACATAGAAAGATCAATTGACATTGTTGATTGGGCTGGTAGGTCCCATGAAGGGAATGATTCTCCAGAATGCATTTAAAAGTAGCTCGGAGTATTTTCCAAGCTTTGGTTGGCCTACATAAACCTTTACCAGCAAATTTGACGTTGGATAAAATCACATCTTCATCTTTCAATTGAACCTGAATGACATCTCTAACTTGTCAGAGCTATGATCCTATGGATAATGAGGAATATCACATGGAAGGTACCCAAAAACCCAAATTTTTGAAAGTATAGGTGAATTAGCACTTATCAAAGAAAAAAATGCCGAACAAAATGCGAACGAGATACACTTAAGGATTCCCTAGTTCCATTTGCGATTGAAAATGATGCTCTCTCTGGATGAAAACAGTAAAAATTCTGCTTGTATTATAAATGGAAATCCAGTGACCATTTCTATGGGAAGAAAAGCATAAATACCTGCAGCTACCATATTTCCACCTGCAAATCGATTTCCCATTGGAAAATCTAATGTAATAGCCCATTTTACAATGTCTTTCCTCTGCTCAACCCTATACTCATTTTATATGGGAAACCATTGCCTCCACATGTAATAACTGCATCATCTAGTTGAAAATCGGTCTTCTTCTGCTAACAAATGTAGAATGAAGGACTCATTGTCATTGGTCCCAGAACATTCAAGGTAAGTTTCTTGTAAAACAGAGATTGTATAAAATTTTTTAAGATCAAGATAAAAAGCACAAAGGAGGAAAGAGGAAATTGGATGCCAATATGGAGGAGGAACTTACAAATGAGAAAGAAGATCATGGGTCAGCAAGCAGATCATGGGTTAGCAAGCAGATCATGGGGCACCTTTTCTTGTTGCAAGTTATGGAAAGGTTCAAGTTTCTTTTTCTCAATGAAGAAGAGGTGTGGTTTTGAAAAGAAATGGCCCAAATATTTTCATAGAAAAATGTACATTTCCAACATGTATAATTTTGGTGTACACACGTAAAACTAATTTTAGTGCCTCAACCACAAATCGGTGCTAATGTACTGATAACCACACCGGTGCATTCTAATTACTATGCACCAGTGTGTTTTAGTTACTATGCACCGATGTCATGTTACCAATGAACGCACCGATGACGAATAAACGCAAATTAGAAAAACGCAACTCTGTTTTCTTTAAGAGTAAAAAAATGTGGCAAATTGAAAAATGGGCAGAAAATTATTTTTGAAAATCTAATTTCATAAAACAATTCTTTAAATACAATTTTTGAGCGACCTAGTGGAACGAATGTATAGACATTATTTCCACTTACAATAGAAAAACAAATCCAATGATTCCAAGAACCAAATTTTATCTAAACTACAGGAAGATTTTCCAAAGAATTGGTCAACGAGACATGTCAGAACTTTAATAGAAAAAACGTACGACAACAAAAAAGAGGGAATGAAAAATTAATATTCCTTTAAATGTTTGTCTAGAATTATTTATAAATATCACTTTTGTTATATTTACTTTTCATATATCAATATAAAAATTGAATAGTTTATTGTCATGTTACATTTTCAGGAACATTATGAAAATCTCAAAAGATGAATGAGCTGATATCAGAAATATGCCAGTAGGAATGTCCAAAAAGGTGTACAAGGAGATGGTCAAAGAAATGGAAAAAATTGCATCTTAGGAGGAGCCATATCAACAAAAACATGCTTCAAATGTAATATGTAATCATGGAATTTTTCGATCATTAGGTCCAATAAATAAACAATTCAGCATTAAATATTAATTTTCAAGAATTTTCTTGCAAAAAAGAAAAGAAAATGGAACCCATTCAGCACATAAAATAGGACGACAAGAAAGAAAAGGGTTGATATCTAAGTTTGTGAGTAATTGTTACTTCCTTATAACAACTTAACTAGATTTCATTTTTGTATTTTTTAAGTTTTTTTTACAAAAATCATCATTGAATGTCTTCAAATGGGTGCTAACATACAGAGAAGAGCCATTAGATGAATTGATTGAAATAGGGTTAAATATGGGTTGTGAGTATATGTTGGCATATCAGAAATTAATTGTGGAATTTGTAAGCATCTATCAATATTCTTTTATTTATCTCTGTCTATAATTAATATAAAAAAAAAATCTTTATATTAAATATATATAAAAATTGCAGGATACAATGGAACTACGCCAACAGATGAAATTTTGAAAGATGGCATGGTACATGGTTTTGAAAGAATGTGTATAGTTTATGAGTCAATTGTTGCTATGGTACGCCATTTTTCTTTTCGATTTACATTGATGTATATTATTTAATATTTCATTTTTCATTATTCTCACGAATGAAAAATACATTATTTAATAAAATATGTTTTAATTTATTCTATTACATTCTCCATTGTTGCTATTGTGTTCTCCATTGTCGTTCTCAAATGCACTAATAAAAATTCAAATCATATGAATATTTTTATAAAATATATATGTGTCGACTTTTGATGAATAATTAATTTTAAAAAATAACAATAATTATGATATGATATAACAAATTAATCCAAACATCACATTCAAATGCATTAATAAATATTTAATTAAAATGAATATTTGTATAAGATGTGTCAACTTTTGATGAATAATGAATTTAGAAAAATCACAATAATTGCACTGTCATAGGTCGATGTTTCTAAAAAATACAAAATGAATACCAGTGCATGTCAGTTACTGTACACCGGTGCGTTTGTATGCTGCAACGCACCGGTGTGTTTCTACGACCTATCGGCACTACACTAATACCAAAACCAATTAAAAATCTCGGTACGTTTGTGCGATACTGCGCACCGGTGCTTTTATGTGATACTACGCACTAGTGCATTTGTACGACATATGGTCAACTCACAAATACCAATGCCAATTATTAATATCGGTGCTTTTTTCTGATACGGCACACCGGTACATTTCTATAAGTCTACGTACCGGTGCGTTGAGCTTACCTATGGGTACCACAAAAATCCCAAGGCCAATTGGTATGGCCCCGTGCATTGTGTTAGTCATCCATAATTTTCACTATGTGAAGATGACTAAGTATTGGTCCTAGATTTCTAGAAACAAAGTTCATGAACATTGTGAGTTCTAGAAATCTCATTGCCTTCATTATCCTAAGATAAAAAAATTCACTATTTTATCATCCTATCTAGTCATGACTGGCCCACCACTCCCGGAAGACCCATCATGGGCTCAAGCCATTGATTTTAATCCTAACTTGTCACCCATTTTTCACCATGTCTTGCCTTTTGGCCCAAATCCTCTATTTTTTTTACCTACAAAATTCCCAACTACCACCTAAACCTACCAATCAAATAACTTTGATGTCCCTTCCATAATACTCTCAAACACTGATTATCTCTACAGGCCCTTTGGATAGTCAAGTATGTTGGATATTAGGCCTTCAATACACTAAATTGAGCATGGATTGTATCTTACACTTGTAAAACCTAAATCTAGATCTCAGTCCAAAGTCCAAATCCAAGAAATCCCCACTAGATCACCTAAGGTCTCACTCAGTTATAGGATGGATTTGCTGCCATGCAAACTATGCCTTCCTGCATGAGGAAATTATATTCAAAGAGGGATAAAATCAAGCAATTTGGTCTATGATTGGTTAAAACAGTCATTCAATAAAAGCCTCCCTAGCTTAGAGCACAAATACTACAAGGGACAACTGCCCTTCATATTTTAGAATGAATGATTAAGTTAGCCATCAGAAAAAAGAAGAAGTAAGGAAATTGGATGCAATAATCACTAGGAGACATCCACAAACAAGGCAAAGGTAGCAGGCCTATTTGTAAAAAGAAAAACAGATTTTTTTATGGTTTTTTGAACAAAACAGCCGTGATAGGCAAGAAACCATCACAAAGGCCACAAGGACAAAAGCCACTTCAACTACCATCAAATGCACATTGAAGATTGTTGCAAAGTAATGAATAATTTTTGAGAGGCTACAGAGAAACTTAGCAAAACTCCTTCTCCTTTCTAAAAAGCCCTAAAAACCTAAGAGTTTGCACATCTTTGGCAAGATAGGTCAATTGAAGATGACAAAGCCTCGTTCTTAACAGCAAAGGACATACAAAGGGTATCATTTTAAAGGAAGAAATGGAACAAATGGATATGTTTGCTATTCGTATAAAATGATAGAGGTCAAAGAAAAACTGCCACCTGCAACACAAAATAGTCCAAAGGGCATAGTGAGTGAAAGGTAAATGAACAAAAGCATCATCAAAGTGGGTTTCAAATTCTAAATTATTTTTCAAAAAAGGTTATCAAATTCTTTGAGCATACTTCCCCCACACCATTTATCATCTCCAAATTGAAGAGAGTCATTGAGAGAATATTTTTTTCATCTTTTGAGTAAATTGGGGAAGTTGGTAGTGCTACGCACCTGAGCGCCCACTGTTGTTGCGCACCTGGCAGTGTTATGCACTTGGTAGTGTTATGCACAGGCCCGACTCAACCGGTCTGCCTATTACGCACCTGGGCGCCCGCTCTTGTTATGCACTTGGTAGTGTTACGCACAGGCCCGACTTGATTGTTATGCTCCTAGGCACCCGACTCTGCCTGTTACGCTCCTAGGCGGCTAACTCACATGTTATGCTCCTGGGCGCCTGACTCTGCCTATTATGCTCATGCCTGTTATGCACAGATAGAGTCTCTCCGAAATTTCTCAAGGAGATCAAAAATTCGATTTTTCTTCACCCTTAAGGCCTCATCAAAGGACAAGAGCAAGGTTGGTGATTTTATTGGCCTCCTAAACCTCCATTTTTCTAGGCCAAATCATACTTAAGGGCTCTAAAGAAATAAATCCTAAGCTACGTTATAGTCAATTTTTGAAAAATATCTTGGTTTAGAATTTGAAAGAGGAAATTGTTATGTATACCAGAGGAGGGTGAGTGGCATCAATCAAGCCTCTGAAAACACTGAATACACCCTTGGAGACTTCCATCTTTCCTTCATTTTCTCATCTTTTCCCTCACTTCACTCATTACAACCTTTTAACACAAAAAGCTCTCAAATAGTTTTAA
This sequence comes from Pinus albicaulis, assembly GCA_034641835.2. NCBI lineage: Eukaryota > Viridiplantae > Streptophyta > Pinopsida > Pinales > Pinaceae > Pinus > Pinus albicaulis. The sequence goes on from CM076575.1 coordinate 1,146,376,390, forward strand.
AGGAGCCCTTTTCTGTGCTAAGAGAATCAGCCATTATGTCTGAAGTAGAGAGCCACACCAGCAGTGATGAGGTTCAAACACCTACCAAGCCTTAGTACAAATGAGGGAGGGAAAATATATTTGAACCCTTAGATATAGTCTAGATTACGTCCTCTCCTATGATCCTTTCATGCTTTTAGGATGTAGGGTGTTATCAATTTTGTGAAAAGATCAAACAACTTGGTAGTAATCCAAACTTGACTAGGCTATTTTCCTTTAACTTACAAAATCATAAAATTAACCGAGCAGGGGTACAATTTGAGCTCTCAAATAAGATTATTTCAAAAGCAACCGATATACCAGACATTGGTGAAATATGGTTCAAACAAAATAAGTTGCAGTTGAGTTATTATGAGCCCTACCTGAAACCCAGCTATCAACAAAATTGCAAGGTTTTTTTCCCTTTCGCCCACTTGTTAGAAAGGTATGATGCACTAATGAAACAAATTATCAGGTATTTCACCTATGAAGGGAGATATTATAGAATCTACTCATATCATGTAAGGTTACTGATGCACTTCACTAGAAACAAGATGATGAATCTACCATACTACCCTTTCTGGAGCAGTGAAAAAATGACCTCACTTGTCAAAAAGAAAAGATATGAACACCAAATGTCGAGCCTTTTTCACCACTCCCTAATAAGAATTATTGTCCTATATCAGCTAGAGAAACAAGGAATACCTTGGAAAACCTTCATCTCACATGATGTGTTTGCAGACCCCTAGGCCTTCATCCAACAGAACTTTCCTTCCACCTCACAACCATCTACCTTCACCCATCCATCATCTCCCCATGTGCCTTCTCCAAAAAAAAATTCACCTCTTTCTTCATCCCCTAATATACCAAGTGGAGAGGCTGACAGTAGCCCTAGTGAAGAATAAATAGAGGGCAGCAGTCAAGAGGAAACTGAGACATATAATGATGGCCATGAAGAAAGTAGTCATGATCATGAAGAAAGCAGTGACAATCATGAGGAAAGCATTAAGGGAGAGGATGATGATGAAAATGAATAAAGTAGTGATGGAAAAGAGAAAAATGATGAATATGAAGAAGAAAATGAAGAAGAGGAAGATGGCCAAGAAGAAAGAAATGATGGCCAAGAAGAAAGAAGCAATAGCCAAGAACAACACAGTGAAAGCAATGAACATGATAAGGAAGAGGAAAACAATGAAGAAGAAAATAGTGAAGAGGAGGGAAGTAGCCATGAAGAAAGTAGTGATGGAAACGATGAAATTAGTGAAGGAAGCTACAAAGATGAAAGTAGTGATCATGATGAAGAGGAAAACAGAAATGAGAGTAGTGAGCAAGATAATGAAGAAGAGCAAGTGGATGATGAAGAAGAGTAGCATGATGAGGAGGACAATGATCAAAGTGTCCAAGACAGTCAAGAAAAGAGTCATGATAGTCATGACAGCTGTCATGACTGTCTTGAAAAAAATCAGTCCATGGATGACAAAGAAAATCAGAGTGAGGCAAGTGTAGAAGATGTCAAGCAAAATTAAGATCAAAATAATGATAGCACTGCCTTTGATACTCCCATTGTTTCCCCTCTCACATGCACATATCACAAAGGGAGAAGAGATGTGTTTGCTGCCTCTAAAAGGAAAAGGGCCATCCCCTCTCAAACTACCAAAACATTAGACAAGGGCAAGGAAGAAATGGAAAAAGTTGAGCAGAAGATACAAGTTAGAAGGAGTAAAAGGATCAAGAAGACTTCTCAAGGGCCTCTTTTCATTGATCTAGACAGTGAAAATGAAGACCAAGAGATGAGTATTAAGTTGCTTCTCTTAGAAAAGGATTCACAGCTTCGAGAATGGGAAAAGGATTTTGAGAGAGCACAAAGGGTCATATAATATTATAAAGAGAAGCATAAACATTTCAAAGAGGTGAAGAGGGGCCTTGCCCTACAAAAGAAAATGGTCAAACACTATGCAAGGAAGAGCATGCTTGCTAATGCCAAACTGAAGCAAGCCCTCATAGAGCTAGAAGATCTAAAAAAGACCAAAGTGCATGAAAACCTCGAGATCTTTGCTGATTCTTCTCATCAGGTATCCAAAACCCCTTGAGGGGTCTACATGCCAATTTTTAGGAAAATCCAGAATTTTTTTTTTTTTCCAAATTTTAACCCCTAGGAGCACAACACCCTAGGTGTTATGCACACAATTAGGGAATCCTCAACTACTGAAATTTAAATTTTTGGATTTTTCACATCACCAATAGTTTACTCACAAAATTTTAGGTCAATTGGAGCATTTGTTCCCCCTCAAAGGGTCAAAAAACACCTCAAATTTGACCTTTCTGCCTCTTTTTCAAAGTAGGTGTTACGCACAGAGCATTGTTGGATGATTTAATTTTTTAGCAAGTAAATGGAATCCATTCAGCACAAATCAAGTATTTTTGGAAAGTATACTCGCTAGGATTTCCAACGAGCCATCATAGGGTGAAATCCAATGCCAGGAAGGGGTCCAAAACTCACCTACATCAGACCCTATTTTCTGCTGAAAAAGGTGTTACGCACAGGAGCAGCCTTTTGCAAAAAAAGTCAACAAAACACACAGATTGATGGAAAAGGATTTTTTTAATACTTTCTTGGAAAAATCACTCCTGATTTGATTAGGGAGTTATGTTTTGGTGTTTTTCATTTATTTTCTTATTAACTATATGTATTGGGCCTTGCATGGAAATTAAGAAAATTTATGGCATTTATGATTAGATTAGGGTTTATGGAAGCCTCTCAGGGCTTCCCACCTCCTCAGTTGCTCCATAAATAGAGCCTGAGGATCTCATGTATTAGTGGGATTTTGATAGCTTATGCTGAAGCAATACATAGTCTCTTGGAGCCTTTGATGAGAATTTGATGTCTTGAAGCTCATGCATGTCTTGATTTGTTTATTGATGGTGAAGGACTGTTTGCAGGATCCATAGGCCTGGTTGATGGTGAAGTTTTCTCTTGTTTATGTTTTCTAGATTTCCATTATGTTTTCCATCTTGCTCTGTTGCAGTAGGACAAAGAATTTAGATTAAGATTTTTTTTAATGGCACCTTAAGTCAGTTTGTCCTTCACTACCTCACTATTTTATTCTACTGAGATATGTTACAGAATCCATTTCTTGCTCTCTAAGAAGTTATTAGCTTGTTAATTTCTTGAATTTTTTAGATCATTTAGTGTCAAGTATGATTTATGGCTAGCCCTGCTTATTGTGGCCACTGAAATACTCTGTCCTTGGAATCACCTCCTTAAAGTAGCTTTGCCTAGGTTTGTCAAAGAAGTATGTTTGAATCATGCTCTTTGCCTTTACTTAGCTAAAATTGTCTCAAGGAAAATTCATAGCTGTAACTTTAGATGTTAGGATTTTCTCTCCTTCTACGGTTATAGCTACTTGTGCATCTTGAATGATTTTCTACTCTTGATGATGAAATCTATGAAAGTTAAATAAGTTTCTTTCCTTTCTATGTTTCATCTAAATGTTTGTCTTGGTTGATTATTTGCTTTCAGTCTAAAATCAAATGGATTAGGTTTTTCTTATTCCTTTGATTCTCTTGCTGTGCTCATAAATCTTCTAACTCTCTCAGTTTACAAGTACATAAAGGATTCAGTTTTTTCCCTTTATTAGCTTATTGTTCTCAAGTTTAATGTTCACCTCGTGATCCTTCACAACCTTAAAAGATCCACCAACCAAGTTAAAATTTCCCTGTAAATGCTTTTGAAACCATTGATGAAATTATCATGACCTTCTTAGACTCCATTGCCCAATGAGTTAAAAATATTCCTTGTTTTCTATCTAAATCTATCTGAGCGTCATACCCAACAAGAAAAAATAAAAATACCCCGCACTTAACATCTAGCCTAAAATCAACCCAAATCAGCAAACAAGTTCACATCTTTGCACCTACTAGAGAGATCCCTCTCTGAATCCAGGAAGGCTATGTCCTTGGATTCCAAATCTTGGTTTGATGTTACCCCTGTCCATTTGTATCTCAATCAATGCAGCAAATTATGGGGAGCTAACATGTTGTATCACCAACGCTGCACCCGATGTGGTTTTATACCTTGACGACCCGATGCAAGAACCTTTGACCAGCCCAGGGCCATCGTCTTGATGACACACATCGGTACGTTGAAACCTTAGTAGTGCACCGATGAAAAAAACATCCGTAATAACCTCCAGCCACCTAGTTTTTTTAGTTTTGTTGAATTTCCGTTAAAAGCTCCACCAAAACCTTCGTAACCATAAACAGATGTTGTAGCAAATGTTTTTTTGAAAATTTTGGCCAATTTTATAACACTAAAAATCTCCTTTATAAACTTCGCTAGAGGTTCTTTTCCTTGTAGTGTATATCCCAATCATCGAATAATTTGTGTATAGGAACCATGTTCTTATGCTATCTTCCTCGGTGAGTTGTCTTACCCTTATCTGTTGATTGGAAATCATGTCTAAGGCCTCCCCAAGTAATTTAACTCTTAAATAAAAGATAATTTGGTCGATATATTGGTTATAAATATGGGGAGCAATTATCGGACATATCAAGTGAGGTCAGTAGTAAATATCCAATTCCATTTCATCTCCATATTTGATAGTTTTGAGAAGCTGAGTCGACAGGAAATAAGTATGATAATTAAGTAACATTTGATGCACGAGATAGGAGAAGTGATTCCAAGACTTGAATGGTATATTGGTGGTAAGGTCGACCATGATAGCCCTAGCTAAATATTTTTGAAATTTAATAATCATTTTGTCAAGATTCATAGTTATGAGCCATATAGTTAAGAAAACAATGGTATCAACCTTTGAATCATCCACTAAGCCAAAGATAATGGAAATTTGCGATGTCAATGTCTGGTAAAAAGGCTCAACTAAACTAGTGAAAAGAGGGAACTCTAACTTCTGGTTGGGGTTAGGGGTCTTGAAAAGGATTTTGAGGAACTTAGATTTATTTTCTTCCACCCACATCATAAACTTGTTCAAACCCTTTATGAGTGATGTCAATCCTTGAAGTCGATATACCCAACATTTTGGAGATGATGTGCTCAATAATTTCGAGGAACACGTTATGATATGTGGGAGAAACGATAGTTGATAATTAGGGTTGAAATAATACGCTAGCAACAGGGTAGAGTAGGGGTCAAAAATACACATGAGCAAGTGGGGCAGCTAAAACCCCAAAGTTCCTAGGACACTCATATTATTGGGAACTACAAGACATCAAATTTAAGATATATGTGAGGTGAATTTGGGTGTCTCTAACACTAGATAGTTTGATAATGAGGGATTCCTTTGACAATCCTTTCAAAATTCACTTTTCTTAGAAATTAGGCCAAGAGAAAGATATAAAAAAAGGTAATGGCAAACGAAAAAGTAATTACTCCTTGAAAATGAAAATTCTTGAAGCTAAACTTCCAATTTCACATAGAGACAACACCTTATACAATGCTTGGGATACATGTATTATTTAACTGACAAAAGTAATGGACACAAAAGATGAATTCATTAGAGAAAATATGAGGTAAAAAATGGGTCTCAAAACAAAAATGTACAACAAAAATAAACTTTGTAAGAACCAATAAGATTCAATATGATGACTTCACCAATGGGGGACGATTCTCCATTTTTGGAGTAAAAAAGTAAAAAGATAAAAAAATAAAAAATAAAAAGTACTTTTTTTTTCAATTTGTATTTTCAATTTTTCTCCTTATAATTTTACTCAAATTTCTAGCAAGATCACTCGTTCGATGCAAAATTTAATTTTTCATCTAGGAAGTACTCATGTTGCATACTTTCGATGGACCCTAATATAAAAGAAATGTTAAATACATGAAAAATTGTGTTTGCAAACACATTTTTTCATGTATTTAACATTTTTTGTTTAGTATGGCCCATCGAAAGTATGCAACATCGGTATTCCTTGGATGAAAAATTAAATTCCACATCCAACAAGTGCGTCCATTTTAAATTTGAGTAAAATCATAGCGAGATAACTTGAAAATTCAAGTTAAAAAAAATATTTTATGTTCCCTCTAAAAATTGATGAGATAATCTACTGTTATTTTATTATGTCCACTATTATTTTATAATATTCCTTAGGAGGCCCATTTTAGACGTAAAAATTTATCTTATGGACCGAAAACTTCTTGGAGGACAAGGATTAATTAGGGATCACTATATTGAATGATGGTTGGACACCCATCAAATCCTCATTTATTTTCCCAAAAATCGAGATAGGGTCTCATCCATTGGGTGTGGTGGAGGGATTAATTCTTGTGTAACTCTAGGCTCATTGACCACTTAAACATTTGATCGTGTGGGTGGTCAAAAACATGGATCATATACAGTGGAAAGGATTACATTAATGTGCTTGCAATTTCACGCTTGATGCGATGGGTGATCATTGGATGTATACAAGACAGGTAGCTAAGATGCATTGGGAGTAAGCTAGACGCTTATCATCCAAGCACCTCTGCGCTTGATGAAACATCTAGGTTATCGATTTAATCAAGAGAAATAAAACTATTGTAGATAGGATAGAAAGTTAAACTCATATGTCAAAAATTCCTAACATAAAAAATACACAACTTAGAGCCCAATATGTGAGTGTATACCATTGATTGTTATAAAGGAACTTGATTAAACTCAAACTTTCTCTCCTAACAATTTGATTACACTAATATTCGCAGAAAGGTTAAAAATGCATAATAACAATTTAAAAGCATGTTTAGGGTATTATAACTTAGAAATATGGGAGTGTTAGGTAATAACAACAAGCTACAACTCGGGATGATCCTCCCTTATAGAGAATCAAGAACAATAGACCATGTCCCTTCCCAATGGGTTATGGATTCATATTGTAAATGCCAATGTTTATCCATGAGATGGGAGCATCCTACACTTGGGAAAGCTTTTATACCAATCGGGGCACAAGAATATAACATGCAAAGGGATAATTCAAAATGATTTAGCATTAATTACAGAAAGGAGGAGTGATTATTGAGTTCTATAATGGATAAAGTTTCCACCATTATTTTTGAATCCTACTACGTAGTAATAGTTTTTTGTTTCATTTCTTATCAAACTTAGAGGGATGGGAGACACTTCTAGGTTGCAATATGTTAGGCACAAAAACCTTCATTAGAAATCGGACAGACTGCTAAAAATAATGGAGCTAATGGAGGTGCAGGTGAATCGAATTAAAGTTAAGATATATTTATTTCGATGGATTTATGATATAGTGAATGAGGGAAGCACAAGAGAAGTCGTTAGGATCAATCCTTCCATAAAATATGATAACCTATGGAGAAGAGTAGTTGAATTGTCATACTTAGTAGTCCAGGTTAATAAGTTGATGGGTTATCCACAATTTTTGGATCACACAAATAAATGTAGAGTTAATAATAATTAATTTATGTAATATTTAATTTTATAAAACTCATTTATGTTATGGAATTTACAAATAGTCATTAAATTATGAGAACTTCGGCAAGGTTATGTAAATTTTTAGAACATTCATATATTTTGAATATAATGGACATTATGAAAGCTAAGACATTGTGAAACTATGATTTAATCTTTGAAAAAAATATATTATGCATTTTTATTTTTTGGTTCACATTTTATGACTCAAATAGTTATGTTTCTTTAGAACTTATCCATTGGTAACTAAAGTGTGTGAAAAAATATCTTGTAAAGTATTATTCTTGAAATATATGATTGTTGAATAGTTAATATACAAGCCCATATTAAAATTGTTAATAGGATAGCCAAAACCATTTTAATTTGTATCATTTTTATATAACATGGGATTTAGTGTTGCACCGGAGGCCCATACGATTCATATGATTACAGTATCCTATGGAACCCATCATGGTGTGATATTTATACTTTGAAACTATCAATGGTAGCAGAAAAAAATTCCCTTAAGAATTCCCCCCCTTCATGATATTTGACACAGAATGTAAGTCCACTTATAGAAAGTGTCCTTAGGCCTGAAAGATTCATTCACTACTTCTCAATAAATTTTCCTATCCTTGTTTTTTTACCATGTGTTAGTGACTCCCAATTGTGCCTTGTTTAAAAATTTTAACCTTACCTTGCCTAATGCTTATCATAGTTACGTTTTAGCTTTGCTCTAGGAATAGTGGGAAGATAACACACTAGGAATACCTAATTCCACTAAATTTTCTCTGCTACAAGGGAGAATTTTTAGTACCTCAGCAGAGTCACCAAAATATCACACAAGATATATCATCATGCAAGGGAGTGGGTAGGTAACGCAATGGGAAAACTAGTACCTGTAATATTCCTCTTTTCGAACAACTCATGAATCATGCAATGAAAAATACATTTATAGAAATATATGCAATAAAATAGTGAAATGGACTCTTGCACCCCATATATTAATCAATAAAAAACCTAAATCCAATAAATGAGCTGAAACAAAGCAAACTAGGTGGGCTAAACAGATCTCCCACACCTAGGATTGCCAAAAAGTGCTAAAACCCCAAAACACTGTTTTACCGGAGTTTCTGCTTAATGGAATACGTAGTATAAGAGAGGGTTTACACAAATAAATGAAGGAAACAATTATATCTACTCATATATTGATTAAAATGTTGAAGAACAAAAGATCTAATCTACTTTTACAAAAGACAAAAGAAATCGGCAAGGGTTTCTTGTCAAACACTCTGCATACAAGATGGGAAATCAAATAATTTATTGAAAAAACACTGAAATACTGAAATAAATAAGTGTATAAGGCTGTAAGATATCTGATCTTCTATAGATCCCTCAAGGGCTTCCTCCAATGGAAGGATGAACCTCTCAATCACAAGGAAACTCAGCAATGGAGCCACCAAACCACGCAATGAACACTGCCTCCAAAATAATGCACTCCCTAGAAGAAACAGTGCTAGGAGGGTATAGGAAATGTTTGTTGTAATACCATAGGTATGAAATAAGTCCTGGATCTCTCCAAATATATCTCCCAAGAGAAGAAAATCTTCCTCCAATGAGAAACTAGCTCAGAGACTGGGATTCCAATCCCTTCCACTGCTGCACCCAGCAACACTACACAATCTTCGAAAAATTTTTACTGATGAAGATGGCTGAAGCTTGGCCTAAAAACCTAATGTGGAATTATGAATAAAAACTCTCCCAATGAGGCTCCTCAAATGAAAAAGGTGGGTGTTGGGCGTCAAAATAATCCCTATTTTCACTCCATTATTCATCAATATCTTCACATTTTACCTTCATGTCACCTCCATTCCACCTCCATATCATTACATTCACCTCATTATTGGGTCATAACTATGTTTTTCCAAAGTTTATTAATTCTTAACATTTTAAAGTGAATTTCTGGCTAAAACTTAGAAAATAATATGCTTATACTTATACCTAACAATTAGCATGAGTTTGTTGACATGTGTAGGCTCAAAGGAAGCTTCCAAGACACCTTTATGTGGCCTTGGATGATCAAATTCGAATTTAAGAAGATAAACCTCATGGAAAAGATTATGGAGGAGATCATGGAGGATAGGGTTATGTGTCTAGATGGTTAGAGATATTATTGGATGATCATTATGAGTTTGTTACTCCTCTCATTGTATAAATAGGAGTACCTCCTCCATTCCAAGAGGAGGACTCTTAGAGCATTGTATCCAATTGATGATGGAATAGAATAAAGCTTCATTTTTCATATATTTCCATTATGTAGTTTTAGATGTAAATTTTGTTAATGTAGAATATGAATTTATGGAATTTATGTAGTTTTAGATATAAGTTTCCTTAATGTAGTATATGGAATAATTTGTCTTGTTCTTAAGAGAATTGAGCTCACTCTAAAAGGATGAGAGAAACATTTTATTTCATATTAGATTTTGTTTCATTTCATTTCTTAGATGTTTAAGGATTTGTGTGTGATTGATGAATGAATTATAATGGAATACTTTACATGTCTCTTAAGTTAAGAGCTTCTTTCATTAATAATTTATCCATCTTAAGTTCTTGGTTTTAATCTCTGATTCATTAAGTAGTAATTGAGGTGAAAGTGGATTTCTTGAGTCAAGAAGCATTTCAATATTATTCCTCTTTTTAAACTAATTGAGTTAGAGTTATAGAATATATTACTTTCAGCTTTTGAATAGCCTTGTCTTTATTTCAAGTTTCTGGTTTTATGAATGATTTCTCTATGATATTGTAGGGAAGGACAACCAGGACCTCCTAAGTTAGGAGCCTTGTCTAAAATATTCCCTTGCATATTATATTGAATCATAAACAATTTAGTTAGACATAGAGTTAGTTGCCTACTCCTGCATATATATTGCTGGCACCATCACAAGCTCACGAGTTTCCCTGGTCGATAATTTAATGCAGCAATTTGTTCAAATGAATTGCCCAACAGTGGGATTCCCGCTCGGGAACACACAGTGCTAAACAACACTGCAACTTTGCTAAGCAGAAAAGTAGCAACAAGTCTTGGAAGACAAGAATAAGAAACTGAGACATGAATAATAATGATTCCATCCTCTTCCTTATATAATAAATTATCTTTCTTTCCCTTGGCCCCACTCAATTAGGTTACTTCTAACCCAAGTTACATCTCCCTCCAAAATTGCGTTATTCATCCTTGGATTCCTCCTCCACTAAAACTGTGCTCTTGACTTCGTCAAAGCAGCTTGAATTTAACCTTGTTCACACATGGAGGTGTTTTATTGAGATATAAAGAGTGTCCCCTTTCACATTTGGAGTATTTTATTCCTCCTTAGGAGAATTATGGGCTTTTCTTCCCATTTATTCACCGATTAGAGCTGCTGCTAACTCTAATGTTCCATTTAGCTTGGAGGCTAAAATTTTGGAACATTACAGTCCTCCCCTCCAAAATCTTTTCTTGTCCTCAAGAAAATGCATAAGGAGAACACAATTTCTCCCCTCTTCCTCATGTGGCCTCCATCAATAGCCTCCATCACTGCATCAAGAGAATTTGCAAATATATTATCATCCAATGCTTCCTCCCAAGTGTGCAAAACCAAAGTGTCTGCATCAATCAGAGGTGGAAAGTGTGAATGGAAACCTGCTAGCTATCTCATGGCATCCACAAAGTAGAAGTGATGATAATCATGGTCAATGAGTGCCTCCCTCACCCATGCTATCATCCAAATGAAGTGAGTCACCCTTCAACATGGTAACTCATGAAAAGTATCCTCCACCTATGGCTCCTAAAATGTAGGTTGGCTGAATAGGTGAATATGATAGGCAAGAGGGCATATCCCACGTTTTCCTCCCATCCACTTATGATAAGTGTAGAAGGTATCCTGATCTTGGGCTGAAACATGATTTCCCTCCAATGGCAAGAAGAAGATTGAGCCTCCAAGGACTCTTCCTCCAAAATCATGAGACATGCCAACCCAAACCATTCCATTCAAGATGAATGGCACATCATCACCACAAAAAATAAAAATAAGAAAATGGCTGAAGGTTATGTGCAAGTTTGGATGATACATATGGTCTCTCTAGTGGTTGCAGCGCAGTCCTCCCAACTGTTGATTCAGAATATCAAGTGGCAAGTTGTCCTCCATGGAATTTCCAGCTATGCATGTTAGCTCATCTACTATAAGGTAGTAAGTAGAACTATAGATCAGATGTATACAATCCACACAATACAATACTTGCCCCAAGTCATGTAGAGATGGGTTATCAATAATACAAGTTTTGGCCCTAAAGTGACCATGAAACCCATAAATAACCTTGCTCTCTTGTGGAGCAATGCACTATTTACATATGGTGAGAAAATACAAATACTCAATAGATTAATCACTAAGAACATACATTTTTTTCTTACCATACATCATGTGTGAGATGAAAGTGAGGTCCATGTATAAGTCCCCCCATGAGGATTCCCTCACAAAAATCTACAAGAAGAAGGGATACACATACTCTTTGGAACACTCCATAAATAAGAACACACTCCCATGTGACAATGATGTAGGCCTTAAGAATAAGGCTCCATGACTTCTCCCTTTGAAATTGCACATGCCAAAGCCATCCACCATCATGCTATTATGTGAGAAGATCATCTTTCGACATGGAAGTCTCTCATGATCCTCCAATACTGAAGGGTAGCCTACTTGCACCATGAATGTTCCTTTCTTCTCTTCAGAGATATCATGAAAATTATGGCAAAATTTCTTCCCATACTCTCCCAAGTGTAACCATAGCAACAACAACTTTTTTTGCTGCCTCATCTCTCCCTCATACAAGCCATGAAGTAAGACCATAATGGTCAACTTTTATGATGCCCATACCAAAAAGTCTTATGCTGCTCTATCTTATGGGTGACATGCCATCCAATTGGTTTCCTCTCCATACAAAGCTTCCCTTGAGCAAAAACACATCAGCAATACATGGAAGAAAGATACAATAAAAACAAGTTGCCAATTGACAACCGGAGAGTGAATCATGGTCCCTCTCATGGAACCAACGTAGTGCATCCTTTGCCTGCATCAAAATAAGAAATAAAAAGTGCTTTTCCAGCCACTTTTTTGATGCCACATTCATCTCATAATATGAAATCATGAAGTTACAATATGGTGTCAATGGTGCACACCAAGAAACATGTGGCTTCCGCCACAACTCATCAAAAGGATAGCCAAAGTCAAGGCCACAAGTGGCTGCAAGTACATTATCATATAATATACAAGAAGAGATGATTCTTCTTGTTACATCATGCTTCTAAAATAATGAAAACAAGTACAAAACAAAATATGAAATGATACCTCCCCCATCATGTACTTGAGGTGTTGAGCTGAAATGGCTCCACTGGAAATTCTCCCTCACTCCCAATGAGTAGGAAGGTGGTTGTGACAACCTATCTATCATCATTCAGGATATGCATCTCTCCATATGCTGATATATGTCCTAATGGATGCCCTCCCAAGTGAAATCCTCCATCAAATGAAAATATGCATCAAAGTGCATAGAAGAGAAGTCCTCATGTGCTGCATGTAGTAGCTTCTCCTTGAGACTAGATGATCTAGTCAAGAAGATCCTTACATAGGAATAGATGACCACATCATCCACTGTGTATCTTTCATCTCCATCCAAGTCACCAAGAATCATGCATGCACCAAGATCCTTGGAGTACTCTACCAAGAGCCGAGTCCTCCAATAAGGATCAATCCTCCTAAGAGATAGCGCTGGTGATATAGCATGTGAAGCTCTCCTCATGCTGGTGCCTGCTACTTTGACATCTGCCATGCCAAAGTATTCCTCCAGACTCTTCACCTCTCCAAAATGTAAGAGTGCTGAACCTAAAGACAAGATATCTCTCATAAATTGTAGATCTGGTGGCCTCCCAGGTGGAATGCCTCCATATAGTGAGACATCAATGTCAAGAGTAGATTGCTCATATGGTTGGGAAACCTTTCCCTTGCTTCCAAATCGCAATAAAGTCTGCCATTTTCTTGCATTATCTTTTTGAAATAGAGAAGGGTATGTGCTTCTCATCAACTGATGTTGCTCTTCCTCCCTACCTCCTCCTTCTAGCTGCAATGCTGCACAATCATGTTGCTCATTGATTGTGCTCGGACCTCCATGTATGAGATACAGGGTAAATTCTTGTAAAGACACAAGGATCCCTCCTAATGGAGCATGTGCTCCTCTTCCCTCTGCATGAGGCACTAAACGTGCTCTAGATGTGACAGCGTTGTTGCCCTCATCTTCCTCAATGTGTCTAGGAAACATCTCAACAGTTGGATCCTCCTGTGAAAAATAGATCTCCATGCCCTCTTGTTCAAGAATATGAACTGGAATTCTTGCTTCTGGCAATATGTAATGCAAGATATCAGCTCCTCCCATGGTTTTCTGAAATGGATTTTTCTCCATCACATGCAAGGGTTTTTTTTTCTCAATTTTTCCTTTCTCATGTGCCTCAGGAAGTTTTTCACCAAACGTCTCCATCAATGTTTTTATGAATCTTACATAAGAGAAAGTGTTGACATTCTTTAAAGAACAATATTCAAAAATCCATCATGCATGAGCCTTACCTCTGAAATGCAGTGCTGCAACTCTGATAGCTTCATCTCGGGAAATATGGTGTAGCTGCAAATAGGATTCTAGGTCCTTCACCCAAGCTCTAGCTGAACATGTGGGTGATCCAGCAAAAGTAGATAGAAGAAATATACCTGCATCCTACCGCTTGCTCTTCTCCACCTGGATCTTGCAAAACTCCTGGACATCAATATGATCTCTAAACCTCTCGGTTTGAGACTCATACTCATGCAACAAATCACTAAGATTTATCCTCTTAGGAATTTTTCCTCCTCCCATCCATATCAAGATAGCTTTGGGCACTTGACTGTGTTGTGCGTCATGGAGTGCAGCTGCATGCTCACACTCAGCATGTGCAAATCTAGATTTAGCTCTATATTCAACCTCCTTTGGAGATCCCATTTCCAATCTCATTTTCTTCAGCTCTCCTTGAAAGCTCTACATAGATTTTGGAATAATCTTTGTGAGCTTGTCTTCCTTTATTCCTTCAAAAATTGAAGCTTTCTGGCTTCTATCCATCTCTCCTTCCTCCGATAGTTGGATCTCACAGGTTGAGCCATAGATCATGCTCTGATACCACTGTAATATTCCTCTTTTGGAACAACTCATGAATCATGCAATGAAAAAAACATTTCCAGCAAAATATGCAATAAAACAGTGAAATGGACTCTTGGATCCTATATATTAATCAATAATCAACCTAAATCAAAGAAATGAGCTGAAACAGAGCAAAATAGGTGGGTTAAATAGATGTCCCACACAAGGATTGCCAAAAAGTGCTAAAACCCAAAACCTACACATAAATGAAGGAAACAATTATATCTACTCATATATTGATTAAAATGCTGAAGAACAAAATATCTAATCTCCTTTTACAAAATACAAAAGAAACTGCCAAAGGTTTCTTGTCAAACACTCTACATACAAGATGGAAAATCCAGTAATTTACTGAAAAACCACTGAAATACAGAAGTACATGAGTGTAGAAGGCTGGAAGATATATGATCTTCTGTAGGTCTCTCAAGGTTTTCCTCCCATGAAACGATGAACGTCTCAATCACAAGGAAACTCAGTAATGGAGCCACCAAACCGTGCAATGAACACTGCCTCCAAAATAACGCACTCCCTAGAAGAAAAAATGCTAGGAGGTATGGGAAATGTGTGGTCTGATACCAAAGATCTAAAATAAGTCCCGGAGCTCTCCAAACAGATCTCTCAAGTGAAGGAAAGCTTCCTATAATGAGAAACTAGCTCAGAGACCGGGATTCCAATCCCTTCCACTGTTGTACCCAACAACACTACACAATCTCTAGCAAAGCTATGTTGATGAAGATGGATGAAGCTTGGCCTGAAAACCTGATGTAGAATGATGAATACAAACTCTCCCAATGAGGCTCCTCAAAGGAAATAGGTGGGATTCCTGCCCGAGAACAGCCAGTGCTAAACAACACTACAACTTTGCTAAGCAACAAAGCAGCAACAAGTATTGGCAAACAAGAATAAGAAACTAAGACATGAAGAATAATTTTGACATCCTCTTCCTTATATAAGACATGAGTTTTATTGCACTTGGCCCCACTCAATTAGGTTACTTCTAACCCAAGTTACATCTCCCTCCAAAATTGCATTATTCATCCTTGGATTCCTCCTCCACTAAAATTGTGTTGTTGACTTAGTCAAAGCATCTTGAATTTAACCATGTTCACACATGGAGGTGTTTTATTGAGCTATAGAGAGTGTCTCCTTTCACATTTGGAGTATTTTATTCCTCCTTAGGAGACTTATGGGATTTTCTTCCCATTTATTCACCGATTAGAGTTGCTGCTAACTCTAATGTTCCATTTAGCTTGGAGGCTAAAATTTTGGAACATTACAGTACCACTGACATTGCTTCAATGTCACCGAGCATCCATAGCCCTGACGAAAATATCAATATACCTCACTCAAAGAGGAGTAGGTACAGTTGTGAGAGACAGTATGGTGGTGGAAATTTTTGGGTAATATAATTGTTAGTTAAATTATTTATCATTAAATTGTTAAACCTGGGTTCGTGAACTTGTGAATTACACTTGCAAGATATATGATAGGAATAAACTTTCAATTTCAAAAATGAAATTCTACTCTATTGAAATAAATTATGAGACTGAAATCACACATATTCATGAAAAACATCTAATATGAGTATGCACACACTTTATTTTTCAAAAGTATCAAATTCAAAACTTGGAAAGTAACCTTCTAATTGAAATTGAAAATAAAATTGACATGAAAGTAAATTTAGTCTACTGATATGAAAATATATCTATTCTACTGGCATGAAAGTAAATATATCTTATCAAAAACAAAGTAAATATATTCTAATGACATGAAACAGACTTGAAAGTAAATTTATTATAGAAAGAAAAAAATCATATATTAAGAAAGCATTGAATTCTTAATTTATGAAATTTAAAGGCAACCTATTTTGAAAGCAGTGAGAGAATAATTGAAATTACTAATGATTCCATTGTTAAATTAGAGTCATTCATGAGTATCTATCAAACAAATTTAAAATCAATGAATCTGTGAAATGAGAGAAATAACGCTTAACTTGCAAAGGAACATATATGGAATGAACATGAAAGAATGTAAACAATGCATCTAATCAAAAGGCTCAAAATGAACATGAAGAAACTAAAAAAAAAAAAAAAACATTAGAATACATCCTATGCTCATTAGGGAACCATCTCAAAGTGCATGAGAGGTGGAAAGCTAAGAAAACAATTGATCAAACACCAAATTAAGGCACAACCATATCAAAGTGAAATACAATGGTATTAATTACATAAATCATAAGCATAGTGCCAAAACTTAACATCCAAAAGTCTACATGGAAGCATGAACATAGCTCCCAAAATTTTCACACATTTTGATAGGAGAAGACACTCCTATTCATAAAAAAACTAAGATAACTAACTCATAAATGTAGATCCACAAATCTCTCCTAGATCCACAAATATCTCATGTGGTTACAACCATGTGTTGACATATAGAAATTAGCATCTCTTCATATCCTCTCACAAATCTCTCCAAGATTTGATAGGAGACACTTATGAAAACTTTCATAATATTTCTCCATGAAATGTTCTTGACCAATGATCTCAAATATTCCTCAAATATTCAAGAGTTTGAAGAGGAAATTTGAATTTGAGTCTTGGAGGCCAAAAAGGACTATCTTGGAAACTTTAAATATTCCAACACACATCATAAAAATTGTCCAAATTTTATATATAAGTGAATACATGTTATTTTTCTAATATTTAACCATGAATTCACTTAAAATACCAAAATAAATTTATTTCAAAATAATGTACCTAAACCCATATTTAATTATGAAGATGATCTTAGTGCATGGTTATGGAGTTGCGTAATATGGAAAATTCTGAAGAAAAGTGAGAGAAAAGAGAGTGAAATGAACGACATTTTGGATACCCAACAAAAATTGTCTATGAAGGAGGAAACAAAGTTCATTCACAACCCAAAATCAAGGTTTTCGATAGCATGCGGTACCAAGTAAGGATTGAATAACATAGAATTACATTGAAATATATCGATGGATAGAACAATGGAGTCATTACTAACTTTAAACTTATAAATCCCTCAACTATGATATTACAAGTTATGGGTAATAACTTATAATGACTAGAATGATCATGTATATTATAGTTTTGATCGTATTTGTTTCTTTGTTCTGTACACACATCTATATATATAAATACACCTTATTTTACTATATAGTATGCACATTTTATTTTTTTCTTTATTTTTATTTTTATTGTCACACAAACACACACACACACATATATATATCAATTAAGGAGACTCAATACGAAGATAATTCTTGAGAAATTGATCGTTAACTGCAAGTCCAACTTCTTCACCTTCAAAGTTTCTAAGGGATACAATATTCTCGCCTTCAACCTGATCTAAATTTAAGGAATTTGCCATTAATTTTCAAACTTCTTGTTATTTTCAATATCTTAATTTCTTTTATCCCACTTCAACACCCAATTCCAAGGAAGAAAGGTTGTGTCTTTAGTACGCTTGTCAAACAGTTGTTTGACCTTACCTTGGTTTCTTTATATCATGTCTTAAGTGTGTTCTCTTTCTTGGTACAGTAGATCATTTGGTTGATTCTTCATTATAAATCATTTGGTCCCTCATCTATTTCTTGCAAAATTTTCATAATTTTCAAACCGAGGTAAAGTGGGATTAGGAAATCTAAATTGTAGACTAACGGAAAGGGAGAGGTGCCAATGGTTTTTCTTATGTTAACTCTATCTACCCTTATAGTGTATTTCAATGTGATGTGCTAGTTTCTCGTCTTAGATATTAAATAATTTTTAAGGACCTTCGTAATGTTTTTATTGGTAGATTTAGCTAAGACATTCCCATGTAGGTAATAATTTGTCGAATGAACTACCTGAATTTCATAGTTATCACAAAAAAATTGGAAAACTACTAAATGTAAAGGTTTATCATTGTTGGTAATTATTTTCCTTAGCCAACAGAACTGCGAAAATATACTTTCCACTAGGTAATAAATGTCTACTTCATCATTGGTCTTCTTTAATGGGATGGCTTCAGCCCATTTATTAAAATGATTGGTAGCGATAATGATCCAACGATGTTTACTACTTGAGGGAGGGTGAATTTTTCCTATAAATTCCAACCCACACTATTGAAGGGGAGCTTTAGCTATGATTGGTTTTTAGGGCAAGGCAACCAAAATTTTCCTTCTGGAAAATATCTAGAATTGGTGACAAGCCCTAACCTTTTTATTTACATCGGTGAACAACTTAGGCCAATATAAACTACTCCTTAAAATTCTATGTGCAGTGGCTTTCCTGACGCAATTCCCACCACATACACCGCTATGGTACTAAGTGATTAGGTATTTAGTTTGATCATGTAAAATATAGTTAATTATAATATCTATTGGGTCATTCCAATATAATTTTACATCTATAATACACTATTTTACAACCTTTGTATTTATTTAATGTTTTGGGGACTTACTCAAATGGCTTAGAAATTAGGAAGTCTATATGTAGATTATGATATTCTCGTGCCACTTAGAAGAAGAAAATGTCGGACTAACTCTGGTAGTGTCTGACTAAGGTAGAAACAAGCTTGACTAATTATCCTTCTCATCACTAGACACTCTAGTTGGTTCCAGAAGAGTACATTGATAAACAACTAATGCTTCAGTTAATAGTTTCACAAGACCTTTACCTTTTATAATTTTAATAGGTTTTAGCTCAAGGTCATACTCTTGAATCTTAGAAATCAATTTTCCACGTCTAAACTCGATGTCATATTGTAGAAAAATATCTTTCAGTATCAAATGGGGGATATAGACAACGGATTTGGATTGTAGTATGCATTCCCTAAATTCCTTCAATGTTTTAACAAAGGAATAAGCTTGTTTCTAAATGATATTATATTTTAGACTACATGATTTTAAAACCTTACTACAATATGCGACACTCTTTTCATAACCCTATGGGTTTTTCTTAGAAGTATTTCAACTATCGTATGCTCGGAGGATAAAGGAAAAATAATAAGATTTTAGTATAATCTGGACAGACTAAAATTGGGGCCTCCATTATTTATTGCTTGATCCTCTCGAAATAATTTTTTTCTATGTCATACCATTTAATATCTTTCCATTTCTTTAATATATTATTTATATTTTTAAAAATTTCCCAAAAGTTTGGAATAAATCAATGAAGGAGGTTTAATTTTCCCAAGAAATCTTGGACTTCCCTTTTGGTGTGTGGAAGAGGGAGAGTTTGGATGGATTGGACTGTTTTAGATTCAATCCTAACCCCATGCTAGGACATGATATGACCAATTAATTTACCCTCAGTCATATCAAAGAAGGAATTCTTTGGATTTAAGGACAAACCATACCTTCTACACTTCTGGAAAAACAATTTCTAAATGCTTTAGATTCTGCTCATCAGTTTGGGAAAAGAAAATAATTTCCTCTAAATAGAAAAATATGAAATGATATTTCTCATTAGAAAACAAAATTTCCATGGCTCTTTGAAAAGTAGTCCATGTATTCATTAATGCAAAGGGATATTTTGTTGGAAAAAATACTAAGAAGCGGGGGGAGGGGAGTGAATCAATATTTTAAAACTCACTTAAACATTTAAATTTCTTATTCAGATATATGTATTCTATTGTCATTAATTAAACCCTCATATGTATGCACATGTACTGAACATAAGTAGCTTATATCTAGTTAACCAATTTTTCATTGATTTCATCATCTGTTCAACTTGCATCATAAATGTTTTAGACATTAATTAAACATTAACCATAAGTAGTAAGAGAAGAATAAAACATTAAACATAAGGAACATAATGACACACGAGGGCACTACGAATTTTAGGTGAAAACACAATGTGGGAGAAAACCATCGTTGTTTTTGTCTTTTTCCTCATATTTTATTATAAAGGAAAACATCTTACAATTTTGTATTGGCACGGACTCATACTAGTATGCAAGCACCCACCTATAGAGAACTAAAACCTTCTCTCATTCTCCAACACCCACTGGAAGGGAGCTTCGACCCTTGGATATCATTTACCTGAACCCATCGGAAGGGAGCTCCAACCCCTTGATCATATTTACCAACTATTACTCGAAGGAATTTTGAATCCCTCACTGAAGTCTCCAACCCTCATGACCACTATGGACTATGTTTCATAATATTTCATATTAGATCCACCTGATTAAAAAAATAAAACTTGTAAGCCAAATTTCATCATATTTTCTAGTTGGACCCACTTCCATCATTTATTCTCAATATAAATTAAGAAATATGAAGCCAAATACTGAATCAATTCACCTAATCAATGAACCAACTAAATCAACAAATCAATCATTTTATCTTAATCAAAGGATGCAACTAGACCAAACTAAACCAGTACATATCATATCAATGCAAAACCACTCATCAATATATGAAGCTAAAAATTGCTACCCATCATAGAAACCAATGGTTGCCACTGCAAACATTCATCAAGAATACATGAGATTGTATATTCTTTTGTTCTGAATCATACCCATGTACGTACATGCTTCCCTTGAAGAATACCTGCATAAAAATATCAAAACACTGATATCACTGTCACATTGAAACAATCACTGAATCATATATTAAAACCATAAAGTATCACTAAACAAAATATATATCACCATACAAAAGTATCATCAGAAGTAAAATTTCCATACCATAAACAATTCAACCCAACTAGTACTGTCAAACACAGAGTATCATAATATAGACTTCATCGACATAGAAAAACTAACATAATAGAATTGATCAAACATCATCGGTAGTTCATACTACAAGACCTTAGATGATATACACGCCTTTTACAAAACAAATATGCCTATGTACGCACTTTTTATACTTGACACCTGCATACAGATTCTGAAGTTTCGCAGAATGTATATGCGACTATAAAGAAGCCAATCCATGTATGTACATGAATTATCAGAGACACACCCACATATAGATCTATAATCATTGATTCATTCCCTTGTTTCAACCATAACAAATAATATTCAAGCTTTAGTGTCATACATTCATGTCAGAGAATTATTACCACCATAGGTATAACATCTTAGTCATAATCATAAAATATCAAGCAAGCATATTCACTAGTCTCTATTATTCTTTTGGATATATCAAATTTAAACCTCCTCCATGCTCCTTGTTGCACACCTATTTTAGATCAAATCAATCATCAATAACCCCTAACTTGCACACCTATCACTTTGATCTCCATCTCCTTATATAGATTATGCCTTAGCTAATACCTTATGCCAATCACTTAATAATTTTAATGGTATTATTTCACGGGATCAAATATTTGTTTTCGTGCTCATTACTATGGGCCAATACCATGGTAAAGAATCCCTGTATTCATAATATCTTGGTGCGGAAAATGTATGCGACTTCTCTTCACCATAATTGTGTATCTGTGTGGCCTTTCTTCAAAGGACATGTGTATACTTTCTCACATTTTATCATTATTAGCCTTATGTATTTTTTCTTGTTATTCCTCTATCCATCATGTCTTTCACATCTATACCAACCTTAATTATCATCATGTTATCATAATTTTTACATGTTTTATCAAGTAGGTTTCCATCAAGGACAACACATTAGCCATAATGCGAAGAATCTCCCCCTTTGGACTTGATGAAAACCACTTTGTTGTTTGGTTACCAACTCCTGTAAATACATTTGTAAACCTCCTAAGATTATCTCCAAGAATTCTTCTTCAAACACCAAGTTACTCTCCCCCTTTGAAATCAAGGCAAAAGGGTTGGCCAATGTTTAATGAAGACTTCTTTATCCCAATGTAGTGATGAGAACTATAGATTTGATCTGTTAAATATGAACATTGTATACTATACATGCTCCCCTTGAGCATATGTTGAATATTTTGAAAGATATACAAATAAGTACATGACTCTATGAATCAAAAAAATATGGGCATTCATGTCTCCAAGGAGTCATCCTTACATCAATCACCCAACACATTGGTGTTACATATTGGACTCAACATTACATCAAGTGCACAAAATAATGGGGTTACAACATAATTTACTTGACCCTAATAGTCTAAACATGACTGAATATTACAATTATTACACCATTGATATTTACATGACCTTTACATCAAAATATAGATATGAGATTTATGACCTAATCCAAAGACCTCAATAGTGAGGTAGTATGGCCTTGATGGTCATCATGAACCATCATACTCCATGTAGGATCCTTCAACATGAACACCATCATCATGAAGTAATATAGGAAAATGTATCATCAATCTTCATCAACATCAAAATGTGACCAAATATGCTATTCTTTCAAGCATCACCAAGTAGTTATAGCAGTAGCATATCAATATTCATCCTCTTGACTTCATCAATGTCAGCAAGCAATGGAAAATATCATCATTTAGCAAGTAGTGCTCAAGCAGTTATAATGCCAACTATGTGTGATTAGAAGCATAATATATGCTCCCCCTAAACTTGTTACAACTATTCTTCTGTTGGGTTTGATCATCTCCAACTCATCAAACAAAAAATACATTAAAAGAACCAAATTATTAATGTCATATTGGAGAAACTCATGAATCATCATAAATCAATATTAGTTCTAAGTAAAATATAAGAATCATTAACAAATTCTAACCAATCACTGTTAGAACCAGAAATAATAACTAATTGAAGCCTATCAAATACTTTCCCTAAGTCTATTCCACTGTTTCTTCATCCAAAAGAAACATGTGGTTCTATAGATAAAAAATCATGTATATATGTGATTTTCCTTCATGTGATATGCGTACATAAGGTAAAGTGTCAGTTTTTCATAACTATAGCTCCACCTGAGATCATACATCACTTGATCATATGAACCTAGTAATCATAACCTGCTCTTTATGAGTTAATGTACCTCACATCAGTTTTACACTCACTGTGAGAAGTAATATTTAAAAACAAATGGACTATAATAGGAACCATATTTATTTACTCTAAATCTAAAGAAGAGGAACTATCCTCCTCATTTATGCGAGAATTCATTTCTTTAAACAAATATAGTATTTTTGGATTTATATATCCTCTTGCTATGAATTTTCTAGTTTCTTCATCTATAATCTTGCATTTGGTTGATGTAAACACAATTATATTTCCTTTATCCACCATTTGACCTACATTTTGAATGTTTTCCTTAAGCCCTTGAACAAATAATGTATCAACTGATCTTCTATACTTATTAATTTTGGCTCCACATTCTCCCACAAATTTTGTTGGAGCACTGTTTCAAAGAATAACCTTACCATATTTGTTTTTCCTCAAATACTAAAACTTGCTCTTATCTCTATTTCTGTGATGAGAGAATTCGTTGTCTGTGTACCATTCATCCTCATATTCAAATAAGCAGAGATCAAGGCCACAATTTTTTTTTTTTTTTCTTATTATGAGAAATATTGGTGGATCCATCCTCTTTAGTACTTTTGACATCAATATTGATATATGATTTCTTTCCATGTTATATGTGGTGATCCATTGAGTTGTTCCTACCTTTGTTTGCTACATTCCTAAACTTGTTAGAAGAATAGCATCTTATATGACTAGAAAAGGGAGCAGAGGAATCATAATATTTATGTTTCATATTCCTCATATTGCATTCAATAGCTTTTTGACCAAACATGTTTCAAGTAAAATAATAACCCTTAAATAAACCTGAGTAACTCAAAGTTGATGATCTTCTTGTGGGATGACTACTTGCTTAAGATTGAAATAGCCAACTTCTGCAATTGGTTGCAATATGTCCATAATTATCACACATAAGGAATTCAACAATATTGATCAAAGGAGAGAATTGATTAATGTTTCTATTATTTGTAGCAAATGATTTCTTTTGATAATTCATCTTCCTTGGATATAGATATTGTTGAATTATTATCTCTTTAATAGGAATTTCAGATTTTGTATCCTTCAATAACCTTGCACAATCTTGTAAACTAGATTCTCCTTTAATAGTTTCATGAAAACTAAGACCATATTTAATGGAAGGAGATCTTTGACCACTAAGAATGTTATCCAAAATCTTAGTACTCTCTTGAAATCTCAAGTTTTTATCCTTTTCTTCTAGTTTACATTTTAGAATGTTTACCTCAACCACCATTATTTTGTATTTATCTTCCTTTCCTAGATACTTATTTCTCATTCCTTCATCAACCTTTCTTCCTTCTTCCATTTTATCCTTTAATTTGATAATCTCTTCCTACAACCCATTCTCTTGTTATTCAAATATTTTAAGTAACTCTTAATTTAACTTGTTTGAATTTTCAATATCTTCTATTAGAGAGATGATATAAGCTTCAAGACCTTCAAAATATATTTTAGATTCTACTGCAGCATCTCCCAATTTAACATGATCCCTATTGCGATATTCCTGCAACTTATCCTTAAGATTGTTAATCCTTTTCTAAGAAAAATCAGGTTTTCTTCTAAGGTTAAGAACTTCCACTACCCTATCTTCTTTTGAATCGGTGACTCCATCTGATACAGCGTACTCATGTTTTTATATATAATAATTTTCTTTAGAAACATGATTACTTATTTGTTTTGATGAAAAATATTCCTTTGTTGTTACTTCGTGAATGACCTGCAAATTATCCCATACTTCTTTTTTAGTCTCATAGTGTATAATATTTCCTAATGCAGAATCAGGTATGTTACCAAAGATTTCATTTAAATATGAATTGTCCTTTTGTAACTATTCACTTGATGGACGAGTCTTAATGCAACCATTACATACTAAATTCCAAACATTAACCTAGTATCATTAAATTCGACTTCATCTTTTCTTTCCATTCTTGATAGTTGTCATCACATAGTAGAAACGTACTTTTTTTATCCACTGTTTCTAACTTTCCTTGATCTTCTACAATATATTGTTCCTATCCTATAAATGAAAATATTGTCACAACATTAGATACATCATGGTGACTGATTTCCTCAATTGACTTCTTCCTTTGAGCTTCTTTCTTATTTTTCTTCTCTCCCATTGTCCTTGATCCACTTCAAGCGGTTAATATTAAACTAGCATGAATTGCTATGATACCAATTTTTGGAAAAAAAACTAAGAGGGGCGGGGGTGAATCATTCATTTAAAACTCACTTAAACATTTCAATTTCTTATTCATATATATGTATGCTACTATCATTAAGTAAACCCACGTATGTATGTGATTGTGTTGAAGATAAGTAGTGTATATCGAGTTAACCAATTTTTCATTTATTTCATTGTATGTTTAGCTTCCATCATTACTTCTTTAGACATTAATTAAAAAATTAACCACAAGTATTAAGAGTGGAATAAATCA
The DNA here is from genome assembly GCA_034641835.2 of Pinus albicaulis. Classification (NCBI taxonomy): domain Eukaryota; kingdom Viridiplantae; phylum Streptophyta; class Pinopsida; order Pinales; family Pinaceae; genus Pinus; species Pinus albicaulis. The sequence continues at coordinate 1,146,402,437 of CM076575.1, forward strand.
TCACATATAATCAACACAACAACACATGAGGACACTTGGTTTTTTAGGTGGAAACCCAATGTGGGAGAAAAAAATTGTTATCTTTGTATCTATATTCATCTTTTATTATAAAGGAAAACATCTTACAATTTAATACTAGCGCAGACTCATACCAATACACAGGAACCCACCTGTATATTTCTACAACCTTCTCTCATTCTCCAATACCCACTGAAAGTGAGCTCCTTCCCCCTGATATATTTTACTGGCACCCATCGAAAGGGAGCTCCAACCCCCTAATTAGTTTTACCATCTAATACTAGAAGGAAGCTTTGAATCCCTCACTGAAGACTCTAACCCTAAACACCGTTGTGTACCACATTTCATAATATTTCATACTGGATCCACCTGACTCAAAAAATCAAACCTATAGGAAAATTTTCATCATATTTTTATACTGGATCCACCTCCATCATTTAAGATCAATATCAATCAACAATTCTAAAACCAAATACTGAATCAATTCACTTGATCACTGAACCAACTAAATCAAAAATTAAATCATTGATTCTTAATCAACCAATACAACTAGATCAAACTAAACTAGGATGGATCATATCAATACTCATACACTCATCAATATACCAAGCTAAACATTGTTACCCATCACAAAAGCTAATTTTTTCTACCGTAAACCCTGATCAAGCATACGTGAGATTGTATACGTAATTGCTCTGAACCATACTTGCATATGTACACGCTTGCCCTAAATAATACCTACATACAAACATAAAAACACTAATACCTAAATCTGAATCACTTTCACACTGAATCATATATTGGAACCCTTAGAGATAACTGAACCAAATATGGATCACCATACAAAAATATCATCACAAGTCAAAATTCCATGCCATAAACAATTCAACCCAACCAATATTGTCAAAAAAGGAGCATCATAAGAGATACTACATCAACAGACATCAATAAACATAACAAAACGGATCAAACATCATCAATAGTTCATACTGCAAAACACTAGTATATATATGATCCTTTTACAAAATATATCTGTGTACATACACGCTTTTTATACTTAACACCTGCATATAGAATTTTAACTTTTGTAGAATGTATATGTGACTATCCAAAAGTTGATCTATGTATGTAGGTGACTTACCATAGACACACCCACATATAGATCTATAATCATTGAATCACACCTTCACTACAACCACAACAGATACCCGAGAAACCTTACTATCATACTTTCATGTTAGAGAATCATTACCACCACAGATCCATCATTGTTAGTCGTAATCATAAAATATCAAGCAATCATATTCATTACTCTATACTATTCTTTCAGATCTATTAAATTTGAACCTCATCCATGCTCCTTGGTGCACACTTGTTTCATATCAAATCATTCATCAATAACCCCTAACTTGAAAACCTGTAGCTTTTATTTCCATCTCATTATATATCTTAGGCCTTAACTAATACCTTAGGAAAATCCCTTAGTAATGTCGATGGTATTCTTTTACGGGATCATATATCCATTGTCACACTCATTACTATGAACCAATGACATGGTAAAGACTCCTGGTATTCATAATACCTTGGTGTAGAAACTGTACGTGAATTCTCTTCACCATACATTTGTATGTACGTGGCCTTTCTTCAGAGAGCCCACATATAATTTCTCACAATTTGTCTTTATCGTTATTCGTTATCTTCTCTTGTTATTCCTTTTTCCATCATCTCTGTTAGATTTTTACTAGACTTCACAATCATCTCATTACCATAATGTTGACATCTTTTATCATTTAGGTTACCATCAAGGACAACACGTTAGACATAATGCTAACACTTTTGACACATAAAATTCCCTCATGTGGTAGTGAAAGTTGTTTTGAAGATATCTTCCTTGTGTACAACAATCTAGTTGTAACTAGAAAAAACGTCCACCATGGAGATATGAGTGGCTCCAAACACTCTTTGCATGATATTATCCTTATTGGGTAATGGATAGTTTTCCTTCAGCAAAGCTCAGTTGAGATTCTTGAAGACCACGCATAGACTAATTTCTCCATTTTAATTTATAACTAGGATCAAATTGGAAATATAGTGAAAATTTCATAGAGGGACTATTATCTTAGCATCTAGATGCCTCTTAATTTCTTTCTCAATTAGAGGTAGTAGAAGGGGGTTAATATGTTTGAACTTCTACCTAAAAGGATTGATGCCTTAATTTAAAGGTATTTGATGTTAAATTAGGTTTTGATCGTCGGTTTTAAGGTCATCATAAATACAAGCAGAAAAATTATAATATTTTGATAGAAGAATAATATATTGTTGTTTTACTTCTGGTTGAAAAATTCAAGATAAATTAACTAGTATAGCTTTCCCTCCTAGGAAAACATTTATAGGTTCCATTTCTAAATTGAGGGTTATAATATTTGGATTAACGACTGAATCATTATGGTTGAAAATATTTTCTAAAAGGGTGATTCCCCTACGGATATAATTTTTTTTTAATTGAACGATGGCATGCCTTCCTAATTTAGTCTTGAGGTGAGAGGTATTGTTATCAATTTAGATTTCCTTAGGCTCATCTATGTAATGTTATAAAAATTCACTGATTAAATTAAAAAATCTTTTAATCTCATAATCATCTTCAAACACTTTCCAATCTTTGGCATTGTCATGGATTGAAGGTCGATATAGAATTTTGATCTCATATTTCAACTTTGACTCAACACGAGGAGTGAACATAATGATAGTGATGGCTAGCGCATCAACTAACCGATTTCCATCTATGGGGATAATAGTAAAGCTAATAGTTGAGAAAAAATTATCAATAATAACCCATACCTGGTTTTTGTATGCCCTCATCCGAGGATATTTTTTTTGGAATTTTTTAGTCACATGCTTAATTATTAACTCATAGTCACCAAAAATATATATATTTTGAATATTAAGTTTACGTGTTCTTTATAATCCTAATATGAGGGATTTGTATTCAATAAAATTATAATTCATTTCAAAACTAAGCTGAAATGGGATGGTCACATTCTGTTGATTGGGTGTAATTATAAATATTGTTGCACCTGATCCTACTTTATAAGATGCACCGACAAAAATCATTTTCCAAATGGCATTTAAGTTCATTTGTGTGTTGGGTGTTAGTCATCAGTATTTTTTGGCTTTATAGGATGACTAAGTGCTTGTCATAACATTTCTAGAAATAAAGTTCACAAAACATTATGAGTTCTATAAATCTCACTGCCTTCATTATCCTAAGATAAAATTTTCACTATATTATCATCTTGTCCAGTCATGCCTAGCCTACCATTCGTAGAAGACCCATCACGAGCTCATGCCATTCATTATTCACCGTGTCTTGTCAACTTAGACTGAAAAACCTCGGTTTTTTTTTTTACCTACAACCCTCCCTAGCCAACTAAGATCACCTATCAAAGCAGCTCTGTTGTCCTTCCCAAAACACCCCAAGCATTGATGATCTCAAGCTGTTTTTGTAGACTCTTTAGACAGATCAAGTACATTGGATTTTGATCATCAAAAAATTAGTTTATCATAAACTCTGTCTCACACTTGATAGAGCCCATGTTCTAGGTTTAGGTTTATGTCCAAAATCCAAGTCCCATAGAGCCTCCACTAGGTCACCTAGGGTCTCATGAGTCCTAGGGTGGATTTGGTATGTTGCAAATCTATGTTTTATACCTACAAGGAGATTTCTTTCAAGAAAAGAGGTAAAGGGACAAGAAAATTTGTCCAAAACTAATTAAGAGATCCTTCAAGGGAGGTCTTTAATTTGAAGCATGAATCTAGTAATGGGACAACTGCCATTTTCTCGCTTTCCTGCAAAGAATACCAAAAGGGCCATTAGATCAGCTAGGAGGTAAGGTAAAAAAGGTAAAAATCATCACAGGAAGATCATCACTGAACAAGAGACAACAACAAGCATATGTTTTAGGAAGATCAGGGTTGGTAAATGTTTTTGGCCAAACAAGGAATAAATGCTAGGGTTCCAAGGGCAAAGGTCACCTAACTCCATAAATTCACAATTGAAAATCTTTTGGAAATAATAAATGAGTTTTGATAGGTTTTTAAGAACTTTGAAGACAACACTGATTATATTTTTCTTAGTAGCCCTAAAACCTAGGGATTTGGAAAAAATGACAAAATGATCAAAAGATAATGATAGAGCCTCCTTCATTACAACAGATGGCTACCAGAGAATTTCAAGCTACCTTTCTTGGTTTTGTCAAAAACAACACTGTTTTCATCTGCACTAAAAGGAGAGATGGCAAATAATATCAGTTTAAAAGGGCTAACCTCCCAAATGCAAAATGTCTTCAAAGTAAACAAGAGGAGGCAAGCATAAGGTTGAGTCTCTGAAATTTCCCAAGTGAAACCCATGGAATAATATAGTTTTTTTTACTTTTGGCAAATAAACCTATTACTACCTTAAAAACAGGAAAAAGAGGAAAAGAAATGATCTTCAGGTCACCAACAATCAAAAAATGCCAAGAAGGTTAAAATCAGGTGTTCTTTATGACAAAAGCATGCACAGGACAAATTTCTCAGTGCCCAAGTTATCAGAAAGAAGAAGGGTAAAAAGGACACCAACAAATCAACACCACAAGAGGAGAAAAAAGTGCCTTGAGGAAGTTTTCGAAACCCTCCAAAGGACAAAATGTTATGAAACAAATGAAAAAATACCAAGACATAGTAAGAGTGGGGTTTTTGGTTTAACTTATATTTCAAAGTGGATAAAGGTTTTTTGAATTCATTTTCAAGCTCATTTTCACACTTGGCAAGGATGGAAGAAGCTCCAAACATAAAATTTAGAGTTTCTGGGCCGTTTCTGGGAAAAAATTTCAGACGCTACGCAAACCTTGGGCTCTGCTCAAAAAAGGAGTCGACACTATGCAAACTCAAACCCCTCCCATTTATTTTTACACGATGCTACGCAAAAACGGCCTCAAAGCTATGCAAACGTAGGCCCAGCTCACCCTGAAGATGACACACCCTGCCTCTGGCCTGACACCTCAACTCATTTTCTTGAGCGCTGCGCAAACAGGCCTCCGAGCTCTCTTGCCCGATGTGCAAGGGCTGCATATTCCTCTAGGCACTATGAAAATAGATGACATGACCTACCCAGAAGGCATTTAGCCCACCTAGCGATGCGCTAACTTTCGTTCAAGCTCACAGGTGCTGCGCAAATCGCCCGACCCGATAACTCGGGTAGAGGCGCTGTGCAAAGTCCAGGAAGGTGTAGAAAGTGCAAGAAATACCCCCACTTCCTAAAATTCTCATTTTTAGGTTTTATCAAGTTAGAAGTAAGATGAAGAAGGTGTTAAGTAGAAAATTCTCTTGATACCCCAAGAAAATTTACAGAATCATATTGTTTTTGTCTAGTTGTTGAGGTAAAAACCCTAGGAGGGTGAAACCCTAGGTCAAAGTCACAAAGGAACCATGCTCTTCTAAAAATACATTTTCAAACCAAATTTTATAGTAGGGGTGGGAAAGGTAATTAGGGCTATTACTATATTCATGGTTAAACTCCTCAAGTTAAAAAACCACTCACAACCTCAGAACTCATCTCCTTAGCTAAAGTTGACCTCATAATTATTTCTCACTTGGTTTTTCCACTAAACCTCAATTTTCAAACCAATGTCTCCCATCACCATGTCAGAGACTAAAAACATTAGTGTTAGTGGAGGAGATCAAAGGCCTTCAAAGACAAAACACAAGGGAGGGAAATTTAATAGGCTGGAACGCCAAAATATAGTGGCTATCACATCTTCTCCTAGGATCTTGTCATGCTTTCAAAACACAAAGTGTTTTCAGTTTTGTGAGAAGATCAAGCAGGTGAAGAGAAATCCTAAGTTTACAATGCTTCTCATCCCCAATTTACAAAACAAACATGCAACCTTGCAGGGGTTAAATTTGAGATTTCAGCAATGTCCATATCCGAAGGCACTGGTATCCCTTCAGTGGGTGAGAAATGGTTCAAGAATGGTAAGCTATAAAGAGATTTATTTTTTCCATTTATCAAAAGGAGGTTTAGAGAAGGCAGTATCACAATTTTCCCTTTCTCACATCTCAAACACAGTTATGCAGCCTTGATGTTGGCTATCATGAAATAATTCAGCTCTGAGGGGAGATACTCCAGGGTCTATACCTATCATCTTAGACTCCTTATGCATTTCAGAGGGGTTAAGGCACTTGACCTACCCTACTATCTCTATAGGAGTGTTATGAAAATGTGTTATGTTGTCCAAAGGAGGATTTACCCCAAAAAAATATATAGCTTGTTCCACCATTCCTTGATCAAGATGGTGGTTGTACATCAACTAGAGCAACATAGTGTACCAAGGGATGTTTTCATAAACAATGAGTTCTTTTCAAACCCAGAGCATCCTAATCAAACAAATATACCTTCCTCATTGACACAAATGCCCTCACCACAGGCGCACATCCCTTCCCCTCCTTCCCTTAATGCATCAGGTGAAGCAGGGAGTGGAAATCAAAGATCACATAGCGATCAGGGTGAGGGTGAAGAAGTCAGTGAGGCAAACATAGAAATGTATGAATAATAGATAGAGGATATGGGAAATTATGGAGGAAACAATGATGAAACACAAGGCAGTGAGCATAATGAACAAACAGGTCACAGTGGAGATGATGGAGATAGTAAGGAAGAGTAGCTAGATGAGGAAGGCCGTCAACAAAGTGCACAAGATAGCCAAGGAAATATTCATGATAGTCATGACATTTGTCATGACTGTCATGACACTAATCAATTTCTGGATAACCAAGAAACTCAAAATGATAGTGCAGGAAATGACCAAGGAGAGAACCTCAGTAAATAACAAAGGCAAGACGAGGCTGATGGCGGTGATAAGTGTCAAAGAAATGATGAAAACATGGTCAAAACTACCATCATCACCCCTCACATATGCACATACTATAGAGGACAAAGAGATGTTTTTGCTGCCTCAAAAAGGCAAAGGGCCATCTCTCCTCAAGCTATCAAAACATTGGACAAGGGCAAGGAAAAGGTGGAAAATATTGAGAAATAGGTAAAAGTGAGGAGGAGTAATAGGATAAAAAAAACTACTCTAGGGCCTGAGTTCATTGACATAGACAGTGATAATGAGGATGAGGATATGACCACTAAAATGCTACTCCGAGAAAAAGATACACAAATTAGGGAGTGGGAGAAGGATTTTGAAAGATCCCAATGCGTCATTCAGTACTATAAGAATGAGCATAAGTACTCCAAGAAGATCAAGAGAGGCCTTGCTCTCCAAAAGAAGAATACCAAGCATTACGCAAAGAAGAGCAGGTTTGCTTGTGCCAAATTCAAGGAGGTTCTCCTTGAGTTAAAAAACATAAAAAAGGAAAATGAGCATAAATTCCATGGAATTTTTGCTAAGGCTTCTCAGAAATTATCTAAAAACATTTAAGGAGGGTCTCCACCAATTTTGAAGGAATTTGGAGAAGATTTTGTGTTTTGAGAAATTTTGGCCTCATTTGCGCAGCGCCACTAGCACTCCGCAAAAATGTAGAGAATATTTAAGAGGAAAGCTTGAAATTTTTGTATTTCTCATGACCTTCATAACATCCACAAAAAATTTCAGAATATTCGTAGCAGTTTTGACCCCTCAAAAGGTAAAAAAACACCTCAAACATCACCTTTCTTCCTCTGTTTTAGGCCTAGCGCTGCACAAAAGACAATATGAGGGTTTTAAATTTTTGAGAAGGTTACAGGAGCTATATAAGAAAACCACAAGAATTTTTGAAAATTATACTCTTCAGTCTTTCCAATGAGCCATCATGGAGCCAAATCCGACATCAGGAAGTGGCGCAAAACTTGGTTGCAAAACAACCTATTCTCTGCAAAAGTAGTGCTCCGCAAATAGACTCTCTTTTTGCCAAAAGTCAACAAAAGACACAAATTTATGGCAAAATAGTTTTTTAATATTTTCTTGGTCAAGTCACTCCAGATTTGATTGAGGAGTTATGTTATTATATTCTTCATTTATTAGCTTATCTATTATGTGTCTTGGGACTTTCATGCTCATTAAGCACATAAATGACATTTATGACAGAATTAGGGTTTCTAGAAGCCTTTTATGGTTTCCACCTCCTCACTTTCTCCATAAAAAGAGCATGAGGCTCTTATGTATTGGGTTGGATTTTGATGACTGATTCTGAAGTAATACATAGTCCCTTGGAATTTGAAAAGAACTTGATGTCTTGGAGTTTATGAATGCCCTGGTTTGTTTGTTAATGGAGGAGGACTGGTTGCAGGATCCATGAGTTGGGTTGATGTTGAATTGTTTCTTTTTGTTTATTTTTTCTATTTTATCATTTTTTTCTGTCTTTCTATGTTGCAGTAGGACAAAGAATTTAGACTGAGAAATGTTTTCTAATGGCACCTTAGGTCTATTTGTTCTTCACTGCCTTAATGTTTTCTTCTGCTAGGACATGTTAGAGAATCCTTATTTACTCTCTAAGGATCTCCTAAGCTTGTTTATTTCTTGAATGGTTTAAAACATATGGTATCTAGCATGATTTATGGCTAGCCCTACTTCTTGTTTCCATTAAGAACACTATTTTTGAAGTCATCTATTTAAAGCATCATTACTTAGGTTTGTCAGAGAATTTTGTTTCAATCCTGCTCTTTGAATTTACTTAACTAATTGTTTTAAAGGACCTTCATAGCTATAATCTTGGATGTTCAAGGTTTCTCTCCTTCTCTAGTTATAATTATTTGTGCATCTTAAATGTTTCCTATCTTTGATGATGAAATCACTAAAAGTTAAATAAGTTTCTTTCCTTTCTGTATTTCATTTGAATGTTTGTCTTGGATAATTATCTACTTTAATTCTTAATCAAATATTTTAGGATTTTCTCTACCTTTTATTTTCTCTCTATGCTTATGATTCTTCCAAATCTCTTTGTTTAAGTATATGATAGAGAATTCTTTACTGCTCTTTGTCAAACTTTGTTTCTCAAAATTAATGTCCATCTCATGATCCTTCAAACCTCAAAGATCCACCAACCAAGCTATATTTTCCCTACAATACTCCCCAATCCATTAATGAACCTATCATGACCTTGTTAGACTCCATTTCCCAATGACTCGAAGTTTTCCTTGTTTATATCTAGTCTATCTAAGCATCATACACAACCAAAAAACAATCAACAAACCCAATTTTTCATATCTAGCCTAAGTTCAACCCTAATCAGCAAATAAGTTCACATCTTTGCACCTAATAGAGAGATCCCTCTCTGAATCTAAGAAGGATAGGTCCTTGGATTCCAAATCTTGGTTTGATGTTACCTCTGTCCATTTATATCTCAATCAATCTAGCAAATTACGGGGAGCTAACATAATGGCGATCACGGTGGGACTTTGAGTCAAACAAATCCTAGGTGTCCCTTAGGAACTCTCAAAATCTCAATTAAGCTCAGAAAATAAACTGATATCCAAGAGTAGAAACTAATTTCCTTACCATCCTAGCAAGATGATGGCTCAGCTGGAGGATACTCATTGAAACCTTAGGGTTGCATAAGGAAACTCAGAAAACCCAAAACAATCCCTAGATTTATTTTTGTCAAAATTTGGTGGTGGACCATTATATACATACCCTCAAGACTGCAAAAACATCCACCTAGAAATTCCACTAACCTCCAGTAGGCCTTTTTTCATCTCACTAGTCCCATAGGTTTTCCTAGGATTGTGTCAAATTAGTCCCAAATCAGTTTAATGCCTAGTTATACCATGTGTGAGTAAAATAAACACTAAGCAAGGTCAGCCTTCCAAAAAAACTCCCAAACCTTTTTTAGCCTCTTTGTTTTTTGAATAAGAGATCTGGCTTCACAAAGGATAAATACCAGATCTCACCCCGACCCAAATCCTCCTACCATAGTTGATGATCCAGAAAATATTTTGTGGAAAACTTCTAAAGTTGGAAACTCAACCAATGTTAGCACAATTCATTGAGCAAGCTCTACACGAAAACACCTTACAATTTCACAATATCCTCAGTTTGACTTGCGCCATACTAAGAACCTATTCAAGACCAAGTCACAGAGTAGGATTGACCGAGCTGACGTTGAGCCCATAGATTTGCAGCAAAGCTCTAGTAGAGAAGCTTCTCCTTCCACTCCACCTAACTTTCAGCTTCTCCACCACTTTAACTCTTTTCATCCCAAATCTAATCAGAATTAGTTCGTTGGCTCAAGTACCTCAAGTACACCCATTCACACCACCACTGTGCAAACCACTTCACTTCATCCTCCTCCACCTCCCGCAAACCCTCCCCTTGTAAATCAGCCTTTGTTTGCATGTCCTCCAATCATGGCAGCCTGGTATGCTCCACTGGTTCTACCACAACCACTATTACCTTTGCCAACTGATTATCAGACCAATATCCCTCACTTCACGGGGACTAAATCCATCACTGCCTAGAAACATGTAGATAGAATAATGATTCTTTTGACTACATGGAGATAGAAGAATAAACCATGCAAATGACGATTTTTTCCTAGAGCCTGGGAGGAGAACACAAGAAATGGTTCAAAAACTTACCTCCCAACAGCATACATGATCTCCCTTCATTCTACCAAACTTTTGTAAACAAGTGGGAAATCAAGAAAAACACCCTTCAAATTCTTTCTGAGTATAAAAATATTAAAATAAATCCGGGGTAAAGTGTTCAAGACTACTTCACTAGGTTTAACAGTGTTTACAATGCCCTCCCACCTCACTTAAAACCTCCTCAAGGCTTAGCCTTAGTAAAATTTCTAGAAGGCTTTGATGCTGACATGGCCTATCAACTAAGGGAGAGAGATCACCTAACTCTAGAAGACAGGTAAAAGGGGGCTGTGAGTGTAGAAGCCAACTTAATTGAGAAAAGAGATAGGATGAGATCAAAGAAGAGAGTAACCTATAAATATGAAACAATACCTTCAACCTCCTCTTCCGACACCAAAATTGACTCCCTAGTCAGGACAATGGAGAGGATGATGGAAAAAATTAGTTTGAATGAGATAAAACCTCCTAGGGAAAACCAAGTAAATCCTCAAAATAGGAATAGGAATCAAAATTTTACAAGAGACCCTCCCTAAATCAGACAAAGAGAGAATGACCAACAAATTAGACCCTCTTTCCAAGACAACTATGTAGATGAAGAAGAGAGAGAACCAGAACAGTTGGAAGAAGACCATGTAAATGTCATAGGTTCTGATGATGAGGATAATAATTTTCTTACCGAAGAAGAAAAATGGATGTTCTCTTTAAAACCAAATGAAAAATCATATGAAGCTTTTGAAGACTACAAACTAGTATTTGAGAATTCCATAATGGAAGTCCGTAGGCAATATGACCTTAGGAGCAAAAAGAATCAAGATATTCCTAAAAAAAATCAGTCAAACACTATTGTTAGGAAAAATCTTGAACATATTCCTAAAAATACAGCGGAAAACACAAACACTATGGCTAAGAAAGCTGATCTAAACAAGATAAAAACCAGCCGACCTAGCAATGATTCAATCTACCCTAGTACTTCAACTAGTGGCCCTGAAAAAACATTATTTTCGAAGCCATCAAATCAAAGTCAGAAAATAAAAAATGTAGAAATTTTATGGCTGATAAAACTGATGTAAATGAAATAAAGACACTTACGCCTTTCAGCTTTGAAGGGGAGATTGCCAAAATCAAGATAACCATGCCCCTGACTGAATTGGTGACCCAAGAGGTATATAGATCCTAGATTTTCAAAGTGTTAAACATAGGGAATGATACCATCACTTTAAACTTAACTAATAAATCAAAGCTGTTTTTTGGTCTTGAAGTGGAGGGAAAATATCAATAAGGAGTTGTCCCCCTTTTCTCTGTCAGTCTCATCATACATGACAAAATTCTGCATAATGCTATGCTAGACTCCGGTGCCTCACAAAACCTGATGCCAAAGGTTGTGATGGAGATATTAGGCCTAGAAATCACAAAGCCTTACAAATACTTTAACTCTTTTGATTCAAGTAGGGTTAAGTGTCTAGGCTTCATCAAGGATCTGTGTGTCAAGCTGGCACAAATCCCTACTAAAAGTCTAGTCATGGACATAGTTGTTGTTGACATCCCCCCAAAGTATGGCATGCTTCTATGTATATCATTGGGGGCCAAAATCCAAGGTAGTCTTCAAATGGACATGAATTATGCCACCATCCCAGTCTTCAACCAAACAAGGAGGTTGTACTGGGAATCCCACATGAAATATATGGTGAGTAGGTTAGATAGGCCAAATAACACACCAGTTTATTCCATTCACCCAGAACTTGACTCATTCATCTTGTACAATGAAAATGATATTAATGAACAAGTGAATGACAATGGAGGAGAACTAAGCCTCCTAGAACAACCAAATCAGCCCTCTAATCAAGAAAATGACACCCAAGACTCTGGTAGCCCTGAGGTACAAAACAGTGACAAATATGAAATTGACACACTTTGGCATATGAGCTTTGATGGCTCTTATGGTAAGGCTGGCTTAGGAGCTTGGGTTTGGATCCATAAAACAAATAAAGGCCATTTCTATAGACTAGATTTACAGTGCACCAATAACATTGCAGAATATGAGGCTCTCCTTATTGGTTTACATTTACTTAACGACCTTAAAGCTAAGAAAATCCTGGTTCAAGGAGATTCGGAACTGATCATTAGAAAAATAAAGGGAGAATATTCTACCAAGAACCCTATACTGAGAGAGTATATAAATGCTGCCCTAGATCTTCTCAAAAACTTTGAGAAGTATGAGCTCACTTTCATCCCCAGAGCCCAAAACTGCCTTGCCAATGAATTTGCTTTTGCTACCAGCAATTTCCCATTACCTTGTGAAAATAAACAATACCTCGTCAAATTTAAAAACATGCCTACTGTACTAGACAACTTGGACCATTAGAAAGTTTTTGAGAGTGATGAGGAAATAGATGATTTTCTGCAATCTAGAAATGAATTTGCAAGCACAAAACAGAGTTTAAGATTTGAGAGAAATAATTTTGTTGAAGATTAAACTCACTAAACAGAGCTACCCTTTGATGTTGATATAAACCACATTCAAAATCCTTGTGTTGTAGAAATATTTGATAAATTATATCAAAGAGAACTTTAGGTTTTGGAATGTAAAGATGACACCTTGCCAAGAGGCCTTACACCATTAGAAGAGTTGTTTGATTTTAATGATGTAGCTAAAAAACCCAAGATGGAATCCACTGAAACAAATGTAGAAGAATTTCACATTGGAAGAATGGAAGAGCCCAAAATAATCAAGTTTTCCATAACTCTCCCTCCTCACGCAAAACAAAAATACATTGAGCTTTTTAGAGAATATAAATATGTGTTTGCCTGGGGGTATGAAGACCTGAAATCCTATGACAAAAAAATCATTCAACACAAAATTCCTCTCAAGGAAAATCAAAAACCATTCAAGCAAAAATTGATAAGGATTAACCCCGTCTTGTTACCTTCAGTTGAGAAAGAAATAAAAAAAATAAAAATTGTGATGCCAGGATCATAGTCCCTATCAGATACTCAGAATGGTTGTCCAACCTTGTGCCTATTAGAAAGAAAACCGATGAGATTAGACTTTGCATTGACTTCATAAATTTGAACAAGGCCCCCTTAAAGGAAAACTACCCCTTACCTAAAATGGATCACATACTCCAAAAGGTAGTTGGTTCACAAAGAATGTCATTGCTAGATGGCTTCTCGGGTTATAACCAAGTACTATTCTTTCCAAGTGACCAACTCAAAACTTCTTTTACTACACCTTGGGGTACATTCATGTATGTTAAAATGACATTCGGTTTAATGAATGCAGGGGCCACTTTCCAAAGGGAAATGGACATATATTTTTTAGAGGACATAGGTTACTTCATAGTTATATACCTTTATGACATCACTATCTACTCTAAAACTGATGAAGAACACTTAGTCCACTTGAGGAAAATTTTTGAAAAGTGTAGAAAGTATGGCCTATCTTTGAATCCTAAGAAAACTCTATTTGGCCTTCAGGAAGGAAAATTCTTAGGCCACATCATCTCTGAAGAAGGAATCAAAATAGATCCCAAAAGGATAGAAGGCATATAACAAATCAGCCATCTTAGAAACATTAAAGAGCTACAATATTTCATTGGGAAGATCAACTTCCTAAGAAGATTCATCCCCAACCTTGCTAAACTCATATGGAATATTAAAAAAATGTTGAAAAAGGAAGTAGGAGTAAATTGGAATATGGAAGAAAAATAATCTTTTGAGCTGGTAAAACAAGCACTCACACAAACACTGGTCTTAATCAGTCCTGACTTCACCAAGGATTTCTACATCTTCTCATTTGCATCTGAACACATTGTTGCTGCAATATTATTGCAAAACGACATCATGGGGCAAGAACATCCCATAGATTTCTTCAGCAAGGCCTTGAGGGATGCTCCTCTAAAGTATAACATCATGGAAAAGCAAGCCTTAATCAAAGCTTTGAAAGATTTTAGAGTTTATATTTTGCATTCACATATCATAGTTTTTGTCCCGCACACAGTGGTCAAAGACATACTGAACCAAGACCCTAATGGTAAAAGGGGCAAGTGGATTGCTACTATCTTAGAATATGATTTAGAAATCAAACCCACTAAATTGATTAAAGGACAAGGACTTGCAAAACTTATGGCTGAACCAAATTTCTAAGCTTTAGACATGAATATAGTTGATGTGTTAGAGGAGACAAAATAATTCGTAGCTCCATACATTGAAGAAATGTTTTTAAATTCATATTGGTATGCTGATATCATTTATGTGCTTCTTTATCTCAATGCTCCTCCTTCTTTGTCAAAGACTAGAGATAGATTCTTAAAACAAAAATATTTAAATTTCTTCATTTTAGATGGAGTATTGTACTAGAAGATTTCTATTAGTTTGTTACTTAAATGTTTTCTTGAAGATAATGTAGAAAAGATCAGGCATGAATTTCATGAAGGGGAATGTGGAGGCCACCTCTATTGGAGGACTACAACCAACAAGATCCTTATAGCTAGATACTATTGGCCTACCCTTTTTCCTGATACTCACAAACTAGTCGTGACTTGCCATAAGTGCCAAATATTTGATGGAAAAAGAAAACTTCTACCTTTGCCTTTTCATCCCATCAGTGTTGAAGCTCCTTTCCAACAGTGGTGGTTTGACTTCATTGGAGAAATCCATCCTACCTCATCTGCCCAACATAAGTGGATCCTCACTACCATTCATTACTTCACCAAATGGATAGAGGCCATCCCTTATAGAAATGCCACCGACTTGGTCATTATCAAATTCCTTGAAACCAACATCTTATCCAGGGTTGGCTGTCCTAGAAAAATCATCACCAATAATGTTGTTTCCTTTACATCTAAGAAAATGGTGGACTTTTTTTATAAATATCACATCATACTAGATCACTTCACTTATTATTACCCACAAGGAAATTGGTTAGATGATTCCTCTAACAATAGCTTGGTGAACATCATTAAGAAGCTCCTAGAACAAAATAAAAAGGCATGGCATGTGAAACTAGTGCATGCACTATGGGCTGATAGATTGACCACCAAGAAATAAATTGGTATGTCTCCCTATCAACTAGTGTATGGCATGGATGCAGGTTTCCCCACCTCATTGGGAGTTCTATTCATGAAGCTCCTCCAAGAGGTACAATCAGAAGAAAATGACATGCAAAGAAAACTAAACCAAACCATTCATTTGCAGCAGTCAATGGAGGAAGTTTACAAGAGGACACAAGCAATACAAGACAATATTAAGAAAATTTTTGATAGGAGAACCAAGGCTAATGATTTCAAAATTAGAGACATAGTTCTGAAGTGGGATTCAAGAAGGGAAGATAAGGGATAACATGGTAAGTTTGAAAACTTATGGAGAGGCCCTTACATCATTCATTCAGCTAAAGGCAACAATGCTTGCTTTCTGCAAGAGCTTGATGGAGAATAAATGTTTGGAGGTCTTATCAATGGAAGGATGCTCAAACAATACTTTTGTCAAGATTATTGAACTTTTCATATAGCACTCATTGTACATAAAATTAATTGATTAAGAAATAGAAAGGACAAAATCCGTAAAAAAAAAAAAAAATAAAAAATAAAAATAAAAATAAAAAAATAAAAAAATAGAAAAATAGAAAAAGGAAAAAGAGGGCACATTTTGAAAGAAAGGTACAGCTCCATACCCAAAAAATAGTGATGTTGAAAGTGTGCAAGTCTAAATTCCACTACTTTTTTTAAAAAAGAAAAAAGATAATTCTTGTTCAGTCATCTAGCCTAATCATGCCTGAACATGTTTTCAATTTATTTGCTGATAGGGTAGTAAAAGGAAGAACTTGTCAAAACATCTAATCTTGACTTGTCAATAGGTGTAGATTAGGAATGAAAGATGTTGGTTCCACATGCTCAAATATGAACCAAAGAGGAAAATAGAGATGCTTAAAAAATGACATCTATTTCCCTTATGTTCTCTAAGTTTTCTTTGTACAAAAATAACACTTGTGTGTGGCTTGTTCTTATGCCACAACTCATCGTAAGTCAGATTTCCTAATCTTGATTTACCATGCTTTCAATTTCATGCTATTAGGATAGAGAATAAAATATGTCAAGCAGCTCAATCTTGAAAAATAAGTAGACTAGGTATAAAATAAAGAGAGTTCATTAGCCTAATCTGAACTCTCAGAAGAAATAAGGGTACATTTAGATACTTTGATTTTTGTTTTCAAAAAGAAAAAAGTCAAAGGTTTTCCAGTTCAAGTGCACCCAAGGAAGAAAAAATGTTGGGAAAGTAGGTTGGGTAGGTAGAGATGATGTTGATATAAATCATACATTTCATATTACTAAGATCATAGCCTCAAGAAACCATCAGCAAATGAAAAGAGCCCAATGGATGAGGCACTGGTCTCCGTAAAAACCGAGATATGAAGTTTTGGACACCTCCTAAAAAGGAGTCGCCCTCCACAAGTGGAGCCAATGTTAGTCATCAGTAATTTTTTCCTTTATAGGATGACTAAGTGCTTGTCATAATATCTATAGAAACAAAGTTAATTGAACATTGTGAGTTCTAGAAATCTCACTGCCTTCATTATCCTAAGATAAAATTTTCACTATATCATCATCCCTAGCCTACCATTCTGAGAAGACCCATCATGGGCTCATGCCATTCATTATTCACCATGTCTTGTCAACTTAGCCTAAAAAACCTCAATTTTTTTTTTTACCTACAACCCTCCCCGGCCAACTAAGATCACTTATCAAAGCATCTCTGTTGTCCTTCCCAGAAAACTCCAAGCATTGATGATCTCAAAATATTTTTGTAGAATATTTAGATAGATCAAGTACATTGGATTTTGATCTTCAGCACATTAGTTTATAATAAAACTTTTCTCACACTTGATCAGAGCCCAAGTTCTAGGTTTAAGTCCAAAAGCCAAGTCCTAGAGAGCCTCCACTAGGTCACCTAGGGTCTCATGAGTCCTAGGGTGGATTTGGTATCCTGCAAATCTGTGTTTTATACCTACAAGGAGACTGGTTTCAAAAAAAGAGGGAAAGGGACAAGTATCTTTGTCCAAAAATAATTAAGAGATCCTTCAAGGGAGGTCTTTGATTTGAAGCATTAATCTAGTAAGGGGACAACTACGCTTTGCTCTCTTTCCTGCAAAGAATACCAAAAGGACCATTAGATCAGCTAGGAGGTAAGGTAAAAAAGGGAAATATCATCACATGAAGATCATCAGTGAACAACAAACAGAAGAAAGCATATGTTTTAGGAAGATCAGGGTTTGTAAATGTTTTTGGCCAAACAAGGAATAAATGTTAGGGTTGCAAGGGAAAAGGTCACCTAACTCCATAAATTCACAATTGAAATTTTTTTGGAAATAATAAATGAGTTTTGATAGGTTTTTAAGAACTTAGAAGATAATATTGATTATATTTTTCTGAGCAGCCCTAAAACCCAGGGATTTGGAAAAAATGAAAAAATGATCTAAAGATAATGATAGATCCTTCTTCATTATAGCAGATGGCTACCAGAGAATTTCAAGCTACCTTTCTGGGGTTTTTCAAAAAAAACATTGATTTCACCTGCATTAAAAGGAGAGATGGCAAAGAATATCAGTTTAAAAGGGCTAACCTCCCAAATGAAAAATGTCTTCAAAGTAAACAAGAGGAGGAAAGCATAAGGTTGAGTCTCTAAAAATGCCCAAATGAAACCCATGGCATAATATAGTTTGTTTTACTATTGGCAAATAAACCTATTACTACCTTAAAAATAGGAAAAAGTGGAAAAGAAATAGTCTTCGGGTCACTAGCAGTCAAAAAATTCCAAGAAGGTTAAAAGAAAGTGTTCTTTATGACAAAAGCATGCCCAAGAAAAATTTCTTAGTGCCCAAGTTATCAAAAAGAAGAAGGGTAAAAAGGACACCAGCAAATCAACACCACAAGAGGAGAAAAAAGTGCCTTGAGGAAGTTTTCAAAACCCTCCAAAGGACAAAAGGTTATGAAACAAATGAAAAAATACCAAGACATAGTAAAATTGGGTATGTTTGTTTAATTTATATTTCAAAGTGCATAAAGGTTTTTTGAATTCATTTTCAAGCTCATTTTCGCACTTGGCAAGGAGGGAATAAGCTCCAAAGAGAAAATTAATTCTGAATGATTCTGGAAGAACCACGGAGGTGAACAAAAAAGAATTGGTGTCTCAAATTCTGCTACCATTAGTTTCCATGTGCTGTCTACAAAAATGCCTGGTAGCTACGCGAGCTTTGGGCATTGCGCGAGCGCGAGCCAGGCACTTGCCTTGAAGGCAATGAACCACATACGCACCGACACCTCAGCACCTCATTTACACAGTCTTTGCATATGGTACATGGCTCTTTTGCCCCAACGTCTGGAAATTTGTTTGTGCTCAACACACAGTCTTCCCAAATTGAGTTGTTAAATTTATGTCAACGGGGTTGATAAGCTATTTAAAATGAAGTGCATATATATTGCCTAAGTAACCTCTTCCTACTTCGTTGTGTTTAGTGTTTTTCTGATGTTTTTGGTTTTATGGTTTTATGTTTGGAAAAGGAAGGAACTAAATGCTGGTGGAAAGAAGCTACTGGTTAAAAACAGAGTGAAGCCTAAATTATGGATGACAAATGACAAATGCAAATACTGAAACAAAACAAAGCCTAAACTATGACTAGCAAAATACAAAGCTTGATAATGACTCATTGTAAATACAGCATGAAGAGTGGAAATGAGGCAGAAATGAACAAGCTAGGTATGTATCAAGTTTTCTCTAAATCCTTACTAATCGAACGGATAACTTACAATGAACAGAAAACATCACCCATGAATAGATTTGTTGGAAAATATGTGGAAAAAGAATATTTGTAACAAAGGTAAAGTTTCTACTCTCCTTCAGGTTTATGCATAATTTAAAACTCATTTAATACCCAAACCTATCTCAAGTTGCTAAATTTCCCTTCTGAGAAATAGTCTTTGTGAAAGAGGCTTGTTTGTGAAATGGTAAGGAGGTTGCAAAAATACTTCAGGCCTTAGACTGATACTAGCTTCTGTCCAGATGGTTATATGTTAATATGAGTTTGGAAAAAAATAATTTTTGTAAATAATGAAGACCATGGTATCAAATTTAACAACTAATGTAATGGATGACAAATAATCTTGAAATGTAAATACAGTGAGCTAAGCTAAGATTAAATTAAGATGCTACTAGTCTACAATAAACAGTGTGAAACTAAAATCCATTATCAAACTTGGAAACGAAATAACAGAGCTTGAATTAAGTGCAATTTTCCTCTGGAGTGCTCTATCTAATTTGTCATGCAACTAACTATGGGATTATACAGCCTATTTCGTTCATCATGAATGGTATTTTGGAAGAGCTTATAGAACAAGTGTAGCTATAATGATTAACGAAATTAACTATGATTCAAAAACTAAAAAAACGAAATCAAGATACTTATCTAAATTATAAAACAGAGCTGCACAGGAGGTAGGGGCCCCCCACCACCTGGTAGCATGCAATCTAACTCAAAATCGACTCAACACGTTCACAGAAATGATGTTTTTTTTTTAAAAGGAGAAAAATACTGAAAAACAGAGTATTCACGGTTCTGAAACCTAACAGCAAAAGCCAAAATCTAACCAACGTTGCTTGGTCTCCCAAGTCATATTTATAATGAAATTACATAACAGAACTTAAGATAATACAGGGATTACTGTCTTTCCCATTCCTATTCAAATTAAAACTCTTATTGAAGGTTGCGTACTTTGCTGCAGACAGCTGTAGAGTCTGTGTCCCGGTAGAACTCTACCTCTTGGTTTTGGTTTCCCACGTGCATAACCACATGTAGAATTGTGCTCAGACTTTGTAGGAGCAAGGAATGATGTGGATGAAGTCTGAAGATTTTTATATCGCCTTTCTTTGAGGCAAACACCTGTGCCCACTTAAACTCATGTTGGAATGCTAGGGATCAGCTACGAAACACGTGATCGGCTATGGAATATATATTACATGCAGCTATTACTAGAAAAAATTATTTAAAATAGAAAAAAATCATGAAAATACAATATATTGATAATTTCATATAACCTTTGTGGTCCTAATCATTATTCATTGATTTTAGGCTTATGAAGTGATAAAATAATGATGAAATTAAGTGAAGGTTTGTAAAAGAGAAGGCAATTCTAGGGCTCAACATACCCCCACTGCAAGACTATTGCATGTCCTCATGCAATTTCATCAAAGCTTATTCCATTTGCGTTGAAACCTCTGTTAAAACATCCAACCTTATCTTTCTACTTATTTTGGTCCTAATCTATTTTCTAATCTCTGTTAACTTTTCAGAAATTAGTTCTTCATCTTCCTCTTGTAGTGGAGTGTCAAGTTTATTTTCAATAACCATGTTAGTTTTTCTTCTTCTGCTCCATCAAAAGATTTGGCAAAATATTTTGTAATCTCCTTATGGCAGCCATCAAATTTCTCTATAAAATTTAGCCTCCTTGCTTGTTTTAGTGGCTCCTTGACTTGTGGATATCCTTCCAAATACTAGACTTCAACTAGTTATGTCTTGACAATTGGCCACATTCCTCCTCTGTATAGATTATCTTCCTCTTAAAATTAATTTTCTATGCTTGAAGCTAGATTGATTACAAAGTCTAATGCTTTATTTCTGAAACTGTATCTCTGTGTCTGAAGATGGATTAGTTCAAGAATGATGCTTCACCCTCAGAATTACCTTTCTGCACTTAGAGATGGATTGGCTGCAAAGTGTAATGGAGGTGAATGGATGGAGGTAATTAAGCTATAAGGGAAAATGAAGTGGCTATGGATCTGATGAAGAATTTATGATGAACTTGTGGTGAAATAAGTGAATGATACAATCTTAAGGAGATGTGGAATAGTAGGTTGGAATGTTGGGTAAGGGATATGGCCAAGATATGTTAATCAATTCGAATGATAGGTTGTTTCAGGAAACATATGATTATACACATTGTATCTATTTCAGGTTTTGACTTTTTGCTATTAAAATAATTTTCACAATATACCTCAAAATTTTGACCTTGTTAATTGTTGTGCTTGATGTTGTTCCTTTGGTCCTCTTTGAGCATGTTGGTCTTCAAAACAAAATCCTTCAATTTCCTATAATCATCATCTCTTTGTAGGCTGTACAATTGAGTGAGAATTGCTGAATAAGATGTGGCTGCAACATGCAATCTGTAAAAAGAAATGATGTATGAATATGGAAGATGGATGTGAAATGTAATGGAGTGAAAGTGGAATAGGACTTGTGAAATGAAATGAAAATGGCGTGAGATGGAGTGGAATTGTAGAATGAAATGAGTTTTGAAATTTCTCTCAAATGGTACATCAGACTTCCCTGAAATTTTCTGAGGTTGTCACCAATATTATTATGCATCTTCCGACGAAAAATCTCTGCCATTGGTTACACGGATCTCCCGAAAAATGAGAAATGGATGTAGGTGAAAGTGGCCAATTTCTTGAACAATACACACTAAAATTTTCTGAAATTTTCTGTGTTTATTCACCCTACCTCAATGCATTTACCATAAAAATTTCAGGACCAACAGATGAACGGTTTGAAAGTTATGATAAAATCAATTTCTGCCCTGTTTCACCCTTCATTCTGCGCAATGTTGCAACAAAAAAGTACGCCATGAACTCATTTTAAGGCCAAATTGAGTGATTCCAAAGGGAAAATGTGTATTTTTACCTTCTCTACTGCCATATGCTTCCATAATTTCATTTTGATGAAGAAAAGGTGCGTTGTGCAAAAATACTCAAATCTGTCCTATTCTTTCCATAATGCTGAAAATTGAAAATCTGCCTGAAAAACCCTTCTGAAATGCCCTTAAAAATTGATTTTTTTCAAATTCTGTCCACGTCTTACTCAATTTATTATATTCTGAGAAAACCCAGAAGCTCAGAATTTTTTTATTTCTGCTCCAATCTCTTGCAATATTTGCGCCAAAACTGCCTTTTGGAAAAAGTTGCAAAAAGATGAAAATAGGCTGCTTCAGCAATAGCTACAGAAACTGCCACTTTCCGTAGTTGTGGTTGAATTGAAAAGAAGATGAACATGTTGCTACACGAAACTAATAAAATGTACTGCTACAAGTTGTTGTTGATTCCATAAAACCATTAGTCTTCATCAAAGCCAACATTCATGGTACAATTCTTACCATGGGAATAAATGTGTCGAAGTCGAGCATGGCAAGAAATCATTGGATTACCGATCAATAATGAAAATCGTTAACCAATGCGAGACAACTCACCGATAATGTAAATGAGTGTCAAGGTACCTCGGTGTACATCTTAATGAGGAATAAATAGATATTGAAGGTAAAATTATTTCTGAAATTTGACAATCGAAAGGGAACATTGTTGTGTTCCCATTGTTATCAGGGAGGCTGCCCTTGTCGATGATACAGCTCAAGGCCTTCATCATCCTCATCTTGATCCCAGATAAAGTGTTGAGGCTATTGGGACAGAATCTGTTGGAAGTTGGACCTTAAGGAATTCCACATCATCTGACTGAAAGACATAGAACAAAATAAGTTGAAAATTGTGGAAGATAAAATCATCATGAGGTGGAAACAATTGTGGTACTGTGATTTCTAGTTTTCAAGCAAGCTCATGTCCAATTGCACCAGCAAGCTGGTTTTCACAATAGGACTTTTTTTTTTTTTTTTACTCTTTTTTTTTTTATGTCCTACTCTACTTGAAAAAGAAAATCTTGTTCAAGTATATGAGTACTTCCAATGGAACCATGTCTGTAACAAGATGATAGATAAACTCATATGCAGGTTTGAAAGACACTCTTTGATATGTACATGTATATGAGATGCCAACTGTCTTGATTTAGATGATGTCAGAAGATATTGAATAATTGAGCATTGGAATCCAATGACTGAATTGAACCAAGATTCAATGTAATCTTGTCGTCCTTGTATTTCCTCTATCATGAAATGCAAGTCTTCAGAGATATGATCTTCATTTATAGAATCTGGTGATAGGCATGCATGACACTTTTCAATCTCTGGTTCTAATAACTTCTCTTTATCAACAGACATCCATGATTCTTGGACCTTATCTGAGTCTTCTTCTTCTGGTTGTTGTTCTTCAATGATAGCTGGTGAATCATTTTGCAATACCTCAGAATTGTAAGTTGATTGAGGTGTTTTATTTTTGGGGATATGAAATGGTTGTGGAGGTAGTGGAGTGGGGAATCTCTGGGGTGATTGTGTGGATGGTAATGGGAAAGGTTGAATTGAGGTAAAATGAGGGTGATATTGATGTTGTAGTGGAGGTAAATGGTATGGATAACATTGATCATGGTATTGAGGATAGAGAGGGAAATATTTAGGATATGGTGGATTTCCTTTATAGGGCCTTTGCCAAATTTGTTGCCAAGATTGGTTTTGAGGTTGGGATTGAGATGGCCAAGGTTTCCAAGGTTGGTTTTGAATTTGGGATTGAGATGGAAAAGGTTTCCAAGGTTGGTTTTGAGGTTGGGATTGAGATGGCCAAGGTTGCCAAGGCAAGGGTGTTCTCCAATTACCTTGAGGTTTTTGTGCATAACCTTGAAACTGTGCATAAGGATATTGCATCATATTGGGTTGATGAGGCTGCCATAGTCCTCTTGGAGCTACATAACAGAGTTGCTCTTCTGCTTGATTTGCTCCATTATCCTTCTGGTAAATTGCCTTCAACCCTGGTAATGATGGGCAATCTTCAGTAGTATGTGATCCTGCACAAATTTTACATATTTTAATGTTATCAAGTGGACATTCATGCAAATCATGTTTATTTCTACATTTAGAACAAAATATAAATGAAGTAACTTTTTGCTTGTTTTGCATTCTTAGCATGTCAGTTTGTTTATTTAAATTACCAAGAATGTTCAGCAAATTGTTAGGTTCAGTTTGACTTACCAATCCTAATGCTGACTTACTTACTTTTGCCATAAATGGATCTTGAGGGGACCTTACACACTTTTATTTTCCTCTTGATATGTTCTTGCACAGTTCACAAATTTCTTGAAATGGCAATTGATAGACATCTCCTTTTCCCACAAGATTAAGAAGATCAATCCATTCATCCTTTATAGCATTTAGTAGGAGATTTTTTAATGCATTTGATCCTAAATTATGCAATTTAGATCTTTGATATTATAAGTAAATCTCTCCACTAAATCTTCTAGTCTTTCATCCTCTTTTTGGTTCATCTTAAAGACTTCATTTCTAAGGTCATGGTGCATGCAATAACCTTTATATTTTTCCAAAAATACTCTTTTCATATCATCCCATGTCCCTATAGAATTTGTTCCTAAAGCCATGAACCATCTAAGAGCTTTATCCTTCAATGTTACCGGAAACAAATTCAATTTTTGCATGTGCAATGAGTAGCCATAAGATCTACAAATTATTTCAAATTCAAAAAGAAAGGTTTCCGGGTCTTCTGATCTCATACCTTTGAAGTTAGGAAGTACAGATGGATGGATGTTTTTCATTTGAACGTTGATATCAGTTTCTTGAATAGGAAATCCAAAAGGATCTTCCTCATTGTCATCATCTCCATCCATTTCTTCAACCTCCTTTTTCACCTCTTCTTCTACCTGCAGAAATATGAATTCATGATGTGGATGTGTGGCTCTTACTACACCACATGATATAGTGGGTGTGGTAAGTGATTGAAGTTTTTGTTTTTTTTTTTTTTGGATGTAAGAAATAAGGTTACCTAGTTACACTTCCCCGGAAACGGCACCAAAATGTTTGTGCTCAAGCTAGTCTCCTAGATTGAGTTCATTAATTGTCAACTAGGGTTGGTAAACTACTGAAGTGAAGTGCACCATATGTGCCTAAGTAACCTCTTCCTACTTCGTTGTGTTTAGTGTTTTCTGATGTTTTTGGTTTTATGGTTTTATGTTTGAAAAGGGAAGGAACTAAATACTGGTGCAAATAAGCTATTGACTATGTCAAAACAGAATAAAGCCTAAATTATGATGGTAAATAAATGCAAATGCTGAAACAAAACAGAGTCTAACTATGACTAGCAACCAACAAATACAAATCTTGATAATGACTCTATTGTAAACTCACAACATGAAATTGAAATGAACTTGAGAAATGAACAAGCTAAGTGTAAATGAAGTTTTCTCCTAAATCACTAATCAAACAGATAACTTACAATGTACAACATCTCACCCATGAATAAAGATTTGTTGGAAAATATGTGGAAAAGAATATTTGTAACAAGGTAAAGTTTCTACTCTAAACTAGTTTATACTTCTGTTCTGCAACTCAATTTAACACCACTAAACCTATCTCAAAAGTTATAGATTTCCTTTCAAAAATAGTCTTTGAGAAAGAGGCTTGTTTGTGAAATGGTAAGGAGGTTGCAAAAATACTCCAGGCCTTAGACTGATACTAGCTTCTGTCCAGATGGTTATATGTTAATATGAGTTTGGAACAAAAGAAGTTTTGTAAATAATGAAGACCATGGTATCAAATTTAACAACTAATGTAATGGATGACAACTAATCTTGAAATGTAAATACAGTGAGCTAAGCTAAGACTAAATTAAGATGCTACTAGTCTACAATAAACAGTGTGAAACTAAAAGCCATTATAGAACTTGGAAACGAAATAACAGAGCTTGAATTAAGTGCAATTTGCATCTGGAGTGCTCTATCTAATTTTTCATGCAACTAACTATGGGATTATACAGCCTATTTCGTTCATCATGAATGGTATTTTGGAAGAGCTTATAGAACAAGTGTAGCTGTAATGATTAACGAAATTAACTATGATTCAAAAACTAAAAAAACGAAATCAAGATACTTATCTAAATTATAAAACAGAGCTACACAGGAGGTAGGGGCCCTCCACCACCTGGTAGCACGCAATCTAACTCAAAATCGACTCAAAACGTTCACATAAATGATGTTTCTTTCATTAAAGGAGAAAAATACTGAAAAACAGAGTATTCAAGGTTCTGAAACCTAACAGAAAAAGCCAAAATCTAACCAGCGTTGTTTGGTCTCCCAAGTCATATTTATAATGAACTTACATAACGGAACTTGAGATAATACAAGGATTACTATCTTTCCCATTCCTATTCGAATTAAAACTCTTATTGAAGGTTGCGTACTTTGCTGCAAACAGCTGTAGAGTCTGTGTCCCGGTAGAACTCTACCTCTTGGTTTTGGTTTCCCACGTTCATAACCACATGTAGAATTGTGATCAGACTTTGTAGGGAGCAAGGAATTATTTTGATGAAGTCTGGAATTTTCCCATATGCGCCTTTCTTTGAGACGACACATGTAACCCACTTAAACTCTAAAACAGCTACGGAATGCAGGATCAGCTACGGAATGCGTGATCAGCTACGGAATGCCTGTATTCTGTAGCTATTTTGCAGAAAATTGCTAAAATAGCAAAAATCATGAAAATACAATATGTTAATCAATTTCTTGTAACCTTTAAGAAATCCTAATCATTCTTCATTGATTTTAGGCTTATTAAGTGATAAAATAATGATGAAATGAAGTGAAGGTTTGTAAAAGAGAAGGCAATTCTAGGGCTCAACAGGGGCTACCTATTCCTCCAGGCACTGCGAAAATAGAAGACACAACCTATCGAGAAGGCACGTAGCTTTCCTGGTGCTGCGTTAACCACTATTCAAGCTCACAAGCACTGCACAAACTACCTAACCCGATAGCTCGGGCAGAGGAGCTATACAAAGTCCAGGAAGGTCCATAAAGTGCAAGAAAGACCCATGCTGCCTAAAATTATCCTTTTTAGGTATTTTTAGGTTAGAAGTAGGTTGACGAAGGTGGTAAGTAGAAAATTCTCTTGATCCCCCAAGAAAATTACAGAAAAATCCTTTTTTTGTCTAGCTGTTGAGGTAAAAACCTTAGGTCAAAGTCAAAAAGGAACCTTGCTCTTTTAAAAAGGAATTTTCAAACCAAATTTTATAGTAGGGGTGGGTAAGAGAATTAAGGCTATTACTATATTCATGGTTAAAATCCTTAAGCTGCAAAACTACTCACAACCTCAGAACTCATCTCCTTAGCTAAAGGTGACCTCATCATCATTTCTCACTTATTTTTTCCACTAAACCTTAGTTTCCAGACCAGTGTCTCCTATCACCATGTCAGAGACTGAAAACAACAGTGGTAGTGGGGGAGGTCAAAGGGCTTCAAAGAAAAAGCACAAGGGAGGGAAATTTAATGGGTTGGAACCCAAAAATACAGTGGCTATCACATATTCTCCTAGGATCTTGGCATGCTTTCAAAACACAAGGTGTTTTAATTTTTTCTAGAAGGTCAAGCAGGGAAGAGAAATCTAAGCTTACAAGGATCCTCATCCTCAATTTACAAAACAAACATGCACACCTAGCAAGGGTGAAATTTGAGATTTCAGCAATGTCCATATCTGAAGGCACTAGTATCCCTTTAGTGGGTGATAAATGGTTCAAGAATGGTAAGCTAGAAAGAGATTTTTTTTCCATTTATCAAAAGGAGCTATAGAGAAGTCAATATCACAATTTTCCCTTTCTCACATCTCAAACACAGGTATGCACCCTTGATGTTGGATATCATGAAATACTTCACATCTGAGGGGAGATACTCCAGGGTCTATACCTATCATCTTAGACTCCTTATGCATTTCACAGGGGTTAAGGCACTTGACCTACCCTAATATCTCTACAGGAGTGTTATGAAAATGTGTTCTATTGTCCAAAGGAGGAGATACCCCCAAAAAATGTATAGCTTGTTCCACCATTCCTTTATCAAGATGGTGGTTGTACATCAGCTAGAGCAGCAGGGTGTACCTTGGGATGTTTTCATAAACAATGAGTTCTTCTCAAATCCACAACATCCTCATCAAACAAATATGCCTTCCTCATCGACACAAATTCCCTCACCATAGGCACACATCCATTCATTTCCTTCTCTTGATGCATCAGGTGAAGCAGGGAGTGGAAATAAAGGATCACATAGAGATCAGGGAGAGGATGAAGAATTCAGTGAGGCAAACACAGAAATGTATGAAGAATAAACAGAGGATATGGGAAGTTAAGGAGGAAACAATGATGAAACACAGGGCAGTGAGCATAATGAACAAACAGATCACAGTGGAGATGATGGAGATAGTAGGGAAGAGCAACTAGATGAGGAAGGTAGTCAGTAAAGTGCATAAGAAAACCAAGGAAATATTCATGACAGTCATGATGATTGTCATGAGTGTCATGGCACTAATCAGTTTCTGGATAAACAAGAAACTCAAAATGATAGTGCAGTAAATGACCAAGGAGATAACCTCCATAAATAACAAAGCCAAGATGAGGCTCATGGCAGTGATGAGGGTCAAAGAAATGATGAAAACATGGTCAAAACTACCATCATCACACCTCACATATACACATACTACAGAGGAAAAAGAGATATGTTTTCTGCCTCAAAAAGGCAAAGGGCCATCTCTCCTCAAGCTATCAAAACATTGGACAATGACAAGAAAAGTTGGAAAATATTGAGCAGTAAGTAAAAGTGAGGAGGAGTAATAGGATAAAGAAAACTACTCAAGGGCCTAAGTTCATTGACTTAGAAAATGATAATGAGGATGAGGAGATGACCACTATAATGATACTCCTAGACAAAGATGCACAAATTAGGGAGTGGGAGAAGGATTTTGAAAGAGCTCGGTGCATCATTAAGTACTATAAAAATGAGCATAAGTACTTCAAGGAGATCAAGAAAGGCCTTCCTTTCCAAAAGAATATGACCAAGCATTATGCAAAGAAGAGTAGGTTTGCTTGTGCTAAACTCAAGGAGGCTCTCCTCGAGGAAAAAAACCTAAAGAGGGAAAATGAGCATAAAGGCCTTGGAATTTTGGTTGAGGCTTCTCAACAATTATCTAAGCCCCAAAATTTTGGAAGAGGGTCTCCACCAATTTTTAAGGAATTTGGACAAGATTTTGCTTTTTGAGAAATTTTGGCCTCATTTGTGCAACGCCACTGGCGCTTTGCAAAACTTTGGAGCATATTTAGGAGGAAATATTGACATTTTTGGATTTTTCATGACTTGCACAGCATCCACATAAAATTTCAAATGATTTTGAGTAGTTTTGACCTCTCAAAAGGTCAAAAAATACCTCAAAAATCACCTTTCTGCCTCTGTTTTAGGTCTGGCACTACGTAGATGATAGTTTGAGGGTTTTGCATTTTTGATAGGGTTACAGGAGCTATATCAAAAAAAAAATAAAAAAATTGAAAAGTATACTCTTCAGGCTTTCCAACGAGCCATCACATAGCCAAATCCGACATCGGGAAGAGGCCCAAAACTTGGTTGCACAACAACCTATTTTCCGCAAAAGTAGCGCTCCGCAAACAGACTGTATTTTTGCCAAAAATCAACAAAAGACACAAATTTATGGAAAATTAGTTTTTAAACATTTTCTTGGGAAAATCACTCTAAATTTGACTGAGGAGTTATGTTATGATATTCTTCATTTATTAGCTTATCTATTTTGTGTCTTGGGCCTTGCATGGTCATTAAGCAAATAAATGACATTTATGACAAAATTAGGGTTTCTCGAAGCCTCTTATGGTTTCCACCTCCTCACTTGCTCCATAAGTAGATCATGAGGCTCTTACGTATTGGATTAGATTTTGATGACTGATTCTGAAGTAATACATAGTCCCTTGGAATTTGAAAAGAACTTGATGTCTTGGAGTTTATGAATGCCCTTGTTTGTTTCTTGATGGATGAGGACTGGTTGCAGGATCCATGATTTTGGTTTATGGTGAAGTGTTTCTTTTTGTTTATTTTTTCTAGTTTATCATTCTATTTCCATATTTCTATGTTGCAGTAGGACAAAGAATTTAGACTAACAAATGTTTTCTAATGGCACCTTAGGTATGTTTTTTCTTCACTGCCTTAATGTTTTCTTCTGCTAGGACATGTTAGAGAATCCTTCTTTACTCTCTAAGGATCTCCTAAGCATGTTTATTTCTTGAATGGTTTAAAACATATTTTATCCAAAATGATTTATGGCTAGCCCTACTTCTTGTTTCCACTAAGAACATTATTTTTGAAGTCATCTATCTAAAGCATCATTACTTAGGTTTGTCAAAGAAGTTTGTTTCAATCCTACTCTTTGCATTTACTTAACTAATTGTTTTAAAGGACCTTCATAGCTATAATCTTGGATGTTCAGGGTTTCTCTCCTTCTCTATTATATTTGTTTGTGCATGTTAAATTTTTTCTGTATTTGATGATGAAATTACTGAAAATTAAATAAATTTCTTGCCTTTCTGTATTACATTTGAATGCTTGTCTTGGATAATTATCTACTTTAAGTCTGAATCAAAGAGTTTAGGGTTTGCACTGCCTTTGATTTTCTCTCTATGATTATGAATCTTACAAATCCCTTTGTTTCATTATATGATAGAGAATTATTTACTACTCTTTGTCAAACTTTGTTTCTCAAAATTGATGTCCATCTCATGATCCTTCAAACCTCAAAGATCCACCAACCAAGCTAGATTTTCCCTACAATACTCCCTAATCCGTTAATGAACCTATAATTACCTTGTTAGACTCCATTCCCCAATGACTTGAAGTTTTCCTTGTTTCTATCTAGTCTATCTAAGCATCATACCCAACCAAAAAATAATAAAAAAACCCAATATTTCATAACTAGCCTAAAGTCAACCCTAATCAGCAGACAAGTTCACATCTTTGCACCTAATAGAGAGACCCCTCTCTGAATCCATGAAGGCTAGGTCCTTGGATTCCAAATATTATTTTAATGTTACCCCTGTCCATTTGTATCTCAATCAATCGGGAAAATTACAGAGGGCTAACATTGGGGACACATTGTAACACCCTCCTCCCACATCTACCCAAGTAACTAAACAACTAGGGTAAACATGTGATTAAGAGTTACTATGATCTTATTCAACCTCCTATGTGACCTTAAGGAATTGGAATCGATGGAAACACATCAAACATACCTTCCACATTAGCAAGAGATTTCCCACGAGCCAACCAAACCACTAAGCCATCCAAACTGTTGGGGTTCCCATGTTTTGGCCAGATTGGCAAGACCAAAAGATGAGACAACATCAAACCACTTTCAAAATTAAGGATCTAGCCCTCCTGGGTCTAGAGAAGGTAGGTGACATACTAAATGCAGCATTAACACTGAGGAAAAGAAGAGGGCCAAGGCCCATTCTATTTAAATTCTGTGCATTTATCCATGGCACTCTTTTGAGTGAAAGAGTGGTATTCTCCCGGCTTCCATTTACTCCAATATGTCTCTGATGTACTTTGGCTGTAGTACTCTATAGTACTTCTGGTGAACTGAACAAAAATAAATCAATGATTCAAGTCTGCCATGTTGTGTAGCTAATGCTTCTGATAGCATAGGACTGTTGTCAGCGTGGGAAATTTTCTAGGAACATGGTATAGAATAAAAGCTGCATGGGCACTCTATCCTTTATGGGGAAAACATTCTGCTGATGTGCAAACCCTGATATACATAAATTTCTGCGTGTTGTACCCTCTGTGTGCTCCATGATGTCTTTGATCTGGTGCTTTGATGGCTCCGGGAAGGTTTCGCAGAGTTTAACCCTGCTCTTTAAATGGCAATCATATCAATCACCTTCTTAGGCTTTGCTTCATTATTTCGAACTCTACACATGGTCCTTTCTGCATTTTTGGCCGTTGTACTAAAGACTGTGTAATCATGGCGGCTTTCACCTCTGATAACCCTGCAAAACACAAAAAATTGTTAAGAAAACCATGCATGGGGGTGGTGGATGCAATGGGTATGACGAGAGTGGTCATGCAGATTGGTGCAGTGGCGGAATAGTGCAGGATTCTAGTGGCAAATGAAACATAATAGTGAAACATGGTTGGGTGAACGTGGATGGAGCGCAGCCAATTTTTAATGCAAAATATTTGAATCTGACCATTGAATGGAATATTTAAAGGGATGAGCGACAATGCGACAAGAAACATGTGGATAGATGACGTGGAAGGACAGGGTTAATGGCGGGCACGCATTAAATCTAGACCGTCCGATCGCAGGTGGAGATAGATAGCTAAAAATGCGTCGAGGGACGATGGACAGTGGGCCAGGGGTATGGATGTCTTAGGTTATCTTCCGCGCATCTTTGAGGTGTGATGACCGTTGGATGGAGGGCTACAGATCGGACGGTTGACATGGATATTGTGTCGTGTCTTCTGTCGAACGATAGTGCGCGATGAGTAGGCAGTTTTGAAACAGTGTCGCTGCCACGTGTCGCGCAATGAGAGGAATCGCTGGCCCATCAGAAAATACCGCCCGCTTCTCAAAGGCAGTGCGATAGATACCGCTGGTTTCTGAACAGTGCGTGGGGATCACCGGGGTGGGTAAAATATGACCGTTGATCTGGCGGGAAAATGAATGATTATGATGCGATGAACGAGGCGGCAAACGGAGTGAACGGTGGACATTGTGTGGGTGTGACAACCGTCTGATCTATACAGATCAACGGTTTGCAACGCGCCCGATATGGATTTGAGATAAGCGCTTTTTGGGCTGTCATTTGGTTCTAGCGCTGCGGTTGCGTGAGGGGAAATATGGTTTAGGGGCTAGCCGAAGGGGGCTAAGACCCAGATACATGGGGAATACATTTTTTTGGCACATTTTCAGTTAAATTAAAGGCTAAAGGGGTAACTATAGAGGGAAGAAGGGATTACTAAACCACACCAGGGATGTGTGTATGGTTTAGAGGGGAATTTTTGGGAAAGTTTAGAAGGATTAGGGGAGGGGGATTGGGGGTAAAAAGGGGGACTTTGAAAAAAGGGAAAGGGAATGAAATGGGAAATTCTGCAGGGGTGCAAGGGGAAAACATAGGCCCTTTGAAGCACAAATTTTATTGCAATCAGAGAGGCTTTATAAAGGGAGTCAGAAGAGGGAATTTGATCAAAGGAAAAGGCATAGAAGAATTCAAGGATGATGTGTCTTCAGGGGAGATGCATTCCTTGAAGGCTCAAAAACAATTTAGCCCCTTACATTTCTTGTCAAAAGATTTATAGGGGGCTAATAGTGGCTCCACATGGGGATGGCTTCTTCTTGAAGGAGTCAAGAATTCAAAAAATGATCTTTGGTGTAGGCCAACTGCCTACTGCTTGAACCACCTTTTTTCTTTGATTTTTAGCTGCCACAATTGTGAAGAAATCATTTTAGCAAAAAAAAATTCCCAATCAATCTACCTACCCATTCTACAGTCCTAGCATTTTTTCTTCTATGGTGCATTTGAGCTAGCAGACCCTTTACATCATTTATTTTTATACAAACAAGAAAATAAACCTATTCTATTTCTACCCTTATTACTCCATGAGACCAGATTAAACTGTTGGTCTCATATGTTTCTCTACCTAATCTAATATCTGTTGGGATTAAACTGTCCAGTAGATTTCTTCTCTATATTCTACAACAGAAATTTAAAAACAGTCAAACTAGGATTAGACAGTCTAGTTTGTTGTGGATCCAAGGCATAAAAACAGTTGCACATGGACAAAATTTTGCAGAAACCTGCAAAAAAAATCTTGAAGGCTTGAAATCTGAAGTTTTGTAGCATCCTTCTTTCCTCTGTGACTCAAGTTTTGAGCTTGTTAGAGTCACTTTCCTTTTATATATATATATATATATATATTTCAGCTCTGGTTTTGGGCTTGTTAGAGCTGACTCTTTTTCTTCTTTGCTGGTCTAGGTTTTGGGCATGTTTGAACTAGCTATCTTTACTTTCTTTGGCTCAGGTTTTGATCATGTTAGAGCCAATATTTGCACTTCAGAGGTCCATGTTTTGAGCATTTCTGAACCTCTCCTTTTCTCTTTTTTTTTTTTTTTTTTTTTTTTAACAAACACTGTAATGGTATGTACAACGGAAATGGAAACTGGAAATTGGAAATCAGAAGTAGTGTTTGATCATCCTGCCATTGCCAGGACCCCCAAACAGCTCTGTACCATCTAATTCTTGTAGAAAGAAGGCATTTGGACCCACAGTGGCCTGGATGATGTAGGTACCTTGCCACAAACTGTCAAATTTGTCGTGCTTTCCTTTTTCCTCCCTCCTTGAGTCCCACTTCAGAACTTTATCACCAATTTTGAAGTCAGAGGCCTTAGTTCTTCTATCAAACAACTTCTTTATGTTCTCCTGAACTTTCACAACTCTGTTGTAGACCTCTTCCCTTGTTTGCTGGAGATGAATTGTCTAGTTTATTCTCCTCACCATGCTGTCTTCTTCTGTCTGTATCTCTTGAACAAGTTTGATCGCTGGTATCCCAAGGCTGGTAGGAAACACTGCTTCTGTTCCATAGACAAGCTGGTATGGTGACATGCCAGTGGATTTCTTTGTTGTAAGCCTGTCAACCCACAAAGCATGCACTAACTTGTTATGCCATGACTTTTTGTTCTCTTCTAACAACTTTTTGATAATGGTCACCAGGCTTTTGTTTGATGATTCAGCTAGTCCATTACCTTGAGGGTAATAGGCAGTTGAATGACCGAGGGTTATTTGATACCTGTGACAAAAATCAACCATTTTCTTGGATTCAAAAGCGGCAACATTATCAGTGATTATTTTCCTTGGGCATCCAAACCGAGAGAGGATATGACCTTCTAGGAACCTAATGATGACTACATCTGTGGCATTCTTGGTAGTTATGGCCTCTATCCACTTAGTGAAGTAGTATGTGGCTGTTAAGATCCATTTTTGTTGTGCAGAGGAAGCAGGATGAATTTCCCCTATGAAATCTAGGCTCCATTGCAGAAAGGGACCTTCAACCGTGATGGGTTGTAGAGGTAAGGGGAGGAGTTTTCTTTTGCCTTCAAAAATCTAGCATTTGTGGCAGGCAATTATCATCTGATGGATATCATTGAAGAGTGTAGGCCAGTAGTAGCTAGCTTTGAGTATTTTGTTTGCAGTGGCTTTCCAGTTTAGGTGGCCTCCACACTCTCCTCCATGGAATTCTTGTTTAATATTTTTTTCTTCAGATTCAGGAAAACATTTAAGCAATAGGCCATTTGGATTTTTCCAGTATAAACATCCATTCAGAATACAATAGCTTCTAGCCTTTAGCTTTAATAATCTGGCCTTGGTCCTTGATAGTTTAGGAGGGGCATTGAGGTGTGTAAGCACATACAGAATGTTAGAATACCAAGGAGAGCTCTGAAACTTTTCCTCAACAATGGGATCAGGAAATCCATGCTGCTCATCCAAGGCATCTACCATGTTAATGTCTAGGGCATGTAGATTTGATTCAGCCATTAGTTGAGCTAAGCCCTAACCTTTGATTAGTTTGGTGGGTTCTATTTCAAGGTCTTACTCTAAGATCACAGCAATCTATTTGCCCCTCTTCCCATCTGGGTCTTGGGACAAGATGTCTTTAACCACTATGTTGGGTATATAGGCTATGGTGTGGGAATGCATTATGTACACCCTAAAGTCTTTCAAGGCCTTAATCAAAGCATAGGCCTATTTTTCCATTATGTTGTATTTCAAGGGTGCATCCCTGAGTGCTTTGCTGAAGAAAGAAATGGGCTGTTCCATTCCCTCTGGATTTTTATGTAGTAGAACTGCGACTATTGTATGCTTGGAGGCAAATGAAAAAATCAGGAAATCTTTTGAGAAATCTGGGCTGACTAGGATAGGAGCCTAGGTCAGTGCAAGTTCAACTGATTCAAAATATTTCTTAGCTTCAACAGTCCACTTAACTCCTACACCTTTCTTCATCATGTTAGTCATGTTCCTAAGGTGTTTAGCTAAGTTGGGAATAAACCTCCTTAGGAAGTTGATTTTCCTGATAAAGGATTGTAACTCCTTAATGTTTCTTGGGTGTGTGATTTGTAGTATTCCCTCAACTCTTTGTGGGTCTATCCTAATCCCCTTCTCAGATATAATATGGCCAAGAAGATTTCTTTCTTGCAGCCCAAATACAATATTTTTAGGATTCAGTGACAGACCAAACCTTCTACATTTTTCAAACACTCTTCTCAAGTGTTCTAGGTGTTCTTCCTCAGACTTGGAATATAATGTTATGTCATCCAGATAGATGACAATGAAGTGTCCTATTTTATCTGAAAAATCTATGTCCATTGCTCTTTGGAAGGTTGCACCAGCGTTCATTAGCCCAAAAGGCATCTTTACATACATGAAAGTGCCCCATGGAGAGGTAAAGGCTGTTTTGATTTGGTAATCTGGGATTACTAAGACTTGGTTGTATCCTGAAAAACCATCTAGCAGGGAGATCCTTTTAGAACCTACTACCCTCTGAAGAATATGCTCCATTTTTGGCAAAGGGTAATTTTCTTTGACTGAGGCTCTATTCAGATTCCTGAAATCTATGCACAATCTGATCTCCCCTATTTTCTTTCTCATAGCCACTAGGTTTGATACCCAATCAGAGAACCTCACAGGCACAATTATACCTGCCCCATACATCTTCTTAATGTCTTTTTCCACTGCAGGAAATTGTTTTGGGTTTATTCTGCGAAGTTTTTGTCTGAAGGGCTTCTGATTTTATTTCAAGGGTATTTTATGATGTATGATGTTTGTGTCATAGGCCCTTAAGTCCTCATAACTCCAAGCAAACACATCGATGAATTCCTTGAATAGGTCAGTGTATTTCTTTTTCATGTTTGCAGGAAGGGACTTAGCCAATTTGATCATCTTGGGTTTATTTTCAGTGCCTATGTTGCATTCCTCGACATCAGAGTCTGCATGTTCTATAGTGGGCTTTTTTGCTACATCATCAAAGTCAAAAAGGTACTCTAAGGGTGCCAAACCTTGAGGTATATCCTTATCTTTGGTCTGTAGCACCTCTACTTCTTCACTATCTGTGTTTTCACATTTTTCGTTTGGATTTCCAATATGTTCATTTAAAGTGTTTATTTCTATGTTACAGGGTGTTTCTTCCTCATCTGAGGACTCTTCACTTAGGTAGCTACTGTCAGGTTTGGAGTCTGAATCAGAAAATTCAAACTCATTTCTGCCTACCAGGAAATCTTCAATTTGTTTATCGCCCTCAAAGACCTGCCAATATTTTTCATTTTCCAGCACTGCAGGTCTGAATTTGGTCAGAATGATAATCTGTTGGTCACTGGGAGGCTTATGATACGAACTAGCCATGCAGGCTGGTCCATTTGCAATTTCGTTCTGACCTCTAGGGATGAACACCCGATCGTATTCCACAAAATCTTTCAATATATCCATAGTGTCATTCCTATGTGCTCTCAGTCTAGGATGTTTCACTGTGTATTCACCATTCACCTATTTAATGATCAGCTCAGAGTCCCCATGGACAATTATCCTACGGGCTCCTAATTTTCTCAACAGGTTTAAGCCCAGGATAAGAGCCTCATATTCTGAAATATTGTTTGTACATTTGAAATGAAGGTTACAAGCATCGCTCTCTGTGTAATCACTCTCCGTGTTATGTATCCACACCCCTGCTCCTGCAATTCTCTTGCTGCATGACCCATCGAAATTCATCTCCCACAAGGGTTCATTTTTTGTTTTATCGTCACTTCCTTCCCTAAATCTGGGTTTGCCATTATGTTGCATTATAGGAGCTACACTAGGATGTGGGTTGTTTTGTTTTTCTTCATGGGTGTGGAAATCAGAGAGGTGACTAGTTGGCTAATTGCATTTTGTTTCTGGTTCACTTTGAGTTTTTGTTTCAGTGCACTGTTCTAAGTTTTCTACATCATTCTCCTCCAAGTCCAGAGTAGCCATTATGTCAAAGTCCATGGGATCTGTTTCCTTGTTTGTATCTCTGTTTTTGGACTCTGACCCTTCTGAGGATTCATCATTACAAAGGATAAATGAGTCAAGGTCTGTATGTATAGAGTATAAAGGTGAATTTTCAGGCTTTTTGGGGCTACTGACCAGAAATTTCATTTGTGCCTCTCTGTACAGTATTCTAATTTGGCCAAATATTGGGATTGTGGCATAAGCCCCATCCATCTGCATTGTTCCTTGTAGCTTGGCTCCCCATGATCTTGATAATAACATGCCATACTTGGGTGGCACATCTGCCACAACAACATCCATGACCATACATTTTGCTGGAATCTAGGTAAGGCTCACACATAAATCTTTGATCAGGCCAAGACACTTTACTCTGCTAGAGTCAAATGAATATAGGTCTTTATAGGGGCGGGTTATCTCTAGGGCTAATTTTTCCATCACTACTTTAGGAATTAGGTTGTGTGATGCCCCAGAATCATGCATTGCATTGTTGAGAATCTTATCATGGATATTGAGACTAATATAGAAAGGTGGTACTACACCTTCCTAAAAATTTCCTTCTATTTTTGGACCAGACAGAAGGGAAGGTTGATCATCACTCAGATTTACAGTATTACCATTCTCTCCTAAATTTAATACTTTCAA
This sequence comes from Pinus albicaulis, assembly GCA_034641835.2. NCBI lineage: Eukaryota > Viridiplantae > Streptophyta > Pinopsida > Pinales > Pinaceae > Pinus > Pinus albicaulis. Next base: position 1,146,441,522 of record CM076575.1, read on the forward strand.
AATTTGGCCTTTATATACATCCTGAGTGGCCAGCTCAGAGAGTGGGACAGAGATTTTAATTTTGCAATCTCACTTTCCAAATTGAAAGTGGACTCACTCTTTGGAATGTTCAACTCTGTTTTGTTAGTTACCACCTTAGTGGCTGAATCAGTGTGTTGATTCTCACTATGTACAACGTTAGGAACTGTTCTATCAGGAGTACTAACTGCAGTGTTAGTACTGCTTGCTGGTTTGCCTTGTTTATCAGTGTTTTGGTTGTCTTTTTCTTTGTTCTTCCCAGAACTCTCAGCTGCTGATTTGTTACTTTCAACAGTTACTTTCGAAGTTTTCTCATGCCTTTTCTTGATGGTAACCTCAGAAGCTTTTGGTTTGGCAGTATCTAAGCTCTTTTTTCTTCTAAGTTCATATTTTTCTCTGACCTGAATCATGGAATTTTCAAATCCTAACCTGTAATCCTCAGATTCTAACCATTCCTCATCCCAATATGAGGGCGAGGGCTGATTTTCTTTTGTGTAACAGTTGTGGATTAAATTTTATATTTCACACATGTTTATTTTGTTCCCCTCAGACTCTTCTATGATTCCCTCATCTTCATCTAAAAATTTCTCTTGGAATGGGGGAATAACTTGCTGATATGATTCTCTTTGTCTGTTGGAGGTGGCATTGTTCCTTCTAAAGTTCTGGTTGTGGTTTTGATTTCTGCTTAGGTTACTGATTGTGACAACCATTTTTTCCATCATTTTTTGTAGCTTCTCTACATTCTTGGATATGCGGTCATTATTGGGGTTAGATGTGGAAGATACATTGTCATCTCTATATGTTACCCTTTTCTCAGCTCTCAATCTTGCTTTTTTCTCGATCAGATTTGCCTCTACACTCACTGCTTTGTTTTTCATGTCTTCCAATGTGTTTTAATCCCTCTCCCTAAGCTGGTAGTCCATGTCAGCATCAAGGCCTTCAGGTTAATTTACTAAAACCATACCTATGGGAGGTTTCATGTGTGGAGGGAGAGCATTATAGATGTTGTTAAACCTTGTAGATTAGGCCTGGAAACTCTCTCCTACATTTCTTTTCAGGTTCTTGTATTCTGCTAGGATTTGGAGAGGATTTGCCTTAAATTCCCATTTGTTTATGAAGGTCTGATATAAAGAAGGAAGGTCTTGGATACTATTAGGAGGTAGGCTTTTGAACCATTTCTTCACATCACCTCCTAAGCTCTGGGAAAAGATTCTCATTTTGACTGTATCATCATCTATCTCCATGTAGTCAAAAGAATCTTCCATCCTATCTACATGGTGTTGGGCTGTGGTAGACTCTGTTGCAGTGAAGTGTGGTACATTTGACTGATAATCATTGGGTAAGGGTACTAAAGGTTGGGGTAAAACCAGAGGTGCATACTAGGCTTCCATGATGATGTTTTGATGTGGCAAAGGGTCAGGTTGAGCAGCTGGTATATGGATGACAGGGATGCTAGGACCATCAGAAGACTGATGAGTAGATTTAGGGTGGCAGAGCCCCAAGTTTTGAATGAAGTGAATATGAGGAGGTGTAGACGGAGGGGTCTGTCTATTCCTAGGGTGTCTATCAGTTTGAGGTGGTGAGTTAAGAAGCCCAAAGTCTGGCTAGTCTAGGACACTAAATGACCTAGTTCTTGGTAAGTTGCTTTGAGTGCCTAGGTCAAAAAATGGGTCTGATAGATCTGTAAAGTCTTCTGGTGTAGATTTAGCTCTATGGATGTGGCTGGAAATAGTTGATTTTTTATGTGTAGGAGATCCCTTGAGGATGCTCTCAGGGTTGTCAACTATTTAAGGTGGGTCTGGGTTAGGGTAAGCTCTTTTGTGAATGGTTCTTGAAGCCAAAATGTTGTTTCTTAACCAAGCAGCTTAACCCTACTTGCTACTTCTATTGTGGTTGATGTTGTATTGGGCTCTGGTCTCCCAGTGGAGTATTATGTGAAACCAAGATAATCAGTAGGCCTACCAATCACCAGTGGAGTCTTTGATCTTTAAGAAACTATGGAGTCACTAGGTGGAAGGTTTAGGGTTCTTCTGGATGGTACACTGTCCACCACAGTGCTTATGAGATGTCCCCTTTCAAGGATATCTTTCAAACACAACAAACTCTAACCAGAGATTGACTGGGAGGGCCTTTACCAGATATGTCACCTTTGAAAGAGTGTGAGATCTAGAGGCTACCTGGCCCTTTCCAGACTCTGTCTAAGAGTGTGGGAGAAAACACAACAATGGTATAGAGGTCGATCTATGAATAGGAATGTTTAACTTCCAACCTAACCAGAGTTTCTAGGTTTCTGAGGCTCTTATGATGTAGTAAGGTGAGAAATACTCAGATTTTGTCCCCAGCGGAGTCGCCATTATGTTGGGGTTCCCATGTTTTGGCTAGATTGGAAAGACCAAAAGATGAGACAACATCAAACCACTTTCAGACCTCAGGATCTATCCCTCCTGGGTCCAGAGAGGGATCTCTCTATGGTTATCAAAGGTATATGCCTTTGAAGCTCAAAGTTTAAGATATTAGGCTAGTTATAGGCACAGGGTTTGTTTGTTTGTTTTTTTGTTTGGTTTCTAGTTATCAGGAAAGAAGGGTTCAATGTAAGACAAGGATGAGAAAATAAGATATAAGCAGTGGTGAAGTATTCCAGGGAGCATTCAAAACCATTGGGCAATGGAGTCAAGAAAGGATTTGCTTGATAATCAGTATGTAGGCTTTCAATTAGGCTAGTCATCTAAAACATTGGCTCTTGAAGATGATAGTGTGGTATGGAAAGGTAAGAGAGGAGGAAAACAATAAAGGTTTAGAACACAAAGTTAAAGACTTTAGATCAGAGAGAGACTTTGAACTCTCAATGCTTCGGCCTCCAGCTTGAGGGATCTTAGAAAGGTCAGCTGGTCGTACAAGGATCCTAGTGGACAGGGCTAACTCTAATCCACAGTGTTCCCAAATCTTCTAGCTAAATCCTAACAAGAAAATTTAAGAACTGATTCATTTAATTCATACATCAGAGAGTAGGCAATGACATCCACTACACTGTTTAAATTAACTGAAATCAACTCTTAGATAACACATTTAGTAGAAAACATCAAAGGAAAGGAGAGCAGAAACATAGGGTACCTAACAAGGGTAAATCCTATGCCAATATTCTGATGCAAGCCAGTAGAAATGAAATGAAATGAAATAAAGCACAGAGGCAGAAAACATCAACACTCTTTTAGATCAGGATCCAAAGAAATGTGCTTGTCATATTAAATAGAAATACCAGTCAAGTACAACATTTCCAATAGCTGGATACTTAGTCTGAAATCATCTTCCTCGGCCTATCTTACTACTTTACACAGAGAATATGTATCGAAATGAACAGCTTGCAATTCTCTGATAACTGATGAACAAAATTTACAATAAGTTTCTTCATGAATTTATAGCTCAAGTGGAGCTGAGAAGGTAGGTGACACACTAAATGTAGCATTAACACTCAGGAAAAGAAGAGGGCCGAGGCCCATTCTATTTAAATTCTGTGCATTTATCCATGGCAGTCTTTTGAGTGAAAGAGTGGTTTTCTCCAGGCTTCCATTTACTCCGGTATGTCTCTAATGTATTTTGGCTGCAGTACTCTGTAGTAATTCTGGTGAACTGAACAAAAAGAAATCAATGATTCAAGTCTGCCATGCTGTGTAGCTAATGCTTCTGATAGCGTAGGACTGTTGTCAGGGTGGGAAATTCTCTAGGAACATGGTATAGAATAAAATCTGCATGGGCACTCTGTCCTTTATGGGGAAAAAATTCGGTTGATGTGAAAACCCTGATATACATAAATTTTTGCATGTTGTACCCTCTGTGTGCTCCATGATGTCTTCGATCTGGTGCTTTGATGGATCTGGGAAGGTTTCGCAGAGTTTAACCCTACTCTTTAAATGGTGATCATATCAATCACCTTCCTAGGCTTTGCTTTGTTATTTCGAACTCTGCACATGGTCCTTTCGACATTTTTGGCCGCTGTAATAAATACTGTGTAATCATGGTGGCTTTCACCTCTGATAACCCTGCAAAACACAAAAAATTGTTAAGAAAACCATATATGGGGGTGGTGGATGCAATGGGGACGACGAGAGTGGTTGTGCAGATTGGTGAGATTGTGGAATAGTGCAGGATTCTGGTGGAAAATGCAGCATAAGAGGGAAACATGGTTGGGTGAACGTGGGCGGAGCGCAGCCATTTTTTAATGCAAAATATTTGAATCTGACCATTGAATGGAATATGTAAAGGGACGGGCGACAATGCGACAAGAAACACGTGGACAGATGACGTGGCGGGATGGGGTTAATGGCGGGCATGCTTTAAATCTAGACCGTATGATCACATTCGGGGGGCGATGGATAGTGGGCCAGGGGTACGGATGTCTTAGGTTATCTTTCGCGCATCTTCAGGATGCGATGATCGTTGGATATAGGGCTATAGATCGGACGGTTGACATGGATATCGCGTCGTGTTTTCTGTCGAATGATAGCACGCGATGAGTGGGCGGTTTTGAAACAGTACCGCTGCCACGCGTTGCGCGATGAGTGGAATCGCTGGCCCATCAGAAAATACCTCCCACCTCTCAAAGGTGGTGCGATAGATACCACTAGTTTCTGAACAGTGCGCGGGGACCACCGAGGCGGGTAAACTCTGACCATTGATCTGGCGGGAAAATGAACGATTATGATGCAATGAATGGGGCATCAAACAGAGTGAACGGTGGATGTTGTGGGGGTGCTATGACCGTCGGATCTATATAGATCGATGGTTTGCAATGCGCCTGATATGGATTTGAGATAAGTGCTTTTTGGGTTGGCGTCTGGTTCTAGCGCCGCAGTCGCGTGAGGGGAAATACGGTTCAGGTTCTAGCCGAAGGGGGCTAAGACCCACATACATGCGGAATATGGTTTTTTGGCACATTTTCAATGAGATTAAAGGCCAAAGGGGTAATGATAGAAGGAAGAATGGATTATTAAACCACACCAACGATGTGTGTATGGTTTAGAGGGGAATTTTCGGGAAGGTTTAGAAGGATTAGGGGAGGGGGATTGGGGGTAAAAAGGGGGACTTTGAAAAAAGGGAAAGGGAATGAAATGGGAAATTATGCAGGGGTGCAAGGGGAAAAGGTAGGCCCTTTGGAACAAAAATTTTATTGCAATCAGAGAGGCTTTATAAAGGGAGTCAACAGAGGGAATTTTTTCAAAGGCAAAGGCACATAAGACTTCAAGGATGATGTGTCTTCACGGGAGACGCATTCCTTGAAGGCTAAAAAACAATTTAGCCCCTTACTTTGCTTGTCAAAAGATTTATAGGGGGCTAACACAAACCATGGGTCCCATTGATTATTTATACTATTTAACCCTCGGAAACTCCCTTTATATGGGAAAGGGGGTGTTTAGGAGAGTCTAGACGCTCCCATAGCATATGCATGCATGCATCTAGGGATTTTTCCCCATAGACCTATGTGAGCGTCCTTGGATTGAACCACTTTTTCAGGCCCAGAGACTATGTCACTGCCTAGAACTCAATTACAAGTTCATAAATGAAATATAACATCATAAAATTGATACATTTGAAAAAACATTGACAAATCCAAGGTTGGACCCCTACTAGACATGATAGGAAATTTGTCAAACACATCACAAATATTTAATGTGGAGGTTAAATAAAAAATATGAGTATATGGGTATCATACTTATCTTAGAATCACCAAGAAGCATTGTTCCCTTACATTATTAGCTTCATTATCATCTATTAGGTCATAAATACATTTTTTATTCATTTAAAAATGAAAACATGAGGAGAGGCATACATCATCACTATCAGAATACATGCTTATAATGAGTAGAATAAAAACATAAATATCAAGGGTACTTCAGCCATAAAATCTACATATAAAATAGTACATTTACACATAAGATGACAAGGAAAGAACTTATTTAATGAAGGAAAAAAACCATGGATGGGACTACCACATTCCACCTGACCATAGATTGGTCGAGCCAAATTTCTCTTTGGCCAATCACCCCCATGCCATACTCTAAGCATGAATTTCAGACTCATAACCAACCCAAAAGAACCAAATAAACATGGATGATACTAGTGTTCTCCACATACACCATGAGGAATTTTATTGTCTCCTAGTCTCTTAGGCTTTACCGTAATCCATAGTTTGATCCAAGGATCACTAGGCCCTACATCAAGATCCACTCTCTAGGATTTATCATACATCCCATCTTGAGACTACTAGGCCTAACGAAGAGCCCTCACATCTTGGCTTTACCATATATCTTGACATTTAGTGGCAAGGATTTCTAGGCCCAATAAGGTACATAATACCTAGATTTACCGTAACCAACAGTCTGGTTCATGGGTCACTAGGCTAGTGGCTTTACCGTAATCCACAGTTCGTTTCACGGATCACTAGGCCATGTCTTTTTCCTTTCAGATATCCACCTAACTCAACTTCAAATCCATATCACAGTCCAAATCAACCAAAACATGAGAATCCATCACCTCAAGGCCATCCGGAAATGGTAAGGACGGGATAAATACACTGTCACACCTGTAATAGCCCATGCCATGACATAAAAGAACCACATACGATACTATGTATGCCAAATCTAATAAGGAAATCACACATGCTATTCGAATTCTGCAAAGAATCATGTTGTAGCTACTTGATCCCACTCTTCCTTTCTTTCTCCTTCCTTTTTCTTGACTTCTTTACCTTTATTAATCCAATGCTAAATTTCTCCAAGAAAAATCTAAGTGTCCAAGAGTGTGTGATAGAGAGATAATAATGAGGGCTCCAAAACTGAACTCACAAAATTTGAGAAAAATCTTTCCAACTAATCCTCATAAGCCTTTTTATCAATGAGGCCTTTGTTTTCTTCATTTCCATTATTTTCATCAATAAATGTAAAATAATGCCTCTTTCCTTTCCAAAGCCTTTTCCATTTCCTTTCCCAATTTTCTTTAGCCATAATAAGGGAAATGAAAACCCACTATGAATTTATTCCCACCATTTATCTTGGAATAAGTATCCCATTAATTCTGGTTATTATTTTTCCTCTATTAACTTTTATTACATGGAATTTTCACCAGGGTTGTTATAGAATCCTCCCCCTTGGGAGAACACTATCCTCGGTGTTCAATGACACCTAAAAAAAATCAAACCACTGAAAATAAAACATATTTCGTATGGAGCTTTATAACAGAACTCATTGCAGTATTTACAATGACATCCATATGTACAACCATACTATCTATGGAGCTTTATAAATATAGCTTGATACAGTATTTACAATAATATTCACATATGCACATTTTCTCAACCAAAAAATAAAAGGATATGATACTTGTATAAAGAAAAAGGGAATCCATAGGCTCACACCTCCACCCTCAAAGTAATACCAGGATTCAAGTTCTTCCTAGGAAGTGTAGAATCCAATGACAAATTCAAAGTTGCATCCAAATTCCAATGCTACAATCATTTGCGAATTATCCTCTAAGTGAATAGTTACCGACTCATTATTTCAGGGCACACTCCTAATGTGCATCTAATTCCATATTGTAATGCTAATGGCCAAAACAAATCCATCCCCAACCTTCCCTTCTCTACTACACAATCCCTCAAGAAATCCAGTAATCCACTTAAGTGTATTCACTCACATTCTGAGTTCCTCGACATCCCCTATATTTGGCGATCAATCCCTTGGAAAGGATTCCTCACATCAGAAGTTCAAACAACCAAGGAATGTATTGTAATATCCAAAAATGGGAATATTAGCAATACATGCATGAAAAATGCATTTTTTAGAAATATAAGCATTAACAGGATAATTTAGCCCATGGATCCTTTAGATCTAACTTTATTACAACCTGTTGAAGCCTAGAAAATCTCTACTTCAAACATCGGGGAAAACCACCCGGTCGGGACCTTAAGACAACTCCTTTTTCGTTTGGTATGGTGGCTCCGACTGGATTTAAAGGACCAGTTTCCTTATAACTAAATGGATTGGTTTGGATGGGTGGAAATGGGACTAAATTAACTGAAATAAAACTATCTAATTAAACTAAATACTGGTAAATAAATTCTAACACTAACTCGGGTAATTATATGTGAATACAACTTAAGATTGTTCCAATTTAACAATAACCATGAAAATGTATTATTATTTAAATTGAAATGTGCAGAAACAAATAAAGATAATTATGTTTAAGAAATTAAACAGAGTAGTATTAACGTATTGCATTCATCATTGTATATCATCTATATACACTTATGAAATATAACATTTCAATTATACTCAGAAATTATATATAAAAGGAAGCGTTGTGAAAACAAATATATATAAATGATAGCAATTTTAAAGCGAATATCATAAGACAGAAGAAATCAATAGTGAAAGGATAGAAATACCTCATTCATCTTGAAGACTTTCAAATGCAATATGATACTCTAATCCAGTAACTCTGATGCAAAATCAAATTCCAAGGTACAGAAATCCAACACTTCAAAGATAATTCCGCATGAAAATCAATAGATGTGATCCTTTTTAAAAATATATAAGACAATGGAGTACAGAAATGCAATCTCCAAGTCAAAAAATATTAAGATCCAGGACCCCTCTCTAAATGCATGAGAAGGGTTTAAATACTACTTAACTAAATCTAAAAATAGTCTTATTACAAAAATTAAGGATTCGGTTCAATGACCGTCCTTTTCCTAGGCTAAAATACAGTAAAATTAAAACTAAATCTAACTATCTATGAACTTGTTCTTTAAACTTGCAGGCATCTAGCATAGTTTTGAGAAAAAGCGGTTGACCGACTTCAGAATTCAACTGTCCTGAAAAGACAGAGTCGGCAAGCGTAGGAGCAATCTTCTCTGTAGCATTGATGATACAATTAAGCGCACTGTGCTGACTGTGTGGCTTCACCAAGTACATCCAGTGTGAGTCCCAATTCAATCTCGTCAGCCCTTGGATAGATTTTGCTCTTTCTTCTGCCTTTTGCCTCCATTCTGTTTGCAGTTGACTTGCCTGTGGGAGATATCCTGGAACAGTTTCAGGAATCAAATTAGCTTTGTGTAAATTGTCATTTACACAATCAGTAAGAATGTTTGCCACTGTAGCCGCCTCCTCTGCTGCCTTTTCTGCCCTTCTGATTTGCGCATCCTAGTTTTTAAACAGTATTTCTTTATGGTTTTCATTAACAATGGGTGCACCAGCTTTTCTGCCTTCTTCTGTCTTTTTCCATGCCAGATAATCATTGATATTTTCATTAATCAAATCATAATCATTTCGTAAATCTACGACATGATTTGTGATTTTATCGCTCTCTTGGCACAAAGAATTCCATTGCAAGATTTTTTGGGCAGAAAACTTCCTCTTGTTGCAGTAGTTGATTGTTCAAAGAGATAGTTTCTGAAATGAATTCTGGAAGCTTAGGATCATCTTTATGCTGATCTTGGATAATCTGTATTTGTTTTTCTTTATCAGCCAAGCTTTTTTGATGTCCTATTTGCATTTCTTGAAGTTGTTGTTGTAACTCTTCAAGTTTCAAATGTGCTTCCTTATCAGCCTGTACCTGTTGCAATTGCTGTTGTAGAACTTTTACCTGTTCTTCTTTTTCATTCAACAAAAGTTGTATCTCAAATGCTTTGTCAATTGTTGCAGAAGCATAAGCTCCTATCATTTGAGATAACTTAGTGAGATTATGAGTAGGTTCTGTGGCAGGATCTTTCCACAAAACATCTACTTGTTCTGGTTCAGTAGCAATTGCACTTTCTAATTTTCTCTTTTTCCTCTGTCTTTTCACTAATTCTTTGTATTTTGGGCTGTAGAATACATCTAGAGGAGGAATTTCCTCCACATTAAGCACAATTTTGGAGGATGGTGTGATTGGTATGTGCTCTGTTACTGCGACTGTGTTGCTTGTTCCTGTGTTCAAAACATTGGTTGTCTGGACAGGGGTCTGTACATTATGTCCTTCTACATTAATCAATTGGTTGAAGGTTTCCCATTCTTTGTCTAATTCAATAATGACTGGCTGTTGCTGTACATTGGTTGGAGGAGGATTTGTCTGTTGAGAAGTCAAAATTTGCTGTTGAGCAAGTTCTTTTGATTGTGCAGAATCCTTAATGGATTCTTCCATTTTATCTTCCTTTTCATTAGACTTATTATAATGTTCAGAATCTCTGTCAGATTTTGATTTAGATTTATCTGTGCTTGAACTACCGTTAAGACTAACACTAGGAGTTTGCTCCCTTGCGGGCTCTAAGCGTAGATTATCCAAAGGAATAGGAGTTAGTCTTCTTTCTCTGTAAAGTTTGAATTCCTGGAATTCCTCTGGAGATAGCTGTGTTTGAGCTGAATTCAAAACTTCTTTAAATGAATTTCTTGCTTGGAACATATCATCAAAAAGATTATGTTCCCTGGAAAGTTCCCTTACTCTGATTGCATTGGTAAAATTCTTAACAATATCATCTGGGTCGAATAACCTTCTCGAAAATTTGAACAGCTGTAGACATGTAATGTTGCCTATCTCTTGGAATGCATGACCAATATCAAACAGTGAAAATGTTCCACATTTTACAGGAAATTTTAGCCAAATGCCTTTTTTCTTCTCTTTTAAATCTTTTGTTATACATCCCTGGCCACAGGTCTGATAAGCAATTTCCCGAGCTACAAGTCTATCTGAAACATATAGGGGTAAAACATGGGGAGAATCATAACTTCCAAAAACCCTAATATCAGTGAACAATTCTTCTCCAAACCATCTTGGGACGGGGAGAATATCAACCTCTGTTTTTGAGGATAACCTTGGGGCATCCTTATTATACAATGTTCTGTACAATGGCAGCATTATTCCATGACAAATTTGGTAAAAATGGGGGATAAAATTAGACTCCCGTAGTTCTTTATGGTACACATGAATGGGCAAAGGATCGTGGATAGTCCATTGCCAGCCCATCACAGGGAATTTAGAGATATAAAAGATGGCATCCATGACATAAGCAGATAAATAAAAAGGTGGATAAACCCGCTGAGAAACATTTCGTTTGGACCGGTAGTGAAAAATAGCAGTGGTCAAATTATCAAATAGGATTTTGGCCCAGTCTACAATTGTAGAATTAACGGCTGCATTCAACAAAGGAAGCCATTCGTGTAAGATCATATTTATGTCAGGCTTTCCAAAAAGCCTGCATAACATGGTAGCAGTGAAACAATAAGGAGAGGTGAGTGAACCCGTGCTGTACATACCTTGTTTGTTTTTCTTCAATGGTTCACTTCTTTTGGTCCACTCCTTTGTGCATTCTACCAAATTTGCATGTTCTCTGGAAAATTCTTCCATAAATTGCTTGTTGTAAGTCGCCTTAGGTTCTGGAAATTTATACATTAATCTCAGATCTTCTGTGGTGAATGACCCGATTAGCTCTTCAGATGGAGTCCTAAATTGCCTGTCTGAAATATCGGTGTTGTCCAGCACCCATCTCACCATGTCTGTATATGGGAGAATCCTTGGCCTTGCCGCTATTCTATGCAGAAATGAGCAAGCCAGTTCTCTAAGGGTTGCCTCAGGCGTATTACTGGAACCTGCTGTAGCTAAAACTTTCATCACTACAAGATTTTCTTCCTCTAACAGATTATACATTCCTTCCCAAGTGGACATACCAGCATCCTTATTACAAGCGGTGTCTGCATACAGCGAAGCCATTTCTCTATTTTCAGAACTCGAGCTCTTCTCCTTCTTACCCATAGTGTTTCATGAAAGCTTTGTATATACATTTTCTCCTTCGTGCCTGCGTTTTACAAGTAAATTAGAGTAATGACACAAGAAAGGTGATGAGACTGTTTTAAATGTGAAAGCGGATGAAATATAATATTTTAATCGTGAAACGACTTTCAATCTAAACACAATCTCATTTACCATTAATAATCAATCCAATCATTTAATTTAATCATTAAAGCGCATAACAGATTTGATATATGGGAAGATTGCCTTTGGACAACCCGCCTACCTGAATCTGCGACATTGTGATTTGCTGCGCAATATCGCAATATCGCAATGTTGCAATATCGCAATATTGAAAAATGAAGCCGTCGTAGTTATGTAAAATAACGCAAAAGCAGAAATTGCACAATAGCGCAAAAGCGCACATCGCAAATCTCGCAAAAGCGCAAAATTGAAAATAGCGCAAAAGGTATTCATTAATCACTTTTGTTTTCTGCGCTATGCGATCTGCGATCAATATGTTTATTGTATAAGCTTTTTGGGATCGCATTATCGCAAAAGCGCAAAATCGCATTTTCAGTTTTATAAAAGATATATACCATTTTGCTATGGATGCGCTATTTTGTTTAAAGAGCAATTTTATCGTAATCTATCATAAACTTAAGTGTTTCTTAATGTTCTTTCTAAGGGATTTCTATAAGTTTATGATAGAAAGTTTTATTTGAAAAGGAAAACAAATCCTAATTGATTTTTTTGGATTTTTTAACTGAGGGTCCCCATTTATTTAGTATTATTACTAATATTAAATAAAAAGGGGTGTTGTTGCTGGTCACAACAATTGGCGATTCACTGAAAGAAACAGTTATCTCTGAAAAAATAAAATGAACACTATATCTTTAGTAAGTAAATATTTTTAAAGATAATGAAAACTATCTTAGGATAATTCAAATAAAATGTATCTATGAAAAAATATAAAAATCATTTCATAATTTCTTTCTAATTCCTTAAGAAATAAAAACATTTTGGGTTATCTCAAGCTTTGATTGGTGTTAATAATGAAGTAAGCGGTTATCTCCAAGTTTTGGTTTTATAATATACTCTATTGTCATAGGTATTGCCTCTGCTGCCAGCAAACGTTCATAGTCTCGACAGGGTTACCTTTAAACCATTAACCATTCATTGTCCCATCCAATTAAAATTATGACTTTTTAAAAGATAAATTCATAAGACCTATTATCTCATGTTTTTGTCTTTTATTTATTTTTGTTTTAAGAGCCATTGTTCTTGTTTGGTAGCTAGTTAATAACAATTCCATTCACTAGTTATCATTAAACTGAACAAGCTGGCTCGTGATGAGACCCCTTGTCTTACATTTATAAGCCATTACCCTGTTTTGGTATGCAGTATTGGTAATGTCAGTTTTATTACTCCTTATGAACATGGTAAGTCGGCTCATAATGAGACCTCTTATCTCTTTAAATTTCCAAATTTCTTAGAATTACATTCTAAAAAATCACAACTTAAATGGATGGGGTGAAATAGTTTTATCCTTAAGAATCAATGGATGACAACTTTCAGAGTTTTTTAAGTTCCAAAACTTTGAAAAAATCTTTACTTTGATAGATAACCTTTCTCTTCTTAATAAACTTATGATGATTTACATTCTTCTCAAGTTTTCAAAAGATCATGTAAATGATTGAAATAATCTTTCAAAGTTTAACATTTTATTTTAAACTATTCAAAAACTGTGATCATTACTTTAAAAATTCTTATTTACACAAAATAAATATTTATAATATTTTTCGGAAGAAATTTTCTTAAATAGTAATCAGTCAATTAGAGACTTATTAACAACCTTTATTTGCAAAAAGCAAAAAAAAACAATCAATTTTCTGCAAAAAGGAATATGTATAGTTAAGAATGGGTTACCTCCTTATGAAAAGAATTTCTTCAAGATAAGCCCATTTACAGGAAGAGATTCTCTCTTACCCGTTAGATCTTGGAGTATGAATGTATTTGAGCCTATCTTCTCAACGATCTGAAATGGTCCAAGCCACATTTTCTGAAATCTGGTATGTTTACCTTTTTCTTCGTGTGCTTTATCCCATTTCAGAACAAGATCACCAATTGACAAAATTTTTGAGCCGGTAGAACTTGCATCAAAAGAAGATTTTACAAGCTGTTGATGTTTTTCATGAGTAATTTTTGCTTTATTCCTATCTTCTTCTAGTTTAAGAATTTGATCATATCTCAATTGAATAGATGAAGAAGGATTTTCTTCATTAAATTGCACTAGGGCTAATGATGGAAGAGTTAAATTTGATGGTATCACAACTTCTTTTCCATAAACCAGATTGAAAGGTGAAGTCCCTATTGAAGCTTTTTCAGTGATACGATCAGCCCATAACGCAAAGATTAAAGATTTGTGCCAGTTCTTTTGATTTTGATCAACGGTCCTTTTAATGATTTTGATAAGGTTTTTATTAGTGGATTTAGCCAAACCATTACCTTGTGGATAATAATTTGCTGAATATTTTAATTTAAAACCTCTTTTGACTGCAAATTCAATTAAACTATTTCCCGAGAAGTAAGATGCATTATCAAAGACAAGAGCTTGAGGTACACCAAACCTGGTTATGATGAATTGATCTATGAAATCAATAATTGCATCAGAATTGGCTACCTTCAACGGGATTTCCTCTACCCATTTTGTAAAGTAATCAGTTGCAGTAAGGATGTACTTGTGCTGTTTGGAAGAATGAGGTACTATCTCACCAATAATGTCAAGCCCCCATTGTTCGAATGGTTGCTCAATACTCACTGGTTGCAAAGGAAAAGCTGGTTTCCTTTGTCTTCCACTTGCAATTTGACAAATTCTGCACTTCCTTACGTAATCATGGGTATCTTTAAAAAGGGTAGGCCAGTAATAACCAGCACGAATTATTTTGTGAGCTGTGGTATCACCTCCAAAATGACCTCCTGCTGGTCCATCATGCAATTCCTGCAAAACCTTTTCAGCTTCAGTTTTTTCAAGACATCTTAATAAAATTGAATCATAATTTTTTCTAAATAACACATTATCAATGATCTCATATTTAATAGCCTTTAACCTTAAAGCGCGTTTACTCTTATAGCTGAGATTAGAAGGAGCATACCCATTTTTCAAGTAATAGATAAGATCAACATACTGAGATCCGTAATCTGTAACATTTATCTGACTTACTTGAATATCTTGATTTAAATCTTGATTTTCTGGTATGTTATGAGCTCCTGCCAATAATCTGCAAAAACCTTGTCCTCTAACAATCTTAGCTGGTTTAATATCAATATCATATTCTTGCAAGGTTGTTGCCCAGTTAGCTCTCTTTTCTCCTACTTCTTTTTGAATTAATAATTGCCTCACTGCAGAGAATGGGACAATGATTTTTGTATGTGTTTTCAAGAGAAAAGGTCTGAAATGTTTAATTGATTTAAACACAGAAAAGGCTTGTTTTTCAACATCGGAATAATTAAGCTCAGCTCCTTGCAGATTTGAGCTAAAGAAAGAAATTGGTGCTTCGATTTCTTGATCATTGAGTTGTGTTAAAACGGCTGCATAGGATGTTTCAGTGGCCAGAGTATACAAAGTAAAATCTTTAGAAAAATCTGGGGTATTCAATGTTGGTGCATTAATGATCGCTCATTTGATTTCCTCAAAAGCTTCTTTTTCTTTATGTGTCCATTTGAATATTGAATTCTTCTTGATCATATTTTGCATAGGTAAAATAATAAAAGAAAAATCAGGAATAAATCTTTTAACAAAATTGATCTATCCAATAAATGGTTGCATGGATTTTTTGTTATAAGGTAAAGAAATATCAGAAATTTCTTTCACTCTATCTGGATCAATATATATACCATATTTTGACACAACAAATCCTAAGAGTTTTCCTTCATCTAAAGCAAAGAAAGATTTCTTTGGATTTAAGTAAATACCAAACCTTCTACATTTTTCAAATATTTGTTTTAAATCATGTAGATGATTGGCTCTCTTTTTTGAAAATACTGTTATGTCATCAAGATAAACAAAAACTGATTTATTGATTAGACCTTTAAATGCTATATCCATGGCCCTTTGAAAAGTTTCTCCTGCATTTATTAGACCAAAAGGCATTTTCTGATAAGCATAAGTTCCCCATTTTGTTCTGAAAGTTGTTTTCAATCTATCATCTGGATGAACTAAAACTTTATTATAGCCCGAAAATCCATCAAAAAAAGACATAAGTTTAGAACCAGCTACCTTTTGAAGTATCTATTCCATGGTTGGCAATGGGAAATTGTCTTTTAAACATGCCTTATTTAAATTTCTGAAATCAATACAGATTCTTATATCACCATTCTTCTTCCTTACAGGTACCGTATTGGAAACCCAACTGGAGTGCCTGACTGGAAAAATGATTTTGGCTTTTAAAGGTTTATTAAGTTCTTATTTGATTTGTCCTTCGAGATTTGGATGGATCCTTCTCAACTTCTGTTGAACAGGTTTAATATCAGGAAGCATTGGAATTGTATGTTGAATAATCGAAGTATCATACGTTTTTAAATCATCATAATTCCAAGCAAAAACGTTTTTATACTTGTTCAAAAGTTTAATGAACGCATTCCTTTCCTCTGGTGTTAAATTGAGTCCTAAGTTAACGTTTTTAGGTTTAGAATCAGAACCAAGATTTACTAATTCAAAATTCAAGGTAGAGCTTTGAAGTTTAGTATTAGTGACTTTCTTGAATCTGTCTTTAATGTCATATAAATCCTATAATTTAACAACAGATTTTGGAATGGGGTTTTCATTACCTTTTGAAGCAATTTGTAAATCATGATCATCTTCGTCAATAATTTTCTCATCATCTGATTTATCTGAGGTCATGAAATTTAGAATATCTTGATCATGATAGAATACTATCCAATTTGTAACATTATCTGGGACAGATGGACGAAAAATCAATTCTACAGAAAACCTATCACGACTGCAATCTTCAGCAGGTAGGAGTTTAGATGCAACATTAGCTAACAAGTCAGCTGATGTATTCTGATTCCTAGGAATAGGAGAAATATTGAATGCTAAAAAATGAGTGGTAAGATCTTGTACTAGGGTTTGATAGTGTTTAAGATGTCCTGAAAGGCAATGAATAGTATTCTTAACTTGTTTTATGACAATTTCGGAATCACCAAAGACTTTCAAGTATTTAACATCTAACCCTATAGCTTTATAAAGTCCTTGAACCAAGGCTTCATATTCTGCGGTATTGTTGGTACACTCAAATTCTAACCTACATGACAGCATGGTTTTCTCCCCATCTGGATCAATTAAGATGCATCCAGCTCCAGCTCCATCACTAGACTTCGATCCATCAAAATATAATGACCAAAATAAAGATTTGTCTATTGGCTTATCTACAATTACATCAGAAATATTTACAATTCTGGAAGAATCAGATTGTGAAAAATTTTCTATCTGAGAAACAAAAGTATTTACAGAAAAAGGTGATTGAGGAGCTTTGAAGTTTCCAAGAAATGATTCAGCAGAATAATCTCCAAGAATATTGTTGTTGAATGCCACAGGCTCATTAGTTTGTTCGAATTCAGTGACAGTGTGCGTCATATGTTTTTCTCATTCAATTTTAATTTGATTTGGTTTCCCTTTGTAGGGAAGCCACATATGCAAATAATCAGTCGAGATATAACCATTAAGTTTCGCAGACCAGTCCCTGCTCAAGATTAATCCATAGAATTCAGGAATATCAGCAATCAAAATATCAATTCTTTGGACAATCCTAGGATCGGAGGCTAATCTGATAGTAACTGAATTGATTTCTCCTACCACTTGGAATTTAGAGCGATCCAACTAAACGATATGAACTGCTGATTTCTGTGGTTCGATATTCAATTTAGCACAGACAGAAGTAGGCATTATATTGGAGGAAGCTCCAGAATCAATCAAACAATTGTGCAGATTTTTATTGTACATCTCATAAATCAAAAGAAAAGGAGGAGTTTGAGAATTTGACTTTTCCCCAATGAGCACAGTATCAGTAGCATCTACCTTATCTGGTGGCTTACCAGTTCCTCTCGCTGCTTTTGCAACTACACCGCTTGGTAAAGGAGCAATTGGTGTAGCGTTTAATTCTTTCAATAACAACTTTTGCTGGTGTTTTAGTTTTTTGAGTTCATGTAAAGAAATATTAGCTTTGATATTTTTCATGTCCTTGACAATGTTGTATTCCATAGGATCTGACACTACTAAAGTGTTTGTTGTTGATGTAGGAGGATTAGAAGAGGATGGTTGATTTTGAGTAGGTAATGGAGAAGGTTTCTTTATAGGGGATTTGTCTTTGGTACTTGGAGTTGTAATTTTCTTTTTAGGAACTATTTGCACTGGTTCCACTGTGGATTTACTCCTAGCACTTACAGGCATAGCTTCTTCACTATCAGAATTAGGGAGAATAAAATCCCACATTCCATTCAATTCAGCTATTTCTTCATTTTCATTTTCTTCATTTGATACTATAGATATATCTTCTTCCTCTTCCTCTTCTTCTGATTCTGCATTAGATATTGCATTAGGAGGTTTAGATTCAACTTGGTTTCTTCTAAAATTTCGGAATGGTTTCTTGGTAGAAGTTTCAGCCACTTGTTTTTTAATTTCAACCATTTCATTTGACATGGTTTTAAGAACTTTCTGTAAACCTTCCATGTCGTATGGATCTTTAGCCTTTTTCTTTGAATCATCTTTGAATCTGACTTTCTTTGATTTCCTTTCCTCGATAGCATTTTTCTTTTCCAGAGAAGTAATTTGTTTTTCCACTGCAATAGCTTCTTTCATATTCTCAACTAATGTAGGCTTTGCAGCTCTGTCTACAAAAATTGTTATGTTTGAGGGTAAGGCAGTTATGTACCATTCAATTCTGACTTGTTCACTGGGCTGTGAATCTGTGTGAATTTTATTCAAGAGTTTTTTGAATCTAGCATTGAATTATTTAATGGGTTCCTTGGGTTCTATCTTCAAATTTGAGAGGTCATTGAGTAAAGTTGCTATTGATCGGTAATCTCCAAATTTGGTTAAAAAATGATCTGCAAAAATGTCCCAACTTGTTATGGATCCTGATGGTAATGAAAATTACCATGATCCTGCTACTCCCTGGAGATTATAAGGGAATAATCTAACTACAACATCTTCATGTATGACTCCATTCAAATTAATAGCCAGCATAAATTTATTGATATGTTCTTCAGCTTGAATGTTAAGATCTGGGCTAAACTTTGGAAGCCATTTTCCAGGATTGTCTGGTAAATCATGTAAAGGTGCAACCATATTGACTACCCCTGGAGTAGACCATGGTCTCTGTGCCATTATTGGAACAACTATCGGAGGGATAGTAGAAACTGGTGGTGTTTGAATAGAAATTGTTGGAATAGATGATGATTGAGGAGATGATGTGGAAACTACTGTTCTTTGTTGAGAAGGGATTTCGGAAACAGGTATTTGAATATTAGATGTTGAACTTATATCACTTACTGATTCCGATAGGGTTTTTCTTGTCTTGACTCTACTAGGTAAAGGGAATTCTTTCGGAGAAATACCAATTTTTTCACTTTGAAGCCTACTAAGAGGTTTTGAAGAAACAAATTTTGAAGTTACACTACCTTCAAATATTTCAGACTCTTCTAGAGATAATGAGAATCCTTTCAATTTATGAATTAAATCTTGAACTTCGGGAGACTCAGGATGTTGATTGTCTGAATGTTTTGAGATTTTGGTAGTGGGTGTCTAAATATTTTCTGCAATTTCTTCTCTAGGATTTTGAATTTCAGAAGAAATTGAAGAAGTTAATGAGGGTGTTTTGCTCTCGGAATGGCTTGTGGATAAAGATTTACTTGCCATTCATAGCTCAGGCCCTCCTTCTAGTGCCAAAAATGTTGAAGCCTAGAAAATCTCTGCTTCAAACATCGGGGAAAACCACCCGGTCGGGACCTTAAGACAACTCCTTTTCCGTTTGGTATGGTGGCTCCGACTGGATTTAAAGGACCAGTTTCCTTATAAATAAATGGATTGGTTTGGATGGGTGGAAATGGGACTAAATTAACTTAAATAAAACTATCTAATTTAAACTAAATACTGGTAAAGAAATTCTAACACTAACCCGGGTAATTATATGTGAATACAACTTAAGATTGTTCCAATTTAACAATAACCATGAAAATGTATTATTATTTAAATTGAAATGTGCATAAAAAAATAAAGATAATTCCGTTTAAGAAATTAAACAGAGTTGTATTAACGTATTGCATTCATCATTGTATATCATCTATATACACTTATGAAAGATAACGTTTCAATTATACTCAGAAATGATATATAAAAGGAAACGTTGTGAAAAAAAAAATATATAAATGATAGCAATTTTAAAGCGAATATCATAAGACAAAAGAAATCAATAGTGAAAGGATAGAAATACCTCATTCATCTTGAAGACTTTCAAATGCAATATGATACTCTAATCCAGTAACTCTGATGCAAAATCAAATTCCAAGGTACAGAAATGCAACACTTCAAAGATAATTCCGCATGAAAATCACCAGATGTGATCCTTTTTAAAAATATATAAGACAATGGAGTATAGAAATGCAATCTCCAAGTCAAAAAATATTAAGATCCAGGACCCTTCTCTAAATGCATGAGAAGGGTTTAAATACTACTTAGCTAAATCTAAAAATAGTCTTATTACAAAAATTAAGGATTCGGTTCAATGACCGTCCTTTTCCTAGGCTAAAATATAGTAAAATTAAAACTAAATCTAACTATCTATGAACTTGTTCTTTAAACTTGCAGGCATCTAGCATAGTTTTGAGAAGATGCGGTTGACCGACTTCAGAATTCAACTGTCCTGAAAAGACAGAGTCGGCAAGCATAGGAGTAATCTTCTCTGTAGCATTGATGATACAATTAAGCGCACTGTGCTGACTGTGTGGCTTCACCAAGTACATCCAGTATGAGTCCCAATTCAATCTCGTCAGCCCTTGGATAGATTTTTCTCTTTCTTCTGCCTTTTGCCTCCATTCTGTTTGCAGTTGACTTGCCTGTGGGAGATATCCTGGAACAGTTTCAGGAATCAAATTAGCTTTGTGTAAATTTTCATTTACACAATCAGTAAGAATGTTTGCCACTGTAGCCGCCTCCTCTGCTGCCTTTTTTGCCCTTCTGATTTGTGCATCCCAGTTTTTAAACAGTATTTCTTTATGGTTTTCATTAACAATGGGTGCACCATATTTTCTTCCTTCTTCTGTCTTTTTCCATGCTAGATAATCATTGATATTTTCATTAATCAAATCATAATCATTTCGTAAATCTACGACATGATTTGTGATTTTATCGCTCTCTTGGCACAAAGAATTCCATTGCAAGATTTTTTGGCAGAAAAATTCCTCTTGTTGCAGTAGTTGATTGTTCAAAGAGATAGTTTCTGAAATGAATTCTAGAAGCTTAGGATCATCTTTATGCTGATCTCAGATAATCTGTATTTGTTTTTCTTTATCAGCCAAGCTTTTTTGATGTCCTATTTTCATTTCTTGAAGTTGTTGTTGTAACTCTTCAAGTTTCAAATGTGCTTCCTTATCAGCCTGTACCTGTTGCAATTGTTGTTGTAGAACTTTTACCTGTTCTTATTTTTCATTCAACAAAAGTTGTATCTCAAATGCTTTGTCAATTGTTGCAGAAGCATAAGCTCCTGTCATTTGAGATAACTTAGTGAGATTATGAGTAGGTTCTGTGGCAGGATCTTTCCACAAAACATCTACTTGTTCTGGTTCAGTAGCAATTTCACTTTCTAATTTTCTCTTTTTCCTCTGTCTTTTCACTACTGCTTTGTATTTTGGGCTGTAGAATACATCTAGAGGAGGAATGTCCTCCACATTAAGTACAATTTCAGAGGATGGTGTGATTGGTATGTGCTCTGTTACTGCGACTGTGCTGCTTGTTCCTGTGTTCAAAACTTTGGTTGTCTGGACAGGGGTCTGTACATTCTATCCTTCTACATTAATCAATTGGTTGAAGGTTTCCCATTCTTTGTCTAATTCAATGATGACTGGCTATTGCTGTACATTGGTTGGAGGAGGATTTGTCTGTTGAGAAGTCAAAATTTGCTGTTGAGTAAGTTCTTTTGATTGTGCAGAATCTTTCATGGATTCTTCCATTTTATCTTCCTTTTCTTTGGACTTATTGGAATGCTCAGAAGTCTCTCTGTCAGATTTTGATTTAGATTTATCTGTACTTCAACTTCCGTTAAGACTAACACTAGGAGTTTTCTCCCTTGTGGGCTCTAAGCGTAGATTTCCCAAAGGAATAGGAGTCAATCTTCTTTCTCTATAAAGTTTGAATTCCTGAAAATCCTCTGGAGATAACTGTGTTTGAGATGAATTCAAAACTTCTTTAAATGAATTTCTTTCTTGGAACATATCATCAAAAAGATCCTGTTCCCCGGAAAATTCTCTTACTCTGATTGCATTGGTAAAATTCTTAACAATATCATCTGGGTCGAATAACCTTCTCGAGAATTTGAACAGTTGTAGGCATGTAATGTTGCCTATCTCTTGGAATGCATGACCAATATCGAATAGTGAAAATGTTCCACATTTTACAGGAAATTAAGGCCAAATGCCTTTTTTCTTCTCTTTTAAGTCTTTTGTTAAACCTCCCTGGCCGCAGGTCTGATAAGCAATTTCCCGAGCTACAAGTCTATCTGGAACATATAGGGGTAAAACATGTGGAGAAGCATAACTTCCAAAAACCCTAATATAAGTGAACAATTTTTCTCCAAACCACCTCGCGACGGGGAGAATATCAACCTCTGTTTATGAGGATAACCTTGGGGCATCCTTATTATATCATGTTCTGTACAATGGCAGCATTATTCCATGACAAATTTGGTAAAAATGGGGGATAAAATTAGACTCCCATAGTTCTTTATGGTACACATGAATGGGCAAAAGATCGTGGATAGTCCATTTCCAGCCCATCACAGGGAATTTAGAGACATAGCAGATGGCGTCAATGACATAAGCAGATAAATAAAAAGGCGGATAACCCGCTGAGAAACATTTCGTTTAGACCGGTAGTGAAAAATAGCAGTGGTCAAATTATCAGATAGAATTTTTTCCCAGTCTACAATTGTAGAATTAATGGCCGCATTCAACAAAGGAAGCCATTCAGGTAAGATCATATTTATGTCAGGCTTTCCAAAAAGCCTGCATAATATAGCAGCAGTGAAACAATAAGGAGAGGTTAGTGAACCCGTGCTGTACATACCTTGTTTATTTTTCTTCAATGGTTCACTTCTTTTGGTCCACTCCTTTGTGCATTCTGCCAAATTTGCATGTTCTCTGGAAAATTCTTCCATAAATTGCTTGTTGTAAGTCACCTGAGGTTCTGGCAACTTATACATTAATCTCAGATCTTCTGTGGTGAATGACCCGATTAGCTCTTCAGATGGAGTCCTAAATTTCCTGTCTGAAATATCGGTGCTGTCCAGCACCCATCTCACCATGTCTGTATATGGGAGAATCCTTGGCCTTGCCGCTATTCTATGCAGAAATGAGCAAGCCAGTTCTCTAAGGGTTGCCTCAGACGTATTACTGGAACCTGCTGTAGCTACAACTTTCATCACCACAGGGTTTTCTTCCTCTAGCAGATTATACATTCCTTCCCAAGTGGATATACCGGCATCCTTATTACAAGCGGTGTCTGCATATAGCGAAGCCATTTCTTTGTTTTCAGAACTCGAGCTCTTCTCCTTCTTACCCATAGTGTTTAGCGGAAGCTTTGTATAGTCGTTTTCTCCTTCGTGCCTGCGTTTTACGAATAAATGAGAGTAATGATATAAGAAAGGTGATGAGACTGTTTTGAATGTGAAAGTGGATGAAATATAATATTTTAATTGTGAAACGACTTTCAATCTAAACACAATCTCATTTACCATTAATAATCAATCCAATCATTTAATTTAATCATTAAAGCGCATAACAGATTTGATATATGGGAAGATTGCCTTTGGACAACGCGCCTACATGAATCTGCGACATTGCGATCTGCGATTTGCTGCGCAATATCGCAATATCGTAATGTCGCAGTATCGCAATATTGCAAAATGAAGCCATCGCAGTTATGTAAAATAGCACAAAAGCAGAAATTGTGCAATAGCGCAAAAGCGCACATCGCAAATCTCGCAAAAGCGCAAAATTGAAAATAGCACAAAAGTTATTCATTAATCACTTCTGTTTTCTGCGCTATGCGATCTGCGATCAATACGTTTATTGTATAAGCTTTTTGGGATCGCATTATCGCAAAAGCGAAAAATCGCATTTTCAGTTTTATAAAAGATATATACCATTTTGCTATGGATGCGCTATTTTGTTTAAAGAGAAATTTTATCATAATCTATCATAAACTTAAGTGTTTCTTAATGTTCTTTCTAAGGGATTTCTATAAGTTTATGATAGAAATTTTTATTTGAAAAGGCAAACAAATCCTAATTGAATTTTTTGGATTTTTTAACTAAGGGTCCCCATTTATTTAGTATTATTACTAATATTAAATAAAAAGGGGGGTTATTTCTGGTCACAACACAACCATATCTAAAAGGAAATCAGAAACAAATCATCATAGCCTAGTTAAACAGGGCTTCCATGCTCAAAACAACCCAAAAACACTAAAAACCCAAGATTTACTACAACACAAACTTACTGCATAAAATGATTGTGCAACTTATAG
This sequence comes from Pinus albicaulis, assembly GCA_034641835.2. Taxonomy (NCBI): domain Eukaryota; kingdom Viridiplantae; phylum Streptophyta; class Pinopsida; order Pinales; family Pinaceae; genus Pinus; species Pinus albicaulis. Next base: position 1,146,466,093 of record CM076575.1, read on the forward strand.
AGGGCTTATACTCAGAAATAATGAGACAAATCAGATCTATTATTATATTGATTAATGAAGCATAAAACAGAGATCTAGTCTCTTTTACATAGATCCAAGATGACCCGGGAAGGGTTTCTTGACAAAAATGATATACATGAAATTTATTGCTACATATATATGGCTGAAACACTGCATAAATATGGCTTATCATGCAAATAAATGGCAATAGAATATCCTACTATCTTTCCAGGAAGAAGAATGGACCTCCTTCAGGGAAACTAGCTCACAAATCAAGGGATTGAACCCCTCCACTGCAATGCATTAAGAAATAACGCAGTTTCTTCAATGGATTGCGCTGTTACTGAAGGTGAATGCTTGGCCTAACACCAGATAGTGGAAAATGTAGCACAAAATTCTCTCCTCATATTTCTTAAACAAGATCTCCAAGCAAGAGTGGGGAATTCCCATATGAGAAAATCCTTGCACTAAACAGTGCAACAAACTTAGATAAACAGACAAAGTATGCAAAGAAGTATAAAAATACCACATACAAAATATAATCTCAATCATGTCCATATGGTTTCCATCCCCTCCATTATATAGTTGATGAGCTTCCTCACCAAGGGTCCCACCCCATTATGAGGTTGATTCCATGCAAAGACTCCTCCACCACAATTATGTTGTCTCTACAAGTCCTACTCATATTTTCAGAACGTTGTTTGATTTAGTCAATATTTACTGGATCAATCTTGACCAGATCAACCTTGACTCGATCTTCATGCATTGTCTCTTTTCACACTCAACGTGTCTTCATTTTGACTAGCTAGATTGATCTTCATTCACATTGAGTTGTCTTTATTTAGGATCCACTCTTCAAATATTAATGCTATTGACTTGGTCAAACTTGACTTTTTCCACACATTTTAGACCCCGTTCACACATGTGGGTGCTTGATCTGGTTATTAACATGATCCCTTTTCACATTATGAGGTATTTTATTCCTACTTAAGCAACTTATGAGCCTCCTTTCCCAATTATTCATCTAACTATATTTTAAAAGAAAAATTAATATTCTCATTAGCTACATCCTAATTTAGGAATATTACAGTATTCCCCTCCTAAATTTTTCTTTTTCTCAAGAAACTACAAGGCTGCTGCAAATCCTCCCCTCCTCCTCTTGGGGCCTCCTCATCCAACAGTCTCCACCATTGCTTCAACTATTCTGCAATAATTTTGTCTCCCAATGGTTCCTCCCAAGTGTGCAAGTGGGCCTTTGGTAAAGAAACCAAATGGCTCTCATCATGAAAGAATGGAAGGTCTATGTGGAAACCTTCTTGCTTATCAATGGCCTCCTCAAGAGGGAAGTGATATGGGGAATTCCATCATCAATGAAGGATTCCCATATCCATTAGATCATCCAAATGAAATGAATTACCTCCCAACTTGGTAATTCATAGAAAAAATCCTCCCAAATGCTCATGAGAGGTATGTCCCAAGTGCTCCAAAAAATCATATGGTCTTCCTCATAAAGAAACAAGTGATCTACTATGGTAGCCATATCTTTTCCCATGTTCTTGTTGAAACATGTAGTGCAAAGAGTGTGGAAAATTTCTTCCCCCAAGGACACATCCAACCAATGTGTCTCTCCTCCAACCATGTCCTCAACAAAGATAAGAACATTTTCAGCATATGGAATCATAATTAGAGTCATGCTAGCTCCCATATGAAGTAAAGGAGAAGGGAAATGATCCCTCAAGTGCAACCAACGTAGTTTTATCCCCAACTTCCATATAATATGATATGACAAGTGTTTTTCCCAACACTTTTTTGTTGTCCCGTCCTTCTTGCATGCTTGGAGAAGGTGTATGATGGTTGGCATTAATGAATCACACCATGAATATTAAATCATCCCTCCAAGATCTTCCAAGGAATGACCAACATCATCATTGTTCATGGCCCAATGTGGCCTATGAAACCCATAAGAAAATGTGCCCCCTCTTGGAGCAAAGCCCTGCATATGAGTGTTAAGAAAATAAAAGCATATAGTAGATACATTATGCTATTAAAAAATACAAGTTTCACCATATACTTGATTCAAATCAGTGAGGTATCTCATGTATGAAGTCCTTCTTACACCTAATGCATAAGGAGGTGAAAATGATAACTCTTCCCAAGAGCTAAGTTCTCCTCAACACGCAATTGATCCATACACTTCCTCATATGAGATTTCATCTCTTCTTTGAAACCTTCCCACATGAATACTCCCATGATGGTACAATATGCTTTAATAAATCCAGTGGGTTTAGAAAGCAAGATCTCGTAGGCTGCATTAAGTAGTTTATACTTGAGTTTGGAATATTTAGTTAACTAGATCTGATAATGAACATAAATGATTCCATCAACTACCTTATACCTCCCATCCATCACTTTCCCGTCAAGAACCTTACATGTGAAGAGGTCCCTGGAATTCCATCAAGAGTTGGGACTCCCAATAAGGATCTAGGCTCCCCAACAATGACAATGTTGTAGAAATCTGAAATTCGGCCCCTGTCATAGCATGGCTCTCCTCTTTTTCATACTTGATGCCAAATTCACATGTTGGAGTACTCTCAACTTTCTTTTGTTTCCTCTCTTGTAGCTAATCTTTCTCAAGACAATATTGAAGCATATGGAAGTCAACCTCTCCTTGAAAAAAAAATTCCTTCCAAAACTTCCTTAATTTGGCCCATGCATGCAAGAGTGTTGATATCCCCTTGTCATGTTCATAAATCTCTTTTGTGAGTGAAAATATCATTGGCTACCCCAAATATATGGAGTGGCCATGTGACATCATTTCTATATCATAGATTTATAAATTCTCATTTTTCTGCGCAAATAGATGAGTGGGAGATAGCAATGTCCATTTCAGAAAATTGCTTATCTCTCTGAATCCATGAAATATTCTCTACGTTGTGATAGTTTCTCCCAAGGCTCCTTCCTTAGCCAAGTATGTAAATTTTTCCCATAGTTGAGAGAATACTTTAGTATTCCTCCAATCAGGAGGTCTCCCTGGTGGAATGCCTCCATGCAAAGAGACATCAAGGCATAGAGCAGGATGCATATGTGTGTGGATAGATTTGTCCTTCCTTTTATTACATAAATAATCTTCCCTTATTTGTACATCAAGCTTCTGAAATAGAGAGGGGTATATTCTCCTCATCATGTGATTCTTGACCTTCTCTTTTCCTTCTTTGAACTTTAAGATCTCACCATTTGACAATGATGGCACATGTTGCACATGGATTGTGCCACAATCTCCATATGTGAGATTCTTTGGAACTCCTTGCAAGAGTGCAAGAGTTTCTCTCCTTGTAGCAAGTGCTCCATCTTCCTCTTCATGAGGTACTATATGTGCTCTTTTCATGACTACATTAGCCTTCTCTTCCTCCTCTTCAATAGCTAAAAATGCCTCATCATCAATAAGAGACCTTAGATCTTGGTCTTCCTTTGAAGGAGGAATATCCATGTCTTCCTCTTGAGAAGAAAGCTCTTCATGAAATGGGGACTTTTCCTTTGGCAAGATATCATACAATTTTTCATCCCCTTCAATGGTTTTCTAAAATGGAGTTGAGTTTATGAACCCTTCCAGCCCATGCAAAAGTTTTGTTTGATTTTGTTTGATAGGTTCCATAGAAGATGTTTCATAGGATTTTTCATCAAACCTTTCCACTATCCTTCTAATGAAATTTTCATAAGCAGATGTATTTGCATTATTTAAGGAAAAATATTCAAACAACCACCAAGCATAAGCCTTACCCTCAAGATGCAACACTGCTACTTTGATGGCTTCCTTTTCTGAAACTTGATGTTGTTTCACATAGGTGTCTAGCTCCTTCACCCAAGCCCTATCTCGACATTTAGGTGATCCATCAAAAGTAGATATAAAGAATCTACCCACACCATGTTGATTGATCCTTGTGCTTCTTTCCTCCTTGATCTTGCAAAACCCTTGGAAGTTCAAGTGATCTTTGAACCCCTTAGATTGAGCTTCATACTCTTGCAAATAATCACCAAGAGTCTCCTTCTTCGACATATCTCCTTTCTTCTTCTTCTTCTTCTTCATGAACAAGTGGATGATAGAGTGTTTTAAATCTGATGATGTGGCTGAATACTCACACCCATAAGATGAGGAATTAGAGCTTTCCTCATGTATAGTTCTTGAAGATATTTTTGAGGGGCTTCCGTGTCTTTCCCTCCTCATTTCTTTGATGTCATTTATTCTACCCTGCAAAGTTTGAAAGAGAAGTTTTGAGAACCTATTTGCTCCAGAAAATAAGGGTTTTCTTTGATATCTATTGCAGATCTTCTCCTTCCCATGAGAAGACTCCATAATCGTTGAAGAACATAGGCTGAGTCAAGATTAGAGCTCTGATACCACTGTAATATCCCAAAATGGGAATATTAGCAATACATGCATGGAAAATGCATTTTTTCATAAATATAAGCATTAAAAAGAAAATCCAGCCCATTGATCCTTTAGATCTGAAATTATTACAACCATATCTGAAATGGAATCATAAAAAAATCATCATATCCTAGTTAAGCATGCCTCCCATGCTCAAAACAACCCAAAAACACTGAAAACCCAAGACTTACTGCAACACAAACTTACTGCATAAAGTTACTGCACAATTTATAGAGGTTTTGTATTTAGAAATAATGATACAAATCAGATCTGTTATTATATTGATCAATGAGGCATAAAACAGAGATCTAGTCTCTTTTACATAGATCCAAGATGACCTAGCAAGGTTTTCTTGACATAAATGATATACATGAAATTTCCTGTTGCAGATCTATGGATGAATCACACTGTTACACCATTTTTGGTCATATAACCAATTGTTATTATATGGACCCAAGTACACCATGTAAGACCAATTTTACCCTAAGTAAAATTACATTCACTATGAAAAATAACTTAGTAAACCACCTTTATTAAGCTTTTTATGGTCTAAACAGGAAACCCCATGATGAAATATTAAATAAATCTATATTTGTTTGATTTTCCTCAAGGAATAATTAATTAAACAATAGTTTGATTAATTTTCCTGGTTAAATTTAACCCAAAACAAGGAAATTAATTAGATAAATCATTATTTATCTTATTATTTCCCAAAGAATAATTATTTAAACCTTATTTAAATAATATTCCTTTTTAAATATGACTAAATCACCCTTAAATAATTAAGTAAATAATTATTTATTTAATTATTACTCAACTAAATCCTTAAAATGATAAATAAATCATTTATTTATTTATTATTTACAAATAAATCCATTTGACCCAAGTCGAATTCCTTTTCCCTCCAACAAATATAATAAAATATTCCATAAAATTTGGATCTTGATTTGGTTAATGATATTTTAACTATGCACCAATATCTAGACTAACTCAGTATTTTTTTATAAATAGATGGGTTTTCCCATTCATTTATCACCTTTTGTTGCCTAAATTTCACTCTGGATCTATACTTTTGGTCTGACTATTGATCCACCATCATAGTCATATTTTGCTACTATTTTTGTCTAGGTTTTCTACACCATCAAGAGAGAGGAATTCTAGATCTAAAGTACTGAGAACTTTTCAAGAACCCATCCCATTGAGGAGAGCTAGGAACACCCTCCTGTGTTTTCCTCCTAGGTGCCCCTAATACAAAATTCATTCAACATATTCTTGTCTTGTCTATTAGATGCATGGAGTAAATCTTGTTTTTTCTACTGTTTAATGTCTTCTAATGCATAGATCTAGATTTTTGCAGCATTTATCTTGATCACCTAACTGTAGATATAAATATATTGGTAGTCATATCTTCTGTTAGGGTTGTTGGTTATGCACAACTAAAGTGGTCTTTTTTTGTACAGTTGGAATTAAGATTCATACTAACAACTGGCAACTCCACATAGGTTTACGATTACGACCGCTATTGTTTTTCTGATCCTTGCATATCCAGCTACTTCAAACCCTAGGATTTCTCTTCAACCCCTTATTTTTTCTTTTTTTGATGTTGTTTTTAACCTATAAAACCATAAAACGATAAAAATTCTAACTTCCGTGTGTTTTCAGACATATTGCGCAGGTGACAGACATCAGCTGCAACTAAGACGACAATTTTTTCTGAAATCTACCGCCGAGAGAGATGGAAGTTTATGTCACACTTTTCAGCCTAAAACTTGCGACTTGGACCCTCAGGGTGCACATTACAGCCCAAAACGTGTGGCCTCTACTGAAAACAGGTCAAAAACTGCGACCTAAACTTTTTGCTAGAATTTTTCTGAAACTTTTCTGGGTTTGTCTAAGCCTCTGTCCAGGGTTTTCTGACCTCTATCTCTACCCATTTTGTACTTGCACTTGTTCTCCTTTGCTCAAATAAGTGGGAACCTAGCCCCATAGGGCTTCAATACCCTCCACTTTTTGTGGAAGAGTTTTTGCTGTTGCAGGTTGTCTGAAATTTCAAAGTCTTCAATGATTTTTCAGATCTGATACCTCACCTTCAAATCCGCATCAGATTGGCTTGTTATCCTTCCAAATCACATCATTTATATATTTTTTAGTTTTCCTCCAAGGTTCACTCCACTTCCCTCCTGGAAATAGCCTTTCACCACCTCTTTTTACAACAATTTTTCCCTTGATCTGTTGTTGTTTCTGCACCACTTTCTAGTAGATTTTGTCCTTTAGATCTTTGTCCCTCTTGAACTTAGATCTATTGGATGTTTTAGTGTGTATTGATTAGTTTTTTACTTGCCTATAGACTAGTTGTTGAGAGGCCCACCTCCTTGGGCTTAGATTATTACATTATTAGCTATTTATTTTCTGTTTTTGCAGGCTCATATACTGTCATTTGCAGGTTTACTTATAGCTATACAGCACACTTTTTATTTTTCTCTATAAAAATTTGGGTTTAAAAATTAAACCTTTAACCACTTCACACACACACACACCCTAAGTGAAAAAGGGCTTGGTTAACACCGCTAAGAAAATACTCTAAAACATTGAAATAAATTGATCTTACACCTCTCTGCCCTTGTTTCGACATTGTAATTGGTTGATATTGCACCTCCTTGCCCTTGTTGGTCTCTTTTTCCTTTTTTCCATGTTTGTGTCATCATTATTGCACCACCAAGGCATTTATCTCGGAGACTTATTGGCTTCCATCCTCAGTTTCCGATAGGAAGACTTACTCCTCTGAATATCATTCGCGTTAGTCATCACTCCAACTTTTCTTCTGGTCCTTTGGGTTCTTCTTCTCATTTCACCTTTGGTTCTCCCCCTGACACCTTCACCATGTCTAGTGTAGGACCTAATGCTAGTGGTAACCCTAGCCCTCAAGCTCGGAATACCACTAATGGGACCGCAATGAATGCTACCCTGGCTGTGCCCTTGCTCCCCTTCATGGCAGTCCTTAGCCTCCCCGATTTTGACCAGTTGATTAATGACCCTATGCACCATGACGCTAGTTGGTATTATATGCTGACAAAGCTCCCTTTTGGCATCCCAAAGTTTGAAGGCCTTGCTGGAGAAGATCCTTCAAATCATGTTTGATCTTTCCACATGTGGTGTTCATCTAACTCCATTACCGATGACTCGGTCCATCTTCGGTTGTTCCAATGAACACTTACAAGTGAAGCTTCTAAGTGGTATTTTGATCAGGCCACTTCCTCTCATACCACCTTTGCGACTCATGCCCAGGCTTTTTTGTCTTATTTCAGCTTCCCCTTCGTTATTACACAGGTATCAAACTTTTGACTTATTTCAGTCAATCATTTGTGAACCGCCTATCTAATCATGTCAAGGAATGGTGGAGAATAAAGAGCCTATATCAATCCCCTACCTTCGAATACCATGTCTACATTGACTGGTTCCTTAGATCTTTCTTGCCTCTTATCGGGAAAGATGTTGCATCGCATTTTCCTCAAACCAAATAAGTCGCCCTCCAAATGGCATTAAAATGTGACATGATTTATGCTCAGTCAGGTTATATTTATAACATTCTACCTCATCTTCCCATACTTGATGGTGCAACACATCAGGGGCACCTCATGCCATCGATGGTACCTTTGGATCTCTCCCTCATCCATACGCTCAACCTCCCGTGGGATATGGTTTTCTTGGGGGGAGGGCAGCACCTACCGCACTTTTCCCCCTCCAGGTAGCACGTATCCAAGATATGGCATGCCTCATATTTTGTCCCAACCTCCTGTTTACCACACTGTTACCCAACCTCCTTATTATCCGTATCCACAGCTTGGTGCTCTAGCTCATCTAGCATTAACACCTCTGCCTCCCTTTCCTTCTTAACCCTTGCAACAGTAGCCACTGCCCCGTTAGGAGCAGGTGGATGCACAGTAGGGATTTGAGGCTACCCAACCACCTGAAGGATAGGTGGTCACTCAACCTCTTCCATCTAGTACCTCTAATTACCAGGTTCTCATGATGAACTCTGCCCAACCTCTAACCATAGACATCAATATTCAGACTCGGTCCCATCAGTACAACAAGCCTCCCACTACGTCTGTCCCTAAGCCACCTCTTTCGGTCTCTACAGAGCCTCTTTAGACACCTAATGGTCCCTTGCAGATCCCTCAGCCTAAGGTGAAGGTTCATACAAAGATCCCTAAAGGACCACTACACCAAAATGCTGCTTCTAGCAAAGTTGCCCATTCATATAGCATAGTAGATGACTTGGTGAAATATCCTACTACCATTTCAACGTTGGAACTCCTCCAGTCATTCCCTTCACAAAGAAAAGCTCTACTATCTACCATGGGCGCTGTAGATCCTTCCAACGATTGATTAATTGTCTTTGATGTTGATCGGTCATAACATCCTCCTCTCCCTGCTTTCGTCGCCTTCCAAATCCCAATCAAGATCTAGAATGCCAATGTTTCCCAATGCATTATTAATGAGGGGGCATCCACCTGTGTGATGTCTACTTCATTTTGGAAGCAACTATGATCACCTAAGTTGGATCCATTCATGATTACTCTTAGAGCATGGGATGGCCACACCTCCTAGTCCATTGGCTTATTCCGAAATTTTCCTATTACTCTTGCAGGCAAGATTGTTTTTGTTGACGTAGAAGTCATAAATGCCCCCTTAGATTTCAACATTATATTGGGTCGTAGCTACACTTATGCGATGTCTACTGTCCCACCTGTGGCTCACCGCAAGATTTTCTTCCCTCATAATGGAAAGATAGTCACCATTGACCAGTTGACATATTACAAACCGAAGTCTCAAACCTTCTCTGATTCCACCATCTCTTCAGTGACCAGTAAGAAAATTGTCGATCCTTTGAACAGTGCCTCACCCAGAGTCTACAAATATTACTCATTGCTTGGGAAATTTCCTAGTCTTCTCTCTCTTGTCACTAATCCTAGCTCATCAAATGTTTGCATGATGCAATCATCTTGGGCTTCCCTCAAGCAGCCCACCTCGACTAGACAACTGTTGTGTAAATAGCTCCAAAAAGAGAAGAAAAGAGATATAAACGCCTTAGAAATGAGCCACTTCGAGGGGGAAACCTCCAATACATTACATAAATGAACAATTCTTGGATGACACAAATGAACAAAACCTCCTTCTATATATAGGAGTCCATGGGGCCACAATGTAATCCTAGCCGACCTAACACTAATAATGTAAGGGCACAATAATAACAAGATGGGGGTTACAGGGGTAAAATGATAACAATAATGGGGGATACACTAACATAATAAGGGGCTACACTATTAATATAGGGGCTTAACATGCCCCTCTCCTTCAAACAAGTGTTGTCCTCAACGCTTGATCATTTCTTGATGCTTCTGTATAAAATTCTCATCGTCCCATGTGGAAGCTTCTACAGGAAAGTTCTTCCACTTGCTGATATAATTTGAAATTGATTGTACTTGTCGAGTTCTTGTTTCTATGACTGCTTCATAACTTCTTTCGATGTGATATTGATCTTCCGGTTGTTTCATTTTATTTTGTACCAAAGTTAGGTTATCCTTTGAGAGTTGGAGAACTTGTTGTTGATGCTCATTGTGATATTCCACTACTTTATCATCCATAATAGATTTTATTTGATCCTTCAAACCATCCAAATTAGCCTCCATTTTTTCTTTTAAACCATCTATTTCATATTCGGTTGCTCTTCGTAAGATCGAAATTGGTTGCACTTGGTACCGTAATTTTGATATCTCATATCGCAATTCTTCCTCTTCATGCGTCATAGTATTGCTTTCTGAGGGCTTAATGGGTATGGAATTATTTTTTGGAGGCATAGTATAACCCATTACTGACAAAAATTATTTAATATGCCCTTGGAATCAATTCAACTTGATTATTCAAATAAGACTTATGCAATTCGGAAAAAAAAAATACACACCTTTTTCTTGCTTTTAAGGAGCTTGATATTGAAATTGGATTATCTCTGTAATTAAAAATATTAGAGATCTAAAATTCAGCCCTGTAGTAGCCCTCTGAAGCTTATTTCAAATTCCATAGGTCTGACCTGATTTGGATTCTCCAAGACAAAGTTGTGTCCAATATCCCACAATGACCTAATTCTGGACTGGTTCAGTAGAGCGAACTTGTACGACTTTCCACTTGTCATTGTTTTGTCCTTTGTCTTTGAAATTGATAGCCAAGAAACTACAGGTCGTGTACTTGTGACAAATTTTTACGGCACTCCAATCCAATTGACAGAGAGAGAGTTATTGAACTTTTCCCACAATCACCTCTTTGAGATGAAATTTAGGAGCCTAAAAACGCACTACCTTCCACAGATCATATCTCCAAAATATTGTGAACCAAGCTCTGAAATTTTTTGATGAATTTCATCAAGATTTCAGCTTTGCACCATATGAATTTCCGATTCTAAACCTTCGTAGAAAAAAATTTATAGCGCAAATTCCACGATGACTTGTTTAGGATCCTGAAAAAATACCTGATTTCCATAAATCATATCTCCGCAAATATTGCGAAGAAAACTCTGAAATTTTTATACAATCTTCCTCAAGATTTTTTCTTCGCACCCTAAAAATTTCAGCATCTAAAACTTCGTAGAAAAAAATTTATAGCGATAATTCCACGATGACCTGTTTGGAGCAGCGAAACCCTAGAATCCAAAGCTCTGATACCAAATGTTGTGTAACTAGCTCCAAAAAGAGAAGAAAAGAGATATGAACGCCTTAGAAATGAGCCAATTTGAGGGGGAAACCTCTAATACATTACATAAATGAAAAATTCTTGGATGATACAAATGAACAAAACCTCCTTCTATATATAGGAGTCCATGGGGCCACAATGTAATCCTAGCCGACCTAACACTAATAATGTAAGGGCACAATAATAACAATATGGGGGTTACAGGGGTACAATGATAACAATAAGGGGGGATACACTAAAATAATAAGGGGCTACACTATTAATATAGGGGCTTAACAACAGCAGTCGCCTCACCCCCTGCAGCCTACTCCTAGCCCTTTGATTCAGCCTTCTGGACCTCCTCCTCCTGGCCCTTCAGCTGGTATCCATGAGCCTCTTTACCCTCCTAGAACAATTCTGAGAGGCCTTAATGATTTAGGAGTCATCCCACTTGGCCATTACCCCTTTGCTTAGATAATGTTCCTAGCTCCTCCCCCAGGAGTGTACATGATACCTATCATGGCCACCCTCTCTCTTCCTAACTTGACCCTTGGGATTCTTGTCTCATACCTTGATCCTCCAGCAGTTACCCAACCTAGTCAACCCCAACCTTATATTTCTTTGACCCTGATTCAATCATTCCCCACGACTTCTCCCGCTGCAACAGTGCCTCGGCCACCTCAACAGGAACCACCTCCTATTGCGACCACTTCAGGTAAGAAGGGAAAAGCTCGCAAGAAGGCATCAAAAGACAAGGTTTCCCAAAAAAAACCTACCCCTTCTCAGCTTCCAAAGAATACCATCCAGTGTGCTTTGTGTGATGTTGTCGGTCATGCCACCCATACATGTCCGGAGTTGCCTCATCTCAAGCCCATGGTTAATGTCGTGTCCCCTAAGTCTATGATCCCGGAAATTTCTGTCCCTTCCTCGAATACAACCAGGAGCCCAAATAATATTCACACCAACCACACCTATGCTTTGTGTGATCTCCATGGCCATTATACCCACCTCTATCCTTGCCTTGAAGAGTACCGCTCCTCTTTGGAAGCGGTTCACAAATTTGAGGCCAAGCACAACAAGTCCACCGCTCCCTTATTTTCATGTTTTGCTTTGGAAAAACCAGAGGACACAAATTATCCCATTGAGTTTCCCCCTCCTAATGTCAAGAAGACGGAGCCTTCTTCCACCATTTTCTACCTATCATCATCCATGAGACCCTCGGTGGAAGTCCCCTTGGAGACTTCCCCTGATGTTTCACCTGACCTCCCTTCAGCGATCACCCTGGGCTCAACATCACTAGATCCTTTATATACTTACTCTTTTGTCACCACTTGTGATGATGCTCATGTGAACCTCTCTTCTCATGATGAGGATTCAGGTAAATTTTCCGTGTCAGGTGGTATTTCTTCCACCAGTCACCCCATCTTCTATTACGATGACGACATTATGGAAGTAGTCACCACCCCTGACTTTATCTATCCCCCCTTACATCGAACCCATGCATTCAAACCACATACACCTTGTGGCCATTACATTGACACCCAATTTTTGGGTAATGGGGCACCCATATTTAAGAAACTAGGCGAAGAAATTCTCCACAACTCTCCTAGTGTATCTGGTCGTGTCAACTCTAGTACCATTATTCTTCCACATTTAGAAGAAACTATAGAGTCCCATATCACTTCAAATCACTCTAGGGATGATACCCCTCATCATTCATTCATATTACATAAACAACCCAGTCCCTTCGACATTTTTTTTAACCAACCTGCAAGTTTTCTGGGAGAGCACCAGTTCATTATCTCCTAATCCTCTCTTTGGGATAGTGACACCATGTATGCCAATATGGAAACTTAAAGTACATTTGATTCATATAATCAGTACCAAAAGAGATTGGTAATCCTCCATTCCCTTTATCCAACAGCATAACCATAATGAAAACAAATGGTGCACCACATCATTAAAATGTGTTTAGATTCCCTTTTTTTTCTAAATACATTTTGGCATGACCACAACACTCTTTGGGGCACCTATGCCCCTCAACCATAAAAACCCAGATCTCAGCCAAAAATAGCACTGAAACCCCCTTTCTCTGATAGGTCGCACTTTTCAAGTCATTTCCTGGGACAGGTCGCAGTTTTTTTCCCAATACCTGCTACCCAAGTCACAGAACAGACCCCCAAAAGTGCGACCTGGCCTATTCATGAACTCTGGTTACCTAATCTGAACATTCATCCACTGAAATAAAAGAGTAGGATTATGCCTCTTACCTACAACTGGTGGATCTCAATTCCAATGGTTAGTTTGTCTGCTATGATCGCTGAAAGATTTAGGGCCTTCTATCCCCACTACATTCACCACAGCTCCACCTGCAAATGAGTGAATTTGGAGGGAAACTGCCTTATTAAAAGAAAACCCCTGATTTTTCATTCGCCTATTGTGGCCAACCCATAGCCCAGTTTAATGAACCATCTGTACCATTGAAAATCTCTCATCGAGCCCTCAAATGGGTATCTGTTAGTTTTTAGTGACTTGATACTCCATCAGGAAACATTTTTTCCAAGAAGTGTCACTTCACCCCTCCTCAAAATCAAATTTCTTCACTTGTAACACTCGTACCAGGAGCACCACTTTGATTCCATACTTGTCCATGCTCGTGTCTATTTTCGTGGTGAGTTACCATCTTGTACTCATGTTTTTTATGGTCCCCATTGGACCTTTTCTGTGTGGCAGCACCATCGAGTCACCCTTATTTAGCGCATCCAAGTTGAGTCATCATTGCATTCATGGAGTCTATCCTAATTCCCTTTGCATACCGTTATATTCCTCCATCCTTCATTTCTTGTTCCTTCTCTCGTGTCGCACATTATGGCCTTCAATCCCACTGTCCCCTATCCCTCAGGATATTGTGTCAGTCACTGGCAGGTCATCTGTTACACCATTTTTTGGTCATCTAACCTATCATCATTAGATGGACCCAAGTACACCATGTAAGACCAATTTTACCCTACGTAAAATTGCTTTCACTATGTAAAATAACTTAATAAGCCACATTTATTAGGTTGTTTATGGTCTAAACAGGAAACCCCAAAAGGAAATATTAAACAAACCTATATTTGTTTGATTTTCCTCATGGAATAATTAATTAAACCATAAGTTAATTATTATTCCTAATCATGTTTAACCCAAAACAAAGAAATTAATTAGATAAACCTTTATTTATCTTATTATTTTCTAGGAATAATTATTTAAATCTTATTTAGATAATATTCCTTGTTAAATATGACCAAAGCCCCCAAAAATAATTAAATAAATCATTTATTTATTTATTATTAACAAATAAAGGGATTTGACCCAAGTCAAATACTTTTTCCCTCCAACAAATATAATAAAATATTCCATAAAAGGTGGATCTAGATTTGGTTAACATTATTTTAATCGTGCACCAAGATCTAGAATGACCCAATATTTTGTTATAAATAGGAGGGGTTTTCCTACCATTCTTCACCTTTTGTTGCCTATTAGATCACTCTGGATCTAAACTCTTGGTCTGACTTTGAGCCATTATAATTGTCATATTCTCCATTATTTGTTGTGTGAGCTCCCTTTGAGTTCTATCTTTGTCTGGGTTTTCTACACCAACAGGAGAGAGAAATGCTAGATCTGAAGTGCTGAGGACTTCCAAGAACCCATCCCATTGAGGAGAATTGGAAATATCTTCTTGTTTTCCTCCCAGGTGCCTTTAATACAAAAATTATTTCAAAAATTGTTCTTGTCTTTTCTATTGGATATATGGAGCAAACCCTTCTTTTTACTGCTTAATGTCTTTCTATGCATAGATCTAGTTTTTTGCAGCTCTTGTCTTGATCAAATAACTACAGATCTGAAGATATTGGCAGCTACTTTTGATGTTAGGGCTATTAGTTATACGTAGCTAAAGTGGTATTTTTTCGTACACATCGACAAAGGATTCATACTAACAATTGGTGACTCCACACGGGTTTTCAATTACGACCGCTGTCGTTTTTCATAGTCTTGCATATCCAACTACTTCATATCCTAGGGTTTCTTTTTAGATTTTTTTTTTCCTATTTTCATGGTGTTTTTCCCCTATAAAACCCTAAAACATTAAAATTTCAAACTTCTGCGTGTTTCTGGCCCTATTGCGCAAGTGACAGACATCAGCCGCAACTAAGACGACAACTTTTCTAGAAATCTGCCTCCAGGACACCCGGAGCTTCAGGTCGCACTTTTCAGCCCATAAACTGCGACCTGGACCTCCAGGTCGCACTTTTTAGCCCATTTTCTGCAACCTGCACTGAAAACAGGTTAGAACCTGCGACCTGCCAATTTTTCTGCTGTTTTTCTGCATTTTTTCTGGGTTTTTCTGAAGCTTCTGTCAGGGTTTTCCAGCCTCTGTCTCAGCCCATTTTGACATGTTTCTAATCTTTTTTTCTCATCTAAGTGGGAACATAGCCCTCTAGGGCTTCAGTACCCTCCACTTTTGGTGGAAGAGTTTTTATCTGTTTCAGGTCTATTTTTTTAGAGTTTCAGCCCCCCTTTTTCCATATCTTATACCTCCTTTTCAGACCTCTTCTAATTAGCTCTTCTCCCTTTCAAATCACCTTCTGAAGATTTTTTTGGATCTATTTTCAGGGCCTCCTACTTGCCCCTTCTGCTTTTTGTTGATTTCCTACTTCTTTCCAGCCACCTTGCCTCTGCCTCTTGGCTGTGATCTGCACCTCTTTTCAGCAGCTTTTCCCTTTAGATCCCTGTCCCTTTTTGACCCTAGATATATTGGCCTCTTTTTAGTGTGTTTTGACTATATTTTTTCCCTCTCTTAGATTAGTTTTGAGAGACACGCCTTTTTGGGTTGAATCGATGCAATAGTAGCTGTTAATTTTATGTTATTTCAGCATTATATACTGTTTTTGCAGCATTATTTTCAGTTACGCAGCACACTTTTTCTCTTGCTCTCAAAACGAAAAGGGTTTAAAAATTAAAATTAATGCACACCACACACTCACCCTAAGCGAAGAAGAGCCTGGTTTACACCGCCAGGAAAAGGCTTTAAAATCAATTGACACTGCACCTTTTTGCCCTTGTTTCGACATTGTAATCACTTGATTCTGCACCTCCCTACCTCTGTCGGTCATTCTTCTTCCCCTCGTGCCGTGTTTGTGTTACCATAATTGCGCCCCCAAGGCGCGCTTCCTGGAGACTTCTTGGCCTTCACCCTCAGTTTTCGGTCGATCGACCTGCTCCGTCTCGTCGTCGTCGAGCCAGTCCTCCTCCGAGTCTGCACTCCAACTCCTCTTCTGATTGATTGGGTTCTCCTTTTACTTCTGGTTCTCCCCTTGTCACCTTCACTATGTCTGGTCCAGGGCCTAATGCTAGCGGTGCTCCCGGCCCTAATTCCGGAACTAATACTAGCGGAACCGCCACAGGAACTACCTTGGCCGCACCCTTGCTACCGTACATCGCAGGCCTCAGAATCCCCGATATCAATCAGTTGATCAATGACCCTATCCGCCATGATGTTGGTTGGCCTGCTATGCCAACCAAGCTCCCCTCCGACATCCCTAAGTTCGAAGGCCTTGCTGGAGAATATCCAACCAATCATGTCCGATCTTTCCACATGTGGTGTTCCTCCAATTTCATTACCGATGATTCCATTCGTCTTCGATTGTTCCAACGCACACTTACCGGCGAAGCTTCTAAATGGTATGTCGAGCAAGCCAACTCTTCCCATACCACCTTTGTGACCATTGCCGAGGCCTTTTTGTCTTATTTCCATCTCCCTCTCCAATATGATACTGGTATAGAGCTTTTGACCTCTTTCAAGAAAACATCTTCAACCTGCCTTTCCACTCATGTCCAGGAATGGCGAAGAAAACAAAGCTTATGTCAAGCTCCCCCCTTCAAAGATCGGGTTTATATGGACTGGTTCCTTCGCACTCTCTTAGCCCCCATTGGCAAAGATGTCGCCTCCCATTTCCCTCAAACCGAAGAAGCCGCCCTCCAAATAGCCTTGAAATATGACCTGATCTACGCTCAGTCTGGTTATGTTTATACCTTCCTTCCTGACCTCCCCAGGCCCAGAGGCACTAACGCCTCGGGGGCATCTCATTCTGCCGACGGTATCGTTGGAGCCCTTTCTCATCCGTATTCTCAACCTCCTATGGGCTATGGTTTCCCTCAGGGAGGGGCCAGCACCTCTAGCACTTTTCCCCCTCCAGGTAGCATGTATCCAAGATACGGCATGCCTCATCCTTTTGCCCAACCTCCTACTTACCTCAATGTTGCCCAACCTAACCATTACCCTTATCCGCAGCCTGGTGCGCCAGCTCCTCCAGCATATGCGCTTCCACCTCCCTTGCCTCCTCAACCCCAGCAACAGCACCTACAGCCCCCTCCAGGGCAAGTATTTGCACAACAGGGCGAGACTAATCCCCCTTCTTCTCAAAGAAGGCGGAGAGGCAATCCAAATCAATCTGCCCCTGGTACTCGTGGACCCAATCCTCAAGGTGTTGACCCTAACACTGCTAACCAGCAACAGGGCACTCAGCCCAAGCCGGACAGGCCGCTTCACACAAATAAGCCTTGTTCGTGTTGCGGTGTTTACGGTCATTACACCCACGATTGTCCCCTCTTACCACAGATGCGGCAAATGTGGGAGTCTCAAGCCACATTGCGCAGACAACATGCCTCCCCTCATGCCCCCCCCAATGTGGCCACTACTCAACCAACTGTGTTTACCGATCCTTTCCCTCAGCAAGGATTCGTGGCTACCCAACCACCTGACGGACAGGTCGCCACTCCACCTTCCATTTCTGGTTCCTCTGATTACCAGATCCTCATGATGAACTCTGATCCTTCCCCAACCGTCGACCTTCACCTTCAAACTCGGTCTCGCCAGTACCCCAAGCCTCCCGCTCAGTCTGCCCCCGAGTCCCCTTCTTCCGGTTCTACAGAGCCTCTTTCGACAACCAATGGTCCCTTACATATCCCTCAACCCAAAGTTGAGGTCCATACCAAGATTCCTAAAGGACCGTTACGTTGAAATACTGATTCTGGTCGAGCTGCTCATTCATATAGCATAGTAGATGATTTGGCGCAATCTCCTGCTGCCATTTCCACACTGGAACTCCTCCATTCGTGCCCTTCCCAAAAGAAGGCTCTACTATCTGCCGTGGGCGCTGTAGATCCTGCTGATGACCAAATGATTGTGTTCGACGCCCATCAATCAGAACATCCTCCTCTTCCTGCTTCCGTAGCCTTCCAAATCCCAGTCAAAATCCGGAACGCTAACGTTTCTCGGTGTATAATTGATGAGGGGGCATCCACCTGTGTGATGTCCGCTTCGGTTTGGAAGCAACTCGGATCTCCTGAGTTGGCCCCTTCCACGATCACCCTTCGAGCGTGGGACGGCCACGCCTCCCAGCCCATTGGCCTTTTTCGTAATTGTCCTATCACCCTTGCCGGTAAGACCGTTTGCGTTGACGTCGAAGTCATTGACGCCCCTCTAGACTACAACATTCTATTGGGGCGAAGCTACACCTATGCCATGTCTGCTGTCCCATCCGCGGTTTTTCGCAAGATGTCTTTTCCTCACAATGGGAAGATAGTCACCATCGACCAGTTGACCTATCATGAGCCAAAGTCTCAGACCTCCCCTGAGACGACCATCTCTTCTGTAGCCAATAAGCAAACCGTCAATTCCTTGACCAGTGTCTCCCCTAGCGTCTACAAAGATTCCTCCCTGCTTGGAAATTTTCCTGGTCTCCCCCCTCCTCATATCTCTGATCCCAGCTTATCGAATGTTTGCATGATGCAATCGTCTCGGGCTGCCCTTAAGCAACCCGCCTCGGCTAGTCAGCAACCTCAGATGCAACATTGCCCACCGCAACCTGCTCCTAGCCCTTCATCTCCGCCAGCTGGACCTTCTCCTTCTGGCCCTTCTCCTATAGCTGGTATCCCTGAAACCCTTTATCCCCCTGGATCGGTTCCCCCAGGCCTTAACCATCTCGGAGCCATCCCTCCTGGTCATTATCCCGCTGGTCAGATACCTTTCCTGGCTCCCATTCCTGGAGTCTATATGGTCCCCATCATGGCCACCCTCTCTCTCCCTAACCTGACCCTGGGCATACCCGTCTGGTACCTTGACCCTCCAGCCGCTATCCCACCCGGTCACCCCAAACCCTACCTTGCTTTGACACCAGTTCAACCGGTCCCCCTCGCTTCATCCGTTACCACTAGGCCCCCCGCACCTCCCCAGGACCCTGCCGCCTTAGTGACAGCCTCAGGAAAGAAAGGCAAAGCTCGTAAGGGGGCAACCAATCAGGACCAAGCCACCCCGACAAACCCTACCCCTCCTCGACCGCCAAAGCCTGCTATCCAGTGCGCTTTGTGTGATATTGTCGGTCACGCCACCCATACGTGTCCTAAATTTCCGCACCTCAAGATCTTGGTCAACGAGACGTTTCCCGACTCTGATATCCCTGAAGTCTACGTCACTATCCCAGATTCTATCCCCAAACTCAAAACCTTGCGCACAAATCACCCTTGTGCTTTGTGTGATTTCCATGGCCATTACACCACCTCTGTCCCCGCCTTGACGAGTATCATTCCTCCTTAGACACGTACCGCCAATTCAAGGCTACGCACGACAAGATACCTTCTCACTTGTCTGCGAGTTCTACTTCGATAGGACCAGAGGATATTCCTACTCTCATTCACATTCCTCCTCCCACTATCGAACCAACAGAGCCTTCGATCACCATTTTGTACCTATCATCCTCCTTGAGAGATAATTCACCTAACCTTCGACCTGCAGACACTCTCGGTTCCCCCTCAGTCGACCTTGGATCTGTTGACGTTGCGCATGTGAGCCCTTCTCCACAAAATGACCAGTCACACAACACTACATCATCGGGTGATCCTCCTTCCTCCAGTCTTCCCATCTTCCAGTCCGATGAAGACATTATGGAAGCCATGACCAACCCTGACTTTCCGTGGGATGATATGCACCATCGCGCATACTTCCTCCCACAGCAGTCCCATGACCAATATGCTGTGGAAACCAAAGACTTCATTCCCAATGCAGTCGATTGGTTCAAAAATCCCATCCCTACACCTGATGCTTTCGAAGAAGGAAACATGGCCAACATCTCTCCTACCATTAAAATTGACATTTCGGTCAAACCAGGAATCGAAGAATATATCACCTTGGGTGCCCACTGCACCCCAGAAGAAATCGAAGCTTACACTAATATTTTCAAAGAATTCCGCGATATTTTCGTCTGGTCCTACTCCGAAATGCCTGGGCTCGATCCCACCATCGTCGAGCATCATATCGACACGTGGCCCGATGCCAACCCAGTCCGACAAAAGTTGAGACCAATTAATCCTTCCAGACGTGATGCTATCAAAGCTGAAATCGATAAGCTCAAGCAGGCTGGTTTCATTTATCCTATTGAATACACCACTTGGGTGTCCAACCCAGTTCCCGTCCTCAAGAAACAAGGCACCATCCGTGTCTGCACGGACTTTCGCGACTTGAACAAATCTTGTCCCAAAGACAACTTCCCCACACCATTTATTGACCAAATCATTGATGAGTGTGCGGG
The DNA here is from genome assembly GCA_034641835.2 of Pinus albicaulis. NCBI lineage: Eukaryota > Viridiplantae > Streptophyta > Pinopsida > Pinales > Pinaceae > Pinus > Pinus albicaulis. Next base: position 1,146,486,874 of record CM076575.1, read on the forward strand.
GCATGAGGTTCTATCCTTTATGGATGGTTTCTCCGGATACAACCAAATCGTTATCCGTCCTTCCGACCAACTTAAAACTGCGTTCATCAGTCCGTGGGGAACTTTTGCTTACCGGGTCATGCCATTCGGCCTTAAAAACGCCGGTGCCACTTTTCAACGGGCCATGTCTTATTGTTTCCATGACTTAGCTCATATTATCCTTGCTTATTTAGACGACCTCACTGCGCATTCTAAGCATCGGGCGCAACACCTCCATGATCTGTGTACCGTCTTTCTCCGATGTCGCAAGTATAATATCCACCTTAACCCATTGAAATGCATCTTTTGCATTCCCTCCGGCCGCCTCTTAGGCTTCATAGTGTCTAAGGATGGTATCACTCTTGACCCTTTGAAAGTTCAAGCCATTCCTAAACTTCCCATTCCACGTACCCTATGCCAGCTCCAAAGTCTCCAAGGCAAAGCTAATTTTCTTCGATGGTTCGTCCCTGACTATGCCACCATCGCACATGGGTTCCTTAGAATCCTCCGATCCAATATCCCATTTGTTTGGGATACCTATGCTCATGATTCTTTCGATGCCCTCAAGCAGGCTCTCACATCTGCTCCCTTGATCCGCCCTCCCGACTTTGATCGGGACTTCATCCTGTACATCTCCGCTTCCACCTATTCGGTCGCTGGATTCCTTATCCAGGAAGATGAAAATGGTATCAATCATGTGATCTACTATGTCATTAATAACCTAGTAGGGCCTCCTGTTTCCTACTCACATGAAGAAAAACTAGCACTAGCTGTTGTGTTATCAGTCCAAAAACTTCGTCATTACATCCTCATGCGTTCCACCAAGGTTGTGACTAATTCCAACCCCATGGCTTTCCTATTGAGTCGCCGCATCCTCACTGGGAAGTATGCCCGTTGGGTCGTTATCCTTCAAGAATTCGACCTCGAATTTTTCACACCAAAAATTAAGAAAGGTTTAGCCCTTTCTGAACTCATTTCTGAATTACCTACCGGAACACAAGATCCTCCAGTTAATGATGATTTCCCTGATGAGCAATTATTCTCCATTACTTCAGACGATCCTTGGTACGGCGATATCCTTACGTACTTGCGAACCCAAAATTTCGCTCTTCACCTTGATTGTGATGCTCGACGATGTATCCGACACCAGGCTCCTCACTACCTTCTTATCGGTGATGACCTCTATCGTCGCAGTATAGATACTGTTCTTCATCGTTGTCTCACGCACACTGAAGCTGAACAAGTCCTAAATGCCTGCCATAGTGGCGCTTGCGGTGGCCACCTCTCCGGTCTTGCTACTGCCCAAAAAGTCATGTGCGCTGGGTATTTCTGGCCTTCCCTCTTTAGTGATTGCATTGAAGCAGTCAAACACTGTTCCAATAGCCAAAATTTCACCCCTAACGCGCGAGCTCCCCCAGCTCCCCTCCATCTGGTCATCTCAACTGGTCCCTTTTGTAAATGGGCCATCGACTTTATGGAGTGTCGCCCGCCCTCCGCTGGTAACCATAAATATATCATCATGGCAGTCGACTATTTCACAAAATGGGCCGAGGCTATGCCAACATTTAATAACACCGCAGCTACTGCAACCCTCTTTTTCTTTAACCACTTTATCGCTCGATTCGAGGTTCCAAAACAACTAGTCTCTGACCACGGCTGACATTTTGAAGATGAGATATGGCGTGAGCTATCCTCACTGTTGGGTTTTGAGCACCAATATTCCTCCTCCTATTACACCCAAGGTAATGGCCAAGTTGAAACAGTCAACAAAATCCTCAAGACTATGCTTCAACGAACGGTGAATAAGCACAAAACCAACTGGCATCTTATGCTCTTCCCTGCTTTGTGGGCCTATCGAACTTCTGTTAAAACCACCACCGAGTTTACTCCTTTCCACCTCGTTTTTGGAGAGGAGGCAGTCTTACCGATCGAGTGTGAAATCCCTTCCCTGCATCTAGCCATTGAACTTATCCCTGATACCCAACCTATAGAACAACGACTTATCATGCTTGAGCGCACCTCCGAAGACCATCGTGTTGCCTTGCAAACCATGGAAGTGGCCAAGAAACGCACCAAAGCTCAGTATGAAAAAAAATTCCAGCCACGTACTTTTCAAGAAGGTGACCTTGTTCTAGTTTATGACCAGGCCCATGATGTCCTTGGTCATGGGAAGTTCGACTCATTATAGCTAGGCCCTTACATCATCAGTAAGGATCTCGGTAAGGGGGCATACCTTTAGACGATTTCGAAGGCAATCCCCTTCCTAATCCTCGCAATGCACTCCATCTTAATAAATATTACCCTTTGCATTTCCCTTCTGAAATGCATGTTTTATTTTCTTTTAGATAGCCAGCATATTTTTCATTTTTGGGATTTGATACTTCACCAGGACACATTTTTTCCAAGACGGGTCACTTCCCATCTCATTAAAATGGCATTTCTTCACTTACAGCACTTGTAATTGGGGCACCACTTTGCCTCCTTACTTGTCTTTGTTTGTGTTGATTTTCGTCGTGAGTTACCATCTTGTACTCATGTTTTCATGGTCTCCCATTGGACCTTTACTGTGTGGAAGCACCATCGAGTCGCCCTTGTTTAGAGCATCCAAGTGGAGTCATCATCGCATTCATGGAGTCTATCCCGAGTCCCTTTGTACCCCGCTATATTCCTCCATCCCGCATTGCGTGTTTTCTCTCTTGTGTCACACATTATGGCCTTCAGTCCCACTGTCCCTTATCCCTGATGATATTGTGTCAGTCACTGCCATGTCATTCATGCCCTTTATGATCTAGCAAGGGAAGTCGTCCATTCGCTAATCAGTCCCCTCCATTCCACCATCATCATTGGCATTATTCTGTCCGTCGCTATACTATTTTCTCTCGTGCCTTAGTTGAGGATATTTCATTGCCTCACCTATGGTGGACCTCCTTCTGTCGACATCAGCTTCTTCATTCGAGAAGACAGGTCTAGAGGGCGGTGTACCTTGGTTCCAGCTTCCACTCTTGTTCGGTGCCTCGGATCAGGCAAAGGGATCTCTCATTTCCCTTTGACTTGATTGTTTCTCCACTCCAGCTCCTTTCAGCATGATCGAGATCCGTAGACTTGATGGTTTAGTGATGCAACAACAGCTCTTGGTAATTCCCGAGTGTGTGTGAGATGTCTCAGCCCTCATGAGGGGGTGGCCCTGCAGGTAGCCCCCCACATGCCCGGATGACCTCTTCATTGCAGCCCTTGATGTAGCTCCATATATTTGATGATGTTGGCCTTAGCCGCTTGCAGCGCCTCTTTGATTTGCATGTATCAGTCAGATTTTTCGAGCCCTTCCCCATTTACAGGGGCATTTGGGTTGTATTTGTATCTCATGTACTCAGATATTATCGTATAAGTCCTGGCTGTTATCCCAGGCACAACATGTATGTGGGATTCTTCATTTTATTTTTATCTGGCTCATGATTATGCCGGTTGTACTTTATGGTTCGGTCCCTTGTTTACTGGACACACTATTCTTTTTTACTTTGTCTCGGCGGGCATAGGTATGCCTCCCCCGCCGCCTTTAGCACAAGTACCCTCTCATAAAAAGAGACTTGTTGCACCTGCAAGTCTCGTCTCCTCAGGGTCTAGTTCTTTAGCACCTTAGTCTACCTCACATTTCTCTCTCTGACTTCCCTCTTGATGTTTGGTGATTGAGTTCTTACAACATACTTCGGTCATACGATTTTCTCCTAACACTCGCACGCTGGGGGGCAATCTGTTACAACATTTTTTGGTCATCTAACCTATCATCATTAGATGGACCCAAGTACACCATGTAAGACCAATTTTACCCTCAGTAAAATTGCTTTCACTATGTAAAATAACTTAATAAACCACATTTATTAGGTTGTTTATGGTCTAAACAGGAAACCCCAAAAGGAAATATTAAACAAACCTATATTTGTTTGATTTTCCTCATGGAATAATTAATTAAATCATAATTTAATTATTATTCCCAGTCATGTTTAACCCAAAATCAAAGAAATTAATTAGATAAACCTTTTTTATCTTATTATTTTCTAGGAATAATTATTTAAATCTTATTTAGATAATATTCCTTGTTAAATATGACCAAATCACCCACAAATAATTAAATAAATCATTATTTATTTAATTATCCTTCAACCACTTCCTTAAAAAGATAAATAAATCATTTATTTATTTATTATTAACAAATAAATGGATTTGACCTAAGTCAAATACTTTTTCCCTCCAACAAATATAATAAAATATTCCATAAAAGTTGGATCTAGATTTGGTTAACATTATTTTAATCATGCACCAAGATCTAGAATGACCCAATATTTTGTTATAAATAGGAGGGTTTTTCCTACCATTCTTGACCTTTTGTTGCCTACTAGATCATTCTGGATCTGAACTCTTGGTCTGACTTTGAGCCATTTTCATTGTCATATTTTCCATTATTTGTTGTGTGAGCTCCCTTTCAGTTCTATCTTTGTCTGGGTTTTCTACACCAACAGGAGAGATAAATGCTAGATCTGAAGTGCCGAGGACTTCCAAGAACCTATCCCATTGAGGAGAATTGGAAATATCTTCTTTTTTTCCTCCCAGGTGCCCTTAATACAAAAATTATTTCAAAAATTGTTCTTGTCTTGTCTATTGGATATATGGATCAAACCCTTCTTTTTACTGCTTAATGTATTTCTATGCATAGATCTGGTTTTTTACAGCTCTTGTCTTGATCAACTAACTACAGATCTGAAGATATTGGCAGCCACTTTTGATGTTAGGGCTATTAGTTATGCGTAGCTAAAGTGGTCTTTTTTCGTACACATCGACAAAGGATTCATACTAACATCATCCATGACCTTTATGCTCTAACAAGGGAAGTCGTCCGTTTGCTACTCAGTACCCCTCATTTCATCATCATCATTGATGTCAGTGTGTCAGTCACTCTACTCTTTTCTCTCGTGCCATAGTTGAGGATCCCTTATTGCCTCACCTATGGTGGACCTCCTTCTATCGACATCAGCTCATTCATTCTAGAAGATAGGTCTAGAGGGCGGTGTACCATGGTTCCATCTTCCACCATTGTTTGATGCCGTGAATCAGGCAAAGGGACTCCTTATTTCCCTTCTACTTGATTGTTTCTCAGCTCCAACCCCTTTCAACATGATCAAGATCTGTATACTTGATGGTTCAGTGATGCAGCAGCTGATGTTGGTGATTCTCGGGTATTTGTGATATTTCTCAACCCTCATGAGGGAGAGGCCCTACAAGTATCCCCCCACACACTCAGATGACCTCTTCATTACAGCCTTTGATGTAGCTCCATACATTTGATGATTTCGGCCTCAACTGCATGCAACGCTTTCTTGATTGCATATATCAATCAGATTTTCAGAGCCCTTTCCTATTTACAGAGGCATCTGGGTTGTATTTATATCTCATGTACTCAAATATTATTGTACAAGTCCTAGATGTTATCCTAGGCACAATATGTCTGTGGGATTCGTTATCATGTTATTTATCTGGCTCATGTTTATGCTAGCGTATGTTATATTATTTCGTCCCGTGGTTTTCCAGACGCCTTATTTTTTGTACTATTGCCTCGACAAGCATAGGTATGCCTCCCCCGCCACCTATAGCAGGTACTCACTCATCAAAGAGACTTGTCGCACCTACAATTCTCGCCTCCTCAGGGTCTATTTATTTCAGCACTTCGGTCTACATTACACTCCTCTCTCTTTGACTTCCCCTTTGACGTCTAGTGATTGAGTTCTTACAACGTACTTCTGTCATACGATTAGCTCATAATTCTCGCACACTGGAGGCAATCTGTTAAACCATTTTTTGGTCATCTAACCCATTATTATTAGATGGACCCAAGTACACCATGTAAGACCAATTTTACCCTATGTAAAATCAAATTCACTATGAAAAATAGCTTAGTAAACCACCTTTATTAAGTTGTTTATGGTCTAAACAGGAAACCCCATGAGGAAATATTAAATAAATCTATATTTGTCTAATTTTCCTCAAGGAATAATTAATTAAACAACAGTTTGATTAATATTCCTGGTTATATTTAACACAAAAAAAGGAAATTAATTAGATAAATCATTATTTATCTTATTATTTCCTAAAGAATAGTTATTTAAACCTTATTTAAATAATGTTATTTGTTAAATATGACTAAATCATGCCTATATAATTAAATAAATCATTATTTATTTATTATTTACAAATAAAGGGATTTGACCCAAGTCAAATTCCTTTTCCCTCCAACAAATATAATAAAATATTCCATAAAATTTGGACCTTGATTTGGTTAATAATATTTTAACTATGCACCAATATCTAGACTAACTCAATATTTTGTTATAAATAGAAGGGTTTTCCCATTCATTTATCACCTTTTGTTTCCTAAATATCACTCTGGATCTATACTTTTGGTTTTATTATTGATCCACCATCATAGTCATATTTTGCTACTATTTTTGTTTGGGTTTTCTACACCATCAAGAGAGAGGAATTATAGATCTGAAGTGCTGAGGAATTTTCAAGAACCCATCCCATTGAGGAGAACTGGGAACACCCTCTTGTGTTTTCCTCCCAGGTGCCCCTAATACAAAATTCATTCAACATATTCTTGTCTTTTATATTGGATGCATGGAGTAAATATTGTTTTGTGTACTATTTAATGTATTCTCATGCATAGATTTAGATTTTTTCAGCATTTATCTTGATCACCTAACTGCAGATCTAAAGATATTGGTAGTCATCTCTGTTGTTAGGGCTGTTGGATATGCACAGCTAAAGTGGTCTTTTTTCGTATGCTTGGAATTAATATTCATACTAAAACACATTGTATGGCTGAAGCACTTCCTAAATATGGCTAATCATGCAAACAAATGGCAGTATACTCTCCCACTAGCTTTCCAGGAAGAAGAATGGACCTCCTTCAGGGAAACTAGCTCACAAATCAAGGGACTGAACCCCTCCACTGCAATGCCTTAATAAATAACGCAGTTTCTTCAAGGGACTGCATTGTTGATGAAGGTGACTACTTGGTCTAACACCAAATAGTGGAAAATTCAACACAAAATTCTCTCCTTAGATTTCTTAAACAATATCTCTAAGCAAGAGTGGGGAATTCCCGCATGAGAAAACCCTTGCAATAAACATTGCAGAAAACTTAGCTAAATTTCCAAAGTATGCAAAGAAGTATAAACATACCACATGAAAAATATAATCTCAATCATGTCCATATGGTTTCCATCCCCTCCATTATATATTTGATGAGATTCCTCACCAAGGGTCCCACCCCATTATGAGGTTGCTTCCATGCAAAGACTCCTCCACCAAAATTACGCTATCTCCACAAGTCCTACTCATATTTTTACAACGCTATTTGATTTAGTCAATCTTGACTAGATCAATCTTGATCGAATAAACCTTGACTAGATCTTCATGCATTGTCTCTTTTCACACTCAAATTGTCTTCATTTTGACTAGCTAGATTGATCTTCATTCACATTGAGCTATCTTTATTTAGGATACACTCTTCAAATATTAATTTTTTTGACTTGGTCAAACTTGACTTTGTCCACACATTTTGGACCCTGTTCACACATGTGGATGCTTGATCTGGTTATTAACATGATCCCTTTTCACATTATGAGGGATTTTATTCCTACTTAAGAAAATTATGAGCCTCCTTGCCCAATTATTCATCTAACTAGATTTTAAAAGAAAAATTAATATTCCCATTAGCTACATGCTAATTTAGGAATATTACATGTACCTTCCTCAAAATTTTCATATCAGTCATAGAATGCTCATGGAAATCAATGGACATTATTGGGTACCAATTTCCCACAATGGCCCTACTCCTAAAGTGCTTTACCATCATATTGTTGCTTTTTTCAATTCCTTTTGTTGTTGTTGTTGCTAATCTTGCAATCAGTTTCAACCACCCAATCGATAATTTTCATGCTTCCTACACCAAGCACATAACTGTCATTAGATTCAAAATAAATTGAAATAAATTCACAACATACCTCAATTGTAGCTTGTCAATAAGGTACACTTTCAGTTCTATTCATTTCCTATCACAAGAAGTAAAACCAACTATTTGATCAAATCATCATGTATAAACATATCACATCTAGTTAGCTCAAAACACAACCATCATAAATTAAAATCATAAATCGCATGAAATCACCATAAACCATAATTGTAAATCACATGTAACCATCATAAGTCAGAATAACATATCACATGCAAAATAAGACTGAAATAAAATATCGATACTTATCCTTCATTGGTCCTTTCCTCTGCCTTTGTTCTTTTATACTCACACCGAATTAGTTTCCACACCTAAAAAGAACCCAATGCCTTTTCTCCTCTTCTACCACGTACATGTAAAGATAGTGTACATCACATTCATATACCCACACATGACATACAACACCACACAATACATACACTTACACTTGATATACATCATGACACATATACCTACACCCAGCTTACAACACAAAAAATACATTCTCATACATATGGTGTGCAACACAACACATACACCTACACCCGGTACAAAAAAACACAATACATATGCATAAATTTGGTGTAAAACACAACACATTCACCTACACCCACTGTATAACACAACACAATACATATGTGACGATACCACGACTATACCAATCACATACATAGTACGACATGCACGCAATACAGCATGTACGACATGCACACAATACCACATTTATGTGAGTACCATATGCACAACATTTACACACTACCACCTTTACATAACACTACCTACACAATGTGTGCACATCACATGTACACAGTGTTAGCACCTAATTTGAACCTCGGGCTGAAGGAAGGCGAATCAGGGTAACCTCAAACCACACTCAGCCTTGTAGCTATCCCTACAAGGTCAGGATAGGGCTCTCGCCATGAAAAATATTCAATGAAGTATATCTGCAAACTGATTTTAGGCTAGGTATAATAATTCTTGAAATGTTTTTCATAAATTTTTCAGGGTTGTATGAACATATGAGGTTGGGCAATTTGAAACTGGGGAATTAAATCAGAGATACAGGGTACTTTATGGGGCTAGGTAGGCAGGATTTTAAAAACATAGTTTTAATAATGATGGAATGTGTAAGATTGGTGACAAGCTAAAAAGGGAATAGGAGATGGAATCTTTTCAAACAGCAGAAAACATAGAGTATTGAATGATTTCCCAAGGCAGAGCATTATACAATGGATTCTACCTATCTATCTTGAAAGCATTCAACCAAAGATATGAATGAATGAATGACAAACATAACAATTAACAGATGAACACAAAGGAAATAACAATGCTAAAATCCATACCACAAGGATCCCACAAATCAGTGCTACATTTCTTTATTAATTCCCTGCCAAACAGTTACAAATGGAGCACAGAGCATCCTGAGTGATTTCCAAATTATTCCACACTTTTTTTCCCCCTTTAAAAATGACTCAGAAATTACATTAAATAGGCATAATTTGAGGGGAGTAGATCCACAGAAGGAGGGGTTGTTTCAATAGCCCAGAAACTGAAATCTGAACATATGAAAAAGAATAACAGTATGCCCCTGAAAAGAAGGAGCAATACATTCGACTTCCTGGAGAATTTTTCTATCATACCCAGTGAAGGAAAAGAGGCATCCTGAAGAACATATCCCTTTTTCATCGCTGATGTAGATATTTATGTGTTTGTATTTAGCTCTTGGCCTTGACTATTTCTTTTTCTTTGTTGAAAATCCCTTTTATGCCGAGAAATACCCTTTGGAACCCATAAAAATGAAATCTTCCCTTTAATGAAGAAAATTCCCTTTTTGATTGAAAAAGAGTGAAGGGAAAGGGAGGTGGGCCCAGATCGTGATCACAAATCAAAAATCACAATCGGAAGGGGGAAGGTGTATCACATAATAGAGCGCTGGAAACTTGTGATATGATCGGGAAAGCTTTGATGGGACGTGGGAGTTGCAATCGAAATCGGAAAGGGGAGCATGTTTAACACATAGCGGATGGATTTTGTGATATGCGATTGTGATGGAGGGATCAGAAGTGTTAGGAAGAATCGATCGCATTGGAAAAATGGAAGGGGGCGATTATGACATGAAACTTTCCGACGGGCCAATGCGATGGGGGATGAGCGGGGCGGGGAACAATCGCAATCGCAAATCGGCGGGGAGTGGATTTGAAGTTTTTGGAAAATGCTAATTACAAAAGGTGATGGAATAAATTCCTTTCAGAACAAAAATTCAAAAATTACTTTAACATGGGAGAAAGCCCATTTTCTTTTGCAAGAGCAGAAGGCTTTCAGGTGGGACCCAGGGAGGGATCGTAATCGGAGAATATCATAGGAGCGCAGATGAAAGTTGGGAGAATTGTGAAGTTGCGATGTGATCAAGCAATTGCGATCAGATGTGGGCCATCAGATCGCTAAGAAGATCAATGTTCCATATGTGATTGGAGGTGGGTCAATCGCATTGGCAGTTCAGAACTATGCGATGCGATGAATCAGGGGAAAGGATTGCGATCAGATTGTAGGGATCGAAGATGGTTTAATCACATCGGAGGAAAGGGGATTACAATGAAAAACTTCAAAATTATATGAAAAGGTAAAGTTACAAAGTCTAAGGGACAAATGAGAAAAGGGGTAAGGTTAGGCTTTGGGGACTTTTATTCACTTAGGAATATTTTCCAATCAAGGATTTAGTTGTGAGAGTATAATATATCGTTGGAAAGCTCTTTCTGGGCTCTTTCTGATGGATATACTTAGAACATGATTATACATTGAAAATAATGTGGAAATCACCTTTGGAAAGCAGGGTGGTGGCTTTGTGGAGATAGCAGCTTCTGAAACTCAACTTATTACATATGAAGACATAAAATTACATAAAATATAATAATAAAAGAAAAGTACCATGTTTTCACCTCAAAACATGTTTTGAGGTGAAAGTTTCATCAAGTTTAATAGAACTAATCTTTGATTTTTCCAGATATTGTGCCTTTGAGTTTATTTGACCTTCTCATGACCTTGCTGATACTTATTGACACTTAACTCATTGATTTGACCATGATGAGACCCTAGAACCTAATGAGACAAACCCTATGACCTAATAACATGATTTGTGGAGTGAAAGTGAATCATGACTGAAGACCATAGAGAGGAGAATCAGCAAGTTTAAGATAAGGGAAAATTGACGAAATACCACTACCATCAATGATTCCATGACCTAGTGGAATGGTGAAAATTTATGGTATTTGACTCCTACTATGCAAATTAAAAAGAGAAAATTTGATCACTGATGGGAATATGACAAAAATAACACTAAAATTGGCTCCAATGGGGATGGTATCTCCTTGGAGGTGCCAAGAATTCCATAGACCAAGTAGCCTTATCCATTGGGAAAATATGGTCAAAATACTGAAAATTGATAGAATGAAAACTGACTCTGACTCAAACTATGACTGAAAACTAAATTAAAACCAACAAACCTTACACGTATCATTCAAGTTTTATAGCCTTCACCTTGGGCCCCAAACCTCAATGACTGTGTACTTGAAATCTGACCATCAATGGTACAGTATATAGAATGACTGTGACATAATTTTGGATCCATTATCTAAAAAGTGGTAGTGCTTCAAAAGCCTACCATTCACTGGTCCCCCAGGGCAATCTTGTCCGTCCATCTCTGTGAGTATAAAGGTGTTTTGTCCCCTATATGCTGAGATATTATATGGTCCTTTCCACAGGTTATCTAACTTGCCATGCTTCCCTTTGTCCTCATTTCGTGCATCCCATCTCAACACTACATCTTCCAACTGAAATTTTTCTGCTTTGGCTTTACGGTCGTAGATTTTCTTTATCTTCTCCTACAATAGAATAGTGTTGTGAGAAACTTCCTCTCTTGTTTTTTGAAGATGGATCATTTGATTGATCCTTCGTTGATTATTTTCCTCTTCACTGCCAACCTCTTGCAATAGTATCAAGACCGGAACTGTAATTGATGTAGGAAATACAATATCAATGCCATAAACTAATTCAAATGGTGACATACCTATGGATTTATTGCTGCTGACTCTATCTGCCCATAATGCATTGACGAGCTTTCGATGCCAATTCCTCTTATTTGTTTCCATCATTTTTTTTACTATGTTCATCAGATATTTATTTGATGATTCTGCCAGGTCGTTGCCTTTTGGTTAGTATGTTGTTGAATGGCCCAACACAATGCTGTATTTGTAGTAGAATTCCACCATCTTCTTAGATCTAAATGCTACTATGTTATCTGTTGTGATTTTGTGAGGGAAACCAAAATGAGACAAGATATTTGATTCTAAAAATTGAATGATTACCGTATCAGTGGCCTGCCTTGCTAGAATGGCCTCGATCGATTTGCTGAAGTAATCGCTTCCTGTCAAGATCCATCGATGTTGTGCTGATGATGTGATATGGATTTACCCTATGAAATCAAGTCCCCACTGCTAGAAAGGAGCATTTACTTGAACTGGTTTCAAAGGAAGAGGAAGCAATTTCCTTTTTCCTTAGAAAACTTGACACTCATGGTAGCTCATCATTGTTTTGTATAAATCTGAATTTAAAGTGGGCCAATAATATCCTGCTCTCAACACTTTGTTAGCTGTAGTTTTCCAAAACAAATGACCACCAAAATCAGCTTTGTGAAAGTCATGCATCACCTGTTGAGCCTCATCTTCAAACAAACAATTAAGTAGAATACCTCATGGATCTTTCTAATACAGAGCACTGTTTAAAATACAAAATTTAGCAGACTTAAGTTTAAGTGATCTACCTTTACTTCTAGAAATCCCTGGAGGTGGTGCAAGATGCTATAGAACATAAACTATATCTGAATACCATGGGGATTGTAGAAAAAATGTCTGAAACTGGAACAAGAAAACCTTCATCCTCATCCTCCAACATTGCTGCTATGATATTTATATCCAGGGCACACAGGTTTAATTGGGCCACTAGTTTTTCCAAGCCTTGTCCTTTGATCAAATTTGTGGGTTTAATATCCAAATCATATTCCAACATTGCTGCTATCCACTTACCTCTTCTTCCTTCCGGATCAGTTTCCATCAAGACATCTTTCACTGCTGCATTAGGAACATATGCTATACTATGTGAATGCAGAATGTATACTCTAAAATCTTTCAATGCTTTTATAAGAACCAGTGCTTGTTTCTCAATGATATTATACCACAAGGCAGCATATCGAATGGTCCTACTGAAAAAGGCAATGGGCTACTCTATCTAATCTTTCTTTTGCATCAATACCATAGCCATGGTATGCTCCGATACAAATGAGAATATAATGAAATATTGAGTGTAGTCTGGACTAATCAAGATTTGGGCATTGGACAGAGAAAACTTTACCATATTAAATGACTTGATAGCCTCCTCACTCCATTTTATAGTGTTGTCCTTTTCAACATGCTAGTCATTTCTCTTAAATGTTCAGCCAAATTGGGTATAAATATACATAGGAAGTTCATCTTACCATTGAATGCTTGAATCTCCTTTTTGTTACGTGGGAGGTCTATGTGCTGAATTGCCTCTACTCTTGAAGGATCAATGTGGATACCATATTTAGAGATGATATGCCCCAGTAGCTTGCCTTCATGCATAGAAAACAGACTTTTCTTCGGATTGAGAGAAATCCAAAACTTCTTGCATCACTGAAATACAACCCTCAAGTGGTGCAAATGTTCATCATCAGAACCAGAAAACGTTGTTAAATCATCCAAATAAACAACCAGAAAAACATCCTTTTAATTGGAAAAATAAATTTCCATTGCTCGCTGGAAGGTGGCTCCAGTGTTCTTTAGACCAAATGGCATTTTGGCATACTGTAAATTTCCCCAAGGTGTTGTGAAGGAAATTTTGTCTTGATCTTTTTCATTCACCAATATCTGATTATAACCTGAGTAACCGTTGAGTAGTGACATCCTTGATGCTCCAACTACTCTTTGCAGAATATGATCCATCTTCGGAAGTGGTTACTTATCCTTTAAGGATACTCTCTTCAGATTCTGGAAGTCTATACACAACCTTATCTCTCCTGTCTTTTTACATACCAGGACCAAATTCAAAATCCAATCAGAAAATCAAATTGGGACAATGATACCAGCTTTATACAATCTGTTTACCTCTTTTTCAATAGATGGAAGTAGCTTTGGGTTGATCCTTCTCAGCTTCTGTCTAAATGGTTTTTGATCCGGCTTGATGGGAATAGTATGTTGAATTATATTTTTGTCATACACCTTCAAATCTGAATAATCCCACGCAAACACATCAGAAAATTTAGAAAGTAATTTAACATATTGTTCATTTACCTCAGGGGACAGGGATTTTGATAACTTCACAAGTTTATGCTTGTCAGCTGTTCCAAGATTAGCATATTCAACTCCTTTATTAGTAGGCACCAAGATCGGTTTCTTTGCAACATCATCTTGATCAAAAATATCCTCTAAAGGTATCAGACCTCTAGGAATTACATTGTCTTTCAGCTGTAATACATCCATCTGATTTGCTTTGATTTCTTGATCATCGAACTCATAATCACCCTTTATGGAAGTGTCTTTGAATTTTCCTTCTTTCTGCAAAAAAGCATTGATTTCATTGTCATCCAAAAACACTTGCCAATACCTTATATTATCCGGAACAACAGGCTGGTGTTTGACATAAATTTCAAATTTGTTGTTGGAATTCATTGAAATGTGCAAATTTCGTGTAGTAGTAGCAAGAGAATCTGCAATAAGATTATTCATTCGGGGTACTGTTGTCAAAGTGTACTCAGAAAATTTCCTCAAGATGTCTAGGACTACATTTATGTAGGCCCTCAATCACGGATGTTTTACTTGATACTCTCCCTTTACCTGTTTGACTATCAACTCCGAGTCTCCATAGACAGAAATCCTCTTTACCTTTAGCTTCCTCAAAATTTTCAAACCTGCAATCAAAGCTTCATACTCTATTTCATTGTTAGAGCAGTCAAAAGCCAATTTGTAAGCACATACTCTAACATTACTAGGAACCTTTTTAGGTTGGAAAATAGGGCTCTGAATCCATATTCCTATATCAGCATCATCCTTACCCACAGCTCTGTCAAAGTCCATACTCCAGAGGCATTCTTATTCTTCTTCTAGATGCTGAAATTTTTCTTCTTTCTCTATTTTATCTTGACTGGTTTCTGCATATTTCTTTTGTCCATTTTTCTTTTGCTGCTGGCGGGTAGGAAGCTCAGAAATGCTTGTTGCTTTATCTTTTCCCTGTCTAAGGACTTCCCTAAAATTTTATGAAATTTTAGGTACCTCATCTACTTCTACCAATTGAACATTTTCATCATTCAAACCACCATCTGAATATAATACAAATGACTCTAAATCTGTGTGGACTGCATTAATGGGATGATTAATTGGCTTTTCTTTAATAGTGATCATGTATTTCATTTTCTTCTCCCTATATAGTTTTCTCAACTGACCGAACACGGGAATGGTGGCATAAGAGAAGTCAAGATGTATGGTTCCTTTCAGTTTTTCACCCCAAGACCTGGAAAAAAGAATTCCAAACCGTGGTGGAACATCGGAAACAACGACATCCATCAAAACATTCTTGGCTGGGGTTTGATCTAAGGATACCACCAAGTATTTGATAAGACCGATACAATGGACCCTCCCGGAGTCAAAGGAATACAAATCATGGTATTTACGAGTAATATCAAGACCCAAATTCTCCATAATGGCTTTGGGCATCAACTTGTGTGAGGCTCCGGAGTCCAACATAGCATTATTTAAAATGAACTCATGCAATCTAAGACTAAGGTAGAAGGGAGGGACTTCACTTTCTTCTGATTAATATTCTATGGCTGGACCAAAAATGAGTTTAGGATAATCATATTCAACATTTACCATATCTGATAAAGAGTATATTTGCAAAATCCTAGAGACCTGATGTTTATAAGTGCTATATTTTACCAACTCAGTGAAGGGCATGGACACCTTCAGCTTGGCAATTTCATTTTCTAAATTAAAATATGGAAATTTTTATACCTCTTTGACGGGAGGATCTTTCTTCTCCACTTGCTCCTTTGTTGCACTAAGCTGATTCTTTTCATTCGCAATGTTAATCGCTGAGGATGCCTTGCTGGGAGAGGGATCAGCCGGCTCTTTACCTTTTCTTTGAGTATTTGAGGAGTCATTTTTCATTTGCAGCTCTTTCCTTTCCTGAATGGGATTGATTGGCACATCTATGATCCTCAAAGAATACTTCTTCTGTTGCGCTGAAAAAGCATTCATATATCCTCGTTGGTACTCATCAAATTCATCCTCTATCGCTACATCATTGGCCAATATGAAATCTTCATCTTTTTGAATATCTAGAATTGCTGTATATTCTTCATCTTCTGTTAGAAAAATGGGTGTCCCATCGGCAGTGAAGAAATGGTTGGCTTCAACTACTAGATAGTCATCATCATCTATTTCCATTCCATGAACATAATTTTGCTGTAAAGGGGTCTTGATCTATTGTTGTTGTGCTTTTTGGTCTTGTGCTTTATGTTCCCTTTGCTTAATTTGGAATTGGGGCTGCTGTTGTCCTCTGAAATTTGGATTCCTGATTTGTGCTTTAGGTCTATCTGAAATAGTGAACAGATCAACCATTTTCTCCGCTGTTCATATCAAAGTGTCCATCTTACTGTCTAAATGAGATGCTTCTTATTTCATAGTTACTCTCTTTTTGGCCCTTCTCCACTCCCTTCTGGCCAGAAAATTCGCTTCTACGCTCACAACTATTTTCTACATATCGTCAAGTGTGGCAGGATCTCATTCTTGTAGCTGATATGCCATATCACCATCGAAAAAATATGGAAAATTGAGCAAAGCTAACCCCATGGGAGGTTTTAGGTTGGCTGGAATTGCATTATACACAACATTAAATCTCACACAATAATCTTGTACACTTTCACATACATTCCTTTTAATATTTTCGTATTCAAACAAGATTTGGAGTGGGTTTTTCTTTACCTCCCACCAGTCTAGGAACTTTGTATGTAACTCCTGCAAATTGCGAATAGAGGCTGCTAGCAACGATCTGAACCATTTTTTAGCCTCACCTCCAAAACTTTGAACAAAAAATCTCGTGGTCACATTTTCTGCCTCTACCTCATGAAGGTAAAAGAAGTCATTCATCTTATCAACATGTTGCTGGGCTGTGATGCTTTGAGTGGCATCAAAAATAGGTATTTTACTTTTATAATCAACAGGCATATCATTCAGATTTTGAGGTAAAACTAGAGGTGCATACTGGGTAGCCATGTTTCGAGGTGGATTTACAACAGCGTTTGTGCTAACAGGATTCAAGGGAGTTGTTGATGGAGGAGTCGGAAGCTGAGAATTGACTTCTAAAACTGATGGGAATGCTGATGAATTAAGGGTAGGAAATGTTGTTTCTGATAACTATGAAGGCTCAAGGATATTGGTTATAGTGATAGATGTTTGAGGGAAATTGAGAATATACTCAACAATTGATGTATTTTCCCTCTGAACTTCGATATTCATAAGAAACTCAGGGTCTAAAAATGTGTCATCAAGTGCAATTTATGATTTATTTATGAACAAAGAAAACTTAAAACACTCATCGAAAGAGAGGTCTTATACAAACAACCACTCACTGGGCCAGGTATGGGACCTGAAAAATAGGTCTAGGGCTTACTGAACCTTCTTGTCTTCTGATTATTCTTGGGATGAGATTAGGATTTTCAAACATAGGGGGAGGATTTGGATTAGGGTTGGCCCTTGTGTATCTCTTTGAAGCCAGTGTCGTCAAATTTTTACTCTATAATGTTTTATTTCAGCCTAACAAACTATTAACCTCCTCATCTAGAGTTCAAGAATCATTATGGAAGATATTACTATGGTGATTAGTCTTTCATTTTAAATATGTTCCCCAGTATGGTCACCAAAAATGTTAGCACCTAATTTGAACCTCAGGCTGAAGGAAGGCAAATCAGGGTAACCTCAAACCACACTTAGCTTTGTAGCTAGCCCTACAAGGTTAGGAGAGGGCTCTCTCCATGAAAAATATTCAATGAAGTATATCTGAAAACTTATTTTAGGTTAGGTATAATAATTCTTGAATTTTGTTTCATAAATCTTTTAGGGTTGTATGAACAGATGGGGTTGGGTAGTGTGAAACTAGGGAATTAAATCAGAGATACAGGGTACTTTATGGGGCAAGGTAGGCAAGATTTTAACAAATTATTTTTAATAATGATGGAATGTGTAAGACTTTTAAGAAGATGAAAAGGGCATAGGAGATGGATCCTTTTCAAACAATAGAAAACATAGAGTATTGAATGATTTCCCAAGGCAGAGCATTATACAATGGATTCTACCTATCTATCTAGAAAGCATTCAACCAGAGATATCAATGAATGAATGGAAAACATAACAATTAATAGATGAACACAAAGGAAATAACAGTGCTAAAATCCATACCACAGGGATGTCACAAATCAGTGCTGCATCTCTTTATTAATTCCTTGCCAAACTGTTACAAATGGAGCACAGAGCGTCCTCAGTGATTTCCAACTTATTCCACACTTTTTCCCCCCTTTACAAATGAATCAGAAATTACATTAAATAGGAAGAATTTGAGGGGAGTAGATCCTCAGAAGGAGGGGTTGTTTCAATAGGCCAGAAACCGAAATATGAACATAGGAAAAAGAACAACAGTATGCCCCTGAAAACAAGGAGCAATACATTCGACTGCCTGGAGAATTTTGCTATCATACCCAATGAAGGAAAAGAGGCAACCTAAAGAACATATCCCTTTCTCACCACTGATGTAGATATTTCTGTGTTTATATTTAGCTCTCGGCCTTTACTGTTTCTTTTTATTTGTTGAAAATCCCTTTTATGCCGAGAAATACCCTTTGGAACCCATAAAAATGAGTTTTTCCCTTTAATGAAGAAAAGTCCCTTTTTTATTGAAAAAGAGCGAAGGGAAAGGGAGGTGGGCATAGATCATGATCACAAATCACAAATCGCAATCGAAAGGGGGAGGGTGTATCACATAATAGAGCGGTGGAAAATTGCGATGTAATCGAGAAAGCTTTGATGGGACAGGGGAATCGTAATCGCAATCAGAAAGGGGAGTGTGTTTAACACATAATGGAGGGATTTTGTGATATGCGATTACGATGGAGATATCAGAAGTGTCGGGAAGAATCAATCGCATTGGAAAAATGGAAGGGAGGGATTATGACATGAAACTTTGCGACGGGCCGATGCGATGGGGGATGAGTGGGGTGGGGAACAATTGGAATCGCAACTCGGTAGGGAATGGGTTTGAATTTTGTGGAAAATTCTGATTGTGAAAGGCAATGGAAGAAAGTCCTTTTAGAACAAAAATGCAAAAATTACTTTAACACAGGAGAAAGCCCATTTTCTTTTGCAAGAGCGGAAGGCTTTTAGGTGGGACTGAGGGAGGGATCGCAATCGGAGAAAATCATAGGAGCGGGGACGAAATTTGGGAGTGCTGCGAAGTTGTGATGCGATCAAGTGATTGTGATTGGATGTGGGCCGTTGTATCGCTAAGAAGATCAATGGTCCAGATGTGATCGGAAGTGGGTCAATCGCATCGACAGTTCGGAACTATGCGATGCGATGAATCAGAGGAAAGGATTGCGATGATGCGATTGCGATCAGATCAAAGGGATCGAAGCTATTTTAATCGCATCAGAGGAAAGGGGATTACAATGAAAAACATCAAAATTATATGAAAAGGTAAAGTTACAAAGTCTAAGGGACAAATGAGAAAATGGGTAAGGTTAGGCTTTGGGGACTTTTATTCACTTAGGCATATTTTCCAATCGAGGAGTCAGTTTTGAGAGTATAATATATCGTTGGAAAGCTCTTTCCAGGATATTTTTGATGCATATACTTAGAACATGATTCTACACTAAAAATACTATGGAAATCACCTTTGAAAAGCAGGATGGTGGCTTTGTGGAGATAACAACTTCTGAAACTTAACTTATTACATATGAAGACATAAAATTACATAAAAGATAATAATAAAAGTAAAGTACCATGTTTTCACCTCAAAACACATTTTGAGGTGAAAATTTCATCAAGTTTAATATAACTAATCTTTGATTTTTCCAGATACTGTGCCTTTGAGTTTATTTGACCTCCTCATGACCCTGTCGATACTTATTGACGCTTGAGTCATTGATTTGACCATGATGAGACCCTAGAACCTAATGAGACCAACCCTTTGACCTAATAACATGATTTGTGGAGTGAAAGTGAATCATGGCTGAAGACCATAGAGAGGAGAATCAACAAGTTTTAGATGATGGAAAAATGACGAAAGACCACTACCATCAATGAATCCATGACCTAGTGGAATGGTGAAAATTTATGGTATGGGACTCCTACTATGCAAATTCAAAAGAGAAAATTTGATCACTGATGGCAGTATGAAAAAAATGACACTAACACACAACACCACATGTACAACATGTAAAAAATGCCAAATGTACACTGCAGTGACTTGTACAATGTGTACAAAATACCACATGTACACAACACCATATGCACAACATGTACACAACACCACATATACACATCACCAAATTAATCAAATGTACATGAAACCATCTGGACACAACACCACATGTAGATAGAGAAACATTCATGATATGTACATGACACCATCTACACAAAACACAACATGTACACAGTGCCACATGCATGACATGTTCATGACACCATCCACACAACACAACATGTACACAACGCCACATGCACAACATGTACACAACACCATATGCACACAACACCACATGTACAACATGTACACAACACCACATGTAAAATCATGCACACAACTCCATATGTACATAAAAGCATATGTATAACACGAACACAACACCATATGTACATTGCATATAAAACGTGTACATATCACCATATGTACACAACACTGCATATGGAATATGTGGAAAACACCATATGCACACACCACCGCATATCCAACATGTGCACAATATGGTATGTACACATCAATTCATATCCAACATGTACATAGCACAATATATACCCAATACTGTATACATAATATACACATAATCACCATATATACAAAAGGCATACAACATCATATGTACACAACACTACATGTGTTACATGTACACATCACCATAGGTACAATCATTGAAAATAAATCATGCACAACATATACACAATATTAGTATTGCACATATGTATACCACACATTGACTCCATAAAGCAACCTTGCTTCTATTGTCTTTCTAATATCCATTCTTATCCTAGCATGTTGTATATCACACTACCTTCACTTCGTTGATGTACCTCTCAGCATTACTTGTTCATAACATAAACATAGGTATATTACAAGCATATAATATAAATTCATGTACACATGATACTGACCTCATAGAACTGTCAAGGTTATTTTTCCCACAAGATTCTTCATAAGCCCAAGAACCTCTTCTTTCCATTCACCTACATAAGAAATCATTCCTCCACAAGAATGATCCTTGACAACCTTGTGAGACAGTGGCATAGATATATACATATATATACATATAAAAATTAGCATAAAATAATAATGATCTTTGACGACTGTGTCAAACAATTGCATACATACATACATATATACATATATAAACATCAACCTAAAGCACTCATGATACCCTTAGATAGATGCATATATACATGCATATATACATGTATAGACATTCTCATAATCATGATCACAACATAATTACTAAATAGAATAAGGTCAAGGTTAAGATAACTTCTTTTATCTGCACACAACATGCACCACATTGAGAACCACAGTTCCCAACTTAGCCAAGGCATCTCACACATCAAATCCCTTTACTTAACCTTACCTGATTACCTCTCTCATGACTGCTCTACCATCATCCATTTATCCCAATGGACCCCACCAGTCCAACCAATTGTCATATTCTTACCTTCCACTACCCTTTACTCATCCATTGAGTTTAATTTTATCCTTGCATTAGATGTTTCATTTCATTCATCTCTCCCCAAGCTCCATTAACTTTCGTCCTTCCCAAATCATTCCCAAGGCCCTCAAAATATAAAAGGAAAGAACAAGAAACCAACAAGAGTAAAACCATGAAAACCAAGAGAAATATTAAATCATAAACAAAGTGGAAAGGACTTGCACTAGACATTAAAAAAAACCCATACACCAAGCTCAAACAAATCACAAAATACCAAAAGCACAAGACTAGCAACAAAAACCATGACTCAATCCCCATGGTTCCTAATACTTACAAAGGAAATCTCAACCCAAGAATTCTTCAATATTTCATTGCAATATCTTTCCATGCAATCCCCTCCATCATATTACCATAAACACACAGTTGTCAGTGCATAAATAAATATAAAAATATACATGTTATATTACCTTGTTGTGCCAAGTGCACTTCCTTGTAACTAAACACGTATAATTCTCAATGAACTCTAATTCCTTGATCAAACTGGCCATAGGTGGATATCAATTGTTATACCTGTCAAATAAATGTTTACGAATATAGCATATATCCAGATAATGTCTAAAAAATTCAAGGTTAATAATAATTATTGTATGTAAAGCACTCATTCATTTGGAGTCATGGTTTCCAAACATAGCCAGAGGAATTTTTACCCAATTCCTTTATTTTACCCTTACCTTAATACACATGAATTTAACTATGAATTTCACATCACACAACTATTATTTATATAAACAAATCAACTATTACCTTTTCTTTCTAATGGCAAGCATGTTTCCCCACAACTAGTCACACATGTCGATCACATGTTGCAAACATCAAGACATCATATCTATCAATTTGAAATCAACTTTTCCATGTTAGGGTCGTATATTACTATTGTAGTCCCTTATTTTTATTATTGTATCCCCCTTATTGTTATTTTTTTACCCTATAGTTCCCATATTTTTATTATTGTGCGCCATAATAGCCCACTATTTTTATTGTTGTGCCCTTACATTATTATTGCTAAGTTGGCTAGAATTATATTGTGGCCCCATAGACTCCTATATATAGAAAGGAGGTTTTTTCAATTGAATCATCTAAATTTTTTTCATTTATTTAATGTAAAGGAGTTTTCCCCCTCGGTGTGGTTGATTTATAAGTTGTTGATCTCTCATTTCTTCTATTTTGTGAGCTGGTTTCATAACATTTGGCATCAAATATTTGGATTATTGGGTTTCGCTGCTTCAAAAAGGTCATTGTTACATTGTAATTATACGAAGGTTGACAAGCTAAAAACAAAACCGATTTGCGCTAAAATATAGAGGAACTTCTTGGAAAAGTTTCATATGTTGGTTCGCAATATTTTCGGAGATATGATCTGTGGAATTTAGGGTTTTTGCAGGCTCTCGAATTTCATCTCAAAGAGGTGACCTTGGTTAAATCGTCATAACTCTCTCTCTGAGCATCAGATTAGAATTCGGTAAAATGTAGCTGAAATTACGTGGACTATAGTTTCCTATGTATTTATTTCTGAGTTGAAGGAGAAAATAGTGACACATGGCACATTGTACAAGTTCAATCTTCTGAAATAGTCCATAATTATGTCATTGTGGGAGATTGGACATAACTTTGTCTTGAAGAATCCAAATCAGGTCAGACATGTGGCATTCGAAAGAATATTCACAAGGATACTAAAAGACTAAAGGTAAAATCTTGGGGATCCTAAATTACAAAGATATATTAGTTTCAATATCAAGCTCCTCAAAAGTAAGAAAAAGGTGTGTATTTTGTTTTAAAAATTGCATATGTCTTGCTTGAAAAAATAGTTTTAAGTGATTCCAAGGGAATATTGAAGCATATATATCAGTATTCGGTTCTAAAATCCCCCCTAAAAATAATTCAACACCCATTAGGCCCTTAGAAGGATCTACTATGACTCATGAAAAGGAAGAAATGCAACATGATATATCAAAATTACAAGAACAAGCACAACAAATTTCGCTCTCGTAGAGAGTAACAAAAAATGGAAGCTAAGATGGATGGTTTGAAGAAAGGTGTGGGAGATAAGATGGATGGTTTGAAGAAAGGCATGGAAGCTAATATGGACGGTTTGAATAATGGAATGGAAGCTAATATGGATAGCGTGGAAGCTTAGACTGATGGTATAGAAGGAAACATGGAAGATTTGAATAAATACATGGAATATTGGAAGGAAGGTTTCGCAAAGTTTCTACAATAAAAGCTTCCTAATGGTGAAAAGGTAGTATAGGATACTCATGATGAAAACAAAAGAAATTTTAATCATGATTTCATAGACTCTAATGTTGGATTTAAGACCCACCATATTAAAAATATAGATATGAGGAAGCTTGATGGCAAGGATCCAATAACATGGATGCTGCAAATGGAATAATAATTTGAGCTCCATAATACGCAAAATGTACAAATTCTATGCATTGCAACTCTATATTTAAAACGAAATCAATTTGTATGGTATCGATGGATTTTTTATCGTAAACCACTGGCCACTTGGTCAATTTTAGTGGAGGAAATGATAGCACATTATGAGGATACAAAGAGAAAGCCCTTCTTTAGCCTATTAATAAATCTCAAACAAAAGGGTTCAATGATTGAGCACATTGAGGACTTTCAAAAACTGAATATAAGGATAAATAATATTCCATGGGAACATAGGATTGATGTCTTCATAGGGGACTCTAAAGAATAACATCCAACATGAGGTTCTCCTTTGGGAACTAGATACATTAGAGAAGGCATTCAGGTTGGAAATAAAATTAAAAGAAAAATTATGGCGACAACGAAACCTATCACTCACAACTATAAATATGGAAGTGTTTCTACTCCTATACTTCCACAGACTACAAGGTTAACACCACAAGAATTTGAAGAAATAAAAGAAAAAAGGGCTTTGTTATAGTTTTGATTGCAAATACACTAAAGGTCATAATGTTGGAAATATATTTCTTGTATCCTATTATATAATTGTCCTTGATGGCAACTCTCTGACAAAGGATACAGATAATGACTGTATGAAGAACTCAGAAAACCATCAGCAGTTCTATACAAGCAGAATATAAGACTTTAGTCGAAGCTCTATATTTAATGGGAGAATCGATGTGAATAAGGACGTGTGAATGTATATCTGCACGGAGCTTGAAGACCATCATAGGGGAAGAAGGCCATCAGATTGAAGATCTGTCCAGCCAGTGGTTGAATTATGAATCGATGTAACCAACATGGAACTCGGTGACTGAATTATGTGAGTATAGGCCGTCGAACTCTTGTTAGAACAACACTTCAGAATTACGAACAGAACCTGGAAGGAAAGTGGTGGAAGCGCGACAGAACCTAGAGTAGAAGGGCCGAACACAACAAAAGGAAGCACGATGTAACCTCGAGTAGAAGGGCGAAACCATGAAGGAGGAACAGTAAAGGCGTTTTCTGGTTTTTATCGCACCACCTTTGCACGGTGAGCAGTATTTGAGGAGGGGGGAGCAATTCCATAGATCGACCGACGCGTGTCCTCGAGTGACTTTGGAAAACCGCCTCCACTGCACGTCATCGCGCATTATTGTTTGTCTTCTACGCCGTGCGATATCCATCTGATCAGACGAAGCGGCACGATGCGCTCTCAGTCGTTGGATGGACATGTGGATTTGAAAAAGATATGTTGCATTATTGTTCGTGCACCTTGGCCGAGCGATATCCGTCGGATCATTTGAAGACGAGCGATGTGCTCTCCACCGTCGGATGTGGAAGGTTGATAGCGCGGGGGGGGCGGTTCTAAATTATATTAATTAGGACCCTTTTAAACTAAGGTTTGCGGGGTTAATAAAGGATGTTGAATATGTGAAGTTGGTGAAATATGAAACATGTGATGTAATGAACATGGGTTAATATATGCGTTGATCTCATGAACACATAAACCTGGGGTCGATATATATATATATATATATATGCCTTGGGGAGTTCATAACTAAAGGAGGAAATTGTATTAATATCTCAATCTCAAATTGAGATATTAAAAAGCCTTAGATTAATTATCTAATTGCCAGACCAAGAAAATAGAACAACGAGAAGTTGGTTGGGGCTTAGGTAGACCCCGTTGGATTATCTATTTGATCTCATCCAGGAATACCATCAGCGGTTGAGTGGTTTTGACTCATGGTATTAATAAAGGCTAAAACTATATAAGGAGAAGAGGATGATAGTACAAGGTGTGCAGGTGGAGGGGTTGTTAATGAATAAATCTCTTTAAGAGATATCTGCATGATTGAAATTTGTTTCTGATAAATCTGAATCTATGATGCACCTATGGATATGATGAAGGTTCAAGATCTCTAGATATAGAAATGATGAATCTCTAGGAACATCTGCAAAAGAAATTATGAAGACCTGACGCAATTTTGATGAATAAATTGAAGAAAGTTGGTGGATCTGAGGGTTGAAGCCTTCAGTATGAAAGTGGAATATTTCTACAAGATAGTGTTAAATTAGGGGGTTGAATCTCCCTTCCAGGAGAGGTTCGTAAACGAGATCAGGGGGTTGGAGCTCCCTTCCAGTAGTGACTGGAGAACGAGAGAAGGTGGTAGCCTTCTATAGGTGGGTGCCTGTGTGCTGGTATAAGTCTGCGCCAGTATAAAATTGTAAGAAGTTTTCTTTATAATAAATATTGAAGACAGAGATGACAGCAGCGGTGGTTTTCTCCCAAATTGGGTTTACACCTTAAATACTGGTGTTCATGTGTGTTTCTTATGTGTGATGGTTTATTCTGTTATTACTGCACATGCTTACTACTTACTGAACATCTAATGAATGAATGTTGCAATGATCTAAGAAAAGAATTAAATGCATAATAAGATCTCTGGACATACAGGATATCCATGTGTATATGCAAGTTGGATTCAGTAAAGTAGCGTATGGTTTTAATAAAGAAAAACTAAAAATTTTTTAGTTAGCTCTAAACACTGATTCACCCCCCCTCTCAGTATTTATTCCAATAATTGGTATCAGAGCAGGTCCTTCTGAAAAGGCTTAGCCGCTAGAAGGAAGATCAAACAAAATGAGCAATCAAGAAGGAACAACATCTATCAGGCCTTCTCTCTTCAATGGAAACAATTTAATCTTCTGGAAAACAAGGATGCGATCCTATCTTCAGTCTCTAGGAGAATATGTATGGGCTATTGTTGAAGGAGGATATCAATATCCAATCGCAGTACCAACAGATCCAACAGAAAGAAAGAATTATGAGACAAATGCAAAGGCAGTGAATGCTCTATTAGGAAGTCTAACTGAAACAGAATTTGTTAAAGTCATGCAGCTGGATACAGCAAAGGCAATATGGGACAAAATCATTCTAAGTTATGAAGGTGATACAAAGGTAAAAAGTGCTAAACTCCAAACTCTCAGAATTCAATATGAGAATCTAAAAATGCATAATGAGGAGAGCACTGCCAATTTATTTTTACGTCTTGATGATATTGTAAATCGTATGAGAAATCTGGGAGAAACTATAACCAAATCTACTTTGGTTGAGAAAGTTTTAATATCACTAACAGCAAAATTTGAGTCAAAATTTTCTGCTCTTGAAGAAAAGCAGGACCTTCAAAATCTTGTTGTGGTACAACTTCATGGCATACTAACTGCATGTGAAATGAGAAGAGGAGGACCATCTGAAGTCAAAGAAGACATCTTTAGAGCTTCTACAAAAGGGAAAGAAGTACAAGAGACAAAAGGATCAGGGTATATCTCAGAAGAATATGAGGTAAATTTTTTAAAGAAACTCCAACTTGGCACAGGACGGTTCAGAGGTAAGATTCCTTTCAAATTTTTTTCTTGTGGAAGAGTTGGTCATTATGCTGCTAAGTGTCCTCATAAAGAAACACATGAAAAAGGGAAGGAAGTAGCAAGAAGGAATAAGAATCGGTTTAGCACTAGAAAAAGTTACTATACTCATGAAGACAATGATGGGTTATCTGATAGTGAGGAAGAATGTGAACAAGATCTTAGACTTCTCATGGCATTTGAAAAGGAATCTAGAGAAGAAAAAGATACTTTTATGGATGCGTTAGAGGAAAATGATTTTCTTGATGAATTCAATCAACTCAAAATATGCTTAGAAGAAAGTAAAATATCCATAGAAATTCTGAAAAATCAGCTTGAAGAAAAGGAGAAACACAATGAGAAATTAGAATGTGAAATAGTAAGTCTAAGAAAAGAAATTGAGAAAGTAAAGACTTTGAATCTTAGATTTGCTAAAGGATATGAAACCTTAGATGAGATTATCAAGGTACAACATTCTCCTCTTATAAAGACAGGTCTTGGATATATCGGAGAATCTTCTCAGGCTTCAACACCAAATTATCTAAAAGCAGCTACATCTAGTATACAACATTCTGCCACTCAGCAAGGGAATAAAGAACCTTTACAGGTAAAGCATGATCATCTCAATTCAAAGAACACTTACAGGAATATCTTTCAAAGGAACACTAGTCAACAGGTAAATTCAAGTAGAATATTTCATGATCGTAGAAATTTATTCTTCAATGGACAATGTTTCTCATGTCACAATTTTGGTCATAAAGTTGTTCAATGTGTTGCATATAAAACCATCATGACAAGAGAAGAAAGAAAGAAAAGGATTTATATTGGAACAAAGAAGAAAACCTATAACAACTTTTCTCCTCTTGAAAATGAAGTTGAATGTGCTTATTGCAATAACTTTGGCCATGAAGAATTTGAATGCAGGAGCAAAGTTCAGCTAAAAGATCATTTTCCTTCAAGCTCCAAAGTGTGGAAAAAGAAGGAATTACAAGTTCAAAATTGTGGCATAGCTTTATTTGCAGAAGGTGAAGAAAACCAATGGTACATTGATATTGGATGCTCAAAACACATGACAAGTGACAAAAACAAACTTCTTGCATATAGTGCCCTAGAAAAAGAAAAGAATGCTACATTTGGAAATGATACTCATGTTGTCATTAAGGGAAAATGGTCCATTTTTCTAAAAGAAAAGGTGAAAGATAATAATTTCATGTATGTGGATGGATTAAAGCATAACCTGTTAAGTGTAAGTCAAATGTGTGATCAAGGAACTGAAGTTGTCTTTAGTTCAAAAGAATGTGTGGTACGTGATCTTGATACAAGTAAAACAATTATAAAAGGAAAAAGAACTCCAAGCAACCTGTATGTATTAACGAACTACAAAGAACAGTGTTACTTGAGTAAATCTTCAGAAAACTAGCTATGGCATAGAAGGTTGGGGCATTTGAGCTTCTCTCAAATCAACAAATCAAGCAAACTTAAAGTTGTTCGTGATCTTCCCAATATTACTCTACCTGAAAGTATTATATGCAAATCTTGCCAACTTGGTAAGCAAACTAGAGTGCAATTTAATGCCAAGGAAGGATCATCAAGTAAGCCTCTTGAACTCATTCACATTGACATATGTGGACCTGTGAGGAAAAATTCATCGCGTGGTGAACAATAATATATCTTATTTATTGATGACTACTCTAGAATGTGTTGGATTGGGTTAAGCAAGGTGAAGAATTTGAAATTTGAGGATGCCAAGCCTTGGTTAATGAATTGAATCTAAAAAATCAAGTGTGCGATGGTGAAGGAGAATATTCATCAAATGAATTCTTTGAATTTTGTGAACAACAGGGCATTAAAAGACAGTTTGCTTGGCAGTACTCACAACAAATAGAAAAGCTGAGAAGAAAGAATGAGTAGAATAGTTCTTAACAAATGTAATTGACTGGGCTTGATGATTAGGAAAACACGACACATTTTGGGAAGAGAACAACACATACGATAGTAAATATTCTTCCAACCATTTTTATGTTCGTGTAAAATAGTAGGCAAAACATGAACTGCGGTTTGGTAATCATACGCCTTGTGAAGCATTTTAGAATTTTTGGGGAAATAAATGCTTCCTTTAACGAGAATGATGGCTTTGGCAGAAGTTGAGACCAATAGGTATGAAGAATACTTCTTGGTACTCCTCTAAGAGTGTTGGAAAGCATATAAATGTTACAATAAAAGACTTGAGAAGATTGTTGAATATGTTGATGTTTTACCTTCCAGGTAGTCTCCTGCAGCTCCAAAAGAAGAAAAAAAAACAACAGATGAAGACGATGGTGACATATATCCTTCTTCATCAAATAGAAACGATATAGATAGTGAACCCAATGAAGAACCCGAAGAAGATTTATCTGAAAAAGATCCATCCAGATATGTTCAAAAGAATCATCCAGAATCTCAATTTTTGGGAGAAAAGGGATCAGGTGTACAAACAAGAAGGACTCTTGTGGGATTTTCTAGCTATCTGGCATTTCTATCCACTATTGAACCACACGATGTCAATCAAGCTAGCAAATATGAATGTTGGATTCAAGCCATGAATGAAGAGCTTGATCAAATTGAAAAGAATCACACTTGGGAATTAGTACCAAGACCTCATGACAAAAATGTCATTGGAACTAAATGGATATTCAAATACAAGTTAAATGAGAATGGGGATGTTATAAGAAATAAAGCTAGACTTGTTTGCAAGGGGTATGCTCAACAAGAAGGTATAGACTTTGAAGATACTTTTGCTCCTGTAGCTAGACTTGAAGCCATAAGAATGTTTCTTGCTTTTTCAAGCTTCCAACAAATCAAAGTTTATCAAATGGATGTTAAATCTGCATTTCTCAATGGTGATCTAGAAGAAAAAGTTTATATAGAACAACCTTAGAAATATTTAGAATAGATGAGCAACTTGGGTACAGACAAAAGCCTATATGATCTCAAAAAAACAAGGCATGGTATATATTAACATAAATATATTTATCATAATTAGTATAAAGGGTATTAATGTATTATATAAAAATTAAATGATAAACTATTCAGTGTGAATTATCTATGTTGGTAAATATAATTTTGAAATATTAGAAGAATATGAGTGACTTGTACGTATACAACCATTAAATATCTGTAGGGATAACATTCTTTCTTGGCTTGCAAGGGCAACAAGCAACACATGGCATATTCTTATCACAAGAAAAATATCTTAAGAAAATTCTGAAGAAGTATGGCATGGAAGAGTGCAAACCTGTAAGTACACCAATGATAACCGGATGTAATCTCAGTTGTCATGATGATTCTCCCACAGTGAATCAACCAGAATACAGATCTATGATAGGAATTCTACTTTATCTCACTGGGACTAGACTAGAAATTATGCATGCAGTTGGGATTATGGGACGATTTCAAGCTAATACAAAAGAGTCTCACCTTCAGGGTGTCAAAAGAGTACTCAAATATCTCCAAGGAACTCAAGACTTTGGACTATGGTATCCAAAGAATGCTGATCTCACTCTTCATGCTTACACTGATGCAGAGTGGGCTAGAAATGTTGATGATCGGAAAAGCACTAGTGGTGGTGCATTCTATATGGGGCCCTGGTTAGTATCTTGGTTCAGTAAGAAGCAAAGCTCTATTGCCTTATATACAGCAGAAGTAGACTATGTGGCTGCAGCATCATGTTGCACTCAACTTCTTTGGATGATGCAAAACTTAGAAGACATTCAAATCAAATGTTCACCTCGTATCTCCATTATGTGTCATAATACAAGTGCCATTAGTATCTCAAAGAATCCTGTTATGAATTCCAAAACCAAGCACATTCCCATCAAGTATCACTTCTTACGTGAACAAGTGCTTGAACAAAAGGTGAAGTTGGAGTATGTTCCCTCCAAAGAACAAGTTGTTGATATATTTACCAAACCTTTACCCAAGGATGCGTTTGAATATCTCAGAGAAAAGCTAAGAGTAGTCTTTGCCATGCAAAATATCAGATCTACTTAAATACAAAAGATTAAATTGGATATGCGGATTTCCTGCAGGACAGTCACGTATATACGCAAGTTTATACACAGAAAACTGTGTATGGGTATTTGCTGACAAATTTTTTCTGGGTCAGCATTCTTCAGCAAAACTGTGGTACTGATGGGTATCTCTGGATGCACAAATGCAGCATGATCTCAGGGGGAGCATGGTATTGTCGGTACAAAGGATATTGATCTACCATTTTCCCTTGATGTCAAAGGGGGAGAATGTTGTTGAATGTATTTCTGGTCATGGTTGCCATCAAGTCCAAAGGGGGAGAATGTTGGCAATATATTTATTGTATCCTATTATATGATTTTCCTTGATGGAAAATCTCTGACAAAGGTTGCAGATAATGACTGTATGAAGAACTCAGAAAACCATCAGCAGTTCTATAAAATCATAAGATAAGACTTTAGTCGAAGCTCTGTATTTAATGGGAGAATCGATGTGAATAAGGACGTGTGAATGTATATCTGCATAGAGCTTGAAGGCCATCATAGGGGAAGAAGGCCATCAAATTGAAGATCTGGCCAGCCAGTGGTTGAATTATGAATCCCTGCAACCAACACAGAACTCGATGACTGAATTATGTGAGTATAGGCCATCGAACTCTCGTTAGAACAAAACTTCGGAATTACAAACAGAACATGGAAGGAAAGTGGTGGATCATAACAAAAGGAAGCACGACGAAACCTGGAGTAGAAGGGCGGAACAAAAAAAAAATGAATCGCGACGGAACCTGGAGTAGAAGGGCAGAACCATGAAGGACGAACAGTAAAGGCGGTTTCTGGTTTTTATCGCACCACCTTTGCACGGTGAGCGGTATTTGAGGAGGGGGGAGTGATTCCATAGATCAACCGACGCGTGTCCCCGAGCGACTTTGGAAAACTGCCTCCACTGCGCGCCATCGCGTGTTATTGTTCGTGCTTCTACGTCGTGCGGTATCTGTCCGATCAGACGAAGCGGCGCGACGTGATCTTAGCCATTGGATGGACATGTGGATTTGACAAAGATATGTTACGTTATTTTTCGTGCACCTTGGCCAAGCGATATTTGTCGGATCATTTGAAGACGAGCGATGTGCTCTCCACCGTCGGATGTGGAAGGTCGATAGTGTGGGGGCGCCGGTTCTAAATTATATTAATTAGGACCTTTTTAAACTAGGGTTTGTGGGGTTAATAAAGGATGTTGAATATGTGAAGTTGGAGAAATATGAAATATGTGATGTAATGAATGTGGGTTAATATATGAGTTGATCTCACGAACACATAAACCTAGGGTCGATATATATATATATATATGCCTTGGGGAGTTCATAACTAAAGAAGGAAATTGGATTAATATCTCAATCTCAGATTAAGATATTAAAAAGCCTTAGATTAATTATCTAATTGCCAGACCAAGAAAATAGAACAATGAGAAGTTGTTTGGGGCTTGGGAAGACCCCGCTGGATTATCTATTTGATCTCGTCTAGGAATACCATCAGCGGTTGAGTGGTTTTGACTCATGGTATTAATAAAGGCTAAAACTATATAAGGAGAAGAGGATTATAGTACAAGGTGTGCAGGTGGAGGGGTTGTTAATGAATAAATCTCTTTAAGATATATCTTCATGATTGAACTTTTTTTCTGATAAATCTGAATCTATGATCCACCTATGTATATGATGAAGGTTCAAGATCTCTAGATCTAGAAATGATGAATCTCTAGGAAGATCTGCAAAATAAATTATTAAGACCTGATGTAAGTCTGATGAAGAAATTGAAGAAAGTTGGTGGTTCTGAGGGTTGAAGCCTTCAGTATGAAAGTGGAAGCTTTCTACAAGCTGGTGTTAAATCAGGGGGTCGAAGCTCCCTTCCAGTAGTGACTTGAGAACGAGAGAAGGTGGTAGCCTTCTACAAGATATCCACGTGTATACGCAAGTTGCATTCAGTAAAGTAGCGTATGGTTTTAAGAAAGAAAAACCTAAAGTTTTTAATCGGCTACTAATCTTGATTCACCCCCCCCCCCCCTCTCTGGGTATTTTATTCCAACAATTAGTATCAAACGGTCATACAAAAAAGGCTTGGCAGCCTTAGAAGGAAGATCAAACAAAATGAGCAATCAAGAAGGAATAGCATCTATCAATCCTCTGCTCTTCAATAGAAAATATTTAACCTTCTGGAAAAAAAGGATGAGATCCTATCTTCAGTCTCTGGGAGCAGATGTATGGGCTATTGTTGAAGGAGGATATCAATATCCAGCCACACTACCAACAGATCCAAGAGAAAGAAAGAATTATGAAACAAATGCAAAGGTGATCAATGCTCTATTGGGAAGTCTAACTGAAACAAAATTTGTCAAAGTCATGTAGCTAGATACAGCAAAGGAAATATGGGACAAAATTATTCTAAGTTATGAAGGTGATACAAAGGTAAAAAGTGTTGAACTCCAAAATCTTAGAATTCAATATGAGAATCTAAAAATGCATAATGAGGAGAGCATTGCCAATTTCTTCTTACGTCTTGATGATATTGTATATCGTATGAGAAATATGGGAGAAAATATAACCAAATATTCTTTGGTTGATAAAGTTTCAAGATCACTAACAACAAAATTTGGGTCAAATTTTTTTTCTCTTGAAGAAAAGCGGAATCTTCAAAATCTTACTGTGGTACAACTTCATGGCATACTAACTGTATGTTAAATGAGAAGAGGAGGACCATCTGAAGTCAAAGAAGTCATCTTTAGAGCTTCTAAAAAAGGGAAAGAAGTAAAAGAGACATAAGGATCAGGGTATATCTCAGAAGAAGATGAGGTAAATTTTGTAAAGAAACTCCAACTTGGCACAGGACGGTTCAAAGGTAAGCTTCCTTTCAAATTTTTTGCTTGTGGAAGAGTTGGTCATTATGATGCTAAGTTTCCTCATAAAGAAACACATGAAAAAGGGAAGGAAGTAGCAAGAAGGAGTAAGAATCGGTTTAGCACTAGAAAAAGTTACTATACTCATGAAGACAGTGATGGGTTATCTGATAGTGAGGAAGAATGTGAACAAGATCTTAGTCTTCTCATGGAATTTGAAAAGGAATATAGAGAAGAAAAAGATACTTTTATGGATGCGTTAGAGGACAATGATTTTCTTGATGAATTCAATCAACTCAAAATATTCTTAAAAGAAAGTAAAATTTCAATAGAAACTATGAAAAATCAGCTTGAAGAAAAGGAGAAACACAATGAGAAATTAGAATGTGAAATAGTAAGTCTAAAAGAAGAAATTGAGAAAGTAAAGAATTTGAATCTTAGATTTGCTAAAGGATCTGAAACCTTAGATGAGATTATCAAGGTACAATGCTCTCCTCTTATAAATACAGTTCTTGGATATATCGGAGAATCTTCTCAGGCTTCAGTACCAAATTATCTAAAAGTAGCTACAACTAGTATACAAATTTTTTCCACTCAGCAAGGGAATAAAGAACCTTTACACGTAAATCATGATCATCTCAATTCAAAGAACACTTATAGGAATATCTTTCAAAGGAACACCAGTCAATAGGAAAATTCAAGTAGAAGATCTCATGATCACATAAATTTCTTCTTCAATGGACAATGCTTCTCATGTCACAATTTTGGTCATAAATTTGTTCAATGTGTTGCATATAAAACCATCATGACAAGAGAAGCAAGAAAGAAAAGGATTTATATTGGAACAAAGAAGAATACCTATAATAACTTTTCTCCTCTTCAAAATGAAGTTGAATGTGCTTATTGCAATAACTTTGGCCATGAAGAATCTGAATGCAGGAGAAAATTTCAGCTGAAAGAGCATTTTCCTTCAAGCTCCAAAGTGTGGAAAAAAGAAGGAATTACAGGTTGAAAATTGTGGCATAGCTTTATTTGTAGAAGGTGAATAAAACCAATGGTACATTGATAGTGGATGCTCAAAACACATGACAGGTCACAAAAACAAACTTCTTGCATATAATGCTCTAGAAAAAGAAAAGAATGTTACATTTGGAAATGAGACTCCTGCTGTCATTAAGGGAAAAAGGTTTGTTTTTCTAAAAGAAAAGGTGAAAGCTAATAATGTCATGTATGTGGATGGATTAAAGCATAACCTGTTAAGTGTAAGTCAAATGTGTGATAAAGGAACTGAAGTTGTCTTTAGTTCAAAAGAATGTGTGGTACATGATCTTGATACAGGTAAAACAATTATAAAAGGAAAAAGAACTCCAAGCAACCTGTATGTATTGAAGAACTGCAAAGAACAATGTTACTTGAGTAAATCTTCAGAAAACTGGCTATGGAATAGAAGGTTGGGGCATCTGAGCTTCTCTCAAATCAACAAATCAAGCAGACTTAAAGCTGTTTGTGATCTTCCCAATATTA
Source organism: Pinus albicaulis (assembly GCA_034641835.2). NCBI lineage: Eukaryota > Viridiplantae > Streptophyta > Pinopsida > Pinales > Pinaceae > Pinus > Pinus albicaulis. The sequence continues at coordinate 1,146,523,266 of CM076575.1, forward strand.
CTCTACCTGAAAGTATCATATGAAAATCTTGCCAAATCGGTAAGCAAACCAGAGTGCAATTTAATGCCAAGGAAGGATCATCAAGTAAGCCTCTTGAACTCATTCATACTGACATATGTGGACCTGTGAGGAAAAATTCACCACGTGGTGAACAATACTATATCTTATTTATTGAACATTTCTCTAGAATGTGTTGGATTGGGTTGATTAAACACAAAGATGAAGGATTTGAGAAATTTCAGATCTTCAAAGCACTGGTTGAAAATGAATTAGATCTAAAAATCAAATGTCTTATATCTGATCGAGGAGGAGAATATACGTCAAATGAATTCCTTGAATTTTGTGAACAACATGGCATAAAAAGACAGTTTTCTGTAGCTGGCACTCCACAACAAAATGGCGTAGTAGAAAGAATGAATAGAACAGTTCAACAAATGGCTAGAGCTATGCTTGATGATTTCGGAACACCTGACACATTTTGGGGAGAAGCAGCACATACAGCGGTAAATATTCTTAACAAGGCACATGTTCGTGTAAATAGTGATAAAACTCCATATGAACTTTGGTATGGTAATCCTCCCACTGTGAAGCATTTTAGAGTTTTTGGAAGAAAATGCTTTATAAAAAATAATGATGAAAAACTTGGCAAGTTTGAACCCAGAGTAGATGAAGGAATAATTCTTGGTTACTCCTCTAGGAGTAGAGCATATAATGTTACAATAAAAGACTTTGGAAGATTGTTGAATATATTGATGTTGCTATTGATGAGTCTCCTGCAGCTCCAAAAGAAGAAAAACAAACAACAGATGAAGACGATGGTGACATATATCCTTATACATCAAATAGAAATGATATATAGACAGTGAACCCAATGAAGAACTCGAAGATGATTTATCTGAAAATGCTCCATCCAGATATGTTCAAAAGAATCATCCAGAATCTCAGATTTTGGAAGAAAAGGGATCAGGTGTACAAAAAAGAAGGAATCTTGTGGGATCTTCTAGTTATCTAGCATTTCTATCCACTATTGAACCACACAATGTCAATCAAGCTAGCAAAGATGAATGTTGGATTCAAGCCATGAATGAAGAGCTTGATCAAATTGAAAAGAATCACACTTGGGAATTAGTGCCAAGACCTCATGACAAAAATGTCATTGGAACTAAATGGATATTCAAAAACAAGTTAAATGAGAATGGGGATGTTGTAAGAAATAAAGCTAGACTTGTTTGCAAGGGGTATGCTCAACAAGAAGGTATAGACTTTGAAGAAACTTTTGCTCCTGTAGCCAGACTTGAAGCCATAAGAATGTTTCTTTCTTTTTCAAGCTTCCAACAAATCAAAGTTTATCAAATGGATGTTAAATCTTCTTTTCTCAATGGTGATCTAGAAGAAGAAGTTTATATAGAACAACCAGAAGGATTCATTTTGGGGAATGATGAAAAACTTGTTTGTAGACTTAAAAAGGCTCTATATGGTCTCAAACAAGCTCCAAGGGCATGGTACTATCGTCTTGACAAATATCTTCATCAACAAGGATTTTCAAAGGGGTCTACTGATAACAACTTATACACAAAAACTGAAAATGATAAACTATTGATTGTTGTTGTATATGTTGATGATATCATTTTTGGAAGTAATGAAGAGTCTATGAGTCAGAAATTTGCTTCTGTTATGTAGCAAGAATTTGAAATTTCTTTACTTGGGGAACTAACATTCTTTCTTGGCTTGCAAGTGAAACAAGCAACAGATGGCATATTCTTATCACAAGAAAAATATCTTAAGCAAATTCTAAAGAAGTATGGCATGGAAGAGTGAAAACCTGTAAGTACACCAATGATAACCGGATGTAATCTCAGTTCTCATGATGATTCTCCCACAGTGAATCAACCAGAATATAGATCTATGATAGGAAGTCTACTTTATCTCATTGGGACTAGACCAGACATTATGCATGTAGTTGGGATTGTGGGACGATTTCAAGCTAATCCAAATGATTCTCACCTTCAGGCTGTCAAAAGAATATTTAAATATCTACAAGGAACTCAAGACTTTGGACTATGGTATCCAAAGAATGCTGATCTCACGCTTCATGCTTACACTGATGCAGATTGGGCTGGAAATGTTGATGATCAGAAAAGCACTAGTGGTGGTGCATTCTATATGGGGCCCCAGTTAGTATCTTGGTTCAGTAAGAAGAAAATCTCTATTGCCTTATCTACAGCAGAAGAAAAATATGTGGCTGCAGCATCATGTTGCACTCAACTTCTTTGGATGATGCAAACCTTACAAGACATTCAAATGAAATGTTCACCTCCTATCTCCATTATGTGTGATAATACAAGTGCCATCAGTATCTCAAAGAATCCTGTTATGCATTCCATTACCAAGCACATTCCCATCAAGTATCACTTCTTACGTGAACAAGTGCTTGAACAAAAGGTGAAGTTGGGGTATGTTCCCTCTAAAGAACAAGTCGCTGATATATTTACCAAACCTTTACCCAGGGAAGCATTCGAATATCTCGGAAAAAAACTGGGAGTAGTCTCTGCCATGCAAAATATCAGATCTACTTAAATACAGAAGATTAAATTGGATATGTAGATTTCCTACAGGACAGTCGCATATATACGCAAGTTTATACACAGAAAACCGCGTATGGGTATTTGTTGACAAAAAAATTTTGGGTCAGCATTCTTCAGCACAATGGCATTACTGATGGGTATCTCTAGATGCATAGATGCAACATGATCTCAGGGGGAGCATGGTATTGTTGGTACAAAGGATCTTGATCTATCCTTTGCCCTTGATGTCAAAGGGGGAGAATGTTGTTGAATGTATTTCTGGTCATGGTTGCCATCAAGTCCAAAGGGGGAGATTGTTGGCAATATATTTCTTGTATCCTATTATATGATTTTTCTTGATGGAAACTCTCTAACAAAGGATGCAGATAATGACTGTATGAAGAACTCAGAAAACCATCAGCAGTTATATACAAGAAAAATATAAGACTTTAGTCGAAGCTCTGTATTTAATGGGAGAATCGATGTGAATAAGGACGTGTGAATGTATATCTGCACGGAGCCTAAAGGCCATCATAGGGGAAGATGGCGATTATATTGAAGATCTAGCCAGCCAGTGGTTGAATTATGAATCCCTGAAACCAACACAGAACTCGGTGACTGAATTATGTGAGTATAGGTCATCGAAATCTCATTAGAAAAACACTTCGGAATTACGAACGAAACCTGGAAGGAAAGTGGTGGATCATAACAAAAGGAAGCATGACAGAACCTGGAGTAGAAGGGTGGAACACAAAAAAAGGAAGCGCAATGGAACCTGGAGCAGAAGGGCGGAACCATGAAGGAGGAACAGTAAAGGCGGTTTCTGGTTTTTATCGCACCACCTTTACACGGTGAGCGGTATTTGAGGAGGGGGGAGCGATTCCATAGATCGACCGACGCATGTCCCCGACCAACTTTTGAAAACTGCCTCCACTGTGCGCCATCGCGCGTTATTGTTCGTGATTCTATGTCATGCAATATCCGTCCAATCAGACGAAGTGTCACGATGTGCTCTTAGCCGTTGGATGGACATGCGGATTTGACAAATATATGTTGCGTTATTGTTCATGCACCTTGGCCGAGCGATATCCGTCGGATCATTTGAAGACGAGCGACGTGCTCTCCATCGTCAGATGTGGAAGTTCGATAGCATGGGGGGGCTGGTTCTAAATTATATTAATTAGGACCTTTTTAAACTAAGGTTTGCGGGGTTAATAAAGGATGTTGAATATGTGAATTTGGTGAAATATGAAACATGTGATGTAATGAACGTGGGTTAATATATGCATTGATCTCACGAAAACATAAACCTAGGGTCGATATATATATATATATATATATATATATATATATATATATATATGCCTTGGGGAGTTCATAACTAAAGGAGGAAAATGGATTAATATCTCAATCTCAGATTGAGATATTAAAAAGCCTTAGATTAATTATCTAGTTTCAAGACCAAGAAAATAGAACAATGAGAAGTTGTTTGGGGCTTGGGTAGACCCCGCTGGATTATCTATTTGATCTCGTCGAGGAATACCATCAGCGGTTGAGTGGTTTTGACTCATGGTATTAATAAAGGCTAAAACTATATAAGGAGAAGAGGATTATAGTACAAGGTGTGCAGGTGGAGGGGTTGTTAATGAATAAACCTCTTTAAGAGATATCTGCATGATTGAACTCTGTTTCTAATAAATATGAATGTATGATGCACCTATGGATATGATGAAGGTTCAAGATCTCTAGATCTAGAAATGATGAATCTCTAGGAAGATCTGCAAAATAAATTATGAAGACCTGACGCAAGTCTGATGAAGAAATTGAATAAATTTGGTGGATCTGAGCGTTGAAGCCTTCAGTATGAAAGTGGAAGCTTTCTACAAGCTGGTGTTAAATCAGGGGGTCGAAGCTCCCTTCCAGGAGAGGTTGGTAAACAAGATTAGGGGGTTGGAGCTCCCTTCCAGTAGTGACTAGAGAATGAGAGAAGGTGGTAGCCTTCTATAGGATATCCACGTGTATACGCAGGTTGGATTCATTAAAGCAGTGTATGGTTTTAAGAAAGAAAAACTAAAAAGTTTTCAGTCAGCTCTAAATACTGATTCACCCCCCCCCCCCCTCTCACTATTTATTCACCCACATAAGTGTGCTGAGAAGAATTATCTTACACAGATTGTGAAGAGGAACAATAAAAGGAGAAAGAAACTTCGAAAGAAGAGGATATACAGTAGGAACCAAACCTAGAGGAGGAAGAAACAAATCCAAAAATATCCTGTAATGCATTGGTAGGAATTACCACTCCTCAAACTCTCAATATAGAAAGAAATATCAAGAAGAAAAATTTAATAGTGATTATTGATTCGGGTAGCACCGCGTTGTAGCCACTACAACACCACCCAAAATTTTGGGTATACTCAAAATTTCGGGTCCCCCTCTGCTCGCTCAGCCCATTAAGTTTTCTACATGACCTTCAGTCAGTAATATCCCTCTGACCTATTTCTGCCAAACCCTATCACCACAACCACTTGTCTTGTTCTCTCATGATTGCGCTAGGGTTGGGGGTTTTGGATGCCACATGGAGCTTTGAGATTTCTTCCAAGAGATTCGAACCCAGATTGACTGTGGTAGTCATCATCGATCCATAAGGGAAACTAAGCCTAGATAGGTATGGATTCAATGTAGCTTGCCTTGGGCTTATCATGGCATGGTTTGAGATGGACCCTAACTTATCCAAGGGGTAGTCCTCCTTCCTATGTTAACCTAGTTCACACTCCCATGTGGTTGCATACCCATTGGCATCACGCGATATCTCAGCGAGAGAAAATACCTAGCCTATTCCCCTAATTGCTTATCAGACCATACCCTCTGCTTTGTCATCTTATCATCCAACAAACAAGAGTGGAAACACTTATGGCAGCAGCTAGGCCCAGATACCGGATGGGGCTCCTATCCCAAATGGTGTGAGGCCTAATTGAGACCTTTTACTGGGGAGACCCCCTTGTTTTCAGCAATACAATTTTTCTCGTCAACATGCCCATAATTTCATTCATTCTAAGGTAGACAAGGAATTGAATTTCTTCCTATATGCAGCGCCATAGGGTCAACTGATGGTGGAAAATGGAGGAACTATAAATTTTTCTGGAAAGTTCCATAATATCAAGATAACCATGGGGTAATATGTATTGAATATTCCAATGTTTCCCATTCCAATGGGTGGTGTATGGTGTACTAGGAGTACAATGGTTACAATATTTGGGGATGGTAGCTTTTAATTTTTAAGAACTCTTCTTGGAAAAAAATTCAGAAGGAAAGGAAGTTGAATTACGGGGTATCCCAAGGAATATGGGAAAGATAATAATATATAACTTTATGGCAAAGCTTATGAAGAAATAACAACGAGATACAATTGCACAATTATTCTCACTAGAAGTTCTAATATAAAAATCATCTATTTCTCCAGATCTCCAAAAAATATTGGACAATCATTCCAAGGTGTTTGCAAATCCCAAGAACTCCCACCTCTATGTGATCACGATCATACTATTGATTTGATTCCAGGAATTTTTCCTCCAAACATCAGGCCTTACAGATATCGTTATGTCCAAAAGAGCGGAATTGAATGTATGATTGTAGAAATGTTAGAGGCCGGTATAATTCAACCTAGTCATAGTTCTTTCACTCCTCTAGTAGTATTGGTGCACAAGAAGGATGGGTCATGGCACATGTGTCTAGATTTTAAGGAGCCCAATAGGCTCACAGTTATAGATAAATTTCTCATTCCTGTGATTGATGGATTATTGGATGAATTACATGGAGCAATTTATTTCCCCAATTTTGATCTTCATTCATGATATCATAAAATTAGAACGAATACTAAATACATTCATAAAACAACATTTCGAACTCATGAGTTTCATTATGAATTTTTGGTCATGCCTTTTTGCCTTACCAATGCACCTTCTACATTGTAAGGGTTGATGAATTACATTTTCAAACCCTTCCTTAAAAAAAAATTTGTTAGTATTTTTGATGATATATTAATCTACAATGGGTGTTGGAAGGATCATGTTCAACATGTTGACAGGGTGCTCAAACTATTGGAGGAGAAACAATTATATGAAAAAACCTCCAAATGTTACTTTACAGTACAAGAGGTGAAATATATGGGTCATATTGTATCTCAGGAGGGTGTTAAGGTAGACCCTAAAAAAATTAAATCCATTAACGAATGGAAATTACCCACAACCATAAAGTAGTTGCAAGGATTTCTCAGGTTAACAAGGTATTTTCACAAGTTTGTTAAGAATTATGGGAGAATAGTAGCACCTATAACAACATTATTGAAAAAATGTGCATTTTCATGGGCTCCTAAAGCAACTAAGGCCTTTGAACATCTAGAAGAGGAAACGTTACAAGCATCATTCTTAGCTATGATAAACTTCACAAAAACCTTTATTGTGGAATGTGATGCCTCGGGAAATGGAATTGGTGTTATTTTAATGCAAAAAGTAATAACAATTTCTTTTGAAAGCCCTCCAATCAAAGGAAAGTAGTTACATAAAGATATTTATGATAATGAAATGTTGGCAATACTACATGCACTAACGAAATGGAAACCTTACGTAATGGGAAGACACTTCAAGGTAAAAAATGATCATGAAAGTCTTAAATATTTTTTGGAACAAAGACTATCTTCAGAAGAGAAGGAAAAATGGGTCACAAAGATGTTGGGTTATGACTTTGAAATCATATACAAAAAAGGGAAGTTAAGTGTTGTTGCAGATGCACTCTCAAGAAAGGATGGGGACGTGGAAGCATTGCTTCATGCCATTTCTATTATCCAACTAGATTGGATAACCAAAGCAAGGGAGGAATGGAAGAATGACGAATAAGTATGGAAATTCATTCTAAATTTGTAGCAAGATCCCAATACATCTGATACATTTAGTTTGAAAAATGATTCGTTATGGTACAAATATCACTGATATCTTTGTAATAATTCCCAACCAAAGAAAAATATTCTTTTGGAATTGCACACCTCTCCCTTAGGAGGACAGTAAGGATTTTTAAAAACTTTCCATGGGGTGAAGAAATAATTTGTTTGGGATGGCCTTAAATGTGATATTAAAATTTTGTGGCAAAATGTTTGGTTTTCCAGTAAAATAAAGTTGAGACAATTAAGACCTCAAGTCTACTAGATCCTTTATCCATTCCAAGTCAACGTTGGGAGGAGGTTTCAATGAATTTTATCACAAGTTTACCTAAGTCCAAAGGAAAGAGTGTCATCATGTTGGTATTTGATACAATTACCAAGTATGCACACTTTTGTGCATTATCTCATCCATTTAAAGCGAGTAAAGGTTCTACTGCATTTATGGAAAGAATTCAAAGGCTACATGGAAACCCAAAGATTATTGTAAGCAATAGAGATCCCATTTTCACTGGAAATATTTGGACAAAATTATTTTCTTCTTTGGGTACTCAAATAGCTCATAACTCATCTTATCATCCTTAACCTGATGGGAATTCTGAGATAGAGAACAAATTTTTGGAAGTATATCTTCATTAGTTTGTATCCTATAAACAAACACAATGGGTCAATTGGTTACCTCTAGTTGAATGGTGGTATAAAAATTCCTTCCACAATGCAGAAAAAATGACCCCACTTATGGAAATTTATGGATATCATCCACCATCCATCACATCATCTTTAAGATAAAACTCTAAGGTTCAATCAGTGGAAGATCGCATCGAGCATCAACAACAAATTTTCAAACTCTTAAAGGATAACCTAAATTTGGCAGAGGATCGAATGAAACAACAGGAAGATCAACATCGTAGTGAGAGAATTTTTGATGTAGGCGACTAGATATTTTTACAGCTACAACCGTACAAACAAATTTCCCTCAAGCAAGCTAAGAAGGAGAAAAAATTATCGCCAAAGTACTATGGTCATCACAAGGTTTTGCAAAATATTGGTACGAGGGAATACAAATTGGAACTTCCTGCATCTTCCTAAGTGCACCTAGTTTTCCATGTTTCATGCTTAAAGAAGGTTATAGGTGACAAAATTTCAGTTCAAACAATATTTCCAGAACTTGATCAGGAAGGAAAAATCATATTGGAATTTGAAGCAATCATAGAAACGAGAACTTGATAGCTACAAAATCGACCAATTTCAGAGTATCTCATCAAATAGAAGAACTTACTGGTTAGCCCTGGTATTTCACCAAGAATGTTGCAATTCCTAGAGGCTAACCTACTTTACTTTATCAACCTAGGGTTCATACAAAATTGGAGGTGACATTGTTATATACAAAACAGATGCATTCTACTCAAGTCATCCTCTCCTGATCTCAATGAAAGAGTGTTTTTTCTAGGGTTTCTGAATGAAGTATGCCACTCTTCTAAATTTATACCTAGTGCTAAAAATGGTTCATAGTCGTTACTCTATCAAAAATTAAAGAACTATTCTACAACAAGAAAGAACATATAACTACTTTGCAATGAAATAAATATTTACATTAATCTATGATAAGAGATCGAAGAAAAATAGTCATCTTGCATGAAGTAAATTGCTGAATTGAAATTCCATAAAGGAACCTAACCTAATCAAACAATGTTGGGCCAAATGTATAAACACACTTTGCCTAATTTATGTTTGAACTATCATGATTTTAATCATGCAACTAATGATGACCTAACTGTGCTTGTAAATGCATTTTTTTGCAGCTAGGAGTAGAAAGCGCTAAAGTGGCTTATGAAGGGCTTCAAATCATGGGTGCAAGGATGAAGGTGTCTTGGTGGTTTTGGAAGGTATTGATGAGGTGGATGGTGGTTTTTGGGTTTAATGAGGGGCCCACTATTGCTGTTGCAAGTGCTGCTACAGGTTCCCTGTAGTGCTACAGGAAAGTCCTGAATTACTACAAGAAACAGTCCGAGGGAAATATGCGGGCAAAAATGGGTGAGAAAAATGTAGGGAAGGTGGAGCGAAGGTGTGTTTGAATGAATGGAAGGTGAAAAACCCTTTTCCAAGCTTATAAACTCTTGAGAATCTTATCTTGCACCTCTATGTTTTTCTCATGGTGTGAAGGTGAAATTTTTTAAAATAGGGCTAATGGTGATATGATGAACATAAGGCTAATGAAGGGTGAGAAATGGAGTTGAAGGTGTTGGTGAAGTGCTCATTTTCTCTTCTACTTGAACCTACAAGAAAACTACATGTTCTTGCAACAAATATTGACAAATTCATGATTATGTAAATGGAAAATATGAGTTGAATTTGGAAATAAAACTTACTTTAGCCTATAGACAGAAATATAACACAAAATTCTAAACATGTTCATGGCACTACAACAAACTAACTATTAATTCCAAGAAATACTAAACTAAGGAGAAATTTTGGCTTGTGGAGAAGGTCTTCCCTCTTCAAGCTCCAATGAAAGAGATGAGAGAGGGAGGCTTGACACACATCTTTTTGAGTTTATAGACTATTCTACCAACATGTAAGCAATATTAATCTACAATAAAAGACAAATGGAAGAAAACTAAAAACATTGAATTGAATAAGCAAGCAAACTAGCTAAATACTCATAAGAAAACTAGCTACAATCACATAAAATTCAAAAATGAATAAAGAAGAGAGAGTAAGGCCAATTGATTGGACCCTATCCCACAATCCTAGCCCTATGAAACTAGATCAGTGAAGCACAATCTAAATACTCATTTTATTGCAGAAAATAGTCTCATTAAATGAACATGAAAGTCTCAAAAGCCTATTACAAGAGCAAAAATTCTATTAGCTTCCTTCAAAGTTTGAATCCTAATGAGCTCTTGCTTAGACCTATTTAACCTAGAGGGTAGCTACCAACATCTCCCTAGAAATTAGGTGATGTGTCCAATTTGACTGCAAGTGAAGTGTAGCTTTGGTGCAATTGATCTTGAGTTCACTTGGTTGCCTTTTATTTCGAGCTATTGGAGGGAATCTCGAGGAACCCTTAGCTACCTTTGGGAGTTAAGGAGGTGTAAAATCCCCCTACAATCTCTCCTAGTTTTGTACTCCAACCTTTAATGGGAAAATATTCATAAAAAATGCAATATCTTCATGGTTTTCCTACATTTAACTCATGTTAGGCATTCCAAGTATGAGAAGCCTTAATCACCATCTGCACTAGCAACATAAGACCATAATATAATTAAATGTGAGAAAAAGAGACTTAATAAGGGGAAAAGGTGAAAATTAACCCCTCCAAATGTACCTAATGATGGAGCAATTCATCACCCCCCTACCAAATGGTTGCTCATCCTCTGAGAAACTTAGTCCTCCTTCTATATTTATTTCAAATCCTTGATGGACCCTCTAACTTCCCAAGTAAGAAGTGCGGGAGTACCTTCAGGACAGTAAAATCCATCATTATTTTCTTCTTCTTACCACTCTTTTTTATGCTCATCTTAGTATTTTCCATCACTCAGACCCAATAACAAGGGTGGACTAAGATTCAAACCAAGCCACTGAATCTTTCTGGCCTACATGGCCCTCTTGTATATTGCTGCTCTTTCTACGGCTCCTCTAAATATTTCTAGTATGTGGTACTCAATTCTTTGTAAGGCTCTAAAGGAGGCTATTCCATCTCCTTTGACTATCCATTTTGCACTCATCTCCAAAAAACCTAGAAACAACATCAAAGTGGGCCATGGCTTGAGCTTGTGCGTGGAGGTACTTTTCTGCAATTTTACTATCCTTTTCTATCTTAAGATGGTTGTTGATGACTCGCCTAGCACTGAATAGTTTTTTCCTATTGCGTAAGTGTTATTTTTTTTCTCTCCTCATAACTCTTCTTACTTGTTGTGCTTTGGTCTCTTCATTAACCATCCATGACGCCAATTCCACTACATTCATGTCTCCCATCCTAGGATTGGGATCCCAAGTGTTCAAGTTTTTCAACACAAGGTTGTGCGTGTAGAATTCTGTCATTGTTTCCTTATCTTCCATACATGATTGGTTGAAAAAGTAAATGAACTATCTACAATTTTGAAAATGTAACGATCCATGAGAGGCTATATCTTTTATTTGAAATAGGATCCACTACTCCTTGAGGTAGACTGCATAAGAATTTTATGGATATCTATGTTGAATGGCCTCTATTCACAAATATTCCATGGAGTCCATTTGTTTTTCCTTTTGTTGAAGCTACTCCTGCAATGCTACATTCTATGCTTGGGAATTCTGAAGGTGCTCTTTCAACATGGATTCTTCAAGCCTAACATCATAAAAATCCTTCCCCAACTCAGCCACTTTACTCTACATTACCCATATTCCATGCACACCTTTATATGTGGCAAGATTCATCCAATGATGAGTGCGTCCCCTCTCCTCTTCCAACCGATAGAATAAAGGCACTGTGAACATTTGAGGAATCACTCTGCCCCCTTCAATATATGTGTAGTAGGAGTTGAGATTGGGTTGAGGAATAGGGTTTGGCACTACTCCTACATCTTTGAGGACCGGTTTTCGTGAGGTGGGCTCCTCCTTGTCATTTTTTTCTCTATCTTTTTCATATTTTCCTTCACCTTGTACCTTTTCCTCAACTTCTTTGACCTCTTTCCCATATATGGTTGTATTTTTTTCCTCAACCAAATTATTTTTCTCCAATTCTAGGTCTGCTAAAGTTTCTTGTAGAAAATATAGAGTTTCCTAAAGAAAAAGTTTTGTTGCTTGCTGAAGACCCTTATTTTTTTGTTTTTCTCTTTTTTTTAGTATTTTGAAGGTTTTTGGGGGTTGTAGGAGGAGTATGGGATGCCAACCTTATTGAGTGTCTTCTGATGTAGGTCACAGGGGTCCTCACAGGTGAGGTGACCTCTTGCACCCTTCCTTCTTCTAACCTTATTTTATCATCTTTATTTTTTTATTCCTAAATGGAAATGGGCCTCTTGTTGGGAGTCTGTGGTTTCCCTTGCCTCAACAATTGACTCTTCCTAGTCCTGAAATACATAAGTGTTTTCCTGATTGCTTTTTTTTTAACAGGTGTGCTCAAAGTAGCTAGGGTAGTAGCCACTTCATAATATGTAATGTTTGGTGACATGCTCGTGTCTTGAGGGGAGGTTTGAATTCCTAGGATAGGGTCCAATTCCTTATTTTCCTTTGAATTTTCTTCCTTCTACCCCTCATATTTTCCTTTTGCTGTCTCTATTATCTCTATGTTTTTTGTTTCCATATCCATCGGTTCTTTTTATTCCTCATCTTTTGCCTCCTCTTCTTATTCTTCTGCCTCCTCTTCAACGTCCTCCTCCTCCTCTTCTTCTTCTTCTACCTCCCTCTCTCTAAGACTATAGGTATAGGTTTGTCCTATTTGGATGGCTAGGAATGCTTCCTTATCCATGTATATGAATGAGGACCAAGATACAGGGAGGTTTAATCTTCTCGAAGCATAATTTACTATATGTTTTATGAGGCCATGATGGGACAAATGCTGGTGTTTCCTCTGCCTCACCTTATTTATTATTTCAGTCACTGAGTTCAGGAGGAAATGAGGGATGGTTAATCTCTTCTCTAGAGGGAGTTCTCCTTGAAACCTAAGCTCATTCAATAACCTGAAATGGTACCCATACACTACACTAATTTTTCCTTCACAAGAAATAAATTTCATGATATGGAAGGCTACTTCATCCTAGGGATATCGAATTCTCTCTCCTCACTTCAATCCTTTCTTTAATGTGTTCTTCTCTTGGAAGAATCAAGATTTTGTTGGCTACAGTGCTTATAATCCTCTCTTTAGCCCATTTAACTCCTAAGGGAAAAGTTGTGACTTTTCTTATGAGTTTAGGTGACAGTGTGATGGCTAGGCCCCTGACCATAGTGGTGTGTCTCTATTCTAAGTGTGAATTCATATCTAATGCAAATTATCAAGCTATATCTTCATCAAAACCTTTCAAAAGCTCGAAGAAACCTAGCCATTTGTGATTTCTAAAAATTTCCATGACTAGTGGATGCTGCCTAATTATTTTTATGTGAGTGTGATCCCTTTTGTTGAATCCCCTTCCCATTTTAATGTTTGTGATAGGAAGGTTTTGAGATGTTTGAGAGTTATGTGAAGAGTTCTTGGAGACAAAAACAAAAAATTTAACCTTTTAATTGCCAAATTTAACATGTTGTGTGTAAATTTGATGGAGAAATATTAGTTTTAGAGGATGGAAACCACTTACCTCTATCCTTTGGTGTTTTTTCTTGGTAGATGGTTTCCTTAGGAAGAAATTTCACCCAAAGGTGACTCTTTTTTTCCCTTTGTACCCTTGTTGATATGCCTTTGTAGTTGCTTATAGAAAATTTTTTTTTCTTGTAGCATGAGGGTGCATGCGAGCTTTGATCTCGACTTTTCTCTCCCTGATGTCTCCCATTGCTCTCTTGATTTTTTTCTCTTCAAAATTCTTAATGAAATGGTGAAAATGAGACAGAGCTCACCTTTATGGTGTTTTTAACTAAATTTGGGGTGTTTTCTTGAGTCACACTTAACATGAGTTTTCCTCTTTGAGACCGTTGGTCCCATTCCAATTAATGATTTCTTAGCCTCGTGATCACCTTATTCATCCTGTTTCACTCCATCTTGACTTCATTTTACTTTCCCAGGTGGCATGTACTTTTACTTTTCCTCCAGTTTAACTTTATGAAGGTGGCCAAGTTAACTGGCCACCTTTTTGCCTTTTAAATTTCTAAAACTAGACATTAAACCATTTTTGTCGTTATAAATGCATAGCGAGAGGTGAAGGGCCATACCAGAGCCTAATTGGTGTTGGTGTGGTGCAGAATTGGCTAGTACAAGGAGCTGGAGCTGGTGGTTGCAACCATGATCTTTCCTTTGTTGTATTTTTATTTTCTTATTTATTTTCTAAGTGAGCTGCTTAATATTTTTTTGTATTTTCTTCTTGTAGGTGATGAATGGAGGTATTTAGTCTAGTTTTCTCACTCTCCTAGAGTCCGATGGTGGTATTTTGAAGTCATTTCCATCAATTTTTCTTCAACTTTTGGCATTGTTGTGCCACAGATATTTGCTACAAGAAACTTTCCAATTCCTGTAGAAGTCTTCTTGTTTCTTCTTCTTGATTCAATTTGCTCAGAAATGAAGGGAAATGGTTTATGGAGGCTGGGAATGGAGTCATAGGATGGATGTAGTGGTGATTAGGTGAGTGAATACGTCTCATGCCATGTTTCAGATGATCTAGCTACTAATGGCACAACATAGGGTTTAGAGAGTGAATCCTTGTGCATGGAGTGAAATAAGGGGTTAGGAGTGGTAGGCACATGAAAAAAATAGATTATAATGCTCTTCTTGAAGTTCAGAAATCCTTGAGACAGCTCCTTCCTTCATGAATGATTTTCTTGTGGCATTTACAAGAGTTTCTTGTAGTGCTGCAGGAATCATATCGCTGTTGTATTTGCATGTAGAAATTACAGTTATGAGAAAAAAATGAAATTTCGGTCTATCTTAGGTGTGTAATGAATGAATGGGTGTATGTTGGAGTGGTTCATGGAGTGTGAAAGTAGAGGAGAAGGATAAATTAAGAAAAAATTCTCCTTTGGATCCCAAAAAACCATCTTTGATCAATAACATGCAAAACAAAAACAAAACAAAAAATAACTGCATAGCTTTTTTATTTCTTTTTCATTTTTCTTTATCTTTTCTCTTTATTTTTTTTTTAAGGCAAGTGGGCTGCCTCCACAGAGGTTTTCAACCCACAAGCCTGCCTTGGGCACCACGAAGATGTTTTCACCGAAAGTTCTTGTATTTTTTGTTTTTATTTTTATTTTTCTCTCTCTTTTTTTTATTATCTAGGATTTCCTCATGGAGGTTTTCAACCCTGGAGTTGGCCTTGGGTGCCTTAGAGAGATTTTCACCCATGCATATTTATTCTTATTTTTTCTTTTTTCTTAGGAGGGGGAGGCACTGGAAACTATGGAGTCTCCCATGAAATACACCTCCCTATTTATTGAATTTATAAATTCTGCCCTAGACATGGGATTTTTGTAAACCTTAAGCTTGTAACCATTGACAAATAGCATAATTCCTTCCTCATATATGGTTTTGAACTAAATTCCACCATTATCATAACACTTGTCCACTTTGTAGGGTCCCAGCCATCTTGTCATTATTTTTCCTTTGAAATCCCAAAACCTTGAGTCATACAACAACGTTGAAACTCCTTCTTAAAAGTGTTATAAAATTAAATATTATAGAGCAATGCAACACATAAAATATGCGGAAAATAAAAGCACAAAAAACACATAAAACTTGAGAGACACAGATATACATGGTTCACCCAGTTTGGGCTACGTCCACCCGGAACAGCCAGTCCTTCCTTTCTATTATCCATCAAAAATGAAGAGACAAAACCTACATCAGATCCACTGTAATATCCTTTGTTCTCTCTCACAGTCTCCCTCTCTGTTTATCGCTCTGAGAATACACATACAATTGACAGCCGCAATACAATGCCCTCATAAAAGCGAGGGGTTGCCTTCTAGGGAAAAAAACCCTAATATAAACATAACTTCTACCATCGGATCATTTGCCTAATGAACGTCCCAGATTCACTAGAAATTATTATACTTTTACAAGGCAATTTTACATTTGTTTTTAGCTTCGAGGGCACTGCCCCCGAAAACCCCCACCAGGGTGGGGCTCCGAAAAGCGTTGTTGCCCCCCCTGGACCCCCCACGGCAGTGATTAATTACTGGCGGCATTGCCACCCCTTTTAAGCTATTGGGGTCCAATGTTCTAATAAAAAGTAAACAAGATAATCAGGCTCCACACCCAACAAAAAGGTATTTCCTTAATGTACTTATCATTCCAGAAATTCCTTCGCAGCTGACTCACTTCTGTTTGAAGTAGTGCTTGCAACTTGAACTCATGCAATCCATTTAATTGCAGTAATCTCACTTGTTGGGCCTTTGATATTTCTATGTTTAACTTAACTGCCATCCTTGAGGATTCAAACTCAAATTCAATTGAAAAAGGAGCTTTCTTTCCATAGACCAGGTCATGAGTGACACCTATTGTTTTTTTCCAAGTAATTTTGTAAGCCCAAATAGCTTCTACCAATCTCTATGCCTAATATTTTATGTTGTTGCTCATAACCTTGGTGAGGATATTATCCAAGGCTTTGCTGGTCACTTCCACATGGCCATTTTCTTGAGGGATGTAGGAACTGGAAGTCTTATGCTTTACATTATGCCTCGTCACAAGATTCTCAATGGGATGAGATGTGAATTGTGCCCCATGATCAGTTACTACCTCTGTAATGTATCCAAATTTGTAAAAAAAATTCTCTCTCAGGAATTATGCTACCTTCTCCTCGGCTGCTATTATCACATATTTTATTTTAGCCCACTTTGTTAGGTAGTTAATGTAGACTATGGTATACCTTTTCTAGCCAGATGGTGGAAACGGGTCTGTTTTTCTAAAAGAAAAGGTGAAAGCTAATAATGTCATGTATGTGGATGGATTAAAGCATAACCTGTTAAGTGTAAGTCAAATGTGTGATAAAGGAATTAAAGTTGTCTTTAGTTCAAAAGAATGTGTGGTACGTGATATTGATACAGGTAAAACAGTTATAAAAGGAAAAATAACTCCAAGCAACCTGTATGTATTAAAGAACTGCAAAGAACGGTGTTACTTGAGTAAATATTTAGAAAACTGGCTATGGCATAGAAGGTTGGGGCATCTGAGCTTCTCTCGAATCAACAAATCAAGTAGACTTAAAGCTGTTCGTGATCTTCCCAATATTACTCTACCTGAAAGTATTATATGCAAATCTTGCCAATTTGGTAAGCAAACCAGAGTGCAATTTAATGCCAAGGAAGGATCATCAAGTAAGCCTCTTGAACTCATTCATACTGACATATGTGGAGCTGTGAGGAAAAACTCACCACGTGGTGAACAATACTATATCTTATTTATTGATGACTACTCTAGAATGTGTTGGATTGGGTTGATTAAACACAAATATGAAGCATTTGAGAAATTTTAGATCTTCAAACCGCTGGTTGAAAATTAATTGGATCTAAAAATCAAGTGTCTTAGATTTGATCGAGGAGGGGAATATACATTAGATGAAATCCTTGAATTTTGTGAACAACATGGCATAAAAAGATAGTTTTCTATAGCTGGCACTCCACAACAAAATGGCGTAGCAGAAAGAATGAATATAGCAGTTCAACAAATGGCTAAAGCTATGCTTGATGATTCCAGAACACCTGACACATTTTGGGGAGAAGCAACACATACAGCGGTAAATATTCTTAACAAGGCACATGTTCATGTAAATAGTGATAAAAATCCATATGAACTCTGGTATGGTAATCCTCCCACTGTGAAGCATTTTAGAGTTTTTGGAAGCAAATTCTATATCAAGAATAATGATGAAAAAATTGGCAAGTTTGAACCCAGAGCAGATGAAGGAATACTTCTTGGTTACTCCTCTAGGAGTAGAGCATATAAATGTTACAATAAAAAACTTCAGAAGATTGTTGAATGTATTGATGTTGTTATTGATGAGTCTCTTGCAGCTCCAAAAGAAGAAAAAAAAACAACAGATGAAGACGATGATGACATATATCCTTCTACATCAAATAGGAATGATATAGACAATGAACCCAATGAAGAACTCGAAGATGATTTATCTGAAAAAGATCCATCCAGATATGTTCAAAAGAATCATCCAGAATCTCAAATTTTGGCAGAAAAGGGATCAGTTGTACAAACAAGAAGGACTCTTGTGGGATCTTCTAGCTATCTGGCATTTCTATCCACTATTAAAGCACACAATGTCAATCAAGCTAGCAAAGATGAATGATGGATTTGAGCCATGAATGAAGAGCTTGATCAAATTGAAAAGAATCACACTTGGGAATTAGTACCAAGACCTCATGACAAAAATGTCATTGGAACTAAATGGATATTCAAAAATAAGTTAAATGAGAATGGGGATGTTATAAGAAATAAAGATAGACTTGTTTTCAAGGGGTATGCTCAACAAGAAGGTATAGAATTTGAAGAAACGTTTGCTCCTGTAGCTAGACTTGAAGCCATAAGAATGTTTCTTTCGTTTTCAAGCTTCCAACAAATCAAAGTTTATCAAATGGATGTTAAATCTTCTTTTCTCAATGGTGATCTAGAAGAAGAAGTTTATATAGAACAACCAGAAGGATTCATTTTGGGAAATGATGAAAAACTTGTTTTTAGACTTAAAAATGCTCTATATGGTCTCAAACAAGCTCCAAGGGCATGGTACTATCGTCTTGACAAATATCTTCATCAACAAGGATTTTCAAAGGCGTCTACTGATAACAACTTATACACAAAAACTGAAAATGATAAACTATTGATTGTGGTTGTATATGTTGATGATATCATTTTTGGAAGTAATGAAGAGTCTATGAGTCAGAAATTTGCTTCTGTTATGTAGCAAGAATTTGAAATGTCTTTACTTGGGGAACTAACATTCTTTCTTGGCTTGCAAGTGCAATAAGCAACAGATGGCATATTCTTATCACAAGAAATATATCTTAAGCAAATTCTAAAGAATTATGGCATGGAAGAGTGAAAACCTGTAAGTACACAAATGATAACCGGATGTAATCTCATTTCTCATGATGATTCTCCCACAATGAATCAACCAGAATACAGATCTATGATAGGAAGTCTACTTTATCTCACTGGGACTAGACCAGACATTATGCATGTAGTTGGGATTGTGGGACGATTTCAAGCTAATCCAAATGAGTCTCACCTTCAGGTTGTAAAAAGAATATTCAAATATCTGCAAGGAACTCAAGACTTTGGACTATGGTATCCAAAGAATGCTGATCTCACTCCATGCTTACACTGATGCAGATTGGGCTGGAAATGTTGATGATCGGAAAAGCACTAGTGGTGGTGCATTCTATATGGGGCCCCAGTTAGTATCTTGGTTTAGTAAGAAGCAAAGCTCTATTGCCTTATCCACAGCAGAAGCAAAATATGTGGCTGCAGCATCATGTTGCACTCAACTTCTTTGGATGATGCAAACCTTACAAGACATTCAAATGAAATGTTCACCTCCTATCTCCATTATGTGTGATAATATAAGTGCCATCAGTATCTCAAAGAATCCTGTTATGCATTTCATTACCAAGCACATTCCCATCAAGTATCACTTCTTACGTGAACAAGTGCTTGAACAAAAGGTGAAGTTGGAGTATGTTCCCTCCAAAGAACAAGTTGTTGATATATTTACCAAACATTTACCGAGGGAAGCATTCGAATATCTCAGAAAAAAGCTGGGAGTAGTCTCTGCCATGAAAAAGATCAGATCTACTTAAATACAGAAGATTAAATTGGATATGTGGATTTCCTATAGGACAGTTGCATATATACGCAAGTTTATACACAGAAAACTGCGTATGGGTATTTGTTGACAAAAATTTTCTGGGTCAGCATTCTTCAGCACAATGGCATTGCTGATGGGTATCTCTAGATGCATAGATGCAACATGATCTCAGGGGGAGCATGGTATTGTCGGTACAAAGGATCTTGATCTACCCTTTGCCCTTGATGTCAAAGGGTGAGAATGTTGTTGAATGTATTTCTGGTCATGGTTGCCATCAAGTCCAAAGGGGGAGATTGTTGGAAATATATTTCTTGTATCCTATTATATGATTTTTCTTGATGGAAACTCTCTAACAAAGGATGCAGATAATGAATATATGAAGAACTCAGAAAACCATCAGGAGTTATATACAAGCAAAATATAAGACTTTAGTCGAAGCTCTGTATTTAATGGGAGAATCGATGTGAATAAGGACATGTGAATGTATATTTGCACGGAGCTTAAAGGCCATCATAGGGGAATATGGCCATCAGATTGAAGATCTGGCTAGCCAGTGGTTGAATTATGAATCCCTGAAACCAACACAGAACTCAGTGACTGAATTATGTGAGTATAGGTCATCAAAATCTCATTAGAACAACACTTCAGAATTACCAACGAAACCTGGAAGGAAAGTGGTGGATCATAACAAAAGGAAGCATGATGGAACCTGGAGTAGAAGGGTGGAACACAAAAAAAGGAAGCGCAATGGAACCTAGAGAAGAAGGGCGGAACCACGAAGGAGGAATAGTAAAGGCGGTTTCTGGTTTTTATCGCACCACCTTTACACGGTGAGCGGTATTTGAGGAGGGGGGAGCGATTCCATAGAACGACCGACGCATGTCCCCGACCAACTTTTGAAAACCGCCTCCACTATGCACCATCGCATGTTATTGTTCGTGATTCTATGTCATGCGATATCCATCCAATCAGACGAAGTGTCATGATGTGCTCTCAGCCGTTGGATGGACATGCGGATTTGACAAATATATGTTGCGTTATTGTTCGTGCACCTTGGCTGAGCGATATCCATCGGATCATTTGAAGACGAGCGACGTGCTCTCCGTCGTCAGATGTGGAAGGTCGATAGCATGGGGGGGCTGGTTCTAAATTATATTAAATAGGACCTTTTTAAACTAAGGTTTGCGAGGTTAATAAAGGATGTTGAATATGTGAATTTGGCGAAATATGAAACATGTGATGTAATGAACGTGGGTTAATATATGCATTGATCTCACGAAAACATAAACCTGGGGTCGATATATATATATATATATATATATATATATATATATATATATATATGTATATATATATATGCCTTGGGGAGTTCATAACTAAAGGAGGAAAATGGATTAATATCTCAATCTTAGATTGAGATATTAAAAAGCCTTAGATTAATTATCTAGTTTCGATACCAAGAAAATAGAACAATGAGAAGTTGTTTGGGGCTTGGGTAGACCCCACTGGATTATCTATTTGATCTTGTCCAGGAATACCATCAGCGATTGAGTGGTTTTGAATCATGGTATTAATAAAGGCTAAAACTATATAAGGAGAAGAGGATTATAGTACAAGGTGTGCAGGTGGAGGGGTTGTTAATGAATAAATCTCTTTAAGAGATATCTGCATGATTGAACTCTATTTCTAATAAATCTGAACGTATGATGCACCTATGGATATGATGAAGGTTCAAGATCTCTAGCTCTAGAAATAATGAATCTCTAGGAAGATCTGCAAAATAAATTATGAAGACCTGACGCAAGTCTGATGAAGAAATTGAAGAAATTTGGTGGATCTGAGCGTTGAAGCCTTCAGTATGAAAGTGGAAGCATTCTACAAGCTGATGTTAAATCAGGGGGTTGAAGCTCCCTTCCAAGAGAGGTTAGTAAACAAGATTAGGGGGTTGGAGCTCCCTTCCAGTAGTGACTAGAGAATGAGAGAAGGTGGTAGCCTTCTACAGGATATCCACGTGTATACACAAGTTGGATTCATTAAAGCAGTGTATGGTTTTAAGAAAGAAAAACTAAAAAAATTTCAGTCAGCTCTAAATACTGATTCACCCCCCCCCCCTCTCAGTATTTATTCCAACACATAAGTGTGATGAGAATAATTATCTTACTTAGATTGTGAAGAGGAGCAGGAAAAGGAGCAAGAAACTTCGAAAGAAGAGGATATACAGTAGGAACCAAACCTAGAGGAGGAAGAAACAAATCCAAACATATCCTATAATGCATTGGTAGGAATTACCACTCCTCAAACTCTCAATATAGAAATAAATATCAAGAAGAAAAAATTAATAGTGATTATTGATTCAGGTAGCACCGCGTTGTAGCCACTACAACACCACCCAAAATTTTGGGTATACTCAAAATTTCGGGTCCCCCTCTGCTCGCTCAGCCGATTAAGTTTTCGACATGACCTTTAGTCGGTAGTATCCCTCTGACCTATTTCTGCCAAACCCTATCACCACAACCACTTGTCTTGTTGTCTCATGATTGCGCTAGGGTTGGGGGTTTTGGATGCCACATGGAGCTTTGAGATTTCTTCCAAGAGATTCGAACCCAGATTGACTGTGGTAGTCATCATCGATCCATAAGGGAAACTAAGCCTAGATAGGTATGGATTCAATGTAGCTTGCCTTGGGCTTATCATGGCATGGTTTGAGATGGACCCTAACTTATCCAAGGGGTAGTCCTCCTTCCTATGTTAACCTAGTTCACACTCCCATGTGGTCGCATACCCATTGGCATCACGCGATATCTCAGTGAGAGCAAATACCTAGCCTATTCCCCTAATTTCTTATCATACCATACCCTCTGCTTTGTCATCTTATCATCCAACAACCAAGAGTGGAAACACTTATGGCAGCAGCCAGGCCCAGATACCAGATGGGGCTCCTATCCCAAAAGGTGTGAGGCCTAATTGAGACCTTTTACTGGGGAGACCCCCTTGTTTTCAGCAATACAATTTTTCTCGTCAACATGCCCATAATTTCATTCATTCTAAGGTAGACAAGGAATTGAATTTCTTCCTATATGCAGCGCCATAGGGTCAAATGATGGTGGAAAATGGAGGAACTATAAATTTTTCTGGAAAGTGCAATAATATCAAGATAACCATGGGGTAATATGTATTGAATATTCCAATGTTTCCCATTCCAATGGGTGGTGTATGGTGTACTAGGAGTACAATGGTTACAATATTTGGGGATGGTAGCTTTTAATTTTTAAGAACTCTTCTTGGAAAAAAATTCAGAAGGAAAGGAAGTTGAATTACGAGGTATCCCAAGGAATATGGGAAAGATAATAATATATAACTTTATGGCAAAGCTTATGAAGAAATAACAATGAGATACAATTGCACAATTATTCTCACTAGAAGTTCTAATATAAAAATCATCTATTTCTCCAGATATCCAAAAAATATTGGACAATCATTCCAAGGTGTTTGAAACTCCCAAGAACTCCCACCTCTATGTGATCATGATCATACTATTGATTTGATTCCAGGAATTTTTCCTCGAAACATCGGGCCTTACAGATATCGTTATGTCCAAAAGAGCGAAATTGAACGTATGATTGTAGAAATGTTAGAGGCTGGTATAATTCAACCTAGTCACAGTTCTTTCACTCCTCTAGTAGTATTGGTGCACAAGAAGGATGGGTCATGGCACATGTGTCTAGATTTTAAGGAGCCCAATAGGCTCACAGTTATAGATAAATTTCTCATTCTTATGATTGATGGATTATTGGATGAATTACATGGAGCAATTTATTTCCGCAAGTTTGATTTTCATTCATGATATCATAAAATTAGATTGAATACTAAATACATTCATAAAACAACATTTCGAACTCATGAGTTTCATTATGAATTTTTGCTCATGCCTTTTGGCCTTACCAATGCACCTTCTACATTGTAAGGGTTGATGAATTACATTTTCAAACCCTTCCTTAAAAAAAAAATTGTTAGTATTTTTGATGATATATTAATCTACAATGGGTGTTGGAAGGATCATGTTCAACATGTTGACAGGGTGCTCAAACTATTGGAGGAGAAACAATTATATGAAAAAACCTCCAAATGTTACTTTAGAGTACAAGAGGTGAAATATATGGGTCATATTGTATCTCAGGAGGGTGTTAAGGTAGACCCTAAAAAAATTAAATCCATTAACGAATGGAAATTACCCACAACCATAAAGAAGTTGCAAGGATTTCTCACGTTTACAAGGTATTTTCACAAGTTTGTTAAGAATTATGGGAGAATAGTAGCACCTATAACAACATTATTGAATAAATGTGCATTTTCATGGGCTCCTAAAGCAACTAAGGCCTTTGAACATCTAGAAGAGGAAACATTACAAGCATCAGTCTTAGCTATGATAGATTTCACAAAAACCTTTATTGTGGAATGTGATGCCTCGAGAAATGGAATTGGTGTTATTTTAATGCAAAAATTAAGACAAATTTCTTTTGAAAGCCCTCCAATCAAAGGAAAGTAGTTACATAAAGCTAGTTATGATAATGAAATGTTGGCAATACTACATGCACTAAAGAAATGGAAACCTTACCTAATGGGAAGACACTTCAAGGTAAAAAATGATCATGAAAGTCTTAAATATTTTTTGGAACAAAGACTATCTTCAGAAGAGAAGGAAAAATGGGTCACAAAGATGTTGGGTTATGACTTTGAAATCATATACAAAAAAGGGAAGTTAAGTGTTGTTGCAGATGCACTCTCAAGAAAGGATGGGGATGTGGAAGCATTGCTTCATGCCATTTCTATTATCCAACTAGATTGGATAACCAAAGCAAGGGAGGAATGGAAGAATGACGAATAAGTATGGAAATTCATTCTAAATTTGTAGCAAGATCCCAATACATCTGATACATTTAGTTTGAAAAATGATTCGTTATGGTACAAATATCACTGATATCTTTGTAATAATTCCCAACCAAAGATAAATATTCTTTTGGAATTGCACACCTCTCCCTTAGGAGGAAAGTCAGGATTTTTAAAAACTAACCATGGGGTGAAGAAATAATTTGTTTGGGATGGCCTTAAATGTGATATTCAAATTTTGTGGCAAAATGTTTGGTTTTCCAGTAAAATAAAGTTGAGACAATTAAGACCTTAAGTCTACTAGATCCTTTATCCATTCCAAGTCAACGTTGGGAGGAGGTTTCAATGAATTTTATCACAAGTTTACCTAAGTCCAAAGGAAAGAGTGTCATCATGTTGGTATTTGATACAGTTACCAAGTATGCACACTTTTGTGCATTATCTCATCCATTTAAAGTGAGTAAAGGTTCTACTGCATTTATGGAAAGAATTCAAAGGCTACATGGAAACCCAAAGATTATTGTAAGCAATAGAGATCCCATTTTCACTGGAAATATTTGGACAAAATTATTTTCTTATTTGGGTACTCAAATAGCTCATAACTCATCTTATCATCCTTAACCTGATGGGAATTCTGAGATAGAGAAAAAAAATTTGGAAGTATATCTTCATTTCTTTGTATCCTATAAACAAACACAATGGGTCAATTGGTTACCTCTAGTTGAATGGTGGTATAAAACTTCCTTCCACAATGCAGAAAAAATGACCCCACTTATGGAACTTTATGGATATCATCCACCATCCATCACATCATCTTTAAGATAAAACTCTAAGGTTCAATCAGTGGAAGATCGCATCGAGCATCAACAACAAATTTTCAAACTCTTAAAGGATAACCTAAATTTGGCAAAGGATCGAATGAAACAACAGGAAGATCAACATCGTAGTGAGAGAAGTTTTGATGTAGGCGACTAGATATTTTTATAGCTATAACCGTACAAACAAATTTCCCTCAAGCAAGCTAAGAAGGAGAACAAATTATTGCCAAATTACTATGGTCCTCACAAGGTTTTGCAAAATATTGGTACGAGGGAGTACAAATTGGAACTTCCTGCATCTTCCTAAGTGCACCTAGTTTTCCATGTTTCATGCTTAAATAAGGTTATAGCTGACAAAATTTCAGTTCAAACAATATTTCCAGAACTTGATCAGGAAGGAAAAATAATATTGGAATTTGAAGCAATCATAGAAATGAGAACTTGATAGCTACAAAATCGACCAATTTCAGAGTATCTCATCAAATAGAAGAACTTACTGGTTATCCCTGGTATTTCACCAAGAATGTTGCAATTCCTAGAGGCTAACCTACTTTACTTTATCAACCTAGGGTTCATACAAAATTGGAGGTGACATTGTTATATACAAAACAGATGCATTCTACTCAAGTCATCCTCTCCTGATCTCAATGAAAGAGTGTTATTTCTAGGGTTTCTGAATGAAGTATGACACTCTTCTAAATTTATAGCTAGTGCTACAAATGGTTCATAGCCATTACTCTATAAAAAATTAAAGAACTATTCTACAGCAAGAAAGAACATATAACTACTTTGCAATGAAATAAATATTTACAGTAAGCTATGATAAGAGATCGAAGAAAAATAGTCATCTTGCATGAAGTAAATTGCTGAATTGAAATTCCATAAAGGAACCTAACCTAATCAAACAATGTTGGGCCAAATGGATAAACACACTTTGCCTAATTTATGTTTGAACTATCATTATTTTAATCATGCAACTAATGATGACCTAATTGTGCTTGTAAATGCATTTTTTTGCAGCTAGGAGTAGAAAGCGCTAAAGTGGCTTATGAAGGGCTTCAAATCATGGGTGCAAGGATGAAGGTGTCTTGGTGGTTTTGGAAGGTATAGATGAGGTGAATGGTGGTTTCTGGGTTTAATGAGGGGCCCACTATTGCTGTTTCAAGTGCTGCTACAGGTTCCCTGTAGTGCTACGGGAATGTCCTGAATTACTACAAGAAACAGTCCGAGGGAAATATGCGGCCAAAAATGGGTCAGAAAAATGTAGGGAAGGTGGAGCGAAGGTGTGTTTGAATGAATGGAAGGTGAAAAACCCTTTTCCAAGCTTATAAACTCTTGAGAAGCTTATCTTGCACCTCTAGGGTTTTCTCATGGTGTGAAGGTGAAATTTTTTAAAATAGGGCTAATGGCGATATGATGAACATAAGGCTAATGAAGGGTGAGAAATGGAGTTGAAGGTGTTGGTGAAGTCCTCATTTTCTCTTCTACTTGAACCTACAAGCAAACTACATGTTCTTGCAACAAATATTGACAAATTCATGATTATGTAAATGGAAAATATGAGTTGAATTTGGAAATAAAACTTACTTTAGCCTATAGACAGAAATATAACACAAAATTCTAAACATGTTCATGGCACTACAACAAACTAACTATTAATTCCAAGAAATACTAAACTAAGGAGAAATTTTGGCTTGTGGAGAAGGTCTTCCCTCCTCAAGCTCTAATGAAAGAGATGAGAGAGGGAGGCTTGACACACATCTTTTTGAGTTTATAGAATATTCTACCAACATGTAAGAAATATTAATCTACAATAAAATACAAATGGAAGAAAACTAAAAACATTGAATTGAATAAGCAAGCAAACTAGCTAAATACTCATAAGAAAACTAGCTACAATGACATAAAATTCAAAAATGAATACAGAAGAGAGAGTAAGCCCAATTGATTGGAACCTATCCCACAATCCTAGCCCTATGAAACTAGATCAGTGAAGCACAATCTAAATACTCATTTCATTTCAGAAAATAGTCTCATTAAATGAACATGAAAGTCTCAAAAGCCTATTACAAGAGAAAAGATTCTAGTAGCTTCCTTCAAAGTTTGAATCCTAATGAGCTCTTGCTTAGACCTATTTAACCTAGAGGGTAGCTACCAACATCTCCCTAGAAATTAGGTGATGTGTCCACTTTGACTGCAAGTGAAGTGTAGCTTTGGTGCAATTGATCTTGAGTTCACTTGGTTGCCTTTTATTTCGAGCTATTGGAGGGAATCTCGAGGATCCCTTAGCTGCCTTTGGGAGTTAAGGAGGTGTAAAATCCCCCTACAATATCTCCTAGTTTTGTACTCCAACCTTTAATGGGAAAATATTCATAAAAAATGCAATATCTTCATGGTTTTCCTACATTTAACTCATGTTAGGCATTCCAAGTATGAGAAGCCTTAATCACCATCTACACTAGCAACATAAGACCATAATATAATTAAATGTGAGAAAATGAGACTTAATAAGGGGAAAAGGTGAAAATTAACCCCTCCAAATGTACCTAATGATGGAGAAATTCATCACCCCCCTACCAAATGGTTGCTCATCCTCTGAGAAACTTAGTCCTCCTTCTATATTTATTTCAAATCTTTGATGGACCCTCTAACTTCCCAAGTAAGAAGTGCGGGAGTACCTTCAGGAGGGTAAAATCCATCATTCTTTTCTTCTTCTTACCACTCTTTGTTATGCTCATCTTAGTCTTTTCCATCACTCAGACCCAATAACAAGGGTGGACTAAGATTTAAACCAAGCCACTGAATCTTTCTGGCCTACATGGCCCTCTTGTATAGTGCTGCTCTTTCTACGGCTCCTCTAAATATTTCTAGTATGTGGTACTTAATTCTTTGTAAGGCTCTAAGGGAGGCTATTCCATCTCTTTTGACTATCCATTTTGCACTCATCTCCAAAAAACCTAGAAACAACATCAAAGTGGGCCATGGCTTGAGCTTGTGCGTGGAGGTACTTTTCTGCAATTTTACTATCCTTTTCTATCTTAAGATGGTTGTTGATGACTCGCCTAACACTGAATAGTTTTTTCCTAATGCGTACGTGTTATTTTTTTTCTCTCCTCATAACTCTTCTTACTTGTTGTTCTTTGGTCTCTTCATTAACCATCCATGACTCCAATTCCATTACATTCATGTCTCCCATCCTAGGATTGGGATCCCAAGTGTTCAAGTTTTTCAACACAAGGTTGTGCGTGTAGAATTCTGTCATTGTTTCCTTATCTTCCATACATGATTGGTTGAAAAAGTAAATGAACTATCTACAATTTTGAAAATGTAACGATCCATTAGAGGCTATATTTTTTATTTGAAATAGGAGCCACTACTCCTTGAGGTAGATTGCATAAGAATTTTATGGATATCTATGTTGAATGGCCTCTATTCACAAATATTCCATGGTGTCCATTTGTTTTTCCTTTTGTTGAAGCTACTCCTGCAATGCTACATTCTATGCTTGGGAATTCTGAAGGTGCTCTTTCAACATGGATTCTTCGAGCCTAACATCATAAAAATCCTTCCCCAACTCATCCACTTTACCCTACATGACCCATATTCCATGCACACCTTTATATGTGGCAAGATTCATCCAATGATGAGTGCGTTCCCTCTCCTCTTCCAACCGATAGAATAAAGGCACTGTGAAAATTTGAGGAATCACTCTTCCCCCTTCAATATATGTGTAGTAGGAGTTGAGATTGGGTTGAGGGATAGGGTTTGGCACTACTCCTACATCTTTGAGGACCGGTTTTCATGAGGTGGGCTCCTCCTTGTCATTTTTTTCTCTATATTTTTCATATTTTCCTTCACCTTGTACCTTTTCCTCAACTTCTTTGACCTCTTTCCCATATATGGTTGTATTTTTTTCCTCAACCAAAGTATTTTTCTCCAATTCTTGGTCTGCTAAAGTTTCTTGTAGCAAATATAGAGTTTCCTAAAGAAAATGTTTTGTTGCTTGCTGAAGACCCTTATTTTTTTGTTTTTCTCTGTTTTTTAGTATTTTGAAGGTTTGTGGGGGTTGTAGGAGGAGTATGGGATGCCAACCTTATTGAGTGTCTTCTGATGTAGGTCACAGGGGTCCTCACAGGTGAGGTGACCTCTTGCACCCTTCCTTCTTCTAACCTTATTTTATCATGTTTATTTTTTGCTTCCTAAATGGAAATAGGCCTCTTGTTGGGAGTTTGTGGTTTCCCTTGCCTCAACAATTGACTCTTCCTAGTCCTGAAATACATAAGTGTTTTCCTCTTGCTTTTTTTTTAATAGGTGTGCTCAAAGTAGCTAGGGTAGTAGCCACTTCCTAATATGTAATGTTTGGTGACATGCTCGTGTCTTGAGGGGAGGTTTGAATTCCTAGGATATGGTCCAATTCCTTATTTTCCTCTGAATTTTCTTCCTTCTACCCCTCATATTTTCCTTTTGTTGTCTCTATTATCTCTATGTTTTTTGTTTCCATATCCATCGGTTCTTTTTATTCCTCATCTTCTGCCTCCTCTTCTTATTCTTCTGCCTCCTCTTCAAGCTCCTCCTCTTCTTCTTCTTCTTCTTCTTCTACCTCCCTCTCTCTAAGACTATAGTTAGAGGTTTGTCCTATTTGCATGGCTAGGAATGCTTCCCTATCCATGTATATGAATGAGGACCAAGATACAGGGAGGTTTAACCTTCTCGAAGCATAATTTACTATATGTTTTATGAGGCCATGATGGGACAAATTCTGGTGTTTCCTCTGCCTCGCCTTATTTATTATTTAAGACACTGAGTTCAGGAGGAAATGAGGGATGGTTAATCTCTGCTCTAGAGGGAGTTCTCCTTGAAACCTAAGCTCATTCAATAACATGAAATGGTACCCATACACTACACTAATTTTTCCTTCACAAGAAATATATTTCATGATATGGAAGGCTACTTCATCCCAGGGATATCGAATTCTCTCTCCTCACTTCATTCCTTTCTTTAATGTGTTCTTCTCTTCGCAGAATGAAGATTTTTTTCTGCTACAGTGCTTATAATCCTCTCTTTAACCCATTTAACTCCTAAGGGAAAAGTTGTGACTTTTCTTATGATTTTAGGTGACAGTGTGATGGCTAGGCCCCTGACCATAGTGGTGTGTCTCTATTCTAAGTGTTAATTCATATCTAATGCAAATTATCAAGCTATATCTTCATCAAAACCTTTCAAAAGCTCGAAGAAACCTAGGCATTTGTGATTTCTAAAAATTTCCTTGACTAGTGGATGTTGCCTAATTATTTTAATGTTAGTGTGATCCCTTTTGTTGAATCCCCTTCCCATTTTAATGTTTGTGATAGGAAGGTTTTAAGATGTTTGAGAGTTATGTGAAGAGGTCTTGGAGACAAATACAAAAAGTTTAACCTTTTAATTGCCAAATTTAACATGTTGTGTGTAAATTTGATGGAGAAATATTATTTTTAGAGGATGGAAACCACTTACCTCTATCCTCTGGTGTTTTTTCTTGGTAGATGGTTTCCTTAGGAAGAAATTTCACCCAAAGGTGACTCTTTTTTTTCCTTTGTACCCTTGTTGATATGCCTTTGTAGTTGCTTATAGAAAAAATTTGTTTCCTGTAGCATGAGGGTGCATGCAAGCTTTGATCTCGACTTTTCTCTCCCTGATGTCTCCCATTGCTCTCTTGATTTTTTTCTCTTCAAAATTCTCAATGAAATGGTGAAAATGAGACAGAACTCACCTTTATGGTGTTTTTAACTAAATTTGGGGCATTTTCTTGAGTCACACTTAACACGAGTTTTCCTCTTTGAGACCGTTGGTCCCATTCCAATTAATGATTTCTTAGCCTCGTGATCACCTTCTTCATCCTCTTTCACTCCATCTTGACTTCATTTTACTTTCCCAGGTGGCATGTACTTTTACTTTTCCTCCAGTTTAACTTTATGAAGGTGGCCAAGTTAACTGGCCACCTTCTTGCCTTTTAAATTTCTAAAACTAGACATTAAACCATTTTTGTCGTTATAAATGCATAGCAAGAGGTGAAGGGCCATACCAGAGCCTAATTGGTGTTGGTGTGGTGCATAATTGGCTAGTACAAGGAGCTGGAGCTGGTGGTTGCAACCATGATCTTTCCTTTGTTGTATTTTTATTTTCTTATTTATTTTCTAAGTGAGCTGCTTAATTTTTTTTTGTATTTTCTTCTTGTAGGTGATGAATGGAGGTATTTAGGTGCTTTGTCTAGTTTTCTCACTCTCCTCGAGTCCGATGGTGGTATTTTGAAGTCATTTCCATCAATTTTTCTTCAACTTTTGGCATTGTTGTGCCACAGATATTTGGTACAAGAAACTTTCCAATTCCTGTAGAAGTCTTCTTGTTTCTTCTTCTTGATTCAATTTTCTCAGAAATGGAGGGAAATGGTTTATGGAGGCTAGGAATGGAGTCATAGGATGGATGTAGTGGTGACTAGGTGAGTGAATACGTCTCATGCCATGTTTCAGATGATCTAGCTACTAATGGCACAACATAGGGTTTAGAGAGTGAATCCTTGTGCATGGAGTGAAATAAGGGGTTAGGAGTGGTAGGTACATGAAAAAAATAGATTATAATGCTCTCCTTAAAGTTCATAAATCCTTGAGATAGCTCCTTCCTTCATAAATGATTTTCTTGTGGCATTTACAAGAGTTTCTTGTAGTGCTGCAGGACTCCTATAGGTGTTGTATTTGCATGTAGAAATTACAGTTATGAGAAAAAAATGAAATTTCGGTCTGTCTTAGGTGTGTAATGAATGAATGGGTGTATGTTGGAGTGGTTCATGGAGTGTCAAATTAGAGGAGAAGGATAAATTAAGAAAAAATTCTCCTCTGGATCCCAAAAAACCATCTTTGATCAATAACATGCAAAACAAAAACAAAACAAAAAATAACTGCATAGCTTTTTTATTTCTTTTTCATTTTTTGTTTCTTTATTTTTTCTTTATCTTTTCTCTTTATTTTTTTTTGAAGGCAAGTGGGCTGCCTCCACAGAGGTTTTCAACCCACAAGCCTGCCTTGGGCACCACGAAGATGTTTTCACCGAAATTTCTTGTATTTTTTGTTTTTATTTTTATTTTTCTCTCTCTTTTTTTTATTATCTAGGATTTCCTCATGGAGGTTTTCAACCCTGGAGTTGGCCTTGGGAGCCTTAGAGAGATTTTCACCCATGCATCTTTATTTTTATTTTTTCTTTTTTCTTAGGAGGGGGAGGCACTGGAAACTATGGAGTCTCCCATGAAATACACCTCCCTATTTATTGAATTTATAAATTCTGCCCTAGACATGGGATTTTTGTAAACCTTAAGCTTGTAACCATTGACAAATAGCGTAATTCCTTCCTCATATATGGTTTTGAACTAAATTACACCATTATCATAACATTTGTCCACTTTGTAGGGTCCCAGCCATCTTGTCATTATTTTTCCTTTGAAATCCCAAAACGTTGAGTCATACAACAACGTTGAAACTCCTTCTTAAAAGTGTTAGAAAATTAAATATTATAGAGCAATGCAACACATAAAATATGCGGAAAATAAAAGCACAAAAAACACATAAAACTTGAGAGACACAGATATACGTGCTTCACCCAGTTTGGGCTACGTCCACCCCGAACAGCCGGTCCTTCCTTTCTATTATCCATAAAAAATGAAGAGACAAAACCTACATCAGATCCACTGTACTATCCTTTGTTCTCTCTCACAGTCTCCCTCTCTGTTTCTTGCTCCGAGAATACACATACAATTGACAGCCGCAATACAATGCCCTCATAAAAGCGAGGGGTTGCCTTCTAGGGAAAAAAACCCTAATATAAACATAACTTCTACTATCAGATCATTTGCCTAATGAATGGCCAAGATTGACTAGAAATTATTATACTTTTATTGGGCAATTTTACATCTGTTTTTAGCTTCGGGGGCACTGCCCCCGAAAACCCCCACCAGGGTGGGGCTCCGAAAAGCGTTGCTGTCCCCCCTAGACCCCCCACGGTAGCGTTTAATTACGGGCGGAATTGCCACCCCTTTTAAGCTATTGGGGTCCAATGTTGTGATACAAAGTAAACAAGATAATCAGGCTCCACACCCAACAAAAAGGTATTTCCTTAATGTACTTATCATTCCAGAAATTCCTTCGCAGCTGACTCACTTCTGTGTGAAGTAGTGCTTGCAGCTTGAACTCATGCAATCCATTTAATTGCAGTAATCTGACTTGTTGGGCCTTTGATATTTCTATGTTTAACTCAACTGCCATCCTTGAGGATTTGAACTCAAATTCAATTGAAAAAAGAGCTTTCTTTCCATAGACCAAGTCATGAGTGACACCTATTGTTTTTTTCCAAGTAATGTTGTAAGCCCAAATAGCTTGTACCAATCTGTCTGCCTAATATTTTATGTTGTTTCTCATAACCTTGGTGAGGATATTATCCAAGGCTTTGCTGGTCACTTCCACATGGCCATTTTCTTGAGGGTGGTAGGAACTAGAAGTCTTATGCTTTACATTATGCCTCGTCACAAGATTCTCAATGGGATGAGATGTGAATTGTGCCCCATGATCAGTTACTACCTCTCTAAAGTATCCAAATTTGTAAAAAAATTTCTCTCTCAGGAATTATGCTACCTTCTCCTTGGCTGCTATCATCACATATTTTATTTTAGCCC